>CAWUFW010006182.1:600000-1196239 GCA_963921515.1 Calotriton arnoldi | reverse complement strand
CTGGCGGTTCACGTAACTCCGCAGCGGACGGAGAATGGGCTATGTTTGCCCATCGTAATATGGTGGGCGCGAGGACCGCTGCTGGAGTGCGGAAACAGACATTTTTCGCCAGCACGGCGGATGTCCCTCCGCCGGCCATCGTAATCAGCCCCTAAGTTCTAAATGTGATTGTGAGAGGGCACGAAGCGGAACACCTCGCTCGCCAGGAAGAACACCCCATAAGGACAAAAATAGCTTACCCTTGGAGGTCCCGTCACGGAATGCGAGCCCCGTTACGAGGTCCGCAAAGATGACCCCGCCGCCGCCCTGTGCTCTGTCCACACAGGAGTCGCCCATTCCGGATGACGCGGCCAAAGGAGGAGGGACCGACACCGGAAGTACTTCACTCACGGAAGTGAAAGGGACCGAGGGAAGCCAGGAAGAGCGCGACAAAGCCGGAGAGAGGAAGGAGACACGGAGCGACGGAGACGAGGAACAGGAGGTGCGGAGAGAGAAGGAGGAAGACGCAGAACACGGTGGAGAAGATGAGACGTGGTACGAAGAGTGGTGGACCCCACAGGAGGTGGCTGGAGAGCGGCCGCGACTCTGGAGAGTTGCGGCGGAGCCGGTGAGTAACGGAGAGAGAAAGGAAGCGGGAGGGGGGAGGCGGGAGGTGGGAGATAACAGGATTGGGAAGGGTCACGAGTGAACTCACTGTTGTGTTGTAAAGAGCACCTGCCCCCTCACAATAGCACTAAGGCAACCGATTCCGGGTGTGATGATCCCTCCTATAGAGGGTGTAAACCTTAACCCGGCACAACCAACTACCCCCTTTTCCTTTCCTCAACCATCCCTCACTTAAGAAAACCCTCCCCCGTTTCCCTCACTGATATCCCATACCCTGAGTGAGCGCATCTCAAGAGACCCACCGGGTGTGGTGACGGCCGCCGTACAAAGTACGGAAGAGTTCCGTAGAGGTGACTGACGGCTCCCTTTTTGTCCTTCCCTCCTATGTACCTCCGTGGGAGAGTCCCGGGAACAGAGGAAGGAAAGACACCGGAGGATACCATCGTTGAAGGAGAAGGGCACGCGGAGAGGAGAAGAAGAACCCTTAAAAAGACCACCAGTCCCGTAGAGACAATCATATACCCCAACACCGACCCTTTAAATAAAAGACGCCCTCTGGCCCACTATATACAGCCTCCGCGTCTGTTTATCCGGCCCGCACTCCCACAAGTGGTGTCAGTAGTGGGATCCGCCGGAGACATGGAGGCGGTGATCGCGAAGATGGCGGAAAGCCAGGAGACACTCAGAAAAGTGATGGAGAGGTTCCTCACGATTGTTGAAGACGATCGAGAACGACTGCAACAGGTCATTACGGACCAAGGACAGTCCCATGACACGGCGATGGGGAAGATTGCCGATGCCATCGGTCAACAGAGAGCCCCGAACGCCTTGCCCTCAGTCATCCTACAGAAGTATGTGAGCGGAGAAGATCCCGAATACTTCTTTAATAACTTTGAAAGGATGGCTTTGGCAGCAGCCTGGCCAGCCGATAAATGGGGCCAGTACCTAGGACCCCTTCTGTCCGGTGAACTTCAAGCATCGTATCAAGCGGCCAACATACTGGGTGTTACCCCATATGCCGACATCAAACGGTGTATAATGGAGAGACTGGGGATCGATGATGAAACGTATAGATTGAAGTTCAGGCAGATCAAGGAGGGCCCCCAAGAAACCCCCAGAGCCCTGTACTTTCGAGTTAAAGATATGGCGGACCGTTGGCTGAAACCAGTGACTGCTACCAAAGAGAAAATTATGGCCAAAGTATATTTGGAACAATATTTGTCTTCTCTCCATCCACCGATACAGAGATGGGTTAGGCAACACGCGCATCTTACCCTCGAGACAGCTGTGGAGATAGCTAATGCCTACAACAGAGCACAAGAGACGCAGAAAGGACGAGAGGAGGCCCCCTGGAGAATGGGTATAAGTGGAGCTCATCGCCCTCCCCGTTCATCGATCCTGCGAAAACCCGATCCTGTTGTTGTTGTCCCAGGTCCCCCAGTGTTTCGAACCCCAGGGCCCTCGGCGTTCAGACCGACTACTCCTGGGCCACAATGTTTTAATTGTGGGGGTATGGGTCACATAGCACGGTTTTGCCCTCAGAGGGAGGAACCCATGGAAGTAGGTCTGGCAAGGAATTACTGTTGTTTGTCACACCCTACCAACTCAACCCCGTATCGCTGTGACATAACAGTGAACGGGAAAGCTATGACCGCTCTAGCCGATACGGGATGCCGACAGAGTGTGGTAAGACCACAGGATCTTGAAGGCCAGCTGGGAGTAGTTGATGGGACTGTGAACATCCAATGTGTCCACGGGGATACCAAACAATATCCCACCACCCATGTACATATTCAGCATGATACTGACCCTGGATCGGATTTAAAGGTGGGTCTTATCCCCCGGTTGCAGGAACAGGTAATACTTGGAAACGACTACTCATACCTCTCCACTTTGCTTATGGAAACCAAGCCAGATGAGAAGGACTGGTGGGCCATAGCCCCTTTCGCACAAGACGACCATCCAGAATGGCCCCCTTCCAAGTCCCGTAAAACGAAAAACCAAAAACGGAAGGAAAAAGGAAAACCCGTTGCTGCCTTCCCCGCACGGATAAACGAGAGCCCCTGGGAGAATGATCATAATTTCCACGCGGCACAAAGAGAGGACCCTGTCTTGCAAGAGGCGTGGAACAGAGCCCTGGACGGTGAAGACCCTTTACATGTATGTCCCTATTTTTTTGTTAACAACGGGCTATTGTACAGAAAAGCCAGTCCCACTAGTACCCCTCAGCTGCTGGTCCCTACCCCGTTCCGGGATAAAGTCATGTATATGGCACACAGTCACCTATTGGGGGGGCATTTCGGGGAGGAGAAAACCGAGCGATTGATCTTAGAGAAATTTTATTGGCCCGGCATATATAGGCAGGTGAAGGCGTATTGCAGCGAATGCCCCATATGTCAGAGAAATAGCCGATACAAACCCCCTAGAGCTCCATTACGGCCACTGCCTATTATAGACGAGCCATTTAGCAGGGTGGGAATGGACATTATCGGACCATTGTTACCCTCACGGAGCGGATGCCGATATGTACTGGTCTTAGTGGACTACGCCACCCGCTTTCCGGAGGCCATCGCGTTACGACAGCCCACGCCCTAACATCGCCAAAGCTATGGTGGACGGTCTTTACGCGGGTGGGTTTTCCAAAAGAAATACTGACTGATCAGGGGACCCCGTTCGTATCAAAATTAATGAAACAAGTGTGTACCCTGTTAGGTATTAAACAGATACGGACGGCAGCATATCACCCCCAAACGGATGGCTTGGTCGAACGGTATAATGCTACCCTTAAAGCCACCCTAAAAAACTCCTCTCACTTGAAGCGAAGCGATGGGAAGACATGTTACCCCTAGCCCTATATGCCATCCGATGCAAGATCCAAAAGAGCACCGGATACTCGCCTTTCGAGTTACTATATGGCCATCAGCCCCGGTCCTTATTGGACATGGTCCGCGAACACTGGGAGGCTGAGCCCGATAATACCAAACCCCTGGTGGAGTACGTGGCTCATCTAAAAACACATTTAGAACAGGTACGAACGATAGTACGACATAACATGGAAAGAGCTCAGGAAGCCCAACAAGCCCAGTACAACAAAAAAACGAAGGGGAGATCCTTTGCTGTGGGGGATGCGGTTTTGCTCATGATGGCCTCCTCTGATCACAAATTGATAGGTCAATGGCAAGGTCCTTATATTATAGTAGAACAAGTGACTCCTGTCACATATAGATTAGAACTCGACAAAAACCGGGGCACTTCCCAGATATATCATATTAATCTTCTGAAGAAGTGGGAAGGACCCCTTCCAGCCTTAACCGGAAAGGTAGGACACGGTCCTCTGTATGATCAATGTGTTGACGACGAATTAGATCCCTTTCTCAGAACCGAATTAAACGTTACGCTACTGCCCCTACAAGACATATTTTCTATTACACCAGGGAGGACTAACTTGATAGAACATACGATTAAAACGCTTCCAGGGAAGAGAGTACGGCTTCGCCATGATAGGATACCAGAGGCTCGTAGAAACACCATCAGAGAAGAAGTACAGCAGATGCTACAAATGGGTATCATAGAACCCTCCCTGAGTGAGTGGAACTCACCCATCGTCCTTGTCCCGAAGCCGGACGGCTCGGTGCGTTTCTGCATCGACTTCCGGGAGGTGAATAAAATATCCGAGTTCGACACCTATCCCCTCCCGAGGGTGGATGAGATGATCGAACGCATAGGAAGAGCCAAATATATCAGTACCCTCGATTTATGCAAAGGGTACTGGCAAATCCCTTGAAAAGTGAAGACCGAGAAAAACGGTGTTCTCTACTCCAGATGGCCTCTTCCAATTCACCGTGTTACCCTTTGGGTTGCACGGGGCACCTGCTACTTTTCAGCGAGCCATGAATATTATCCTACGGCCCCATGATACGTATGCAGGAGCGTATATTGGCGACATCGTTATTTATAGCGAAACATGGGAGCAACACCTTGCCCACTTGTATAATGTTGTAAAAGCCCTGGGGAACACGGTCTGAGAATCAATCCTGCCAAAAGCCATTTGGCCGCCCAAACCGTGAGATATTTGGGTTACCTATTGGGAGAAGGAGTTATACGACCCCAGAAAACCAAACTATTGGCGATATCCCAGATACCTTTTCTCAGATCTGCAAGAGATCTCCGAGCCTTTTTGGGGTTGTTAGGATACTACCGTAGGTTTATACCCCAGTTTTCCCAGATAGCAGCCCCCCTCACAGACCTCTTGCATAAGACAGTGAACACCGGAGCCCGCTTAAGGGACCCTACCCTTGCAGTGACCCAAGCATTTGAAACGTTGAAGGAGGCCCTGACATCAGACACTGTGTTAGCAAGCCCCGATTACGCCTTGCCCTTCATCCTGCAGACGGATGCCTCGGAACAGGGTTTGGGGGCAGTGTTGTCTCAAAGAAATAAGCGAGGGGAAGAGAAGCCTGTTCTCTATCTAAGTAGGAAACTGTATCCCCGTGAGAAGAACTATGCTGTCATCGAGAAGGAAGCACTAGCTATTAAATGGGCCATTGACTCCCTGAGGTACTACCTGGAGGGACGTGAATTCACCCTTTTCACAGACCACGCTCCCCTAGAATGGATGGCACGCAATAGAGGGAACAATGAAAGGGTGTTACGCTGGTTCTTGTCCCTACAGCCCTTCAGATTCCAAACCTTACATCGCAAAGGGACTGAACAGGGGAACGTGGACTTTTTCTCCCGTTACCCTCAAGAAACCAGCCCTACTAGAAGGACAGCAAGGGAAAGGGGATGTGAGAGGGTACGAAGCGGAACACCTCGCTCGCCAGGAAGAACACCCCATAAGGACAAAAATAGCTTACCCGTGGAGGTCCCGTCACGGAATGCGAGCCCCGTTACGAGGTCCGCAAAGATGACCCCGCCCCCACCCTGTGCTCTGTCCACACAGGAGTCGCCCATTCCGGATGACGCGGCCAAAGGAGGAGGGACCGACACCGGAAGTACTTCACTCATGGAAGTGAAAGGGACCGAGGGAAGCCAGGAAGAGCGCGACAAAGCCGGAGAGAGGAAGGAGACACGGAGCGACGGAGACGAGGAACAGGAGGTGCGGAGAGAGAAGGAGGAAGACGCAGAACACGGCGGAGAAGACGAGACGTGGTACGAAGAGTGGTGGACCCCACAGGAGGTGGCTGGAGAGCGGCCGCGACTCTGGAGAGTTGCGGCGGAGCCGGTGAGTAACGGAGAGAGAAAGGAAGCGGGAGGGGGGAGGCGGGAGGTGGGAGATAACAGGATTGGGAAGGGTCACGAGTGAAATCACTGTTGTGTTGTAAAGAGCACCTGCCCCCTCACAATAGCACTAAGGCAACTGATTCCGGGTGTGATGATCCCTCCTATAGAGGGTGTAAACCTTAACCCGGCACAACCAACTACCCCCTTTTCCTTTCCTCTTCCATCCCTCACTTAAGAAAACCCTCTCCCGTTTCCCTCACTGATATCCCATACCCTGAGTGAGCGCATCCCAAGAGACCCACCGGGTGTGGTGACGGCCGCCGTACAAAGTACGGAAGAGTTCGTAGAGGTGACTGCCGGCTCCCTTTTTGTCCTTCCCTCCTATGTACCTCCGTGGGAGAGTCCCGGGAACAGAGGAAGGAAAGACACCGGAGGATACCATCGTTGAAGGAGAAGGGCACGCGGAGAGGAGAAGAAGAACCCTTAAAAAGACCACCAGTCCCGTAGAGACAATCATATACCCCAACACCGACCCTTTAAATAAAAGACGCCCTCTGGCCCACTATATACAGCCTCCGCGTCTGTTTATCCAGCCCGCACTCCCACAGTGATGAACTACCCTGCCCACCAAACGGACAGATATCCTACCTCATTTAGAGTCAGGCCGACCATCAGCTTTCCATCGGCGGTGCCTCAGTTGAATCAATCAACAGAAAGCTTCTTCCAACGGCACGATGGAGTAGGTTCCATGATGGAAGGTCATTACTCCACCCACCTTAATTATGGTGGAGAGTGTGGTGTCCTTTTTAATATCCGTCACTGTCAAATAAATCCTGGCACTGAGGGACAGAAAAAAACAAATAATGAAACCCACTCAAAGTGAAAAAAACTCTGGGTAAGAGGGGTCATTAGTTATTTGTTTTTGAAACACAAACATTTTTGGATAATTTGCTGGCGTATTTAGCATAATTTTGATAATTTTGTGTAACAAAATTCAAGCATACGTATCAAAATTATGCCATTGCATAATGAGAATTCCATTCAGGGAAAAAACTAAGGTGAGATGTACAGAACCAAATTGATCTGAACAAATGCAAGTAGCATTTTCTGAACTCGAGCAGCAGTTCTTTAACAAAGGTGGTCAATATTAATTTTAGGTTGATTTTTTACCCGAGCAGAACATTCAGGTAACTTTTGTGCCCAAAAGTGCCGTTCCAAACATGAACAACACAGTTCTGAACTCGAAAGGTGAAAGGAAATGCTTCTTTTAGCATGTTTACCCCTGGTGTTTTTGACTGATGCTGCTGAAGAGATTATGGTCACAATTAAAGTTAAGCAACTTTTGAAAGTTGCCACTCTGCCCAGCTTGCCAAACAATAAGAAAGAAATTATCTTTCACTTTATTCATTGAACATTGAAGCTCTTTAATATGGACAAGACCTTAGTCCAGACACATGACCATTGAGACACCAGGACTCAAAAACGTAACCTTCAGATGGATCGTCTAAGACCCTTAACCATTAGTCCAAAAGGAAAGTGTGACTTGTTAGTACAAAACATAGCTATGATATTCAGTACAAAAGACCAGGTCAATGTGGTGCTATAGGTGAGTATAAAATGACAACCACATCATTTACAGACTGGCATGGAAGGAGTGGGAGAGAGGGAAAGAGAAGTTGTTTTTAAATTCAGGGCATGATACACTTAAAAAGAATAATTTTCAGGCAAAGTAAAAAGAAAAAATATTTCTCAATCAATAAAAAAAAATAAAAAAAATCTGTATATTCATGGAACATTGGTATTCTTTGCACTTGACCAGACCCTATTGCAGTATCCAGTAAACAAGGGGCTAGCAGGAGTCACTAAGGACCTGGAGTGAAATAATGGCAAAAATGGCAGTGGTCCTGAATTCCATTTACAGCAATGTTTTAACCAATGGTATATTTAATCAAACGACAAAAGGAAAAAACTGTAATAGAAACAGTGACGCATTGGGTGCTAGTGCCAAATGTGCCTGGTGCTCTCTTATATGTGATACACAAAAGCAAAAAAAAATGATCAACACGTCTATCAAGAAACAAGAATAGCACAACCCATCAATATAATAAAATGTAAAGGGTCCGTGGTCAAAGTCAATGACTTTTCAATCCCTTCATAAATGTTGGGATCATCATTAGGACTCTAGATGTATGAGGAGCCGAGAGAAAGGAGAAAATAGTAAAAATGTGGGCATCAGAGTAATATGGACAGTGGGATGTGGATAGTGAAAATGAGGCACATTTGAATAGCAAGCATGATCTCTTACTCACATATGTAGAAGTAAAGGAGACACTTTAAATGAAGAGACAAGTGTCGCATGATTTCCACTTTTCAGTAGGAACAGTTCATTTGTTTGACATCATAAATGTTGGGATGGTGCCAGACTGATTCATTGCACCCCCTCAGGATATGTTGGCCTATAGACCTGCTACCTCACAGCACCATTATGAGTACCCCTAAACCTAGTTAGGTAAAAAATGGTTTGGGCAACCTTAGAACATAACAACTCTGACCCCCAAGGAATTGTGGTAACAGATGTAGAACCCTTTCGCTCAGTCACTCGTGCTCTCTTAGAGAAATACACAAGAAATACACAAAGGGGCGTTTTTAATATTTAGTGAACCATTGCGATTCTTGTATAAAATATATGTGTGTAATGATTAGTAGACCGAAACAGATGAATGTGATTAGCAACATAAAGACAGGGAAAGAATGAACGATTCCACCATTGTGCTAAAACAGTGTATATCTGCTGGCAGTTAAGTACCGTGTATAGTGTACTCCTACTTATGCATTCCCTAGCCTAGATGTCTAGGGTGGGTGTTCTGCCAAGAATCCCCTACTGTATGATGTAAATTCCCATTACCTGAAGGCAAGGTATGTGGGTCGCCGTCTTGGTCAGATGTTGGACATCCATCCTCGCAGAGGGTAAACAGGAATCAGCTGTGCAGAACCACTGATTATAGCAATGACCTCGCAATGTCAGCAGAGTGTTCCTCTAATTAGAGTACAGGAAAGGCACAAGTATTTATAACAATAGCATTCATGCTTTAGTGCCGAGGCTTTAGCCGAGCTGACATTCTTTACTGTCTCTGTGATAGCACAGTCGCCTTATGGATGAATAATAAACGTCAACATTTGCACAATGTATGTTCAGGCCTTGTACTGAATGTTCAAGGTGTCATGATAGTGTACTTATGAAGTGGAATTGTAAGAAAAGTGGATTCAGAGAAACTAATCCTGTCCTGTCATTTAAGCAAATGTGTGTCAAAAGTCAGCGTTAGGAAAAAGAAGGCAACTTTAGAAACATGTACATGTAATATGGCAGTGTTTCTTCCCGGGCCAAACCTAGAAACGTGACACAAGAAGAGATAGGAGGTAAATTAGAGGGATCCCCAGGTTTATATGTGTACAAATGAGCATACGTGAGATTGATTATAGCTCAAATTAGCTCACCTCCCATGGAATACGGGCAAGAGGTAAGGAGGAAGATGCCCGTGGTCCCTATTGGGGGCTCATTCATAAGGAGCAAACACTTTAAGTGTCTCAGAGTGGGGCCTGCGTGTTAATCTGTGATGAGACCGGGCCACAATTCCATTATCAAATGAAAAGGGTACAAAGGTTAGAAAAGGAGATAATGGCACTTCAAATTTTCATTGACATACGTGGGTCAATAGCAGTGCTAGACGCCGAAATTCCAAGGCAGTGCGGGTATGCTATTGCAACTCGAAAATGTTGAGGGGTTAGAGGAGGAACAGAGAAAAATGCTAGTGGCCCACCATGAGTGTGTGGATTCTGAGTACAGAACTAACAGTCAGTATCTTTACACCTGCGAAAGTTCCACTCTGAGTGTGGAGATTCTGCCCAAAGTGTGAAACCTCCGTAGGCGTAAAGATACTGCATGCAAATCCCTCTGTAAATACCAAACTTAGACTTCAGGTCTGAACTTAGACTTCAGGTCTAAGTTTACATATGTGAATTGGGCCCATGTAGTCTGGGCAGAGTAATTAATAAGTATACAACTCATTATACAAGTAATGTACAGTCTATAGTGTCCACCTTATTATCCATTTAAGTTCTTGTTTGATCAGTAGCTGGTCCAAGTTAAAACCTATTCGATAGTCATGATAGTACAGCTGACCTGCAGTTTAAATCATCTTCAGAATGTCCATGTTCAGCAAAGTGTGAGACTAGAGAGGCTGTAAGGACCTTGCATCTGACGCTGATCCTGTACTGACAAATTTGGATTTTTATGTTTTGAGTTATCTGACCAATATACAGTAACTTGCATGCACAGAATATGGCGTAAATGACAATGCTGGAAAATGCTTAGAGAGGTATAGTTGTGTTCATATAGCTAAATTCCTTGGCCTTAATAGAAAATTGACATACAGTGCATTGTCCACATTTGAAGAGATCAACAAGATGGAGAATGCCCCAGTGGTCGTTAAGGGTAAGTAATGGTTTGTGCAGTGACATTTCAACACTGACAAAGTGGTCTCTTAAATTCCTGCCTCTTTTGTATTTGAACATGGGAGTCTCAAATGCTAGGTCCCCAGCTGCTAGTAAATTCCAATGTTTTTTAATACTTTTCAATATAAAGTTGCTACTCAGGGAGAATGTAGTTACATAAACTAGTCTCTCTGATTTTTGTTTATTCTGTGGTGTCAACAAGGTATCCCGCGGGCAATACCATGCCCTTTAGGTGGAATGTTTAATTAAGCATTTCAGATTACCACAAAGCAACAGTTTCTGTAACCTTCAAATACAAATAATCTGGGGATGTTGTATGTGAGGCATTTCCTCAAAGCCAGGACTAGGAGGCTCTTTTTGACTAACAGGTTGCATTTAATAAGAACCATTACGAGGGGCGTGGCTTACCACGCACTGAAGATGACTGAGTCTTCCTGAAACTCTGGAGAGTGGTGCAGATGTCGGCAATGCGGCGGCGGCCTCCTTACTTTGCTTTTCGCTCTGTGGCCCTTTTCTGATGGGTAATGCACAGCGGTTGCTTTTTACCTAATTTTAATGGTGTGGAGAGGCTCATAAGAAGCCATAAAGACGGGCTGCTTCTCTTCCTCAGAGCCGGCCGCCATTTTAGCTGAGAGAGGAGACAGCTCCTCATAGGAAATGACTGGCAAACTCCACCCTTAAAGGCATTCCATATTCTTAAAGGTATTTTCTTCACCTGAGTTGCCTCTCCACTTGAAGCATTTTTTTTTAGTTGTTTTTTTTAAGGCTTTTTCTTCTTGTAAGAGATGTTTCCTCATTGTATGGCATTCTACTACATTTTAGAAGATTCTTTTCAGTTGCTGACACTACTGGAGCATTGCCCCAGCACGAAAAGGGTTTCTAACAGCTTTTTGTGGAAGTTTTGAGATGAATCTCAGTCTTTACTCTGTGTCTCCTTTTTACTGACATGCTTGTTTTGAGATTTCTAGCTGCTGCATTAGTTTTAGGAGTATCTGTGGTGGAGTAATTATTACCTTGCTCTGGCTGCCTTGCTTCTCCCATTTTGCGTGACTCTAATACATGGGCAGGTCAAAAGCTCTTCACTCTCTACCTCAGTCTCCAGTGGGTAAATCATGAAGGCGCTTGCCGGCACCAACTGTTCCAGTCGCAATGGAGAATCTCACTTCAAATACAGGGTCCAATTTAGTCTCTTCTCATATCTCATCCGCAATTCCTTCTCAAACCCATGTCAGTAAGGCACAGTAAAGAGGCTTAAAAAGGACCCACCTTCGCCTACAAAGCTTGTACCTGGGGCTTCTATGGACCTTTTATTGGAAAAAATTAGAGCTCTGCGCCCTTTTATGGAGGACACTAAAGCTAAATTGCAAACTCTCAATGATAGATGGTCACTCATGTAGGAACGTTTGTCTTCGGCAGAGCAACAAATCACACACTTTAATGACACATCTCTTAAAGTGAACTCCCTACAGCTACAGGTTTCTTCTTTACAGAGACAGGTCGAAGACCTTGAAAATCACAATCGAAGGAATAAACTGCCCATTTAAGGCCTTCCCGAGGGCACAGTAGGGGCTAACTCTATCTCTTTCTTTAAATCTTTTTTGCCTCAGATCTTGCTATTACCAAAAATTCCGCAACTTAACATACAGAAAACTCATAGATTGGGTAGCACTACTTCGACTGCTTCACCTCCTAAAAGACCTAGAGATGTCATCCTGTACTTTTTGGAGTATACAGATTTAATGCAAGTTATATCTGCTGCTCGTCGTCTTAAACAAATTTCCTGGTCAGGACATGCTTTATATTTTTCTCAGGACTATGCCAAGGCTACAGCAGATAGGAGAAGAGACTTTCTGAGTATGAGACCTGCCCTTCGCTCCATAGAAGCCCAGTTTGGACTTTTTCATCCCTGCTTTTTCAAAGTCGCCCACAATAATAAAACAACAACCTATGAAGACCCATCTTGTTTGAGGGAATTCCTTACTTTTTGTAAAGCAGATGTCATGGATGTTGTTCCCTCAACTTCTACAAAGTGACTGCCTTTTGTTGTTGAGTTTGCTTATTACTTTTGTCATTTCAGGATTATAGTATGTTATTCTTGTTGATGAGTTTTATTGTTCTAGTATAACACTTGAGGGTTTGTTTTTTTACTTAACCATATATATTGTTCTCTCTTACCTTATAGGTGTTTTCTCTCTGTTATGGTTGTCTTCATTACCCATTGCTTGTCGCACCGCCCCTCCCACGCCATGTCACTCCCTCTGGATTGGACGCGATGTCTTCTCCATTTGGTCCCTCCCCTACCTTCATCAAGTTTTTGTTAGGTATGTTATCCTTTCTTGTTGTTTGTTTGCCCTGTTTATGCTGTATTAGTGTTCGATGTATTTTTTTTTCTCTATATGGGTTTCTTTTTCTTTTTTCTTCTTTTTTCGTTTTCCAATTTTTTTTCTTATTTTGGATCTTTTACCTTGTCTTATCTCTTGTAGAACATTCCTTCTTCTACAAATTTTGTGGCTTTGCTGTTCTTTTTCAATTAATGTCCGATTATTTTCTTCAATTTGTTTTTCTGCAATGGTGTTGACAATGGTTTCCTGGAATGTCAGGGGTCTGAATTCTCCAATGAAAAGACAACGTGTTCTCACTCATCTGTCAAAACTTAATGCTCACATAGCTTTTTTGCAGGAATCTCATCTTTCAGATATTGAATCTATGAAATTGCGGAGGAGATGGGTGGGTGAAGGCTTCGTTTCACCTGATATGGGGAAAAAACACAGAGTTGTAATATTGTGTCATAAATCTTTAAAAGTTCAGTTGGTTTCCCAGGAAAAAGATGAGGAGGGGAGATGGCTGTTACTTAAGGTGTATTTTGATAAGATTCCAATTGTTCTTTTCAACATATATGGGCCTAATGCACCTGATTGTCAATTTTGGTCTCTAATTTCAGAGAAGCTTTTGCAGTATCCTGATGACAATCTAGTTCTGGCTGGTGATTGCAACTTACCTGTTGATCCTTTTCTGGATAGACACTCCTCATCTCATTACATTCCAAACAAGTCACAAAAAACTTTCACACAAGCTTTTCAAATACGCAATCTTATTGATGCCTGTCGATTATGCAATCCCACTTTAAGGGAGTATACATTTTTTTCCCCAGTGCATCATACACAATCTCAAATTGACAATGTTTTTGTTTCACACCACCTAACTCAATCCTTACATTCAGCAGATATTGGCTCCATTTTGATCTCCGATCATGCCCCAGTATCCGTACATTTAGACATCCTGCCCAAATCTACTCTTCCTACGAGATGGAGATTTAATAATTCACAATTATTGGACTCCTCCTTCACTGCTTCTTTTACTGCTTTTGTACAAGATTTTTTTCCTCTTTAATCAGACAGAAGATGTTCCTTTTCATACTGTATGGGATGCATTTAAAGCCTCGGCTTGAGACTTTATATTTAATTTTGTTTCTAAAAAGAGACGACTATCTCAGTTGCAGTCTAAACTAATTCTTATTGAAATTAAACCTTTAGAGCATTCTTACTATACGCCCCATTCTCAACAATCTCTAAATCAACTGATTAAAGCCAAACTCCATTTTAATAAAGTATCTACTGATAACGCTGCCTCTTACCTTCTCAAATCTAGCGCTAAGTATTATGGAGGCCAAAATAAATCTGGAAAGTTTCTAGCTAATTATCTTAAAATTAAACAAAACAAAATATTAATTGAATCAATTATTGATGATACTGGTTCTTCTCATCACCGAAACTAGGATAATCTAGCCTAATTCCAACAATTTTACACAAATCTCTACACGCCTGATTCACTACCCTCAAATCATGCAATTTTAAGTTATCTATCCTCTATTTCTAAGTCAGCTTCTTTTCAAGCTGATTTTTCATCCCTGGAGGTGGACATCACTCAAACAGAACTTCAGCTTGCATTGCTTTCCCTTAAAAAAGACACGGCCCCCGGGCCAGACGGTTTTACAGCTCAATTTTATACGCACTTTTCCAAATTGTTTCTTCCCAAACTTTGTTTGTTAATTCATTCTTTTATTGATTTGGCTACCTCAACTGGCTTGTTCCTAGATGCCTACATCTGTGTAATTCCAAAAGTAGGTAAGGATCCACACTTTTGTAATTACTGACCCATTTCTTTAGTTAACTTGTATTATACATTTTTCTCTAAAGCATTAGCTTTTCAACTAGAACCGCTTCTTCCTGATCTCTTCGGAAAAGAACAATCTGGTTTTGTCAAGGGCATATATCTTTCGGATGATACTCGTTTGTTTTTTTATATTATTTCTGGGTCTGCAAGTTTGCCTGATGCTTTAGCCATTGCCCTAGATGCCTAAAAGGCTTTTGATCGTGTTACTTGGTCTTATTTATTTCAAACTTTAGCCTGGTTTTATTTTGGCCAGAGATTCATGGCTTTTATTTCTCTCCTCTACACTTCCCCTAAGGCAGCCAATTGTGTTAATGGTTTGACGTCTTCTTATTTTATCCTCCATAGAAGGGTTCGCCAGGGCTGTCCCCTTTCCCCCTTCCTTTTTAACTTAGCATTAGAACCATTTCTATCTCAGATTCGTCAGAATGCTAATATTCATGGTTTCATCCATGTTTTACAACAGGTTAAATTGGCTGCGTATGCTGATGACATTTTACTATTCATGTCTAAACCTCATTTTTCACTCCCTGCTTTCACGTCAGAAGTGGCGTCTTATTCATCTGTCTCGGGTTATAAGCTGAATACCGACAAATGCAAAATTTTGCTTCTTAATAAATTCACTTTTAGTCATGATTTTTCTTCTTTCCATTTTACATGGCAATCTAAACAACTTCAGTATCTTGGTCTCCAATTCTCTTCCTCCCCCACCTCTTCTATTTCTATTAACATAGACACTTGTATTCAGACAATCTCTTCTCTAACTAGTAAATGGAATCCTCTTCACCTGACTTGGTGGGGTCGTCTTGATGCCATTAAGATGATGCTGGTTCCAATTATTCTTTTTACTCTTTCTAATATTCCCTTACATGTCCCTCTTAAGCATTACCAGAAACTAAATTCAATACTATCTGCATTCCTTTGGAATAATACAAAGCCTCGTATGTTTTTAGTTAAGCTAAAGCAGCCTAAAGTCGAAGGTGGAGTACACTTTCCTGATTTCCCCAAATATCATGTCTTTCTTTTTACAACAGTCTTCTCATTGGATTTCACCCTCCTCACTATACACTTCATTATGGGTTGATTTGGAACAAGCTTTTTTACCTCCTTATCCTTTTTCAGAATTCCTGACCTTCATGCAAAAACCTCAAAAATTTCTACTCCTATTATTAATACTACCTGCAAATTTCTATCTTCTGTAATTTCCTATTCTCCAACTGATCTGCGCTCATTTCTTAATTCTACTATATCTAATAACCAATTGATTCAGGTTAAGAAACATCCTATTTACTGGCATCCCTGGAGAATTAAAGGTCTGATTTGGGTTCATCAATTATTTGATTGGGATTCATCCCTTACTTTTGCTCTAGTTCAGGATCTCTTTAGCTTTCCGTCTAGTTTCCATGCCAAATTTCTTCTTTTACAGGAGGCTATAGTTCAAGCATATACTTATTTCAAATCTATTCCGTCCCCTGGTATTTCATCACCTGCACAATTGGCTGCTATTTTGCTTATGTGTCCTAAGGCTTCCCTTATTTATTCCTATTTGCTTGAGGCTCCCACTTTTAGATCCAAGTCTAAGACTGAACTTACATGGGAGGAAGATCTTTCCATAACTTTACCTATACCCACCTGGAAACAAATTTGGATTAAAATTAGAAAGTCCTCCATTGCAGCCAGTACTACACAAACACTTTTTTCATTTAAAGCAGACTTTTTATGACACCAGACACCCTTCATAGGAGTAATCAAGATATTCCAGACACTTGTTGGATTTGTTCTGCACCACAAGCTGGCTTGAAACACTAACTTTTCACTTGTCCCTTCATCTCTACATTCTAGTTACAAGTTTGGCGTCAAATTAACTTTATTTTCCAGAGTACTATTCCTTTGTTTATCTCCAATGTATTTTTAGGAAGTGTATCCGAAGTTTGGGTCAATGCTTCATTTAACATGCAGATCCTAGACCTGTTATTAGCACTTGCTTGTCAACAAATAGCTTGCAATAGGAAAGATTTTACACAATTATCTTTTAAGGAGTGGTGGTAGGCAGTTTGTCACAATCACCCATTGGATACTGAATATATGCACCATTTATCTCTTGTTTTAAAATGAAAGGCCCTTTGGACATCTGTTACTCAGTTTCTTGATTATTCTGCCATCACAACGTTTGCACCCTCATCTCCAGGAAGTTCTACAGCTCCTGACTTCCCTTTCATGATTTTATGACTCATTTCTCTCAAGTATTCCCTTATATTTCCTCTGAAATCTATAGTTGATAAATAATCAGACTGTAATTTTTTACGCATTGTATGCCTCTTCCTTTGTCTTTTTCTTTTTCTGTATTTCTTGTTTGATTGCTTTGTATTATTCTATTGTATGCCATTTCATGCTGAATAAAATATTTGTTAAAACTTAAACAAAAGAGGAATTATTACCATTAAAATTAAGACACAAACAACTTCATCGAGTGTACACCCAATATTCATCACACAAGGGCTTGTGTAATTGAAAAACAAGCTCTATAATGTGCCACAAAGCATTTTTCTCAAACTTTCCATCACGTTGAGGGGTCTACTTTTTATATCATTGGCCCTTTATGAAAATTATGCTACAGTCTTTGCTTTGAACATACTTATCAGGGGCGGTGTGAATTCAATGTCCAAGTAAGTATATTGTCATTTAAATGACAAAGAGGAACATCCCAACTACCAAAAATATTTGGATTTCATAGGTATTCACTTCTAACTTGGTTTGCTGGTTAAATGTACCTAGTGACTTATGCAGCCTTGGTAGCCCCCACTGATGTTCTCTAGAGCAATATTGTATCATCAGCCTACATCAAATATTTGTTTGTGCTGCCATTTTGTTTGAGCTGAAATGTTGAGGTCAAAGTCAATTCAATAGGAAGATCCTCCTTAAATCCTTTGAATATGGGCTGTGCTAAAACACAGCCCACATTCAGCATGTTCCATATATATATTCTAGGGGAAATGTTTTTCTACTGTAATAGCCTAACAAGAAAATGTATTCATGACCCAACAGGCTAGGTAAAATACATGATGTCGGACTATTGTACTGGATCTAATGATTGCTCTCTGTCTACTAGAAGCTGCAGGACTGGAGGTTCTTACTTTTCATTATACATGTGTAATACAGCTCCAGCTTTTTCAAGAGGTCATCTAGCTTTAAAACATTGTATTTACCTGCAGCTGCTGTTAATCCATGTAGAGGAAAAAAGGACACAGAACCGGCATCTACGTTAAAAATCCTAATAACAATGCACTGGTGCAAAAAAAGGGGTCGGAACTCCCAAAAATTTCACTTATGCTAGTCTACAAAAACCTTAGGATAAGTGGAGTCCATGTGAGGGGGTAGGCCAATCCAGACTGCAAGGGATTCAGTGGCCTTTGTTACATCCATGATGTGTTTAGTTTTCCTGTGTTCAACAGTGGAAACTTCAAGACAAATCGTTTATTAAAATCTGTATCCATTATTACGTAGATGTGCTGGTGCCAATACAATGTTTCATTAACATTTTGAAAAGATTGAGTGGTACAATGAATTGTTTTTGCCATGGTAGATTGGTGCATGTGATGTTTTTACACTTTACAAGCATGTCAAATAAAGATGGAAAATGGCATATATGTATCATGAGTAGAATACGAACTATATTTAGCTAAAAACTTGTATAGGTTATCGGAAGCATTTTATATAAAGATATAGAATAGAGTGCATGGTTATCCATTTTGTTTCTCTTTATACAATTTCAGCACAATTCCTAAATCATAAAGCGACCCTCATTCATGAATGACCAAGGGTAAGAAAGGCATTTCCGTGGATTGTCATAACAGGAAAAAGGCACTTAATTAGAAGAGGCACATGATGGTACAGTTGTAGTCAAAAGGTTATAGGCAGGGCACAAGAGGTTATGCAATGATGTGTAACATGATAGGTTGTCAGTAGGTTAACTGGGGTCCCATTGTTTATTATTTTGTATACAGTTATTAGTAAGTTCGATAACGCGTGTTTGATTGTCATTTAGCCATCCTATTTGGTAGTGAAGGGTGGTAGTGGGGTATTCCTGAGAGATTAAATAAATTTCAGGTTGCAAAGTACAGAACCTTTACTAGTGGCATGTCGGAGTAAATAGGTGGGTCAACCAAGAGACTATTGCATTAATGCAGTCTGCTGAAAAGCAGAGAGTTGATGTATGGTTTGGTGGTGTTAAACAGAATCAGTGATCCAATATTTCACATGTTAAGTACTGTGAAGCATGCTGTGGTAGAGTTAAATGTGACAAACTCTTCTATTTTCATAAATAGGCTGACCAGAACACCAAGATTCTTGACTGATGAGACCAATTTCATTTAACTAGAGAAAGTGTGAAAACATTTGACGGGGAGAAAGTGCAGAAAGTTTTGGTTGAATTTAGCATCAATGATCACAGTGCCATTCAGTGATGGATGACTGTGAGACAGTCAAAGATTTGTGCTTCTAGTTCAGGTGTGAAATTTGAGAAGGGAAAGAAAATCTGTGTATTTTCGTGATGAAGGAGGTAAAGAAGCCAAAGGAGAAAATTATGTTACCAAGAAAGGTAATGTAGAGAAACAAGTGGTCAAAAGACTTATCTCACAATTATCGAACACCCACTGGGAGAGTAGGTTTAGATGTCTTTGTGTCCCACTTGACTGTGAATGAGCAGGCGGAGAGGTAGAAATTAATGCAAGGCTTTGTTTATGTGATGGTGCCAAGTAATTGAATGGAGTAGTGTAGGCTGGGGTGTGCATTGTATTAAAGGCAGCAGAAGGGTTTAGGAGTATACACATTGAGATGGTTGTGATAAGCACTGGTGGTAAAATTAGATACATTTGTCAGAGCTCTTTTAGTTGAATGGAGGACCCAAAAGCCTGATTATGGGGGGGTCAAACAGGTTGTTACAGCATAAACATGTTGAAAGGCAATTGAAGACTAGTCTTCTAAAATGGTTGAAAAGGACAGTTGAGAAATTGGGCATTAATTAGCCAGAAAGAAAGGTTGAGCACTGATTTCGTTTAGAAGAGGTAGGGCCTAATTTTGGGTTTTCCATGTTTCAGTTAGGGATAACCTGCAGTTTTGCTTTTTGCACACCTGAATAAATCAGATAGTTTCTCTTTCTGACCACTGGTCCTATTGCAAATGTCTCCAGGTCTCTCCTGGTAAAATCTGTGAAGGACAAATTCTTGGACGCCCTTTAATTTTTTACAACTTTTAATGTCAAATTACATTCAATGCCCTCTTTGCACCCAATTAGTAATTACCATGCCATGCAGAAGGAGGACCCATTTGTTGGTGTCCAAATTTTACCAAGGTGCACAATTACTCTGTATCGTTTAGGATCATGAGTATTCACTCAATTGCATTCTTTTTCTCTATCTCTGGGAAAGTATTATTAATGTGTGCACCTACTCAGTTCACAGCTGTTGTTTGACATTACATTCTCTAAAGAGCATACCTTTAACTTGGAAGTCCTTCTAGTTAATTCTATGTAGCAGCCAGCGCAGCTCGGAAACAGAGGGGCAACACTAGGATCTTCTGTATTTTGAACTAATACATTCATTCTGTCTGTCATGGCACATCTAGCAAGCCCCCTTGGTTCCCACAGTCCTGTAAAACTCTGGATGGCACACCTCACATTCTGGAGAATATTTTTCAAATGGGTAATTTTAGGTTGTATTAATGGAGCGGCTGGAACATTACTGTAGTCGTTTCTGAGCAATTGTATTGGCTACAAGATGGCTTCAGTTTAGTTAAATTACATTTAATTGGAAACTTAAGGGTGTCACCAGTTCTGTAACAGAGTGCAAGATCTCAAACTGTTTTACATGTATTTTCCTGCATTAGTATTGCTTTTTCAACAGCCATTGGTGCATTTGTCCTTATGCTCAGCAGGCTTAGAACTGGCTACATAATAAAAATGTTATCCCATCCTTCCGATGGACAAGCTGTTTTAGGAGTCTGATTAAGAGAAATGGTTTGTGTCATGTGATAAGAATCCCTTACCAAATGAAACATATATTCCCACAGGTTTCCTAGATCTGTAAAAGCAGCCAATAATGATGCTGTTATTTGTTTTACAATGTGTATCACATGTATGAATCCAGGTACATATCCTGCATCATCTACAACACCTTTGAATCATTAAATTGAAGCCTGAAAAAGTGAAGATTTAGATGAAAGAGATCCTTTTGTTTCAGAGGTTGGGCCTAAAACAAACAGAATATTGTATATCTTGTGTAATGTCTGGTTTTGAGACCCAGATCATTTTGATCTGAGCTTGTATAATTGTTTTAGCAAGCTTTATTACTCCTGTATTACCCAAAACGAATAAGTCCAAACTTAATCAAAAATATGTATATAACACATATACAAGGCAGAAATAGCTAAATATTATTGAAAATATATATTTAAAGAATATTAAAATGACAAGGGGACTGATACCGTAACAGTGGTATGGTAAGATTAAAAAATTCTCCCCTGCTATGGTACAGACAATACCCTGTGGGAACAAATGGCAATTAAATGGCCAAAGGTCCAAAATGGCAGATGTATTTCCAGCAAATCAGTTTGTCCAAGTGGTTTGGCACATTGTGATCATTTCACCTGGAGTAATGATCAATTAAGCCAAGTAGTGTTTAATGAAAGTGGTGTGCTTGGTAGTGGCACTTATTAAAGCCATGTTAAAATCCCCAACTCCTGGCCACCTATGTTCACTGCCAGTGTTGGAATGCCACTAGGAATTAAACAGTTCATTACATGAAAACTCATTCATGCCTTCCAGTGAAAAGAGCCAGGACAATACCATGTCAAATTGATTATAGGGTAAATAAGGAATACCGCTGGTGCCTTGATTCCTCTTGCACCAATACCCCAATGGTGCTTTACCAATTCATTAAGTCCTCCAGGAAGAAATAAAGAACAAAAAGTCCCACTTACTATTCCTATTCTTATTTTTTACACTCTGAGGTGGCACATTTTGCCCGTGAAGAGAAATAAATTTCTTTTTCGGCATATCGCTTTTATTTGCGATTGCCGATTCATTTAACATTAGATATATTTTTCCGTTTTTAATAAGATAGCGGACAACCTGCATATAGTTCACCGCTCGCGGTATCATATCACACAGACAGTAAAGTTTTCAAAGATGTCATTTCCACTTTGCGAAGTCAATTTTCTTTTCACCTACTATCCTCACTCAATATGGCTGCCTTCATCAAGCCAGCCCGCTCTTTACTGACATCTCAAAGACAGCAAATCTTTTAAAGATGGCGCTTCCATCTTGCGGGGTAAATTCTCTTTCCGCATACTGCCCTCACTTAATATGGCTGCTCCTTTTTTTAGCGCATTTCGAAATATACCACTATAAGATGGCGTACATTTTTGGCATACCCAGTCCGCTTTTTGGTTTTAACACACACAGGTGTCAATGCTTGTTTTCATAGCATAAACGGGTTTCCGAACATTGTTCGGTTTCAACTCTACACATACGGACGCTGTTCTCTTGCTGCTGGCCACCCTGCCTTTAAAGGTACGTTTTGCTGAATGTTTGGCTGAATAAGACACCCGTACTTTAAAGAACTTATTTAACTCTAAATATGAGTTACTAAAGAAAAATTATTTTTCTCTTCTCACTATAGTCGACGTTGATACAACTATCGTCGTTTCAAGGTATAACTTTCCATTGACATTTATGCTTTTTACTGATATAGTTCAGATAGGAGTTATGCATGACTCGATTGTAATCACTGACAGCTACTAATGGCGCTGACACATACCACCTAGTGTCTATTCAATTTCTTAACAGGTTTTTCTCTGCTATACAGCAATTCTCATGTAGATGACGTTTCGTTATGTCACCTCATGCAAATCTTTTTACTTGTTTTTTACACATTCGAACCCATTATATTACACAATTTGTCTTTTCCAATGGTCTAGACTTGCGTTACAAAGTTATCGACTTTTTACTTGCCATTTATCCAATTTTGTGCTCATCAGTCACAAACAATTTATTGTAATGTATATTTACTAGAATAAGTGACTATGAAATCTCGAAAACAGGAATGGTTATAAATCTGATTGCTGTCTATAGAGAGGCTATAAAAGGGTTTTCTTGGTAGACAATAATAGTACTATTACTAGAATTTTTCAATTGACATGGACAGATTGGTAGCCTCATTTCATATTTATGAATTTTCTCCTAGTCCACTGATGTTTGGTAAACAATTAATAATGTTAAGATTTAGAATAAGGTACCCTTAATCTGTTAGTGCATAATGTTCATTTGGTCCTCTTTTACAGATTGTTTGTGTGACACTAGATCGATGTGTGTCATAGGTTGCTCTTTCTGACAGTTGAATACGAATACATATGTCCAAACAATTTTGAGGTATGTCTGACATGTGACATTTTGTATGTTCTTTGTGTTTAGCCAGTTAATGTCATTATTTTTGCTTGTGACTATGAAATGATATTTGAATATGTCTATTACTGTTTAGAATGTTTTATGTCATTGGCATAACTCAGTATTATAAATATGTCTTCCTTTCTTAAATTAGTTACCTTTTATAAAGATCGAACAAAATGGGGCATTATGATTAACCTTCTTCCTCCCATATGAGTCACCTCATCCCATATAGATTGAACTTAATGTAAAACAATTTGTTTGTCTATATTATTGTATATTTTTCCATATTATTATGTTGTTGAAGAGTCATTCATTATTATGATCAGCTCAACATAATGGCCACTCTGCTCGGATGTAAATAATGAATAGCGCCTTGTTTGTTTGCTTGTATAAATGTATATATGTACAGATTTTAAATGGTGTCTATATATGTTTTCTTTAGCCCTGAAGAAGTCTCTTTTGAGATGAAACGCGTTGGCTAAATGAATGTTGTGAATCGGATTTTAACAACTACACATATTTATCAATAAAGAACAACTGTGAAGATTATATAACAAATATGGATCTGGCATTTTCTTCAAATCATCGCGGATACTTGATGCTTTAAGAACTTTAATGAGACTTACATTTGATGTGTGCTGATTCCATTTTTTTGCACTTACATGTAGGTTTCACTCCAATTGGATTCTTTATTTTCAAATATAAAGTTCTTCATCACATTCTCCCATAAGAACATCTCAATGAATTGACACAAGTACAGCCAACACATGTTTTGGGGACACACCCCTTCCTCAGGGCTGAAAATTAAACAAAGGAACAAAATGAACTCTCATAAAAAAACTAAAAGTTGATTGCATTGCAGGTATTTGAATCACATACAAAGAACACAAAAGAGAAACAACATAAAAAACTGTATAAATCATCACCATATTTGTTAGTTTTTCTTAATTTCTTGATTGTATTTAGACTTTTGCATAATCCATGATTATAAGCAGGGACTTCTTAATCAAAATACATATAACTTATATTTCATATTTAGTATCAGGAAAGATTGAAGACATTGAAATCGTACCATATTTGCAGCCATTGCATCAGTTCTATTGTCATATCAATCATCTCTATAATGTATCTGTACATAATGAAGCTATATACAGACTCCAAATATAAACAATTATCAACAAAGTCATAGTCTGCAATACTTGTACAAAACCCCAATATTAATCAACTAAAAATGTCAAAAAGTATGAGTTTTCACTCTATCAGTTCCTATAGCATCTTGTTCAGAAAAGAAATTTAGCGATAAATGATTCTTTATCCTTTTCATCTTAAATTGGTGAGTTTCAATCTATATGATATTTTTGAAACTAGGGGAAACTTATCTAAATGGAACGCATAATGTGGGATAATAATTGTTTTCAGCATGAACAAGATGATATAGGACCTGACAGAGTGAACATAGTGTGGACAGGGTTGGACTTTGAAGGGGTTAAATTTGCTATTCACACTCTAATATTAGGAACAGTAGGGAACATATTGCACTATGGAGGGGTTACATTTACTATTCCTACTCCATTCCAAACAACAGTAGGGAAAGTGTTGGACTTTGAAGGGGTTGGAATTACTATTCCTACTCCATCAAAAGCAAAATTAGGGAAAGTGTTGCGTTTTGAAAGGGTTAAATTTGCTGTTCCCACTCCAGTCTGAAAAACAATTAAAGATTCTAATAAATTATATATAAAATCATATTAGGTTGAATATTTTAATGAAATAAAATGTATAAAATAACAAAATATATGCAAAATACATTTCACAAATTCTATCATCATTAAAGATATTAATTAATCAATTACAAAGTAATTAATAAAACAACAACTATGTATAGACACAAATAATCAATCTAAACATTAACTTAATTAATTAACAATTAAATATTTGATTCAAATGGAAAATAATTAAAAATAACAAGTATAGTTTAAATAACTTCCCACTGTAATCCTCTACAAACCAAACAACCCACAACTAAAATATAAATTAAGAATGTAAGTATTTATAAAAATAAAATATACGTTAAAAATCACAAACTACGGGGGCGCGTCCCCGTCCTCTGATCGCCCGCTTCCTCAACTACAGAGACCGGGATATGATTATCCAACAGGCTCGGCTCAAGGGAGTCCTTACATATGCCTCTCAGCACATCATGATCTTCCCTGACTACACTAAACTGGTTCAACAGCACCGGCAATCATTCACCGAGGCCAAGGCCCGTCTACGTGGCCTGAAGATTCAATACTCCTTGCTATTCCCGGCCCGCCTACGTGTCTCATACAAATCACCGACCTACTTTTTTGATTCACCTGAAGAGGTCTTCAACTGGACAGACGAATAAATTCCACACAAGGTCAACACCCCTCCTGGAGTAGACTCAGATGCCTCGTCGGTGGGTTCCAGCCAAGACCTGCCCACACTCAACGGGAAGCAACAGCGCAGGTCGTGCTCGAGACGGAGATCCCAGCCCCGCAATAGCTCTCGTAGAGGCATGACGGATGGTCGGCAATCCCAGTCACCTTCATGACAAGGAAATGTTTCCGGACTATACTTATGACATATCCCCTTGATGGCAACTCAAATGTGAGCTACCTAGTTTCTGTACATTTGGGTGACACTGTTGGTGCTCCAATGTATGTATCATGTTTTATTGGGATCCATTGGCTGGGAGCTGATCCTAGCCCCCATTGGGGGCGGGAAGCTCGCTATGCCGCGACAGATGCTTCATTGTTATTGAGGTATTGGGGGGTGGAGGGGGGGGTTTGGGTTTTGGGGAAATGTATGTGGTTTGTTTGTGTCACAGTGCTTTATATCCTTCTTTGGCCCCGCACGTACTATAATACCTATCTGCTAGCCCATTTGCATGACATACACCCGACATGACGGACGCTCAGGCTAGGCGATTGACCATTATTAGTTGGAATGTCCGCGGCTTACTAGATAAGATCAAGAGAGGGGCAGTACTCCGCCAGCCTAGGCAATACGATGCTGACATCCTGATGCTGCAGGAAACACACCTGCTGGGTAATAAGACGCTTTGCCTGGCACGCTTTGGGTTCGTTCAGACCTACCACTCTGGATTCACTAGAGGCTCTCTGGGAGTGGCGATATTATTCCATCGCAGGCTTTCATTTGTCCATGAACGGTCCTGGTCTGATTCTCAGGGCAGATACTTAGCGGTGTCTGGCACGCTTTATGTTGAGGGTGTCACTCTGGTTTGTGTGTATGCCCCCCCTCCTCTATCGTCGTCCTTGGTGGAGCAGATGGCTTCCCTCTGGGCTGAATTTCCGCAGGGTCTACTGTTGGCTGGCGGTGACTGGAACGATGTTATGTGTCCCTCCATGGACAGATGGTGCAGCCCAGGGCAGCAGACTGGCGCGCGCGAGTCAAAACTCCATGCGCTGACTCAGGGATTGGGATGGGTAGATACCTGGCGAAAATTGCACCCTACTGAGAATGCATACACATACTTTTCAACTACACACAATTCCTTCTCTTGCCTTGACTATATATTCATATCTGCTCTTCACACCCATAAACTTCAGACGGCGGAGATCTTGCCCAGAGGCCTGTCTGATCATTCTCCGTGCGTCTAGGCCCAGATCGCTCCCCGCCCCACTGGCGCCTCTCAACATGGCTGTTACAAGATGATCCCTATCACCAACAGATGTCTGCAGCTCTCACTGATTACTTTACGAATAATGTCGGCACGGTGGACTCCCCAGGGACCCTTTGGAAGGCCATGAAACCGACATTGAGGGGGGTGAACATTGCTTTCTGTACTTCTGCACCGCGCGGCGTAGACAGCGACATGAGAGGTTGGTCCATACTGAAGCGCAAATTCTGGACTTAGAACGCAGGAGCAGGGAAGTCAATGGCGCGGCGGCTCGCTGCAAGCTCCGCGTAGTCCAACGGCTCTATGCCAGTGACCTCCTAGACGAAGCCAAACTGTATTGGCTCGCCATGGGCAGTCGCATTTATCAGTGGGGCGACAAATCTAGTGTCCTTTTGCATCATCTGTGCCAACAGACGCTTCGACAGGTGACCCTTCCTGCAATCCGAGGACCGACGGATGAGGTGCTCACAGACCCTGCCTGCATCGCGACCAGCTTTGCTGCGTATTACACAAACCTCTATGCCCCACGGGAGACCCACCCAGCGGCCACCATTGAACGCTTTTTGGCTGATCTGCCCCCGCAGTCCTTGCCAGATTCAGTGCGCGATGACCTGGATGCCCCAATCACCGCTGAGGAGGTCCAAAGTGCCCTTGCAGATATGCGCTCGTGTAAAGCGTCGGGTCCCATTGGCTTTCCGTGTGAGTTCTACAAGAAATACTCATCCCAGCTCTCGGTGCACTATTTGGCGGCCCTGCGTGCTGTCGTAGAGGACGGCCGCCTCCCGGCAGACTGGCGCCACGCCGAGATAGTGGTCTTCCCTATGCCGGGCAGGCCCACAGAGCTGCACGCTTCATATAGACCGATTTCTCTACTCAATATCGAGGCCAAACTCCTGGCCAAAATCATTGCCAACCGTATTGTCCCGAACATCACTATATTGGTCCATCCTGATCAAGCAGGCTTTATGCCCGACCGTGCCACCCAACACAGTATTTATCGCGCACACAATGCGATTGCCTCTGTCGACCGGCTGCATGAACCTGCTGCGCTCCTTCTCGCCGATATGGATAAGGCTTTCGACTCCCTTAGCTGGACCTATCTGTTCGCACTCTTGGACCGCCTGAACATTGGCCCTAGACTCCTTAGATACATCCGCCTTCTGTACACCGACATCACTGCCTCGGTACGGATCGCTGACGCAATCTCATGGCCGTTCCACATCGGAAGAGGCACTAGGCAGGGATGCCCTCTTTCTCCCTACCTGTTCGCACTCGCTATGGAACCACTCGCGGCATTGGTACGAATCGACGCCCAGATATATGGTTTTGAGTGGTCACTGAGGTATCTGATCGCATAGAGCTCTATGGCGATGACGTGTTGTTCTTCTTTACACGCCCGAATAGATCTGGCCCGTGCCTGCTTCGAATAATGGAAATTTTGGGCCAAAACTCTGGTCTATTTATAAATGCTCGCAAGTCCTATTTGTGGCTTCTGTGTGGGGGTGATCAACTGGGGACTTGGGTACAACAGGTGATGGTGGTCCCAGATGGCTTTAAATACCTCAGGGTGTTCCTGTCCTCGTCTCAGCCCGGCTCCTGGACTAAAAATATGGCCCCACTGTTGCCTCGGATTAAACAACAGGTGAGCTCCTGGTCGCTTTTGCCACTGACGCTATACAGCAGGTCGGCCATCTTTAAAATGGTTTTGTTACCCTATCTACTCTACCAACTCCAAAATCATCCCTACCCAACACCACATGCCTGGTTTCGGCAATTGAATTCGGTTCTCAGTCATGTCCTCTGGGGGGGGTCTGTGTGGGTCACCTTATGAACGTGTTTTCAGTCCACATGCTGTGGGGGCCTTGCGACCCCGGATATTCAGTCATATCATGCAGCGTCACATCTCCTCATTCTTAACGATTGGTGGTCTGGCGATCGAGGCGACCCTGCTTATGCGCTTGAGTATTGGCAAATGGACTCTAAATCGCTACACATGATTCTGCATTCTAACACGACACTCAAATTACTGCCGCCTGCAACCCAGACCATTTTTGTAATCTGGCGGCAGGCTTTGCGCAGGATCGGGTGGTGGGGCAGGCTTACTAAGGAGACCCCACTCTGGCGTAATGGCCTCCTACCGCAACTACTTGAACTTTCTGGGTTTGCGGGCTGGGACGCTATTGGCATCTTAACGGTTGGGGCTATCCTCCAAGGTGGGACCCATAAATCCTTCCAACAACTACAATCCGACTTCCAAATGCCCCGATCCTAATTTTACAAATATCTTCTATTTCGCCATGCGTTCTCTCCTTATCTTACGCGACAGGACATCATCCCCGATTTCAACCCCATTGAAGCCAAAGTGTTTATGGGTGCAATGGGTGCACACAAAATCACAGCGCTATACTGCACCTTGGTCACTAATAGCTACAATACACTACACAAAATCAGGGAGGCTTGGCAGGAAGACCTGGGTCCGCTCGATGAGGATGACTGGATGGAGGCTCTCGAATCCCCGCGGGGTGCGGCCATTGCGGCACGCCTACGCTTTATACAATTCAAATACCTCCACAGGGTTTACTTTACTCGCTACAGGCTTTGGTGTGCTGGTATGATTGAATCTCCCCTGTGCCTGCGCTGCGGACTGGTGGAGGGTACCTTCCTACACACTATATGGGACTGCACCACCCTATTGCGGTTTTGGCGTGGGTACTACTGACCTGTCTCTCTGAGGTCTTGGGGTGGGATGTTCCATGGTGTCCGCGCCTAATTATGCTCCATATTACCGATGGGATCGGAGGTAATAGCTACAAAAGGCACCTGCTATTTCTGGGGCTTACCTTAGCTAAGCACGATATTGCTATGGCTTGGAAGGCGACCTCCCCGCCCTCTGTTGGGGCATGGAAGTGATTTCACCATGGGGCTGGAACTTCCGGTTTTTAAGGCATGGGGATGCCCCCAGAAACATCCCAAAATATGGAAGCAATGGGCCGATTATTGGGGTATGTACCTTGAACCTCTCCCCCCGGCCTCCTGTGCCGATGATCTTCCTTGACAATCAACAGCTGGGTACGCACACCCTGATTCATTGCTCATATACTGATATGTCGCGATTGGAGTCATTATCACATATTGCATGTATGTATCCTGTGACACTGTTGTTCTTGGTTTATGATGGGTTTTTTTGTTTGACTCAGTCATATGTATCTTTCATTCTTCACCGAACTTATTGTAAAATGTTGACATCTTTATCAATGCCATCTCATGTATATGATGTATTGCCCTGGCCTCTCCTGGGCTCATATTGCCTGTCAACAATAAAATTTGTTGTGAAAAAAAATAAATCACAAAATACTCTTAAATAATTAAAAAGACAATTGATCAATTAATCAACTTACACAGTTCAGCACCAACTAAATATTGCATTAAGATAAAAATAATTGTAAATAAAACAATAATTAATGATTTTGAAAACTTCCCAACCTGTTCCCCTACAAACCCAACTACCTTCATCTAAATTATAAATTCGTATTCAAATGTAAAAAAAAGTAGCTACACATTAAAGATTGCAAACTGTGCTTATTTTTAAAAATAATTCTATGTTAATATTCACCCTTAAAATTAATATAACTAATATATATTAAATGAATTAGACATTATTTTATACAACTATATTGAAATAAACAATATTACATATAACAATATTTTTAAAAATTACATTAAAAACATAAAAAGCAATATTCTTACGTCAATATTTTCTCATCCAATATATTTTTAGTGACAATACTTTTGACACAATATTTTTGTCACAAGGTATTTTTGAGTCAATATTTTTGTCATTTAGCACCTCAACAAGGAAAGAAATGCATTATCATTTAGGAAATACATTTTAAAAATACATACTTTCTATTTCCTATACCTAAAAGCTATTACTTTAATGTGACTTGTCATGCTTTTTTTAGTACTTTCAGTTTGAATTCAGCCTTGTGTGGAATCATGTTATTTTTTGTCATAGAATTTCCCAACAATTCCCGAAGTTATGCTTTTTATCACAACATTTGTTTTGTCTGTATCTAGTACCACTTTTTCAATCAAAGACATATTAATTTTAAAAAAGGCAAAACAGAGGATGGCAGGTGACCGATGTGAATAGAAAAATGTCTCTCAGCGAGATATTTATTTTCTGCATAGTCCAGTTGCCAGTGGGCAAAAATGAATGGTATAATTAATATTCACCATTGCCAATCTGAGTTCTCATTAACCAGTATTTACCACACCAAATCCACCAAACCTATCGACAAATCCATCAAATATCAGAATTCAGGCCTTAGAGCATGGAGGGACCTCCTTGACTATGGGCTTGTGGGTAACTCTCTAGAGTTCTTTTCAACTAAAAGAGTCCGGCCAAGCAACAAAACATGACGCTTGTCTACCATACACTTGACAACATGACGGAAAGGAGGAGAAAGTATACACAGTAACACAAAAAGGCGCAGGAAGAAGCTTGATGGTACTACTGGTTGCATAGTGTGGTGACTTCATACAATCATACAAGTATGTAGAAAAGCCGCAGATATTGACTCCCCTGACTGCATGCACCAGAAAACCACTAGAATAAGTGATCAGGTGTAGTAATGTCAGCATGGACCTTCAATGGTGATGGAAGCAGCAAGTTGAGAGGGCTGGAAGCTGTAACAGGCGGAGAAATAGTCTAACAAATTATGGGCCATATTATCAAGAACGGCGGTAACATTATCGCCGCTTTAGCGGCAGGAAACTGCCGCTAAAGCGGCGATATGGGGCTTGATAATATGCCCTGTAGAATTCCAATAGAAGCCCAGGTTCTGGTGTGAAGGACATCGAACCTGGGCTTCTATTGGAATTCTATAGGGCATAGTACCAGCATTGGCAACCTACCCCCACCCCTCCAACGTAACATGCATGCTCATAAATAAACACACAACACATTTCTTGTTTGGGTAAAATTGCTGCAGGTTTATTACATACACCGTTATGTAATATGGTGGGTTATCTTACGGGCGATCCAAGGGCAGGCAACCGTCTGGGCCGCCTGCCCGCCTGATGAGCCAAGCAGCACTGGGGCGAACCCCATCTGTGCTGCCACTTCTGGTGATCCTCTTCCCGGATCACGTGACACATGGTTCCTTATTACTCACGCCCCTTTCAGGGCGGAGCGTAGCATAGCAAACCCCCGGTTGTTCAGGCCCACAACCGCCCGAAGGACTAACGGGGCGCCGACACGGTTTTCTAGGAACCTCCCATGAGGCTCCTAGGATTTGGCTCTGGCACCCACCATGGTGCCGCGCAGAGGTACCCTTCTGTACCCCTCTGCTTCCAGATCGCCCTGTAACTCCGCCTGCAACGAAAAAGACAACATTACAACATTCTCTGCCTCCTGCCTGCCACGAACCACGCCGGGTAAGCGGTAGGGTGGGGAGACGGCGTGTCCGGGCGCGCGAAAGAGGACGACAAGATGGTGGGGGAGGCCTATATACCCCTCCCCTGTCCTCGCGCCCCGGACGTGATGCTCGCCTATCGCGCTGCGACAAGGCTTGGGGGACTCCTCCCTGAGTCCCTGCCCCTACGGGGGTGTGGGGTGCCCAGCTGGTACTAGAGGGCTGCCCTCTTTAGTGGCCCCCTGCGGGGGCCTCGGACAGCCGCATATTATCAAGCCACTTTAGCGGCAGTTTCCTGCCGCTAAAGCGGCGATAATGTTACCGTCGTTCTTGATAATATGGCCCTATCTGTTTCCGTGCAACACATACCCTGCCTCTGTCCAACAACTGCATTGAAAGGTTACTATCCTTTCTGTCATAGATTCTTGCCTGAGTCTGTTGGCTATTTTCCTCCATAATTCAACGTTTGTATATTCTGAATTGTTCAGCCAACGAAACAGATTTCTGCTCGCAAAATGAAAGCCATTTCCCTTTAAATAACGTCCCTTGCTTTTAGCATTGATCCGATTTATATTCATTGGAAAAAGGTCCAAAGAAAACCAGACATTGCTACTGTGCAAGTGCATTTCTGGTCCCATAATAATCTGTGAAATGTTGGGATGACTGCACAGTGCCAGCCTGAACACCTGACAGTCTCAGCACACAAAGCTCATTTAAATGACAATTAAGTTAAGATGTAAAAGGAACTATCAATGAATTACAATTACTTCCTTCTCACACATACATTCGGTATCCTTACAAAAATGCAACTGAATGCCAGGCTTGAGGAATAATATTGTGAAATGTCAGACTGTGTTTTGGTGTTTGCAGAGAGGAATGCATTTATTAAGGAAAAGAGCAATTGAAGAAAAAACAATTAGTCGTTTGCTCCAAATTGGATGAATTATGCAGCACAAAGAAAAACGGAATTCATATTTGCACAATTCGGCAACCTTTTCTTTCACTCATCATTAAAGATGTTCCGCATCTACAAAGAGAAGCTTTTGTATATTATAGCAGGGGCCTGCAGGAGTGCCACGAATTCTGTTTGGTGGTTATGAAATTAGATTTAAATCGATCCTTTTTGGCCCGCGCTCTGACCATACTGTCCGGCAACTCTTATTTATCCTGTGCCTCCGTTATATGCTATCGCTATGTGCCAAATTCCCACAGCGATTTTCTTTCCTAAATTGGGCTTGTATGAGCATATGGTTTAGTTTACGAGTGAATATTCATTTTCTGTCTTCACAAAACGTAAATTTTTTACTTCAAATTTTTTTTTAATGTTTTACAAATATTCAGTTATAGGTTTCTGCTGACAGTTGGGTTTTGTTAAGTAGCATAGCATGCAGATATAGAGATGCATAAGACACTGTTTTCAAGCTCTTTAGAAAAATGTAAACTATAAGATCCATTTAAAGGTCCCTAGCCGTACTTTCCCAGAAGTCTATCATAAACCTTGGAAAAGGTTATAAAAAGTCATCACAATTTTGTTCATCCTTAATGAATACTGCTATATATGCAAAAATGATATATGATCCAATAATGAGCTGTTGACACCCAATAAACTGTAGAAATGCACGAAGACACAAACATGTACTGCCAACCTAGAGACAATAAATGGCCTCCACTAGCAGCACAGTAGCATTTGCACCACAAATCTCCAATATCTTCATACAAAAAGCATTTAGAATAAGATCCTACAAAAGCATGCAAGTAATCTGAACACCAGTGTTGCCAAGAATGTACATCAAAAGTTTCCACCCCCCACCCATAAAGAGAGTGGTGATGTGACTCTCTGAAGGAGGGCGGGAAGAATAAAAAACCTATCTCAAATTACCAGGAATATTATTGTTATTGTTGTTGTTATTATTATTAGTATTACAATTTTGCACATCCTTTATAAATACTGATATGTAGGCATAAACAATATATGATCCAATGATAAGCTGTTGACACCCAATAAACTGCAGAAATGCACAAAGACACAAACATGTACTGCCAACCCATAGACCAAAAATGGCCTCCTCTAACAGCACTGTAGCCTATTGCACTACAAATCTCCAATACTTTCATAAAAAAGTATTCTGTTTAGAATCCTACAAATGCATGAAAGTAACATGAAAACTAGCACCAACGATTGTTGTTGAGAAAGGGTCAAGCATTTGTGTGGGAGCAGAACAAGAGAAATGCTTTAAACTCATCAAGAAACAGATTTGTGAAGCAATGATTTTTGTGCCATTTGACATTGGCCACAAATCAATTACAACAGTAGATGCAAGTGCGACAGGTGTGGGTGCCATTTTATCGCAAAAACATTCTAGTGGTGAGAACACTGTGGCATTTGTGTCAAGGTCATTGACAAACACTGAAAAAAACTACTCTGTAATGGAGAGGGAGACCCTTGCTGCTGCATGGGGTGTAGAATACTAAAGAGAACATATATATGGGGCGCAGGATTTGTGTTAAGATCAGATCACAAACCCCTAGTCAAGGTCCTTCTACCTGGTGGGGCCGGCAAAGGTTCAGCCAGATTGGCTAGACTGGCTGCTAGGCTTTAAGAATATCGCTATGCACTAGAGCACATACAGGGTTGGCGGAACACACAGGCTGACTGTCTGTCTCGGTTGACGGTCGATTATTAGATGGTGATTGGATCAGATGAGTGGGGAGTCAAACATGAAGAACCTGCGGCATCTGTGCAAGATGCAGTAGTGGAAGGGTCTGGTGCGTTTACAAAGGATGAATGGTGTCAAGAAATGGATAGTGATGACACTCTCAAGGAAGTCATGCGGATGGTGGTTTTTTGGGGAAAAAGAGAGAGTTGTGTTGCGGTATCAATCTGCCCTTACATTAAAGTACTTGAAGAAATGACCATGGGTGGTGATGTTGTTTTGATGAAGGGTGACAGATTTGTGCCCCCGGTAGGCTTGAGAAGTAAACTCATAAATATGGTGCATGAGGGACATCTGGGACAAAATTTTATGGAACACCGCCTCAAAGCGCAGTTTTGGTGGCCTGGCATGGATGATCAGGTAGAGGCATGGGTAGTGAAGTGCGGCATATGCAAATAAGGAGAAAAGAGACTTAAAGTGGGTAAACAATCCATCATGGGACACATAATCATACTGTTTGAATTGATTTGTTGGTCCTATGTCCGACGTGAATAGTGAATGTAGGTTTGCTTTGGTGGCTGTGGATGTGTTTTCCAGGTGGTTGAGTGTGTTCTTCATGAAAGAAATCACCACTGAGGCTACCATCCTTACTTTGAGAAAGATGTTGTTGGAGGAGGGAGTACCATCTATTCTCATTACTGACAATGGCACGCAGTTGGTTTCTCATGATATGAAGGAAATTTCTCCTAAGCCATGGCATTAAGCATCACTCTACTTCTTTTTACAACCCACAAAGGAATGGTGTTGTGGAGAGAGCCAACAGAATAGTTAAGGGTGTGATTCAAATGGCTGATGTGGCTGGGCATGATATCTAAAGAGCGGTGGAGGACTTGGTATGGGTGTACCGCACTACTAAACAAGAGATGCCTGGAAAATCCCCCTTTGAACTTATGAGAGGGAGAATTCCCAGCTCCAAAATGGTACCCTCAAAGATGAAAGAGAGGGTAACAAGTGGTGGTGTGAAAAAGCATGAGTCCAGGGTATCAGATGTAAATTCCATGTGTGTAATGGCGAACGGTGATTGGGTCAAGAGCAGAACTGGTAGGGTAATGAAAGAGTTGTCTAAGTTTAAAGGTCCTTATATGAGTATTATGTTGTCTTGAAGAATGGTGAGCAGTGGAATAGACGCAGAGTTGCATTGTACAAGAAGGATGGAAATTGTGATGAGAAGATGGAGGATTGTAGCAGGTACATGCTGATGAATGGAGAATTTGCGTTAACAGAAAGGAGGATGGGTGGTGCAATATCTTCTTGTCTAACGGAAAACACGGAGGTGGGATGTACCAGAGGGAGAAGTGAAAGGGATCAGAAACCCCCAGCATATTTGAAAGATTATATTTGTTAGAAGGCGTGCTACTACCTGGTTCATGCAGCAAATTATGGAAGGTTTCAAAGTATTCTATATTTTGCCTTGCAATTTGCTTCTGTTGTTTTTATTCCTTTTAATATAATTCTAGGTTGTTTTAGTTCTTACAATACATCTGTCTTCCTCTCTTCAACGACATGTGTCATGCCTTATGTATCATGGGCATGAGACGCGGTTTGTCCTTGCCTTGTGCCTTCATTGTAAGGGAATCCTGTCTACAGGATTCCACAGGAGTTTTCTGCAGCAAACGTTCCATGGTGGGCAGTTGGACACTGGCCAGCAGGTGAGCGGCTGCTCTTGACCGTTGTTCTGAAATAATCCACTTACCTTCATCTGCCTGGTGTCCCCCGCGTTTCATTCACAACAATAACTAAGGGTGGAATAAACCACAAAATGACAGCGATCACAGAAACCACTTGCAGAACTTTTTTCAGGACGGGTGCTACAACTATAACTGAAAACAAGCAGATCACCTTAAAATGTATGCATAAGTAACAACTATTTCTTTTATGAATGTGAGTCTGTCCTTAACATTGTTAAAAAAAAGGTTTCCAATGCCTTGCCAAGCTGCTCAAACTCCAATCTCCTCAGAATACTTTCATAAATCTTGTGTTGCAAGCTGAGCATTTTCCAAATGTGTATAGTGCTTTCTTCTTCAAGAGAGAAGGCAATTATTCATATAGATATTCCTGCCAATCACCTTCTGGGGGCCATTATTCACTTTCCTCTTACGTAGTTCATCTACAGTAAAGTTAATGAACCATCTGCACAGTGTTTCTCTGCTTTCCTAAAACTGTATAATACATTGTCATTAGGGAACTGTCCATTCAGCCTTTTCAGGCTGTTGTAGTACCCTCGTAAGCAAATTACCTGCTGGATTTTATGAATCTTAACAGCCAATATATCACAGATGATTCTAACACCTGCAAGATATATATAGGTCTCAGAAATTGTATACAATGAGACAAGGCATTTAAACAGGCACTACTAGGATCACTATCATCACAAAAAATAAAAAAACAAATGGTTAATGTTGACACGTGCTCTTGAAATAGATGCTACACTTTTGAAATGTCACCATTGATCCCATGTAGTGCCATTTGAATGTATGCACAAAGACATGCAGGGCTCAGGTTCACCATTCTTTAGAACACGAGTTTTGCGAAGTGACACAAACAGCACAGTTGATCAACTTTTATAAGAAGAGCTTTTTTTGCAAAAAGAATTGATGCAGGTACACCACAAAATGGCTTGGTGGGAAAAGAGCAACATTTCCTTGGTTTCCATGTGAAGCCAGGTCAACTAAAAAAACGAACTGGCTTTCAGTCAAACCCTAGTGCCAAAAGAAAGCTGACGCAAGCAATGTGCAAAAGGATTACTGAATGATTTTTCCATGTGTACTATCAACGAGATTACACATATTAGGTAATGTACCCATCAACGGTTACATGTAGAAATTGGTGGTGCGCGGTTTCCCTTGAGGACAAATTTGATGCTGCACGCTGCTCACTGTAGTTTGTGCTGTGGTGCAACAGTTAATTTTACTGCAAAACATCTTTTTTGCACAAACATTGTCGAGGACGTCATCAGTGCATGATTTTTAAATAGGACACATCACATTTTTTTACGCTTCACACTATGCTACTCACATTTTTGTAAATCTCCAATTCTTTCTTTCTCCAGTGGCAGTTGGTGGCAAATCACACTGGGGAGGCGCACAATATTCCCATAACATATACACATACATACACATGCACATATATACATATACACATACACATATACACATAAGATATACGCATAACACAAATAACAAATACACAATAATATGCACATTAACATAAATATACACATTAGAAAAATCAATCACTTACCTTACACTGCTGCTCCTTCTACAGCACTTCCTGGTTGTCTAAAGCGTCTTGATTGGCTGGAGTGAGCTGGCTCCACGCTCCAAAAGGCACAGTAGGACTGTGCCTGCTCTCCAACCCAGCTGTCCAAGACAGCCGGTTTGGAGAGGTTTGAATTGCGCATGTCAGTTTGGCCATAGCAAGGTAGCACAATCCAAACATAAGTGGCCACTCCTCACTGCTGCCAATCATTGGCAGCAGTGACGCACTGGCCCCGCCCTGCCCTCACACTCCATTTGCTGGCAGATTGTCAAAAATAAAATGGTAATAAAATGATTTTATTACCATTTCGTTTTTGACACTTTCTGCCCAGCAGGGTGGGGTGACGCTGCTCCGCTCCCACGCAGGAACCACCGCTGCCTTTCTCTCTTTTTAGAAAATATGTTGCTTTACCTGCTTTTTCTCTTTCTGAATACAAGCTGTTTGCGTCATTTCTAAGAGAAATGCACATGGGGAGGTCCCAATACAATCAGACGTTACTAGAAGCACATTATAACAACAAGGTCTTTCTTTTCTGGTGTCTTGGGGACCCAGATCCTTAAACTTGGGGCCAAGTACACCTTTTAGAATTTGACTGGCAGGTGGTGAGGGAAAGCAGTCCAAGGTTTACTCAGGGAGGAGGTGTGGGCTTCAAACTCAGAAATCAAAAATGCAACCAGTGATGCTCAATAAATTGATGCTCAGTCAGTGCTTGATTTTTAATAATGAAAAGTACTTTAGTACAAGCAAATCTAAATACTACACACAAAATTACAAATGTATACAAAATGGTAGATGGGAAAGCCAATGGGAGCATGTAAAGATGAGGAGATGCAGGTAAGAGGTTTTAAATTAAGATTTATTATGAAGCAGCACAGCACGTCTGACCAAGACAACAGGTAGCAGATAACTGCCGCAAAGAGAACTAAGAACACAGAACGGCAGGGAGAGCAAACACGCTCTATACATTCCATGTGTGACACAGAAAGGCAGAGCCCGGGTGAGATAAGAATGTAACACATCTCACCCCATAAAACAAAAGAACACAAAATCAACAATATCACAAAAGAACAAAACAATCAATGCAAAACAGAAATGCAAAACAGAAATGTCACAGTTAAATTCAGTACATTAAGTTCTGTACCTCATTGGCACACATCTGGTTCTACTGTTAACTTTAACCCTTGAAGCAATAGACAAACACTCATCTGAAACAGGACATTTGCCCAATGGGGTTTTATGAACAGTAAACTTGGAATTCTCACAAGACCTGCATTTGACAACCCTTCTTACATTCCACACTTTACCATCCTGGGTAACCACACTATTTTTGCACACTTTCACAACTTTAACGGGAGGGCCAAATCTGGAACAACCTTTGGCCAAGAAACCGGGTTTCTTGATCCTAACCAAATCTCCAACAACAAAATCAGGAACTCTTACCTTCCATTTATCATCAAAAACTTCCTTCATTTTATTCTGTTTCTTCCTTACCATACCAGCAAGTACATCCAAATCAATATCATCAACCTGCTTACAGGATTTCTTTATCCACCAGGGACAAATATCAGAGACAGGATCTCTCCCTTTAAGAAGCTTAAAAGGACTCACACCCGTAACCGAGTGGGGAGTAATACGGTACATCCACAACCTCCTCCCCAAAATATCTCTCCAAGGCTCACAAGATTTACCAACAGACTCAATCCCTTCTTTGAGAACACGATTGACTCTTTCAACTTGACCATTTTCTCTAGGTTCATAAAGGGAAGTGGTGATATGTCTAATCCCACATTTGGTGAAAAACTCCTCCATCTCTTGAGAAACAAGTTGCACTTCATTGCCAGAAACAAGGACTTCCAGACAACCTTCCCAGGCAAAAACGTCTTTGAAAAAAGCAATGACAACAAGTGATGTAGCATTGGCGACAAACTTGACCTCAGGCCACTTAGAGTGGTAATCCACCATAACAAGTGCAAAACAAGCATCAGAAGGTAAACATTTGAAAGGACCCGAAATATCAAAAGCTACTTTTTGCCAAGGTGACTCAGGCCAAGTAACAGGTTTGAGAGGAGCAGAAAAAAACCTAAGCATCTTGTCACTGTTAATACACAAAGAACACTCTCTGACAGTTCTGTCCACCATCTAATCAAGACCAGGCCACCAAATATTGGCTCTGATAAGACGCTTCATAGAAGACATGCCAAAATGTCCCTCATGGGCAAGCTGTAAAATCTTATTCTGCAAGACCATGGGAGGAATATTCTTACCACCCTTAAAGAGTAGACCACCCTCTTCCTCAATTTCTTCAGCAACCTGACAGAAAGGACTCAACTCAGGTGAAGCGCATTTAGGCTTTGGCCAACCCAATCTCAAATATTGCAAAATGGATCGGCAAACAGGATCATTTTCCATTTCTTTTCTCCATTCAACTTCAGATACACCAGAAAACTATGAAGAAACAAAATCCTTGACAGAAGCAATCATATCCAAATCATGATCAGTGTGAACAGGGCAACCTCGACAAGCAATCAGCTGTGACATTACTCTTACCAGGAACAAACACAACCTCAAAGTTGTATTCCTGAAATCTAGAAGTAAGGCGGGCAATGCGTGCAGTGGAATTCCATCCACCCCCAGGGGACAAAATCCCAACAAGAGGTTTATGATCAGTTCTAAGTACGAACCTGCTACCCCAAACATAATTTCTGAAGTATTCAATAGCCCAAATGCACGCCAAAAGTTCTTTCTCAATAACGGCATACCTCCTTTCAGTTTCAGAGAGAGTTCTGGAAGCAAACGCTACACACCACTCCTCTTTAGCACACCTTTGACTCAACACAGCTCCCAAACCATATAAACTCGCATCAACCGTAATCACACACAATTTGTTAAGACAAAAGGATTTAAGAGTGGGGGCCCCCACAATCTACCTCTTAATCAATTAAAAAGCAGATTCTTGTCTTTCAGACCAGCAAAAATCAGAATCTTTCCTCGTCAACTCCCTGAGAGGTTCCATTTTAGTAGCAAAATTAGGTATAAACTTGCTGTAGTATTCGCAGAGGCCTGCAAAAGATAACAGTTTTTCTTTATTGTCAGGTGATGGTGCCTTGACAATAGCATCAACCAGTGATTTTTGGGCATAACGCCATTACCTGACAGAGAATGGCCAAGATACTCGACAGATTCACAGAAACATTTGCACTTTCCTGCCTTGAGTGTTAAACCAAAATTTTGTAGTCTATCACATACAATTTTGATATGACTTAAATGTTCTTCGAAAAAATAAGAATGTCATCTTGAAAGCATTTGACAAAAACCTACAGATCTTTAAATATATGGTACATAGCTCTCTCAAACACTGAGGCCGCAGAGGCTAAACCAAAAGGCATCCGTTTGAACTGGAATAAACCATGTGGTGTTATAAAGGTCGTGAATTTTCTGGAATCTTCCGTAAGTTCAATCTGATGAGACGCCGAATGGAGATCCAGCGTGGATAAAAGGCGAGCCCCTTCTAGCATGCATACCATCTCATTGATGTTAGGAAGAGGATGACAATCAATAACTAAGTTAGCATTGAGCGCTCTTAAGTCCACACAGAGTCTCAAACTCTTGTCAGGTTTTCGGGCTAAAACAATGGGGGAAACCCATTCCGAGGACTCAACTTCTTCAATGATGCCTACTTGAATCATCTCATCTAAAATGTTCTTCAATTCTTCCCTTACAATAATGGGCACACCTCTAAGCTTTTGTTTAACCGGTACAGATCCTTCTTTGACTTTAATTTTATGGTTGAAACCAACCAATTTACCAAGCTTTTTTGAAAACACATTAGGATAAAGCTTAGGAAATTCGACATTGACAAAACAATCTGTTACAACAGACACAGGCTCTTTGCTCCTGGGGTTCAAAATGATACCCAATTTGGCTTGATCTCGCCACCCCAACACATTGACACCTTTAACAGCTATATATAATTTGATGCGGGCCGACCGTTCCTTGAACTCAATATTAAGCTCTTGAAACCCAAACATGTCAATTTTGGTCCCATCAAAACTCTGTGCAACAATATCTGGCTCCATGAGAGAATCTAAATCAATTAGTTCACCAAAACATTGAATGCAATACTCTTTGGTGATAATTGTCCAAGGTGAGCCAGAATCTGCCATAAGCTCTAATTCCTTGCCCAAAATGTGCACCAAACACTTTGGGGGACCAATATTGGATGAAAGAGAGTCAACAGGGACATTACGAATGTAAACAACTATTCCAAATTCAGGATCATATTGTGTCACATTCTCAACAAGATTCTCACCAGAAACACACGACACCTTGCCTTTGGATGAACTACCAGAAAAAATATTTTTGGTATCCTTGCACATTTTGGAAAAGTGTCCTAGAAGTCCACACTTACTACATTCCTTGCCAATCGCAGGGCAACGTGGAAAAGAAGCAACATGACCTGGATTTCTACATCTAAAACAATGGAAACCCTTAGAAATAGTATTCTTGTTGCTAAAAACATTTCTAGAAGAACCTGGGGTAACACTATTAACATCTCCCGATACAGGGGTTTTAACATTCTTATAAGGGGCTTCATCCACTTCTCTGATTGCTCAAGAGCTTTGGCAGCACTAATGGCAGCTTCCAAATTAGGATCACCCATAATCCATAACTGCTCTTGTACTTTTTGCTTTTAACATGTACAATAATTTGGTCTCTTATCATCTCGTCAGTGATCATACCAAAATTACAATTAATAGACAAAGCACGCAAAGCAGTAAGAAACTCATCAAAGCTTTCCCCTTTTTCTTGAGCTCTAGTATAAAATTTGAATCTATTAAGGGCAACACTAGTGGTTGGTTTAAAACGATTCTCAATGCGCAACAAAGCTTCATCATAGGCATTGATCTGACAGGGGGCAATGTCCTATATATAACTTGCCCTTCCGAACCCAAACAATGGAGAAAAATATTTTTTTCCTTTCTGCTGACATCCTTTCTGCATCAATGGCTTTAAGGTATGTAATAAACTCTTCTTTCCACCTAGTCCATGGAATAGGTGGTTCACCTTTGTTCTGTAAAAACTTACTAGGAGGATCAAACTGCATGTTGTTGCAGTAAAAGACACACACAAGAATAAATAGAATAATACTAGGTTAAAATCACGGTAAAACTGTTACAAAACTGTTACACAAAATGAGTAAGCAATATTTAGCAAAGTACAGTACCTGAGGTGTGCGTATCACCGCTGTAACACGCTAAAAGATGTGGTGGATCGCACTATGGAAGGTGTGCATGTCACTGTTGTTAAAAATAAATAAAATATATAGCACAGCTAAAAGTCTTGAAGGTGTGCATGTCACCGTTATGACACGCTATGATGTCAATAAATATGTCCCCAGAAATGAAGCTAAAGATGGTAAACCTGTAAGGTGTGCGTGTCACCGTTACGACAGGCAATGGAGGCATACAGATTTTCAGGCCAACAGCTGTGAATGCGCAGCAAGGTGTGCGTGTCACCGTTGTGACACGCTATGAGGAAATGCAGATGTTGTGCGTCTTGACACAGCACAGGGAATCACCAGGGAAAGCGGTAGAGTTGAAGCCGATCAAGAAAAACACTGCGCCGGATGAGAAGCACAGATACTGCAAAACCGGCAGTGTTGAAAATGACACAGTTACCAAGGCAACCAAACACGGTGAAAAAAAAATGGCTGCTGCACGCAGGTTACGCACAACTCTCGACGGAGAGTTGGGCACAGAACAGCAGTAGAAGCCAGAAGCGTCAGTGATGACGTGTAAGAGTACACGTCACCATAACTGAAACTGAACTCAAAGAGTGAAGCTCTACAGATGGCTCAGCTCAAAGTAAAATGATCGGCCGTTGACGATCCGCAAAGAACAGGAATGCCAGCAGGAATGCCACAATAGCACGTCGGCCGCAAAGAACAGGAATGCCAGCAGGAATGCCACAACAGCACGTCAGGACCACCAGGAAGGGCTCAAGAATAAGCAAGCCAGCAGTAGCAGTATTTCCAGTAGGCAGGAACCACCAAAGGAGATAAGTAGAATAAACGAAAAATCACGCAGGGTCCAGAAGCCAGCACCATACCTGTGCTGCTAAAGGAAACGTAGCAGGGTGTCTTCTGTATCCATCGTCGCCACTTGTAAAGATGAGGAGATGCAGGTAAGCAGGGCCGTTTCTACCATTAGGCAAGACTAGGCGGCCGCCTACGGTGGCAAAAGGGCTAGGGCGGCAAAAGGAAGTTGGGACATTTGCCCTTGTGTGCGCAAAATTCGTGGTTTCGTTTCTGCGGCGCCCACAGATGTCTGTAACAATAAGGGCCGTCAATCATTCATGGCGCGAACGTGCTACTTATGACAGCCCTGTTTCTTGTTTCTGGCCTGCCCCCAGAGAGAATGGACCAATGATCTCACGAGGGGCAGGCCTGTGCTCATTTTTTTTTTCACTTTTGAATCCCTGCATTTGCCTTGGCGCGGGCGCGCAGTAGACCCGGAGTGCTGTCGTCTGGAGCTCGAGAGAGGCAGAGTCAGGAACGTCAAGGCAAGGACTGGTTGGCCTACCCTGCAGCGTGCTTCTGTTGCGCGTGGGAGTCCCTAGGTGCCCAGCAGGTGTATTAAGGTAAGATCAGTGGTTTAAGTGTCCTGTGTCCAATTTTCCTGCTCTGCCGCTGTCAGCTGCCCCTGCCCCCCTCTTTCTTCCTCTTATTCCCTTCCTTTCTGTCTCTCTCTCGCAGCTCCTCACTTGCTGAAAACCATGCTTCACAACCTGTTCCCGCCATACTTGCTTCTCAAAAGGGGCCGCTTCAGGGACTACAGCCTCTAGCTGTCAGCACAAGCCCAGGAGGAAGGTGCCAATGACCGGCAAGCAGTGAAGCACAGTTTAGTGCGCCAGGCTCCGCAGGCGCGCGACGTGCGCGCAACGCGCCCAGGCAAGTACCTGGGTTAAAACCGGGCCAAAACCGGGCCCTTCTGCGGCCGGACAAGGCTGGGCTGGGCCCCCCTCTTGGCCCCTTGCTTCTCCCTCAACACTCACAATAGGGAAGCGCTAGTTACCGACACCTAAGGCACAAGGTAAGCCCAGTTCTTCAATATCGAACTATCCAATAAATACTATGGGTGCCCTTGACAAAGAAATACCCTCAGTTGAACAGAGTCTAGGTTCCTGTAACCGCACTGCTGGGACATCGAAAGTTCTCTCCACATTGCCGCCCTTTCCTCCACAGGCCCCGGGGACATCTCTGGTTGTGCGGTTAATGTAGCTAACGGGTGTGTTCACCACACTTCAGATGCAGTTCATTACATTTCTCTCTCTGAATGGTAGTAAAAGGGAGGGTGCGGCATTTTTCAATTCTCACCTAGGGCGGCAAAACACTTAGAAACGACCCTGATTTCTGCTTTGTGTGAGTTGTCCGACGTGGGAGAGAGTGTGTGTGGAGTAGCGGCCAGAGCTGCTACCAAACAGAAACAAGTCTGAGTAATCACTTCGCCCCCATGTGCCCAATAACTGGTGATTGGGTGTAATGTAAACTCCAATACCTTTAAGCTCACAGCGGGGGCTGCCATGCTAATCCTTTCCCCTGGAGCCCGGGCTGTGCCTTCTCAGGTTCTTCGGGGCATCGGCCCAACATCCTGTGACTCTGGGGCAAATCACGTAATCGTCCCATGCCTAAAGTAAAGGACTCCAAAACTTCCAATACGAGTTAGAGCTATATAAGCTGCAAAATATTTCTTGGGCTGCCCCTCCTTCTTAAAATATACATCGCTCACAAGTAGGCTCATCGGAGCACTGTATTGGTTTTCTTTGTAAACACCCATGACGTGTGGGGTCCTAAGGGGAACCATTTTTCCCCTGCAACTCCACAGGCGCTATAGCTCAGAGGCAAGGTCATGTGCATGTGTTTCCGGATTCCCCTCTCATCCAAGGGTTCAAATTCCACCATTGTCAGATATTCAAGAACACCAGTTTGGTCAGTATACAGAGGTAATTAACAAGCTGAGAAGTCATGATAAATCTTCAGAGAAAGCGTACGCTTTCAGGCCTAAGGTTCGCAACCAGTTAATGGATCAGGCACATTAAATAGGATGTAAAGGGGAAGATATATCTTACAGTCTACAAAGAATTTGGGATTCACAGCGGGGCTAGAAGGACTTATTAAAAGTAAAAGTTTTCCACATGCTTCATAATTCGTTATTAACCTTTAAATCCTGTGTAAGGCAGATGATCTAATGGATTCCGAACTTCATGGGGCTGTCAATTGTTGTGTTAGAGCTCCTGTGCTGGGCAACCCCCGTAGAAGATAGTTGCAAAACACTAGACAAACTCTTCACATCCACGCCATGTCCTGTTCTAATCCTCTGTACTAGCATCCTCTGTGTGTGAGCATCCTAACTATTTCCATGCCAGTTATACAATTAATCTGCCGGAGCGCCTGACACGCTGTATACAATGAAAGTTGCAATATCTCGAAGTTTCATTCAGCACATGGTACACTCAATAATATGAGCCCAATTGATGCAGTCTTAAATCTAAAGCTGAGATTTGATGCATGTAACCGGTAACTGCAGTCCACTGGCTAACCTTGGGTGCAGGTGGTGATTCATCAAGACTGAGGGGTATATTCACAAGAACGTGCGCTAAACATCTCCAAAAAATGTTAACGCAACTTTACACATCGCAGTCTATCACGGGAAAATAACCCAGTGTTAACGTGGAATTCACAACACAGCGGTACCATGCGATAGTTTCCTGAAAACGCGGCCAATGTCCGCGATACAACCACCGCGACGGAGATAAAAACACAAACCCCAACGCAAAAAAAAGTGCGATGAGCCCATTCACGATGAGGAAAGGAGCGATAATCAGCGCCAGGCCCGCGACACACACACAGCATGCGGGAATAAGCACAACAAAAGCAGGAAAAAGACAAACCAAACAGAAAACAACAGCGAAGCACAATGGAGGCAGTCGGAGCCAGTACACAACCCCACAAGCACCATTGGCAACAAAACATTGTACATGGCAGTCCATCGTGGACAAGGTGAATGCAGCCGCAGTGCAGAGGAGGACAATGGAAGACAACCAGAACAGCTGGAATGATGCACAACGCAAATAAAAGCAGAAACATGCCAACAACCAGAAGGCAGCAATGCACACCGGAGGTGGGAGTCTAGCGCCACACCAGGAGCTGGATGACATGGAGGAAATGGTGTCCACCACATCAGTCTGGAGATGGTGGCAGGAGTCGGGGACCGGAAACTGCTCAAAATCAACAGACACAACAGCATCAGGGAGAGGAACGACCAGGGACTGGGGGGACAGGGGGGAGATGGGCACAATGGCACACATGCACAATTAAGCACAGCACAACTGCAGACAAACCATGCCCAAGAGTAACAACACCAACCAAGAGCACAAGTCACACAAGTCGGCAATATCACACCACTGAACAAGCACAGAAGTGAAAACCACACCGCCTGAAAGGGAGAAGGGTGAGCCAAATCAGAGCTGAAGGGCCATCTCACACACAATGCAGCACACACACATAGAAAGCAGAGCACCCCAACATCGAACACAATGTGGTACAAACACCAACATTTGCACAACCGAACACAGGACACAAGTGCACCCGCTTGTGGCCGGTAAATGGCCATACGCATCTAGCAAAGCACGAAACCGGGACATGATAATGCACAAGTACAAACCCACAGCCCTGATGGGGTAGCAATGCATGTATGGCAGGGACCCAGATAGGCCGTGACACACACATTGGCATACAAATCAACACTCATCACAGTTGGAGACAAGTGAAGGTGCAGAAACTTCATCAACAATTGCGTGTCAGTACGGCCAAGAGAAGTGCCACAACATGCAGACCAATGCAGCAGCATGTCTGAATGAGGAACGATGGAAAGCGCCCATGCCCACCCCGGGGGAGTCCATTACCCACACAAGTGAGTGCCAACCCGCGTTGGTTGTCCACGCATGTATCCGGAGTCCAGGCCAATGCAGCCATGTCCACTGTCGTCTTGGGACATGTGACCAGATTCCCAACATGCAACCAGGCGTCGGGACACGTGCAATGGGTCACATTCAGTTGTGGCTGCAGGTACGTTGTCACTCGTCCATGAACGCGAGTGCAGCAGCGTAGGCCAACATTTCCAATATGAGCTCGTTGTCGACTACATCAAACATATCGGCGACATAACCCATCAGCTGTCCCGGACAGATGTGCTGACTCCAACCCCTGGCCCCAATTGGCACTAAAGCCCAATAGGGGAGCGGCTCAATGTGGTCACTGCACACAACGAGCCGTGCAATCTCCCAGGTCCAGTTGCCAGCATGCATGCCAATCATCCAGGCATGCCATAAACGGGCATCACGGTGACACTCCTGGTCATGGGCCAACTGGGGGTGCACACACACGTCGAAATCCAGTTCAGCTACCGTTACGTTGGAGAGGCAGACATCCATGGTCCACTCGAATATGCACGAGCGACAATGCAACACAGGCTGAACGCAGGTGATGTTGGCAAGGCAGAAGCTTAGCCGGTAACTGATCTGCAGCACTGCCAATGGCAGTGCCCCCAGTACATGCAGCAGACGTGCACGGTACCAGTCCAAGTGACTGGGGTTGTGCATGTGTCCAGGATGGTCTGCCATTGCGCCAGTGGCTCTGCTTGAAGCGGCACTGTGCTGACCCGCACCAGTCCTGTGGATGAAATGCCACAGCTCGGATCAATAAGCAGTGTCTGTGTGCAGCGGGTGCAGGCCTGGGATGGGGTGGGAGTACGTGTGAAGGCCATTTCACGCACTCTAACTACGACCAAGGACTTCTGTGTGTGGGATATGTACACGCTGGTCTCACGTCGGGCAGTGCATAGTGTTGGAGACATCAGCAAATGCTATCGTATCTGTCAGGGGGTGCTGGGCACATGCAAGTCCCAGCTCGGAGCTGCAGATGTGCTTCCGCCTGATAGTCCACACAAAGGACCTTTCATCCCTACAGTCAGTTTACCATCTGCTTGCATACAGGAGATGTGCAGAGGCCTGTCGTGGGTGGGGTGGGATGTCTGCGACCCAGGGAATCATGGATGATATGCCAAGCACGTGGCACATGAGCAGCCTCACTGTGTGTTACGTTGCCTCACAGCTGCTCCTCCCTCCCACGAGCCCTCACACTTGTGTGCACTGCGCGGTTGCATCATGTGCACTCCTACGGCACACCATTGTCATGCCTGTCTGTGCATGTCCAGCAGCATGCCAACAACACCGTGATGCTGGCCGTTGAGGGTGTGCGGCCACGTGAGTGTAGGCCAATGGTCTGGACAGGGCGGACACAGGTGCACAGTCCATGGCTGGCTGTGATCGCGCTGCGATTGAGGCTAGGCATCTGACTCATGCAGCCGCATGACTGATACAGACAACACTTGGAATGTATGAGCCAAGACCCCGAGCGGTCTTGCGCTCCTGCATTTCCCCGTACGTGCGGGCCCGCCCTCCGGGTGCATGCTACATTGCAACATCGACTACTGTGGCCCTGGTGGCGACAACACTCCAACACAGAGACATGCTTACCGCACTTCCTGCTCAAGGCCAGACAGGAGCCACGCCCTGATCCCCCTGCCGAATCAGCACACCCCGGCGCTGACCTGACGTACGCTGAACCAGCACACGCCGCTTGTGTATGCAGGGGGGGGGCGGAAGAAACTACATGTCCAAGGTCTTAGCCACTGCTGAGGTGACATGGTATCGTCCGCTGAAGACAGCACACTGTGATGTTGCAGGGCTCGGGCCCATCATGCTGACATAATGACCACACGGACACACTTGCTTAGATGGTGTGAATGACTATGGGCACATGCACCCGACCACTTTTATTAGCAGGCTCACATGTCGAGTGACACCTGTGTTGGATGTGTGTGGGGTGTGTGTACACCAGCCGTCATGGAGTGCCTGGTGTAGTCAAAAAACGACAACAGTGTACATCGTAAAGGTCACAACCATTCAACCATAAAGGCTCCATGACTTGAGCTGCACAGAGTTAGTGGCCCCGGATGCACAGCGTCCTGCACGGGCCTGCCGCCACGGGCCGCTGACTTGCGGTGCACTGGGGCAGGGTCATGGGAGCAGAGCAGGTTCTCGTAGATGCCAAAGGGGGTTGTCGCGGAGTGTCTCGGTGGACAGTGGAAGGTGTACCCCCAGGGCATGATGCAGAGGGCAGAACCACGCAGAAACAGTCACTATGGTGGAGATGAATGGAACAGACACATGTCGAACACCAAGTCCGTCCCAGCCAGATGATGATGCAGACAACCCCCAGGCCATGGACTCAGACACCACCAAAGTTCAACCAGAGAGTGCCCATGACTCATTGCGCACAGAGTTAGTGGCACCGGTGCTGATAGGGGATGCCGCCTGCGATGAGGCATGTCCAATGGTGTGGACTCCTCCATAAATTACCCAAGACACAGTTCCACATGTGGGACCTACTGGACCGCAGTGTAGGCCTGAGGCAGCGGTCAGCAGGGGCCCTCATCCAAGTGTCACCGGCTTACGTTGGATGGTCCCACCGGCTTGCGTAGTTCAGGTTCAGTGGCACCACGGGACGCGGACTTGCGGTGAACAGGGTTAGTGGCACCAGGTCAGTTGTTGCTAGTGTTCGGTCACCTCCGTGATGAGGATCCGGCTTCCATCCGAACTGAACCGCATCTTCCTCTTACTCCTCTCCGTGCGTTCACTGGTATGGACTCTGCCATTCATGAATCATGACTAAGTGCTGGATGTGGGACCTACTGGACCGCAGTGTAGGCTGGGGGCAGTGGTCAGCACGGGCCCACAGACACGTGTCATGTGCTTGCGATGCAGAGTTTGGGACACTGATCGAAGGGAGTTCAGTGATATAAACGCTGCAATAAACATTTGGTCACTGCCATTCTAAACTCAGGACACAGATCCACATGTGGGACCTACTGGACCGCTGTGTAGGCCTGAGCCCTCATCCAAGTGTCTTAGTGGCACCACGTGTCGCCGGCTTGCGTTGAACAGGTTTAGTGGCACCATGTGTCGCCGGCTTGCGTTGAACAGGGTTAGTGGCACCACGTGTCGTGTGCTGGCGATGCAGACTTTGGCTTCACTGATCGGAGGGAGTATAGTGATGTGGACGCTGCCACAGACTTTTGGTCACTGCCATTCAAAACTCACGACTCAGTACAACATATGCCAACAACTGGGCCGAAGAGTATGCCGGTGGGGTATGTAAACGAAAAAGGAGTACTGTGGGCCAGCGTCGTGGAGGCCAGCGATGGTCTGCGGAGGCTGCAAAGGTCGCGGGACTGGGGTTTGGAGCTTGCACCGGCACGTGGTGGGCCCTCTTTGACACACGCCAGTGCCGGCAGGTGAGCGGAGCCTCCTTGGTGCGCTGGGGCAGGCAAGACAGGTCTGGGGACCAGCGGCCTGGGGTGCATCAGGCTCACAGGGTCGCAGGCCCCTCCGCGCACTGCGTCGGCCTCGTGGCGGGCTGAGAGGCGCCGCCCTGGCAGACACGTTGGCCATTCCGAAAGAAAACCATGCTCAGTGCGACAGGGTTTTTATTCACACCCCTATGCAGGCCTGGCGTACGCAGGGCCAACCCACTCCGCCCGTGCCTACAGGGGGGGACGTAACGAGCGACATTTCCGTGTTCTGCCCCACAGCCTGTGGTGACATGGTAGCGTGCACTGGCCACTACACTCCATGCACCAGCAGTTAATGTCCCCATGGCCATTTCCGAGGTTTGCACACTGAAGTCTGTCCGGCACATCCACGCCACACTTGGCATTGGGTAGGTTCTCATTCATTAGTCACTTGCCGCTCTCGCACATGCCTGCTCCAAGCCTCTCCTCACATTCTGCTATTGTGTGGCTGTGGTGCAATGCCATGGCTGGGTAGTGTGCATGGCAAGCCCAGGTTCCCAATGCAGTCGTGTTGTCGTGTCTGGTCAGTTTGCATGTTGTGTGGCATGTTGCATGTAGTTTTGCTGCGTGCCCATTGCCAGTGTCGTGAGTTGCATGACTGGAGTGGAGGTGTGTGGTGTGTGGTGTGTTCATTTGGTACTTACCAACAAGCAATGCATTTTCATAGGTGCCATCCTGGAAGCGCTGGTTGATGATGGACTGTCGGAAGATGTATGAATCATGCACACTGCCTGGGTAGTTGGCCACAACATTGTTGAGGAGTCCCCGGTGGTCCACTATTGCATGCACATTGATAGAATGCGTGTGCTTTCTTTTGCGGTAGTTGTGTGCAGTGTTGGCAGGGGGCACGAGGAGTACCTGTGTGCAGTCGATTGCCCCCAACACGTGAGGGAATCCAGCTATGCCGTAGATGCCTTGTTTGGTCTCCAGCTGCTCCTGCGCAGTGTGGGTGAAGTGGAGGTGCTGGGGTACCAGGCTGATGATGGCATCCAGGACAGGTGTGATGAACTTGGATAGGGCTGGCTGTGAGACTCCTCCGACTCTGGCAGTTGTGGGTTGGAAGGTACCAGAGGCCAACATGTGCAGCACAGCCAGCAGCTTTGTCTGCGGAGGGATGTTGGTTGGCCGCTGTGTTGGTACCGTCAGCCTGTGGGCGATGTGGTTCAGGATGCGGAGGATGGTTGTCCTTTTGAGCCTGTAGTGGGCAATGACCTCCTCTGGCATTAGGTCTGTGCGGCTGGTGCATTTACGGTGGGTCCGCTGTCTTTGTCTACGCTGCCTCTGTGGTGGTCCGGGGGGGCGGGACGGGTCCTGGGGGTGGTGGCGGGCCTGGGGGTGGTGGCGGTGGCTGTTGTGGCCCTCATGGGTCTCCGAGCTGCATGATCATTGTCTCCATGGCATCTGTGGGTCTTCAGATGTGGCTCTTGGCTGGGCTCCCTTTCATACTGCAGGTAGTCGTCCTGCTTAACACCAGCACAAGGCAGGTGTTAAATCCCTGCTGCTACCGCGGCTTATCGCCTGTTTTTGGTTCGCATCGCAGATCTGGCAGTTCATTGTGAAAGTGGTGTAGTGGTGTTTTCGTGTGTTTTTGCACGGGAACGCCTACTCTGCATCTCATTCGGGTTAGTTGGTGGTGTCACCCGTGGAGGTAAAATTTGCGGCAGTTATCACAGGAATACTGGCGATGTCTGCAGTTTGTACCCGCTTGTGAATGGGGCGATAAATCTATCTCCATTTTTGATGCGCTAAAGTGCTGATAACTCCGCGATAAGTCCTTGTGAATATGCCCCTGAATCTTTTCTCTACCAGAGATATGAATTATTGATGATATTTAATTCATTCTGCATATTCAATATCTCCAGCTGGCTGCATATACTGACATTTGAATAAATACGCATATATCTCTCAATTATAGTGTATTCAGACCTCTGTTGTACCTGGGACATTTAAACTGGCATTGTTTGTGCAGTAGTTCTAAACTTGCAGGCACATGCATCAAGGTAGATTTTACGAGTCCTTAATAGCGATTATTAAGGAATCGCAATTAAGGACTCGCAAAAGCCTATCAATGTAGGAATCGCTATAAAAATAGTGATTCCTATACATTCCTTAATTGCGACTCGCAAATTGCGAGTCGCAATTAAGGAATGAATGGGAAAGTGCATGGGCAAATTGCGAGTACCAATTGGTACTCGCAAATTGCGCATGCAATTTAAAGGGTGCAAGGGTGTCAAAAGGATACCCTGTTGCACCCCTGAAATTGTACTGTGCACCCATGTTGCGCACACACATGCCCCTAGGGCATGTGTGTGTGTGACATGAAACTTTGAAAAATGCACTTTAGTGCATTTTTCAAAGTTTTTGCAAAATACCGTTTTGTTTTATTTTACGGTAAATTGCGGCCCCAAATAGCGAAATCGCTATTTGAAAGTGCTTCTTGCATTGCATGTAAGGAATCGCACATTGCGATTCCTTAAATGCAATCGCAATTTGGGAAATTGCAAAAAAGTGCGATTACCGAAATTGCGCATGCCAAATTGCTTCATGCATCGCAAAAGCCCATTTTGCGATCGCAAACGGGCGATTTTTGCGAATCGCACCGTTTGCGATCGCAAAAAGCTTTTATGCATGTGCCCCTAAGTAATTGAGATATACAGAGTACCATGTTACACCCAGTACCCTATCCAATCACCACCGATCGCAGAATAGCTCAAACATAATACCTCAAACCATAAAATGAGGTCTTCTTAAGATTATTTTTGTATCCCAAAAGTTACTTAACCTCTCTAACACATAAAACCTATTCCACTTCAGTGCAAGTTAATATCCATTTAACTTATGGCACAGTACAAACAACATAATTCCACTACACAGCACATACATCCACTACACTACAAACATAAACTCATACTAAAAACATAGATACAACGTAAATAGCTCCAACTCTAAAAATGCGAGACCTATTGCATTGAAAATGCTTGTTTGTTAATGCTGTGATCATTTGTCATTATGACCCATTTGTTATACAACATCCTCTGAAGTTTAATCGGCATTGTTCAATGCATATTTTTGGCAGGCCACCAGAAGTCATCATCTTCATGGACATAATGCAAGGCCAATAAAATGCTCATAAGTTCCAGTTCACAAGCAATTGTTGCAGACATGCAGTATTACAGATTGAGAAAAATGCATTGTGTCCATACAGTAAATCCACACAGGGATTTGCAAGTGTGCAACATGGGATTGTAGGAAATTGGATTACTGGTTGCAGGGGTGAAACCCTACTCAAGCAGCAACCACAATTCTTGTCAGGGTGAAACACAAGCAAACCCTAAATTATCCAGTGTCCAACCCTCTGGTAGCTTGGCACAAAGCAGTCAGGCTTAACGTAGAGGCAATGTGTACACATAAGCCTACTGTCAAACTCTTTGTGAGTGTGCTGATGCAGAGGATTTGTGATATGCTAGAGTGGTAGGTGACAGCTCCGCCCATCTATCAAGTCAGAGATGGCCCATTCTGACTAAACCTATTGTCCTTTTGTCTCACTGTCTGGGAACAATACACAAAGGCCAACAAGAAGCTACACCTAGTCATGTGACTCAGGATACAGGTTGCAGGCACCAAATGGTTGGGGCAAGAATATGGCAACTTTCAAAAAGTGTATATGAACAAATTACACCAAGCTGAAATTATTGAGACCCTCACTTTAAATTCCAGGTCAAGTAACTTATTTCTCTTGGTCCATGTATTTATTTACAATCATTTCTCATCTCATGCAAATGTTTCATGTACACTTAGACATATCTTTCAGACCATAATTCAAATGTCAGGCACATTTTATGCTTTGGACAATCAAAAATAAACTCAGCATTGCAAAACTTATAATACAGGTGCACTATTACATATAAAACTCAAAAGTTCTCTCAAAGTGTTTTTCACTTGGAAACCAGTCTGATAATGAACGTTGATAAACTTTAGGTTATGATCATTATTATTGTTTCGATAAATGAACCTCTTGCTTGAAATGTGTCTTGGGGGTCAAAAAAATCACTCTATAAAAGTAGGCCTTCCGAATTTTGAGATTGCCTGCTACAAGGGTTTTTAATTCAAATCCAACACTCCCCAAGTGAGTCCGTCTATGCGTTTTGAACCCTTTCTTGCTTTTGGGTTCTCCTTAGGACCATGACTGGTTAGGTTCTGTGAAATAAATGAAATTACTTTTAGTAGTCTAGTTTCTGTTGGTTCTGTTCTGTGTATTGCTCCCTCTATCACTTTGATTCATCTTGTTACCTTATTCTTCTTTGAGTGCAACCGATGCCAAATTATGCGGTTTGCTTGTGACTTCTGAAGTAGTTATGTTCTGTAAGAAGGAGTTTATTGTTAGTGAAGTGCTGAATGTACCAAGCTCGCGCTATTCTTCATATATTCATTAGTGTTTTGCACTGTGTAGTGGAGCCTTTGAGGCTTTTATATATGAAGGGTTTGGTGGGTTGCAGAGCTATCCGTTTTATAAAGGATTATTTAAGTGCTCTCGTGCCTTTTTATATTTAATTAAGAACCTTGGCTATTTTTAACTTCAATTTTCTTTCTCCTTCGGAATTAGCCGTATGTTTTTTTCTCCGTGATGGGTACAGAATAGATAGCATTGTATCTCTTCATCTGCTTCGTTCGAGCGTTAACATGCGCTGGCTGCTTCAGGCTTGTATCCAGTGGTTGAAATTGATAAACATGCGTCTTGAGGCAAACGACCTTTAAATATTGTAAGCTGTTTGCCTCGGTATACTCGTGCTGTGATTAGCCACAGTGAGAGCTCGCATGGCCATGTTGCTGGTGCGATTTATATTTTAACTAGCATCTCTAATTATCTATGTATATTGTATACCATAGAAATGTCTGAGTTAAATAGACTGCCAACAGACTAAGAACAGTTCAAGATTTTCCTACAACAAGAGAATCCGGGCGATTCCAAACTTACAGTACACAAATTCAAGTGATATACAATACCGATAGATAAATGGGTTCAGAAAATAGGAGGATGAAGGTAAAAAGTTTGGGGAAAACCCTGCAGAAAGGTCCAAGTCCAAAAGGGATGCATGTGCTTACATGCATCTGTGTGCTCGGGGTATTCCAGGTGCGGTTTCCAATGCCTTCCTCAATAAAAGAGAGATGTGCTGGAGTATGTACAGGGTGCACTTTGCATCCCTTTATTGAAACTGTGGCCTAGCAGAAGGCCGCAGGTGACAATGATGCAATGTACTATGTGTCAAAGCTGCTGCTGAGGATGATGCCTTGCCCCTGCTCTTTCATTATACATACGTGGGGCGACACATGAGCCTATGTAAAGCTGATAGAACTAAATAGCTCATTTTGTCTGTCACTTTTGTCTATTAGTACTCTCTGCCATCGTATTTGAACGCTGGGATTATTCGGTGGTTTCTGGTACTACACATTGACAAAGATTGACCTGAGTTCAGTCAATGCTCCCGTGGTACACAAGACCTCCGTGCTATAAATCTGCATTTAAATTATTTCCCAAACATTTTCCTAAATGAGATGAAATCTCAAGAACCCAGGAGCTTGTTATCTCTCTTTAAAGTGAATTGTTCCATCAAATTCTGCAGATCATGCTATATGCCCCACTTTCTGAATCTCATCAACACTTGGGGGCATATTACCAAGGATTTGCGATAATTATCGCAAAGCGCGCTTAGCGCTGTTTTTTTTATCGCCGGCTATCGCTGGATTTCATTGTGGAGATAACGCATTATTATCAACGCTTATCTTCAAGGCGATAAAAAATCCAGCGATAGCGGCGAAACCCAGCAATAGCGTGAGAAATCCAGCAATAAATTCACTGCGCTAATGAAAAGCTTGCTAATAGGCAGGTGAGGACTTAACCTTACAATCCACCTCCCATTGACAAGATGGTTAAGTCAAGTTTTTATCAGGCGACTTTTTTTTATCGCTTCGCGGGCATTGATAATAGGGGGAAGTTGTGTTTGCGACTGTTTGCAGTTGCTTTTAGTTGGGAACGCCTACTTTGCATGTCATTAGTGATAATTATCGCTGACATGCAAAGCGGCAACAAAACGGCCGCTATCGCCATTAAGCTGTCGCTAACAACTGTTAGCGGCAGCTTGCTAATAGGGCGATAAAAATATCGCCGCTTTATCGGCAAAAAGTGCCGCTAAAGTGGCGATACTGCCCTTGATAATATGCCCCCTGGTTCTTCTGTGCAGGATGGGCTATCTGAAAAATGTGTGACCTCTTTGTTACTGTGCACAGCTAATATATTGTCTCACATCATTGTCATAGTCTGTTTAACTATTCAGTATACATGACTGGTAATAGCTTTATGTGTTTTTGGTCTATACTTATAACATAAAATAATATAATCTATCAAGACATAAAACATAAAGCAACATCGTGATTGAACCTAACATAAAACATACATTACATTAAATTAAACAACAGAAAGCCGAAATGAATGTGAAAGATTACAAAACTTGAACCATAAAATAGTATAATAAATAAAAGAACAGATAATATACAAAAGCACAAGAGGCATACAAATGTACTAACAAAAATTAAAATTGCATAACATGAAATACAAGATAAAACATACTAAAACATAAATAAATGTATACAAATTATCCCTTAGAAAACATAAAATGCCATAACATGGAACATAACATTGCATACAATAAATTCAAAAAATAGCATTATGCTAAGCAAAATAACAACATATCCCAGTGTTGGACTCGGCCCTTTGTGCTGGGTCACACACCAGACCTTATGCCTTCGCCCCTCCTATTTTACTGAATTAATTTTTGTTGGAATTAGGACTCTGAACTATTTACCACTGCTAACCAGTGCTAAAGTGTTTGTGCCCTAAAACATGGTAAAAGTGGCTTATACCAGATTGGCCTTTGTCATTTACTTATAAGTCCTTAGTAAAGTGGTATACAATATAACCAAGGCTGGCAAATTAAAGCTGCTAGTGGGCCTGGAAACCTCTCCTACCTCAAAGGAGGCACCAGATATAAAAATAGGACCCTCAGACCCACTCGTCAGATCACTTCTGGACCTGTGGAAGAATCAAAAGAAGGACTGCTATGTTGCTCTGCTGCAAGAAAGACTGCTCTGCTGCTTGGCCGATCTGCTGCCCTGCTGCTTGAGTAAAAAGGACTGGACCTGCACCTTAAACCCATGACCACCAGAGTGACTGCAAGAGCCAGTTGGCTGGCCTCCTGATCAGAGCCTCAGGGTCAGAAAAGGCTCCAACCATCTTGAACCCTGCTCCAGGACTCTGCCTGCTGTGAGTCTGTGGTATGCTGCAGCGTCTCCTCTCTATGATGAAACGCTCTGCCAGTATGCTTCCATTCTTGTATGCTCTTGCCTAGGTCATTTAGTAGAATGTTGATATGTCATAGTGCTATCTGTGTATAGAGTTGTTTATACTTGAGGCTGAGCGTCAGTTGATGCTGTGGCCTTGGCTGTTGGATGAGATCTTCTACTAAGAATAAACCTGCATTTAACAACCCTCCTGCATCCAGCGTTTTACTTCAGGAATGCGACACTGGCGTAGTCGGCAGATTTAAGAAGATCTCAACACAGGGACAAGTCTCATTTAAGGAAATCCGGTGAGAGATAACCTTTTTATTGACTTTAAACGTGCATGACATAAAGCGCTAATTTTCTACTATTGACTTTAAATGCGCATGAGATAAAGCGCCAATTTACTACTCCTGCTGAGCTGTGGGTACACCTTGCTAGTTATAGCTTATACTTCTGCTTATGTCTTCCAATAAAGCTTAACTAGTCTTGAATGCTCTGTACGAGTTCAACAGCAAAAATTCTTGCTACCGTTCTGCCAAATCTCTTGGTCATTGGGATACCTCTGCTGGTTTATGAACTCCATTACTAATTTCGAGCCATTGTACAGTCTCGACAGACGGCCTCTACAACTCGCAGCGGGCCCGTCTCGAGCGTTCCAACTGCCTTCTGGTCGCTCGAGCGCGTCCTTTCTCATTTGTGACTGCAGTCGAAACGATAATTTGCTTCATCTCGTTCCTATCTCACCACCAAGGCTGCCAAGACCAAGTTCAAGAGTTTCTTACCTGCTGCCAGCTCCCTGCGTTTTGAACTGCATTCTTCTTGACGCTCGTATTGCTGGATTGAAGCGTTCTCCCGGAGCGGCTTTCCTCCTGCTAACACTTCCTGGTTTTCTCTGGGCTGGCAATTGGCTACTTTCAGAAGAAGGCGTGTCTGTGGGCTGGGCTTGGATTTTCACCATCGCTCAGCTCTCCCTGCTATTTTTTTCTTCATTGCGACGTCACGCTATGGTTTGAGCTTGCATTTTTTATTGTTCCCTCGCGTGTCAATGGCACGCACATTTGCCGCGCATATCCAGATGCTGATCTCTTCAGCTTGATTTCGCTTTGACATTGCTGACACTCTACAACCTGCTTATATCCCTTGTGTGTCTAATCAATGACACATACATTAACGTTACCGTATTTGGAGTTGGACTTTTGCACAATGACACGCACATTGTTATTATGATAAGGACTTCCTTGCATCGCGTGTCAATTCAGTGATACGCACATTTACGTCTTCTTGCGAAGATTTAAGCTGTGCAGACTTATCTAGCTACTGTGACGCGCACAATTTATGGTCTTAAATTTAGTCTACTGTGTACCTTTTGACTTTCAGTCTGCAATTGCGCAAGCACATTAGTGTGTTATACATCTCTGTGTCTTACATTTATTTTCCTGTTTCTCTTGCTATGTTTATTTTACATTATGCAAAATGTTACTGCAGCTCTTTTTTTCCTTTCCAATTCTGGTGTTCCACCTATAAAATGGCAGAAGTGGAAAAAAGTGTTCAAAAGGTACGCCAGGGTTTGTGCGACTTCCCTCAGTGTGGAAAGGAAGTCGTCATTGCTTCTTCATTGTTTGGGCTCTGAGGGGCAAGATATTTTCGATCATCTACCTGACTCGTCTACTGCAGAAGCAAGTGAGTTTAATGAGTATGAGATCTGCATCAAGAAATTAGACAAGCACTATTTGCCCAAAGTTAGTACCATCTTAGAAAGGTACAATTTTGCAAAAAGAATGCAAAGGGATGATGAGACTGTAGAAGGCTATGTGACTGATCTAAGAAAACTTGCTTCATCATGCAAGTTTGAAAACTTAACTGATGAACGCATCCATGATCAATTCATGTTTGGGTGCAACATGGAGAAAGTAAGAGAAGAACTTTGGTTGCGTGATGAACCAACACTAGATGAAGTCCTCACTGTTGCCAAAAGAATTGAGTATTCTTTGAAATGTGTTGCTGTGATAAAAAAAGAAAGTGAGAAGGATTCCAAAATACAAGTTGCTAAGGTCAAAACCCAAAGATGGAGTGAAAGGGACAGAGAGAAGTTTCACCTTAACAAAGAAGGGTCTAAAGAAAGAATGGTAGACCTAAAGTGCTATAGGTGTGGTAAGGCTGGTCACCTTGCCAATGACAAGAAGTGCCCAGCGTTGGGTCAAACTTGCACTAAGTGCAAAAGAAAGGGCCATTTCTCTATAGTTTGTAAAAGTAAATCTGGTCTTAGAGTCAAGAGGGTTGAAGTTAATGAGGGTGACAACTCAGAAGTAAGTTCTGACGACTTTGAATGTGGGCAAATTGTAATTCAAGTTCAGAATGTTACTGGTAAGAAGTCTTGTCCCTTCGACACTATTACTGTTGAAGGGGAACCAACACGTGTTCTGTTCGATTCAGGTGCCAAGATCACGATTGTATCCAATGAATTTTACCTCACAAAATTGAAAAACAAAGTTAGTCTCCTGAATCCTGACATCACACCCCGGGCTTACGGGGGGAACTAATCAAATTACATGGGTATTTCATTGGCCTTATTGAATACAAAGACAGATATGTATCTGGGAAAATGTATGTGTCCAAGAAAGGAGACAGTATCATCACCTGGCTCCACCAGGGTGACTTGGGTGTGTTTCTGGATCCCAATTCTGACCCTCCCATTCTTATTAAGGACAAGGTTTGTACTCCCATTCTTATTAAGGACAAGGTTTATACAGTAGAGAAATCTGGAGAGAATGAATTTCTACATGTTCTTAAAAAAGAGTTTCCAAGTGTCTTTAAACATGAATTGGGATGTTTGAAAGGGTACCAACATAAAATTAAGTTAAAGAGTGATGCTATACCTGTATGTTGCAAAGTTAGAAATGTATCTCTTTCTGTGAGAGATGATATGGAAAAAGAAATCTCCAAACTCAAAAGTGGTGGGATAATAGAAGTAGAAGGGACAGAATGGTTAGCTCCAGTAGTCGCTGCCAGGAAGCCCAATGTGTTACGACAGTCACTCACCTGAACTCCAGTTTGTTCCTTCCTTGATGCTGACCATTCCCGAATCCCTCTGAGAGTTACAAGAATGGCAAGGAAGGTACACGCCTGCCACTTAAATAACTCCCCGGGGGAAGGGGGATGGGAGTGAGAGACAAGAGAAACAAGACACTGGACTTCGTCCTATTCTTTCTGTTGGATTTCTGGAATGTCTCTTGGAAGTTCTCTCTGGTGGATGGGAAGAGGGAAGGATCTGGTATCAGGAGGGATCTCTGGAGTATCGTTGTCAAATTACACTATGGGAAAAGAAACAAGAACTTAACTTTACATTCACTGTGATCATTCATAGGGTACATTTACTTTCAACTTATGTATCTCTTCTTAATGCCTACCGATTTATTAATGTCAACATTCAAAATTGCGACTCTTAATGAGGCTTCTGTGGTTGCTGTAATCACGCTATTTCCAAATGCAACTCTTCCAGGAAAATATAACCTAGGATACAATATTAGGATTCAAGAATCATCATCATGTAACTAACTGAATTAGTGAGCATCTACTGTATAAATTATCTTGGAACTCCAACATACCTGATTGTGTCTTGTATCATTCCCAAAACAGATCTCAACTAAAATATAAACAAATAAATAAAAGAGAATACAAGACACAATTACGAGTATCACTCTATGCACTCTTCTTTCGGGTTGTTTCCAGAGTTAACAGAAGGAACTGACTTTCTAAAAGAAGTACAAGGGTTACAAATCACTTCTAATTCGAAAACAACTATTCTTGTGGTTTCAACATAGTTAAATAAGTCTTGTGAAGTTCTTGTCTTCAAATGTACTTTCGTCGCTTTCCAATTCTTATTTAAATGTGCTATTTAAATGTTCAAACAATGTTTTAAGTCTTTCACCAGCTCACCGCGATGATAAATACTTTGAAATGCGCTGTAAATGATTTAATCAAGTTCAAAAAAGCTTTAACAGTCTTACCTCGATAAAAGGCCTTGATTTGCACTTTACCGTTTGAGTTGTAACGTTGCTAAGCAACCGGTCTTCAAAGCCTTTTTCCCTTTTACTCTCTAGGGACCGGAAGGCACGCCGGAGAACAGGAATCCATGAGGCACCAGGAACAGGAACTTCTTCTGGAGCCGAGGACTGACGAGAGCGATGCTGGAACAGGATGGAGCAGGCTGGAATCAGGTGAGTACCGGGGATCCCAAAAAGCGAAGCGTGTGTTCAGGAGCGGGCGCGGTTTAAATACCCGAGTGCTCCGCTCTGATTACAAAACTCATGTGTGCACGTTGAGACAGTTTACACGTGCACACGTTTAAATTGTTGGATTATTTCTACACCTGCTGACATGCTCGTGAACAGGGAAGTCTACAAAGGCACATGTTTTTTCCTTTGGGAATTTTTACAATAATCCTAATGATAAAATTCTTATACCAAATAACGATGAATAGCAGAATACTGAATAACACTATGAACTCCAACCACATAGTACTGCATGATGAATTACTTTATACATACTTTGGTTAAGCAATCACAATACCCATCTTTTAATTGGCAAGAACCATGAGTTGTATTACATATGCACCCTTCATGAAAATGAAACTGTTGATAACGCTGATAAGTTCTTTCCACTCATAACACAATGGTGATTTACGCCTTTGTATTGACTTGCGACAACTAAACAAGAATGTAATTGTGGATAGATATCCTCTCCCAAATATTACTGAGTTGCTTATATTACTAGGTGGTGCGAAAGTGTTTAGCACAATTGATCTTACCTCCGCATACCATCAAAGTGAACTGGAGGAATCCTGCAGAGACTTTACGGCATTCATTACACCCTTTGGCACGTTTAGGTTCATCAGGATCCCCTTTGGCTTAGTTTCAGCCTCATCCGTGTTTCAACGTGCCATGGAGAATGTTCTAAAAGATCTCGCAGGGGTGTGCATATATCAAGACGATATCCTCATATTTGGTGATAATGTGGAAGAACACGATGCCCGCCTGAGATCAGTTCTGGGGAAGTTGTGTGCATGCAATCTTACCATAAAAATGGAAAAGTGTAAATTTAGATCTGATTCCATAAACTTTCTTGGGCACAACATAACCGGTGATGGGGTTAAGCCCAAGAATGACCTAGTAACCACTATCCTGAATATGAGCTCCCCAACCAATAAGGAAGAATTCATGAAGTTCTTGGGCATGGTAGAGTACTATGCTAAGTTCGTCAAGAATTTTGCAGAGCTTACCACAAGCATGAGATGCCTGTTACGTAAGGGTGTGAATTTTGAGTGGTCGGAGCTATGTGAGAGGGAATTTGCTTGTATCAAGAAAAGCTTGAGTGCTGCTCGTTCCCTTCAGAGTTTTGAGCCCAGGGTCAAACCCATTCTTACTACTGATGCTAGTGAGAAAGGCTTGGGTGCAGTCCTACAGCAACATGGTCCCTCTGGTATGCGAACTGTCATGTTTCTGTCCCGTAGCTTGAGGGATGCTGAGACTCGCTATTCTGTTGTGGAGAGGGAATCCCTCGCAGTCTTCTGGGCCATCAAAAAACTGAAGAAATTCCTGTGGGGTGTTGATTTTGAAGTTCGAACAGACCACAAACCCTTGGTGGAGATTTTCAATAAGAAAGGTCTGGATTTGATCTCTAGTCGGATCACCAAATGGGTGATTGGCCTGCAAGAGTATTGCTTTTCGCTTAAATACATTCCCGGCATTAAGAATGGAGTTGCTGATGCATTATCGCGTCTCGTCCCCAAGGAATGTCCTAAGGATGATGACGTGGATGCTGATAATGAGTGGGTGTGTGTGCTAGACCATAGCTTCATCTCGGAAGAGAGATGGCGCGAAGAAATAGCTGTAGATTCCACTCTCATAGAGGTGATATAATTTGTGCAGAACGGTTGGTCTAGTGTCAAGGCGGGCTCCGATCTGACTAGACCCTTTTGGTATCTACGGCATGAACTGTCCGTTGAGAATGGTCTGTTGTTTCGTGGGACTAGATTAATTCCACCTAATAGTCTCAAAAAAGAATTGGTAGACTTAGCCCATGCTACCCATGCAGGTCTCACGAAACTAAAGAAAGGCTGCGTATGTCCTACTGGTGGCCCGGCATGGACAAGCTAGTGGAGCGTGTGGTGCGTGATTGTCTCCCTTGCACCATAAGTGACAAGTCAAAATGTCCTCGGGTGCAACCTATGGTTCTCAGGAGGCGCCCTTCGCGTCCTTGGCAAACCATTGCTTTGGACATTTTGGGACCTATTCATAGCGGTGGCTTACAAGTGTTTCTCTTAGTCGTTGTTGACATGTACTCTCGTTGGCCTGAAGCTTTCTTCATATCAATAATCGATTCTGCCCATGTCATTAAGTGTTTAAAGGAGTTATTTTCCAGGGAAGGTGTGCCAGAATCTATTCTTACTGATAATGGGGTGCAACTTATATCAAAGGAGATGGAGGAGTTTCTGTCCTCGAGAGGTATAATCCACAAAACTTGTTCCCTTTATCATCCCGAGGCCAACGGAATGGTCGAGAGATTTAATAGGGTACTTAAAGAGACCATTGTCATGGCAAAATCTTCGTCCCTGGAATGGAAGGGTGAAGTCCTTAAGAAAATTGAGGAATATAGAATGACTCCTCATGGCACTACTGGGAAAACTCCTTTTCTACTATTCCGTGGCAGAGTGCCTAACACCTGCCTTGAACCTTCTTGGGTCAACAGATATGAGTTATCCAAGGGTAAGGAAAGTGTTTGTGATGGTAAGGATGTGCAACAGAGGGAAGAATGGAAGGCTGTTGAAAGGAAAAGATATTTTGATACTAAAAGAGCTGTAAAAAAAATCAAGGTGAATGTAGGAGATTGGGTCTTAATCAAACGTCCTGGCCTCTTAGGTGGTTCTCCTACTAAGTTCTTTAAACCCATAATGGTTATCAAAGTCTTCAAAAATGCTGTTAAAACTCAAGATCATCGCATATGGAATCTTAACAGAGTTGTGGTTATAAAGGGCAAATTCAATGGGAGGTGTGGTGTAACCTCCCGCAATGACACCACTCCTCTTGGACATCTCACCCCGAACACTGACTGTATGGAAAATATCCGACGTTCATCCAGGGTGATTAAACGTCCTGGTTATCTCAATGATTATGCTTAATTCGTATGTGCTTGTTTTCCATGCATTGTATGTATATAGTTTGTTAAGGAAGGGAGGTGTGTGGTATGCTGCAATGTCTCCTCTCTATGATGAAACGCTCTGCCAGTATGTTTCCATTCTTTTTTTTCTTTTTTTTTTAATAATTCTTTTTATTAACCATTAATGAGTTCGGCATTGTACGATACATATACCGCAGTTATACGACCACAAAGAGCTGACAACAGTGTGTTACAGAGCACTTTTCCATGAAACTATACAAGTTACAGTATTTATGGTGAAGTTGGTTCATCATGGGAGGGGGGTTCAGGTGGGATACAAATATTTCCTCGAAAAGCATTCCATTTGCCCCATACCGCTGTCCATTTTTGGGGGCAACCGCGTGCAACATATACTGTTTTTTCTCTAACCATGCACCAGTCCATATCTGCTTTCAAACCGCGATTTTCGGAGACACTTCTGCCGCCCACAACTGTGCCATATTTCTTGAGTGACCCATAGTTTGTCTTTACTGTTAAGGTCTGTGGGTTCCCACAGATTTAAAAAGCATCTTTTTGCTTCAGGCTTAATCACAATGTCTAACACCTCACTTATACAGTCATGTACCCTTTTCCAATATTTCTGAATACACCCACATTCCCATATTATGTGCATGAAGGTACCTACTTGGCCACATTGTCTCCTACATTCTCCGTTATTCACCCTTCCCATTTGCGCTAATCTGGGGCCAGAGACGTATACTCTATGCAAAATGTTTAACTGGACCAGACGTAGTCTGGATGAGATCGCCACTTCTCGCGGGGAGGCCACTGCTTCCTGCCACTCCTCGTCGTCCAGCTCCAACCCATCTCCCTCCCAGCGCTCTCGTATCAGTCCTAGGGGATCAGCCGTGTTATTAATTAACTTTTTGTATGTCAGGGATATTGCTTTGTCTGGCAGGTAGCCGTCTAGTAGCCTGTCCTCCAATGGAGAGGATTCTGGGAGGGAGGTCCCTTCTGGCAGATTTGTCTGGAGAGCATGCCGGACCTGCAGATATCTAAAAAAACTCAGTGTCAGCTAGTTCATGTTCTTGCTGGAGCGATGTGAATGGAACCACCTTTCCCTTCTCCCACAGGTCCCCGATCTTCGAGATCCCGATGAGGTCCCATTTATCAAATCCCTTTGAGGTGCCGAGAGTGCCCAATTGCTCCGAGTCCCATAGGGGAGTGGCTAGCGTGAGATTCCGGCTCCACCCCAGGCTTCTGTTTGCCGCATGCCAAACCTGAACCAAGTGTCTGGTTGACCCTGTGAGGGGATATCGTTTGGGTCTAGAGTAAAGGGCCCTGTAGTGGTTTCCGCCAGGAAGTAGCCATTTGTCCATTCTATATCCTGGGTCATCTCCAAGGCGATATATGCAATGATTTATAGCGGCCAGGTGGGCGGCCCAATAATACTTCTTAATGTCTGGGAGCCCTATCCCCCATCATACCACCCAAGCACAAGTTTATGCAATGCTATTCGGGGTCTACCGTCCCACAGCAGTTCTCTCTGCAGACCCTCTATTTCCTTGAAGTATCTCGCCGGGACGAGATCTGGGGAGTTCTGCAAGACATAGAGGAAGCGCGGTAACGACATCATTTTAAAAAGTGCTGCCCTTCCCAGCAGCGAGAGTGGCAGTGTCTTCCAATTTGCGACATCACTCTTCAATCTCTGCAGTGGGGGAAGTAGGTTGCGTTCATATCGGAGTTTGGGGTCTGAGGTAATAAAGACCCCCAGATATTGGAAGCCCACTTTTGTTGTTTGTATGAGGCAGCCCCTGGGTGTGGAGGGAGGGTCACCATGGAGAACATACATCAGGGACTTGCTCCAATTAATCGTATACCCTGAATTTTTGCCAAAGTTGGTGAAGATATTGAGCACTCTGTGGAGCGACTTTTTCGGGTCTGCTAGGTATAGGAGAATATCGTCCGCATATAATGAGCTGCGATCATCCCATCCCTCCGTTCACTTGAGCCCCCTGATCAGCGGGTCCCTACGGATCCATGCCGCTAATGGCTCCAGGGAGAGAGCGAAGAGTAAGTGTGAAAGCGGACAGCCCTGGCGGGTCCCACGGCCCAGAGCAAATACCCCTGATTTCTTATTATTGACCACAACCTGCGCCAGAGGGGCGGAGTAAAAAAGCTGCACCCACCCGATGAAGCCGGGTCCAAAACCCATTTTTGCCAGGACTGCAAAGAGGTATGGCCATTCGATGGTATCGAATGCCATTGTGGCATCCAAAGAAACCACTACTGCATCTTCCTGAATCGTGTCCAATCGTCCCAGCATGCCATGCTGCCTTCGCAGATTTAGTACAGTGTTACGATGCGGCATGAAGCCCGATTGATCGGGGTGCACCAGCTTGCTAATCACCTGGACTAGGCGGTTTGCCAGCAATTTTGCGAGTATTTTGGGTTCCGCATTCAGGAGGGAGATGGGCCTGTAGGATGAGCATTTCCCCCTCGTTTCCCTTCCTTATGGATAGTGACCAATGTCGCAACCCTCTGATCCTGTGGGAGTTGACCCATCTCCTTGCTCTCCTCGAACATGGCCCTTAATTGCGGGGCTATCGTGTCGGGTTTAAGTTTGTATAACTCAATGGGCAGGCCATTGGGGCCCAGAGCTTTGCCTGGTTGGAGCTTCTTTATTGCCTGCGCAATTTCGTCGTTAGTGAGGGCACTGTCTAGTGTACTCTGCTCCTCTTCCGATAGAATGGGCAGATCGATATCCGACAAGAGAGCTCGTGAATCTTCTTCCGGTAGGTCTGAACTTCTTCGGTATACCCCCTTATAATAATCAGCGAATTCGTTAGCTATGGATTGAGGATCTGTTATTTTCTCACCCGAGTCACTTATCAGTTCAGGTACCATTCTACTCGCCCTCTCCTTCCTGTCCAGCCAGGCAATCAATTTCCCTGCCTTGTCTCCCTGGTCGTATAGTCTACCATCCTTATCCCTCCCTAGCGTTTTGGCCATATCTGTTGCGATGGCTTTGTACTCGTCTCTTTTTAGTTTCAGGGTATGGAGTTTCTCCTGCGGATCGTCTTCCCCCATCGCTTCCTCGAGGTGAAGGAGTTCGTTTTCCATGTGTACCAGGTCTTTAAACTTCTCCTTGCGCGCTCCAGCTATTAACGATAGAGCCTGTCCCCTCATTACTGTTTTAAATGCCTCCCAGAGGGTTTGGGATGACCCAACCGACCCCACATTTTCCTGAAAATAATGATCTAGGGCCTGTAGGAGCTCTTTCTTCACTTTGGGGTTTCAGAGATACCACGGGTTGATGGGTGCAATGCTCCCCACCCTTTTCACACCCAGGACCAGTTGGGCCAACACCGGGGAGTGGTCTGATATCCCTCTAGCCATGTGTTTTATTTCACGTATATTTGCGATCTGAGACGCAGGCACCAGCAGATAGTCTAGTCTGGAAAGGCTGTTGTGTGCCCCTGAGTGAAATGTGTATTGCGTTCTGTCCGGGTGGTATGCCCTCCATACAGCCATGAGTCCTACGGCATCTAAAAAGTTTGGGAGCCATCTACTCGCGGCGCCAATGTCTCGGGGTGGATAGCGATCAAGGGGGCCTGACACTACCGAGTTGAAGTCCCCTCCCACAATTATGTGGCCCTCAGGGAATGAGAGCATGGTAGCGCCTAAATCCTTGAATGTACAGCCCTGTAAGCCCGGCGGAACATATACAGCCATCATAGTGAGTGTTTGGCCCTCCCACTGGCCCGAGATCGCTGAGTAGAGACCCAGGTCGTCAGACCAAGTGCGTTGTATGGAAAGTGGGAAAGAATGTTTGATCATGATACCGACCCCTCTAGACCACGAGGTAAAGCCGGAGTGAGCCACTAATTTGTAGCCCCATCTATTCAGTGCTTTGCAGGTATTGCCCATGAGGTGGGACTCTTGAAGTAGCACCACGTCTGGGGAATGTCGCTTGATATATTGCAGTACAATACTACGTTTTACTTTATCCCCGAGCCCATTGACGTTCCAACCTAGGAGCTTAAGGCTCTTGTCCCATTGCGTACTCATCATAGGTGATGTGGTCTGTGTCTAGTTCTCGTCTCTTACTGGTCGGCCATAGCAATGGAACTCGTAAGTGTCGTAACCACCCATCCCTCGCCCACCTACCTCCCTCCCCATTCCCTTCCAGTGTGTGCAACTGTCTGATCCCCCCCACCCAACCCTCCCCACGTGTAGCCACCCTCCACCCCCATGTTCCTGTGTAGGACAGAATGTCTCAAGTCCCAGGGCAGTTCAAGTGTGAACAATAGTCTGAAACAAGAATAATACAACAACAAAGGAAAAAAAAACATAAACTGTTCCCCCCCTCCCTGCTACCCTTCTGCGTAGGTTTAGAACTACCCACATCCCCAACTAGCAGAATGCCTGTCGCCCAATAAAACCAATCAACTGATGTGGGGGCTGCTGGGTGATGCCGTCTTCAGGCCCCCGGGGGCCCATCACCAGCCCAGTTCAGAAGAGTGTCGTTGCAGTGTACTAACAGGTCTACAGTACCAACCCTCCGCAAGAGTGCCATCCCCTACTACAAAGTCAAACAGTATACATTACTGTATGCAGCAGTGAGTCTTTGAAGCCGGTGTCAGAGGCGGTGTGTTTATTCTCCGCGAGTCTCTGGGGTCGCTGGACTCATAGATCTGGATCACCAGGAACGTTGGTTGCGCTTGTCCAGTTCCTCACGCCCACTCGAAGAGCCCGGCGAGCCCTCGCGGGTGTCTCTCCAGCCATTCCCAACACGGGTTCTATCTTTTTGCATGCTCCCCTCGCCCAGCCAGGTCTGCACTTCCGATGGAGTCGTGAAGAACCAAGACCTCCCATCAGTAGTGATTTTGAGCTTTGCTGGAAAGAGCATCATATATTTAATGCCCCTATCCCTTAGGGCTCGCTTCACATCGTCAAAGGTGCGCCGCTCCTGCTGCACCTTAAGAGTAAAGTCCGGGAAGAACCGCACAGTAGTGTTCTCGTACTGGAGATCACCATGGAGTCGAGCAGCTTGCAGAATGGCGTCTCGGTCCCTATAATTAAGGATCCTGGCGATGATCGTCCTGGGGGATGCTCCAGGTTTGGGTGGAGGGACCGGGGCTCTGTGTGCTCTCTCCACTGTGAAGAAGGTGGAGAGCCGCTTAGGTTTAAGGTGATTCAGTATTAAGTCTTCAAGGAAGAGGTCCACACTGGGGCCTTCCGCCCCTTCTGGAACTCCCACCACTCGGATGTTGTTGCGGCGGGCCCACCCCTCTTGGTCCTCCAGCTTCAGGGCCACCTGGCGGTGTTGATGAACAAGTTGTTGAACCTTTGCCTCCAATCTGCGTGTGATAGATTGTAGCTCCGTGATATTCGCCTCCGTCGTTGTAACTCGCTCGATCAAGCACAGCCTCACTGGGCGTGAAGGTCGCCTCCACTGTCCCAGCCCTCAGAAGAGGCCGCCGGGGCACTATTTCTGATGTGCCACACGGGTCAGTTGACCAGGCGGGTCCTATTTGGTGCCACCCACACACCAGCTGTCACAGAGGGGCCGTAGGGTTTATAGGCCACAGATTCCACTCCGCTTCACTGTTAGCTGCTGGATGCCGTCACCCCACTGATCAGGCCTTAATCCGCGAGGAGTGAGGGTCCCTGCGCAGCTTTCCCGGGGGGTGACACAGGAGGGGCCCACACCACAACGAACACCTCCACTCGCGTAGGTCTAGGACCACGGCGCTGACGCTACAGTGAAACCGGAGGACGTTGCTCAGTCCTTGGGTCGTCCTCCACTGGTGCTCCGATCTTTACCGGACCGGTTTTCGCTCGTGGGGGTAACTCCGTTTCGTGTGGACAGGATCACTATGATGAGGGAGGCCGTGTTGATCTGTGGTGTTCTTGCCGGTCACTCACCAAGTTTCGCTACTCTTCAGTGGCCGCTCGCCCCTCGGTCTCACTCTGGCGGAGCAACCGCACAGTGTAGGGTCGTCTCCTCCCTAGCGGGCCCAATAGGTGCTAGAGCGAGCTTCCGGCATCAAGGGGTGCCCCTTATCCCTTCCACAATAACGGGCTTGTCCCAAGCGGATATCGCCTGACTACGATAAAGTCACACGGGGGGCCCCAGTCAATCTCGCCCGCTCAGGGTACTCACGTGGGCCGCCACTTCCGGCGGTCATGTCGCAGGCCTGCAGCCACCCGACACCGCCCGGCTCCTCGATTCGTACCGGGCGGGTACGGCAACGCGGTGAAGGAGTTTCAGGGCCCAGCTCAGGCGTCCACTGATTCCGCACAACGGCCCCACCGCCGCGCGCGGCAGGACGGTTCGGCTACGTGCCACTCGAGCACCGCCCAGCCCCCACAGAGGCCTCCGTGTGCGTTCTTTTACCCGGCTCTGTCGTCAGTGATATCGGCAATTTCGGGGCTTTGCTCATTATTTTTGTCACATTTCGTTGCGGCCGGTTTCCCGCTGGCACTGCAGACCGCAGCAGCACTGCAACCGTAGGATAAATGCAGGATAATACGGGCTTTTATCTCGGCCCCGGCGGAGCTCTCTCCCTACACAGCCATCTTGGCTGACGCCAGGCCACGCCCCCCTATGCTTCCATTCTTGTATGCTCTTGCCTAGGTCATGTAGTAGAATGTTGATATGTCATAGTGCTATCTGTGTATAGAGTTGTTTATACTTGAGGCTGAGCGTCAGTTGATGCTGTGGCCTTGGCTGTTGGATGAGATCTTCTACTAACAATAAAACTGCATTTAACAACCCTCCTGCATCCAGCGTTTTACTTCAGGAATGCGACAGAGTCCTAACCCCAACTGATGCCTCCCCAGTCTTGGACCTTTGGAAGTGTGGATAAAGGTTCTCTATCAGCCCAACTAGGGTCCCCATCAGAACTGAAGCAGTGCAATGCAACCCAACTTGGAACATTGTAGCATCTCCACATCGGGAGCGGCACAGCATGACGCAGCTCGATGCAGACCTCGCACTGCAGCCCTTGCAGCTCCTAATCGGAACACATGCGGCGGGTGCAACTCCATGCGAACGATGCCTCGCAGCTCCTTATCGGAGCAGATGCTGCATGACGCATCTCAACGCAGGACCCCGCATCTCTCCTCGAAACCTCCCCACCTAAACCTTTAAAAATTCATAACTCTGGTTCTACCAATTGAATTTTTTCATTTTGGTGTCAAATACTTTGTGAAAAATTACTCTATTACTGTTTGTATGATGCATAAATGCTTTACACATTACCTCTAAGGTAAGCCTGACTGCTTTTGCACCAAACTACCAGAGAGTGAAGCACAGGTTAATTTACTGACTTTTAGTGGTTCACCCTGACAGGGATTGTGACTGTTGCTTGAGCAGAATTTCACCCCACTCCACCAGCAGCCCAATTCCTGACACAAAGGCATATACTATTCTAACAAAAACATCAAATATAACAATGAAACGAAATATAAAACTCAAACTTTTTCGAAGGATGTGTGAAAAATAAAAAGGTATTGCAAAAATCAGACATAAAATTAAATAACTGGGGTGGAAATATAATAGGCAGTCGACATGGTCGCTTATGTGCTCTGAAAGCTACCAGTCTTCTACAGCGTGAAGAAAAGAATGATGCTTTGTTTGACTTGTTTTTCTCTTCATGATGAGGAGTGGGTCAGCTTTTTCACTACACATGTTAATCATCAACTTTGTTCAGTGAGTATCATTTCACTTGATGAAGGATAGTTGCCACATATAGTATGATATAGCAACGTATTTCTCAATTTCACCAAATCAATAGAAGTCCTAGGGGCATATTCTCAAGCCCCTATCGCCATGGTAACGTCACTTTTTCTGACGTTCCCATGGCAATAGGGTCAGCGCCTTATTCACAAGGCAGCGTTAAGCCCCTAAACTTAGCGTGAAAGGGGCGTGCAGTGGGTGTTGCGGTGGGCGTTCCACCGCAACACCCATTGAATTCGACGCTGCCACCTATTCACAAGGGCGGCGTTAATAGGTGGCAGCGCCGAACTTAAGACCAGGAAAATCCTGGTCTTAAGTTGGCGAAACGATGCTTTATTTCTCCTCGTTTTTGCTTTTTCCATGTGTGCTGCCTTGTGCAGCACACATGGAAAAAGCAAAATGCCATGGTTTGTTCATGTACAGGAAGGTGTCCCTTCCTGTACATGAACAAACCTTTTTAAAAATGCCATTTTGTAACTTTCATGTGTGCTGCACCTTCCTGTACATAAACAAACCTCCCCTGCACACAGACACCCTTGCACTCTGGTGCAAGGGTTCCTGCGTTGGCTCTAAGTTGTGAAACTTAGCGCCATCGCAGGAGGAAACGCCAGGCTGCACCACATTCTTGAGAATAGGTTGCAGCCTCGCGTTTCCGAAGTGGCGGTGAGAGGCGTTAAGCCAAGGTGGCTAACGCCTCTCACTGCCACTTCATTGAGAAGATCACCCCTAATCTTCCAGATCTTTATGATGAAATTCTAGTTTGAGAATGGCAAGTTGGCGGTTTGAATTGACCATGGCAGATCATTGGAAGGGAGGTATGATGCCTACAGGAAATTCAGATTCCATCTAGGGCGTTTTTCAAATTCCTCCAGAAGCCTTAATTACTCATATCTGTGACATGAGACCAAAAGGATTTTTTGAAACAGTTTTACAAACCTTTCATATATTGGGAGGACATAATCCATCAATTTCAAGATTTTATTTTGTTAACTGTCACATACTCTATCCTGGTCCTTGGGGTTCTGCTGTGGACTGGGAGGCTCGGGAGACTCCTCTTAAGAAGTGGGATAGAAAAATACCTGAACTTAATGAAACATACCAAACAAACAGACAACAATATTGCTGCTGAATACCACCTGCAGTATTTTAAGACTTAACTTTATTTAATCTATACTAACTTCCAAACATAATGCGCAAGTGGGTCAGATGGTAACTTATGCTGTCTGAGATGTTCAGCTGCACAAGCAGATTGCGTTCACATATTTGCATTCTGTGCAAAAATTTAATTATTTTCAGGTTCCAAAAACCGGGCAAATAAGCATGTTCACCATATTGCTACTGCACTTTCACCCAATGCAATAAAAACAGACTCATAGAACTGTGGGGATGTCAACACCACAAACATATCTTTTTAGCTATTGCCATATGTATGATAATATTGCTTGAGAATAGACAAGTACTCAAACTTCTGCTGTTATGCATGCGTAATAATGAACCTTTTGAGGGTTTCTTTCATAAACAAGCCATCAATGTTTTTAACCCCAAAGAGGATAAAAAACGAATTTTTCTTTTCCTGCACGGTTAAAAATATATAATATGAGTTGCATACTATCATTGAATTCCTGCCTTGTTAGACCTAAAAGTAATAATATAGCTTTAAAATATATAGTATATCTTAACATAAAATACTAAAACATAAAATACCATAACATAACACATAAAGTAGCCTAAAATAAGAATGATCAAAATGAAAAGAACATAATAAACAATTGCACATGATTATTTTGGATCCCATAATTACCTAGTGAATAATCTTGTGATGTTAATCTCAGAGTAATGCATTTTTTGATCCTCTTTGTATTTTATTTAAACATTCTAATTATATCCGTAATTTTGATTTAACCTAGTGTCGGTTTTATTTCTTTACACTACATCTCGAAGATGAGGCAATGACACCTCCCTCGCTTTTTTTATTGGGTGGTATTCTCCATATTCTCTTCTCATTTTTAAACACTCACCCTTCTTTTTTCTTTTTCCTTAACTATACTCTGACCACTAACCATTTTACACCTAATAGTCCAGACCCCCTTTTTTTGCTTTTGGTGTTAATTTTTACCCTGATTTTTTATTATTGGTATTGTTTCCCAATCATTTTTTAACGAAAAAAGCCACCAAATAGCAAAACACAAACAAAATAATATGAATTAGATAAAATAACCTTAAACCTAAAAGAACATAATGCTAAATACCTGCAAACACATTATCTTGGCACAAATCCTAAAATACAATATTATGGAATAATACAAAATGTAAAATGGCAAAACCTATAATGAAAAGTAAGTTAGCAAAAGATAAAATAACAACATAAAATATACAATATATTAAAACGTAAAATATAAAATATTATAAAAAAACACAATAGAATGACCTAAAATATACCATGCAATTAAAGGAAATAAAATGGCAACGCATTAAACATAAAATACTTTTGAATATGCACCATGTTATAGAATATAATGTACAACATAGGAGAGTATATTATAGCCTGAAAAATATATTAAAACAACATAAACATATATTAAACTGAACAAAATAAACATAACATCAATACAATGGCCTAAAATGATATAACACACAATAACCTATACCATAACACATACACTAAAATAATAAAACTTTAAATAGCATAAACGAAAGAAGACATAGAATGCCACGAAACAGATAAATGAAAATAATAGCATACAGTTTTGTAAAATAAAACACAGAATAATGTAAAGCAATGTAATATCAATACATAAATGGCAACAAAATGACAAGAGGATGAGGGCGCACACTGCCTGGCTTAGCAGCACACAATTAGCTCAGATGCACTGTGGTAAATATAGTGCATGATAACACTCACTTCAGTTTAAAGTCATTAGTATTTACCATTGTTGGTGCAGCCAGTTCTGTGTATCTCTAGACACACGTCTCAGGATGGTTGTCCTTCTTCAACAGAGAGTAACAAGTGAAATTTGGGGGTGCTGGCAATGCAACTCACAGTCTTCTCCGGTTTCTGTACCACTCCCAGAGCACAGGTGCATCTCAGAGCTGCCCTTCCCAGCCAAAGTCACTGAGAAAGCCGTTAATGCCCAACTCTCTGAGTTCATCTAACCAAACCACATCCTGGACCTCTCCCAATTGGGGTTCAGAAGCAACCACAGCACCGAAACCGCTCTCCTCGCCGCTACAGATGACATCCACACCCTCCTCGGCCAAGGGGAATCTGCTGCCCTCATCCTCCTGGACCTCTCAGCCGCCTTCAACACCGTCTCCCACCACACCCTCTGTGCAAGACTCTACGATGCCGGTATCCGTGACAGAGCCCTAGAATGGATCCACTCCTTCCTCACCCCCGAACACAAAGAGTCAGACTTCTACCGTTCAACTCAGAACCCACAGAGATCAGCTGCGGAGTGCCTCAGGGATATTTCCTGAGCCCCACCCTCTTCAACATCTACATGGCCCCTCTTGCAGTCATCGCCAGAAGCCACAGACTCAATATCGTCTCCTATGCTGATGACACCCAGCTGATTCTCTCCCTTACAGATGAACCCACAGCTGCCAAGAGCAACTTCCACAACGGGATGAAGGCAGTTGATAACTAGATCAATAACAGCTGTCTCAAGCTTAGCTCAAGACCGAAGTCCTCTTCCTGGGCTACACCCCGTCCACCTGGGATGACCCCTGTTGGCACAACAAGAAGAGGTATGCTGTTCCTAAAAAGAGTCCTACAGGTCACTAGGTGAAAAGGGAGCATGTGAGTGCTCATGAAGATCGGAGAAAATCTTTTCTCCTTTCAGAAAAAGACCCTCACACACCCAGCCAGCTAGGTGTCATGCTTCATCACTGGGTCTGCTCCTTATCGGGTCGGCGCTGCAATACCCGATCGGCACCCGTGGTGGGGCCTTCTTGGCGGAGATCTTTTTTCTTAGCCGTTAGGTGCGGTGCGTGTAAGGGCCCTAGTGAGTGTAGATGTGAAAATGTGTAGTGTGTGCAATCTAAAACAGGAGTTAGTGATCCATCCAAAACTATTTTAATGACCGTGGTCACTATCCTGATTAAAAACCAGTAAGAGGCACACGCGTCTGCTCAAGGATTGCAGGGTTGTGTGCTCAAACTCAGGCCAACATGTTTCTTGCCTACTGTCAAATTAACGGCAATTCTTCAGGACCTATTCTTAATCATTCTACACTTTATGGTTGGTGGTCTGTTCATTACACAGCTCAGTGACCACCCATACAGCACCCTATAAAGTGGTACCTGTCAAACAACAACAGTGCCCAACTTGGGTCATTTCAATGCTTCAAGGTGTCGCAGCAGGTGGAAACACTGCCAGGTTCAGTGTCGGTTATCGCTCCGTCCGATCGCGGTCGACCTACCCCACACTCTGCCGGACCCGGGCCTGAGTTTGAGCACACAACCCTGCAATCCTTGAGCAGACGCGTGTGCCTCTTACTGGTTTTTAATCAGGATAGTGACCACGGTCATTAAAATAGTTTTGGATGGATCACTAACTCCTGTTTTAGATTGCACACACTACACATTTTCACATCTACACTCACTAGGGCCCTTACACGCACCGCACCTAACGGCTAAGAAAAAGATCTCCGCCAAGAAGGCCCCACCACGGGTGCCGATCGGGTATTGCAGCGCCGACCCGATAAGGAGCAGACCCAGTGATGAAGCATGACACCTAGCTGGCTGGGTGTGTGAGGGTCTTTTTCTGAAAGGAGAAAAGATTTTCTCCGATCTTCATGAGCACTCACATGCTCCCTTTTCACCTAGTGACCTGTAGGACTCTTTTAGGAACAGCATACCTCTTCTTGTTGTGGTTCCGTGGGCCTGTATGCTGGACCTACTCAATTGGCCCCTAGTCCCTCCTTGTTGTCTTATATGACCCCTGTTGGCCCACAGCACTTGTAACTCCCCCCACACCCACGGACCACGCACGAAACCTCAGCATCATCCTGGACTCCTCGATCTCAATGAACCACCAAATCAACGCTGTTTCGTCCTCCTGCTTCCACGCACTCTGCCTGCTTCGTAAGATCTTCAATTGGATCCCCACCGAGTCCAGGAACACGGTCTCCCAAGCACTCGTCAGCAGCACACTCAACTATGGCAATGCACTCTATGAAGGCATCACCCAGAAACTCTTAAAGAAACTGCAGAACATCCAGAATGCCTCCTCCAGACTCATTCTGAACATCCCATGCCGCAGCCACATCACTAGACACCTGACAGACCTTCACTGGCTACCTACCAACAAAAGAATTACCTTCAAGCTCCTCATGCATGCCTACAAAGTCCTCCACAATGCCGGGCCTGTATACCTCAACCACCGCCTCTCCTTCTACACTCCCACCAGACATCTCCGCTCCGCCCAACTGGCCCTGGCCACCATCCCACGGATCCGCAAGACCACGGCTGGAGGAAGATCCTTCTCCTACCTGGCTGCGAAGACCTGGAACTCCTTGCCTCTTCACCTCAGGCAATCACCATCGCTGCCGCAATTCAGGAAGGACCTCAAGACCTGGCTCTTCGACTGAACCGCAGATCCTCCCCCTACCACTCAGTGCCTTGAGACCCTTACGGGTGAGTAGTCGCACTTTATAAGAAACCTAATTGATTGATTGAGAGCTTGTCAGCCCAACAACTCAACAAGGAGCGAATCACAAAAGGAGGAGGGAGCATACTGTCTGGCATACCAGAACACAATCAGTCCAGCTGCACTGTGGTAAATGCAGTGCACAATAACATTCACTACAATTGAAAGTCTTTACTATTCACAATTGTTGATGCAACCATTTCTGTGTATCTCTAGACATGTGTTTCAGGATGGGTGTCCTTCTTCAGTAGAGAGTAACAAGTGTGATTTGGGGTTCTGGCAAGTCTGCTCAAAGTCATCCCAGGTTTCCATACCACTCCTATGCAGGTGCTCCCAGAGCTCATCAGCCCAACAACCTAATAGGAGCCAATCACAAAAGGGGATGAGAACACAGTGCCTGCTCTGGTTGATGCACCTGCACTCAGTGAGTGGAACTTGTTGCTTTCTACTGAAAAAGGACAGCAATCCTAAATCACATGTCAAGGAATTCACAGCACTGGCTACACCAACAGTGGTGAAAACTGGAAACATTTACTGAAGTAAGTGCTACCATGCACTACAATTATCAAAATGTATCTGAGTGAACTGAGTGCTAGGGATGTGAGGCAGTGTGCTCCCTCTCCCCTTTGTTTGGTAAGCTCCCTTGAGCTGATGAGCTCTGGTTGATGCACCTGCACTTAGTAAGTGATACAGGGACCTGAGAAGGCTGTGGAACAGCTTTTTACTCTCTACTGATGAAGGATGATTATCCTGAAATAGGTGCCTAGAGATGGACAGCACTGACTGCACCAACAATTGGGAAAAATGAAATCCTTTGCTGAAGTAAATGTTTACCATGCACTGCATTTACCATAATGCATCTGAGTGAACTTAGTCTAGGGATGTGAGGCAGTGTGCTCCCTTCCCCTTTTGACCAACAAAAAATATCAGAAGCAAAACATAAACATTTAGGAAAAATAATAGAACAAGGCATAAAACAACATAATATAAAATATAAAGTAATTCAACACAGAACGTAACATAAGGTAAAAAAATAACATTAGTCATCAAAGATCATGACACATCATCTTAAATTGCCTTCTACTTCTCCCTTCTCCGCCCCCACTTGGGGTGACATTTTTGCATTTGTCACCCCAAGTGGGACGGGTATGCCCAGACGTAGGTCCTGTGCTAGCCATGCCACTGGATTCAGGATATCCTGGCTGATATGGGGTGATACCCCCAAGCCGGCCCTGGGATGCTTGTTCATGGTCCAGGGAGGACCTGGCCTGGCAGCCTGAGCTGGACTGTTCCCTTGGGGGCAGTGTCAGACTGATTTGCATATGGCTGGGTCCAAACTGGAATGGCGTGATGAGCAAAAAAACAATGGATTTATGGCCAGATCTCTGACTGGCTGTGAGTGTTTGACATTGTTCAGCATTCCGTCCATCAATTGTTCTTTTTGCATAAGAAGGACCGCAGCATGGTCACATTTTGTAGGGGACAAGTGAATGCCAATGCTTGTACCCTTTCAGGGTCAGGAGTCATTTCCCCTTCAGAGAAAATATGCCCAAAGAATTTGAGTTTGGTTTTGTGAAACTCACACTTTTCTGCATTTAACGTTAAGACCTGCATCGGCAAGCAAACTGCATACTTGTGTAAGGGCTTTGTCCTGTTGTGTGGCCCCAAACACTAGTATATCATCACTCTAGTTAAAAACATGTGTGACAGGTTGAATTACTCGGTGAATAGCATCCTAAAAGAATTCTGCAGCTGTCGACCCACCACAATTGAGTCTTTTGTATCTGAACAAACCAACATGAGTTGAAAAAGTAATGTACCTACAGTTCTTTTCCAACTTCAGATGATGATATCCATTGTTCAAATCAAGACAATAGAAGACTTTGGTGCCATTTAGCTGTGTAATCATGTCCTCTATGTGTGGACCTGTATGTCTTTCCCTCTTGATTGCTTTGTTGGCCTGGCACATATCAACACAAATGCACACTGCACCTCCACTATAACTTTTTGTCACTACCACTATGGGCGAAACTTATGGCATCGGCCCAGGAAAGCGCTCCATGATGTCATGCTTTAATAGTATTTATAGTTCTTTCTCAAGAGCCTCCTGTAAATGAAAACCAATCCGAAGTTGTTGCTGAGCAACAAGACAAATGTCCTCATTAACGTGAAGTTGCGCCATCATTGTCTTAAGTTTCCCTAGCCCATGAAATTGACTTACTCTTTCAGAATGTGCATTGAGTTTGTTGTTGATGGATATCGGTACCATGTCAGTAGCAGTGCTGAAACTGAGTAGATATGCACATAACGGAGTACCTTGGAGGACATGAATTGGTGCTTGTATTGTTGTTTTTTTATGCTTCATGGTCGCTATGAATGGCCCTTTAATATGCAATGCTGTAGAAGCAGCCCATGTGTACACTTTTGTTTTTGATGGCATTAGAAGTGGTACCAGAGGCAGTTTGTTGTATTTTTCAGCTGGCATGACATTGATCGATGCACTATTGTCTATAATATAAGTTATAGGGCAGCCTTTCACCTTTAGCGTGATCTTGGGGCATTGACTAAATGAGTTTGGTCGCTTTACGTGGTGATCTTTCTTTGACTTGTGTTCTTCTTTGCAAGCAGTCAATCCTACATGGGTCGTTTTGAGGTCGACATCACCATTGCACATCCATGTTCTTCACTGTTGCTCAAGGATTGACTTTGAAGAGCCTCTGCAAAATGAATTTGATTAATTTGATGATGATCGACTTCGTTTCGTCTCTACTTGCCTCAATTGATGTTGCTGTTTGGCCTTGTGGGCGTGGCTAGAATGCTTCTGGAACTTTCAGGTGCCTATTTTCTCTTCTCATCGTGACACACATAGTTTCTCTTTCACTTTGCAAACCGTTATGAAATGGTTTTCTTTGCCACAGCCGTTGCATATCTGTCCAACGGCGGGACATTTACCTTAGTTTGGAAATGAGAATCCACATCGGAAACACCTTTTCTTTTTCTTTGGAGACATTGTCTTATGGGCCTCCACTTTGTATTTCTGCTTACTTTTCATGATCAATGCTGAGCAGCCTGTCGGTCTGCACATTCCTCAACTCTCGCAGCCATAAGTACCTTTTCTAGATTGAGTGTCTCTCTCAGCATGCGTCATCTGAAAGAATCGGAGAGGCAACCATTGATGACCCTGAGACGCATGGCTTCCTTGTCATTGAATTCACTGAACTTGGAATGCTTGATGAGGGTATCAAGTCTTTAGCAAAACTCATCCATCGTTTCACCAGCTTGCTGTCTTCATAATCAACATTTGACATTGGATTGAACTTGGTTCCCGATATTTCTTTGATTTGACGGTCTGATACTTTATCAACTTGTAGTGTTTTCTTTATCACTTCTTTCACTCCATCACCTGCGAGGTTCTTTAAGTATTTGATTATCTTTTTGTCATCTACTTCTTCTAGAGCATCTACGAAGTAATCGAATGTTTCAATTCATGCAGTTCATATTTTTTGCGGTATTGAATGGCAGTGGTGATTTCAGATGCACAGCAGCATCATAGTTGGTGTTGGGACTCACAGACGTTGAGAGTATATGCTGTCCCGATGACGGTCATTGCTTCTTGGACCTGCACCTTCTGTAAATATTAGCCACGTGCTTATATCTGGGTCATCGCGCCCAGGCTGATGTCGTATGGCACCATCTTCTTTCTCTATGGTGAGTTACAGTTTTGTCTTTTGCACATGTTCTTCACCGCTTTCACCTTTGTGCATCGTACCTGGTTGTCGTTACCTTTAGCGTTTCTGCTTTGTATGGATGATGGCTCTGTGTTACGCTGTGGCACAGTATCTCATCTTGCAGCCTTACCAGTAGGCGTCTGGTAGGCTTTCTGACTGTGCTCCTCTGTGGGGCCTTCACCTTCTTCGAGGGCCTTGTAAGAGCTAAAGCAGCACTTTGACTCCACCTACACCAACCGTAGACTGTTTATTGGAGCGTACGGTGCACGCACAAGCAGTTTGCTGGACCTCAGCAAACTCTCTGGGAGAACAGTTTTGTTTCTTCGGGGCACGTATCCCCTACTCGTCACTAGTTGTAGCATCCATCCCAGCTCTGGAGCATGCAAATGACTACACCACACACAGAGCTCTGTTACACATCTTTATCCTTCGCATGAAAACATTAACTGGATGCACTGTGTCATAAGATTTATTGACCACACTCAGACACACCCAACTGCCTCCCAACTAATTACATAACTTTGTAAGGCATCTGCCTAGGACCACAAGGGTCCTACTGCACATGATCACACAACACTACAGTAACATAGGTGACCTTGAGTTGGATTTTACACACAGCAAGTGAAGTTTATGCTCCCTGTAGGAGAAGATCAGTCATATTCAAGTACATATACTTATAGAAAGCCACTGGCCATTACAGGACTTGGTCACCAGCCTCTTCAAGGGAATTCTATGTTGAGTGGGTTACTTCTACGGAGATCATGCATGAAAACCTGCTTGTCTTGCCGCTCCTTTGCCAACACATCAGCTGAAATATGAAGATGTAGCCATGACACTCTGGTGGAATAAGACATGTAAAAATGAGGTGAAAAATGTAAGAAAAGGGATAAACAGAAACAAGCAGGATTGAGATGAAGGGAAAGATCTGCAATATGAGCTAACAGAGAGATTTACAGCAGGAGTTTGCAGGTACAAAGAGCTTGGGGCAAAGAGAGAATATTTAGAGAGTTTTATGTGAGGTAGAGAAAAATACATTTGTTGGAAACAACCATGAAAAGAAAGCTGTATCATATCATGAGGGAGATGCACAAGGCCTCAGGGGAAACTCTTTCTATAGTTATTTAGAGGGCAGTCCATTCAATACATTATTGACTGTGAGTTATATTTTATAATAGTTATATGTGTACAATTTACCATGCATTTACAATGTATTTGAAAACATTTATAACCTTTTGTTTTTTCATTACTTTGATGCTGGTGTACTATGTTCACTATGTTCATTTTGATTGCTTTTGTTTCTAAATGGTAGTTGAGGGAATGTTTACAACACTTCAACACAAGTCCCTCCAGTCTAGTTTGGGCTAATAAACTTGATCATTATAAACAAAAATTATTTGAGGAAAGGCCAAGCTAATCAACAAGTCCAACTTCCCAACCACGGTGAGACAGTAGATTGTAGTGGCACTAATATCCTTACCTGCTCTCTCCCCAAGCTCTCTCCCCCAGCAGCTCCGCTGTTGTGCCGCTGCCGCTGACCCCGTTTCACCTCTGCTGGTAGGTGTTCGAGGCCCTCCTCCACCAGCAGGCTCCTACCTGCGCCTCATCCCTGGTGGTCCAGTGGGAGAGCCTTGCTCTTCTGCTGGTCCGCTGCTGTCTGTCTCTGTGTTTGTGCCCGGTTGTTCTGTCCTTGTTAGTGTTTTGTTATTGTGCCCTTGGTGTCTTGCTATTGTGCCCTTTTTCCTCTCTGTGCCTTTTTGCCTGATTTTCTGTCTTTCCTGTTGTTCCTGTTTGTGTCGTCCGTACCCGTTTCCTTACCGCCGCTGTTGCCCCCGTGGCCCTTCCCCCTACTGGTTCCTGCTCCCGCCTCCAAGCTGCGCTTCCCTCCCCCATTCCCTATTTAATGGCGACTGCTGTTCGGGTGTCCGAGCAAGACCTCTGACCTCCTGGTCAGAGACCTGCTCTCTCCCCCAGCAGCTCCGCTGTTGTGCCGCTGTCGCTGACCCCGTTTCACCTCTGTTGGTAGATGTTTGAGGCCCTCCTCCACCTGCAGGCTCCTGCCTGCACCTCATCTGTGGTGGTCCAGTGAGAGAGCCTTGCTCTTCTGCTGGTCCGCTGCTGTCTGTCTCTGTGTTTGTGCCCGGTTGTTCTGTCCTTGTTAGTGTTTTGTTATTGTGCCTTTGGTGTCCTGGTATTGTGCCTTTTTTCCTCTTTATGCCTTTTTGCCTGTTTTTCTGTCTTTCCTGTTTGTGTCCTCCGTGCCCGTTTCCTTACTGCCGCTGCTGCACCTGCGGCCCCTCCCCCTTGCCTGTTCCCGGTCCCAGCTGTGCTTTCCTCCCCCTTCCCTATTTATTGGCGGGCGCGCGCAGCGGGCGTGCTGAAGGCACACCAAAGGCAAGCCCGTCTGCACCCGTCCGTGACACGACCGTGCCCAGCGCCAGGGACCCTGGTTCTCCTGCCTCCCACCGCTACAACTCAAATGCCCTCCTCGCACTCAACCCCGAAAGGAACAACAACTGCCAGCTGTCTCCATCGAACACCACCCACAGTCAGTTCTCCTGCCGACACTGCCGACAATCGTTCACCATCCTCCGCACCCCCATGACCGCCGCACCCACGCCGGATGCCAGCACCACCGAAGCCCTGAAGTGCATCCTCCTCAACGTGCGCTCACTGCACAGACATGCTGTAGAAATCTGGGACCTCCTCGACACCCTCTCGCCAGACGTCGACTTCTTCACAGAAACCTGGACCAATGCCTCCTCTGCCCCCGACATCGCCGCCGCCATTCCTGACGGATACAAGATCCAGAGGAAAAACTGCCCAGGAGGAGGACTCGCCATCGCACACAAGAGCTCCCTCCGACTTTCCACCTCCAGCACGAGCGACTCCCCTTCCACCACCAAACATCTTCACTTCCAAATCCAGACCAGCCCCAGAACAATGCTTTGCGGCCCCCTCGCCTACAGACCCCCGGGCCTCGTGCTTCGTTCACCACTACCATTGCTGACCTCATCGCACCCCACGCCATCGCCTCCATGGACTACATACTCATCGGAGACCTGAACTTCCACCTCGACAACCTCAGCGACCCCAACTCCACCGCCCTCCTGTACAACCTCGCCAACATCGGACTGAAACAGCTTGTCACAACCCCCACCCACAAGGCAGGACACACCCTCGACCACATCTTCGCAGGAGGGAACAACATCTGCTTCTGCCACACCATGCAGCCCTTCTAGACAGACCACCACTGCGTACACTTCTGTTTCAACACTGCCACCACTCACAAACCCACTCCAGGCCCACCACGAAGGAACTGGAGCAAGGTCACAGAGGAGCACCTCAACTCTACCCTCATCCACGACCCCCCTGCCTCGAACAATGCCAACTCTGCAGCCAAGGAACTACACCGATGGATCACCAACTGTGCAGACAAGCTCGCACCCCTCCGCAACCCCTACAGACAACCGACCTCCAAGAACCAAGACGCACCTGCAGACATCTCAAAAAATGATGGAGGAACAGCAAAACCACTGAAGACCAGACCACCTACAAGAACGCCATGACAGAATACCACTAACTCATAAGATCCACCAATAGGACCTTAATTCGGAACAAAATCCTCATCAACTCCAGCAACTCGAAGGAACTCTTCAGCATCATCTAGCAATTCACCAAACCCCCCAGCGAAACCACGGACGTCACACCCTCCCAAGACCTCTGCAACAAGCTCGGCTCCTACTTTCACCTGAAAATCAAGGTCCTCTACAACAACTTCAGCAAACAGACTCAAGAAACCACCCTTTCCTCCAGCAACGACAGCCAGCCCACCATCACCACCTGGACCCCGTTCATCACCAAAGATACCACCACGATCATGAAGAGCACTCACTCAGGAGCCTCCACGGACCCCTGCTCACTGCACATCTTCCACAAAGCCACCGCCGCCATAGCGCCCGAGCTATGACGCACCATCAAAGCCACCTTCGAATCTGGCACTTTCCTCGATGACTGGAAATGCGCAGAAGTCAAGCCCCTCCTCAAAAAACCCTCTGCAGACCCAACGGACCTGAAAAACCACTGATCCATCTCTCTCCTTCCCTTCGCCGCCAAAGTCACCGAGAAGATCGTCAATGCCCAGCTGACAAACTTCATCGAAGAGAACGCCATCCTCGACTCTTCCCATTCCGGATTCTGCAGTAACCAAAGTACCAAGACCGCCCTCCTCACCGCCACAGACAACATCTGCACGCTCCTCGACCAAGGCCACACCGTGGCCCTCATCCTACTAGACCTCTCTGCAGCCTTCGACATCATCTCCCACCGCACTAACGCAGCCAGACTCTACAATGCTGGCATACAAGGACCCGCCCTCGACTGGCTCCGCTCCTTCCTCGTCGGCAGAACCCAAACGATCAGATTCCCGCCTTTCCTCTCCGAACCCACAGAGATCAACTGCGGAGTACTCCAAGGATCGTCACTCAGTCCCACGCTCTTCAACATCTACATGGCCCCCCTCGCCGCCATCGTCAGACAGCATGTACTCAACATAGTATCCTATGCCGACGACACCCAGCTCATCCTCTCCCTCACAAAGGACCCCGAAGCCACCAGACTCAGCTTCCAGGAAGGAATGAGAGACGTCGCAGCTTGGATGAGCAGCAGCTTTCTGAAGCTCAACTCAGAGAAGACAGAAGTCCTCGTCCTTGGACCCACTCCCTCAGCTTGGGACAACACCTGGTGGCCCACTGCCCTCGGCAACACCCCCACCCCCACGGACCACGCTCAGAACCTCGGCATCATACTCAACTCCTCCCTCACCATGACCCGCCAGATCAACGCCGCCATCTCCACCTGCTTAAACACCCTCTGCATCCTTTGCATGACCTTCAAGTGGATCCCCCCACGAAGCCAGAAAGACCATCCCCCACGCATTCATAACAAGCAGACTGGACTAATGAAACACCCTCTACGCTGGAATCAGCAAATCCCTGCTACGCAAACTCCAGACCATCCAGAACACCGCAGCCAGACTCTTCCTCGGCATCCCACGACATGAGCACATCACCCAACACCTGCGAGACTTCCACTCGCTCCCCATCGAGAAGAGAGTAAGCTTCAAGCTACTCACCCACGCCTACAAAACGCTCCACAACACCGTACCCAAATACCTCAACAAAAGAGTCTCCTTCCACATACCCAAAAGAATCCGCCGACCTCGCCCTGGCAGAAACCCTGCGCATCCGCAGAACCAGAGCGGGTGGAAGAGCCTTCTCCTACGTTGCGGCTAAGGCCTGGAATGAGCTCCAGGTCAACATCAGATGCTCCCCTACTCTGCACACCTTCAGGAAGAGCCTCAAAACCTGGCTTTTCGGCTGACTCGAGCTGCACCCCCCCACCCCCAGAGCCTGGAGACCCTTGCGGGTGAGTTACATGCTTCACAATTCCCTGATTGATTGATTGATTGATTGAGGGTAAACCTGTTATATTGATGCATGCACCTTGCTAAATTGCACAATAACTGATATATTTAATTGTGATAACAATAAAAACATGGAATCAATAACTTTCCTAACCATACCACAGCATTAATTAAAACGTTCCTTAGTTCCTAGATGATGTACCACAAAACATTGTGGGTTAATTTGGACTTAGACAGCATCTACCCGCTCCAAATGAGTGTAGTAGACGCTCACCACTCCAAAACACTGAGAAGGGACAATGACAGGATAAGCTTTGGACTTTGGGGAAGCATGTAGGTACTTAGCCGATGAACATTCTTTAAACATTCCGTATAGTAATTCAAAACATCTCGAAACATCCGCTTACTCATACACAATTTATTTTGTGAGTAACACTTCTACCAGGGGCAGGGATTTAGGGTTACAATGAGGCATTGCCCAGATAATTTGAGAACATCCACAAAGGTGCTTGTTTGTCAGTATTTACAATCTGTTTCTCAGCCTATGTCCACCTTGCCCATGGTTGTGGATTTACGTATATTAAAGCAAGCAGAGGTATGTTTCCAGTTAACTAATGGAACGGTCCACCCCCAAAATTGACGGGGTGTGAGGAAATGGGTTTTTTCATAGGTACAAATCGTGTCAACATTGAGAAAAAATGTTTTGAAGGTCAAATGTCTAGCCACCATGAGAAAAACACTATCTTGTGGGCAATATTGGTTATCACTTAAAGCTAGGCATGAATGACTGCCTGGGAGCCCATTTCATTGTTTGCTTTGGCCGGGGGGGGCCTGGACCACAAGCCCCAGCCTGACAAGCGGCTCCTCTGCCGCCAACGTAATCCTCGCAGCGCCAGGAGGCGCTTAAAGGTCATCAAGGGCTCCCTCAGCGCGGGAGCCCGTTTCACTGTTTGCTTTGGCCGCGGGGGGCCAGGACCACAAGCCCCAGCCTGACAAGCGGCTCCTATGCCGCCAACGTAATCCTCGCTGCGCCAGGAGGTGCTTAAAGGTCATCAAGGGCTCCCGCAACACAGGACGCCTGCGGGCGTGCCCCGGCGAAGCCCAGGCCAAGGGCGGGCCCATCTGCGCCCGTCCGCAGCTGTTTGAGGCCGGGCTGGGCCCACCCTCTTGGTTGGTGGGACCAGAAAGGGCTTAAAGGGAAGTGCTTATTGAAATACCCTCGGCCACAGGAGGGTTCTTGCCGTATCCTTGGACAAAGCCTGTTGGGAGGCCAGAAGGTTGCCGTGGTTTTAGGTCTCAGCGCCCAGCACACGTGATACATCGCCAGTGGAACTAGAGCCCGTATTCGGCAAGTGACAAAGCTGATTTCGTCCTTCCTGCACCCTTCTGAAGCACATCCCAAAAGAGGACGTTGACTGATTAGATAAACAAAGGTACTCCCTCTTGTCAGATTTAGAACTATTTGGTGCTAACTAGCCATTATGGGGAAACGGAAAGCCGCTGAGGGTGGTTTGGGTGATGCTCAAAAAAGGAAATCAAAAAAGAAAGTCACGAATTGTAGTCCGGCAGTTAAGAAAGGGGTTTTGGATCATATAGACAGTCTAGTATCAGAATGTGAGGATTTACTTGATCCATCTACCATGAGTAAACCATCAGCATTGATTACACAGCCTGACCCTCGCAGTCCTGTTGATACTAGGCGGATACCTGCTATGTTCACAAAGGCTAAAAACACAGGAACGCAGCTGGCCACTTTGTCTGCACATCCCTCTACCATATCCTTTCATGATAATACTGCTCAATCGCTCTCTGACGACTTCCCTTGCAGTAATAGGTTCACAATGTTACAGGCCCAGGTCCATCCTAGCCCTGAGGTCACTGTGAATAATCCAGACGGCCTTGTAGTTGATAAGGGCTGGGAAAATAGCATGCTGACCGAGAACCTAGAGCAATGTCAGGGCATAAACCCCCCACCTACGGGTCCAATCTCGCACACAAGTAGAGACAAACATCTTAATCCCTTGGCTGACGATCTACCTGTTGAAGAATTCCCCCATAAGTCCCTTAAGTTCCAGATCCTGGATTTGGTCCAGGAAGTCAAAGATCTCAAAGCTCTTGTTAATAGTCTTTCTGACTCCTTGTCTCTGGCACTTTGTGAGATTTGTCATATGAAAAAACAAATGAGTATTCTACCGGCCAGCATAGTAGGGGTACCTGGGGTAGTGAATTGCTCGGGACAGACAGGTGTGACTCTGGAGGGGACATCAGAGGGGAATATTAGACATGGTAAAGAGGGGGGGGTCTACACCGCTCGGCGCTATGCAACAAAAACGGCCCTCGTTACCCATTCATGGAGTAGGCCTGTAAATAAGGGAGCTGGCCCACGACATCGTCCCAATTTTGACATCGCCCTACCACCCTTGACTACTCCATCTATTTCTGTGGTAAAACCACCTTACACCACACAAAGTGCAGCTAGGGCTCCCAATAAGGGAAAGGTAGTTTATTTAACAGGTGTTCCCAAATTTGCATCTAACTCAGCTAGAGAAGATGAGGCTTCTCTAATTAATAAGAGCATCCAATGGATTCGACAAGTAAGAGGCTGTCGGTCGGTCATCAGGGAAGATGTAAAAGGGGCTAATAGATGTCCTGTAAGGGGGGCCTCTATTGATGCTATAGCACTTAAATTTTACAGTCAAGACATAGTTGAGAACCTGATGGCATTCGATCTACGTACCCATCATTTAACAAAGTCTAATATCCGCATCAAGCACTCGCTCCCTGAGACAACCCCATTGGCTAAACCTCTTGGCCCCTTATTCTCTGAAAGGTCATCGGCGTTAAGGGAAATAGACTGACAACTACACTCTCCCTCTTGCATAATAAAGCAGGTCCCATCACTGGCCCAGACAGATGGCTACACCACCCAGTTAGTAAGTGCAACTCCTGGTCCAGAGCAAACATGCAATATCACAAGGTGGAGTCCTATGAGACCCCCTACAGGGAAGGTAGATACTGGGTTGTTATTCCACCAACAACCCATCTTGCATTACATCAAACATCTTTACTGTCATGGAATATTGCAGGGCTTAGGTCCAAAACATCCTCCGACGACTGGAACACTTTCATAGAACAATTTGATGTCGGTATATTCCAGGAAACCTGGTCAGCAGTCCCAGTTTTCTCCCAGGATATCTAAATTTCTTCGCCCCGGCCATCCCTGGATGCAAGGGTCGTCCATCTGGGGGGGTTGACTATCTGGATTTGCCAAGGAATCGGTGTCCCTGTCCTGGAACTCCCAACAGGGAGCCCTGACATCATTGCCATCCGACTGATGAATAGTCCTCATGGCATTATCGACATTTACAACATATATGCAAGAGGGGTTAGAGGCGGGAGGAAATCTGACACCATAGCGGCTCTAGAAGAGTTTTTGGACAAAAGGGCAGGTGAATCTTCAGTTATATTAGCTGGTGATTTCAATGTAACCTTTGAGACATTGGACAGTGAGGATAGTTACCTTACAGGGGAAGAAGACGCAGCTTGGGATACACTCAATCTGGAGTTATCTCCAGAAATACAATGGTCAGAAGCAGGGATACAATTGAAAGCATTCTGCCTAGAAAGAGGTATCAGGGCTGCTAATGGCAGAACTACTTCTGATAAGAAAGGGGTTAGCACATTTAATAATGGCCACCACTCCAGTCGTATCGATTACCTCCTTATTGAATTAAAGCCGTGGTTCACCCTTATCGACATGGCTGTTATAGAGCGAGTGGAGAGTGACCATGATCCCCTTTCGTCTGCCCTCTGCCTCCTGCATTTGGAAGAACTAGCACACCCTCCTGTTTTAACATCTACTAGAGATCTACTGGTTAGCAATGACATGAGGAGGCTTAAATGGTCTAAAATAATTGAAAACCTTGACATACTGTCCGCTATCAGCAAGGACGTAGATGAAGCGGTTACCGCAATGAAGGCCCTCCGCGCTAGTAACGAACCAGTAGGCCTAACAACCATTATTAATGACTCTTTATTCGATAAAATGCGGTCTCATTTTCAGAGACCATATAGTGGTAAAGGTACGCATTTCCAAACCCATCAAAACTGGTATAACAAAGAGTGTAGGTTAGCTCGTAAATCTCTTGGGGGAGCCATTAGAACCAAAAACCTGAATACAATAAGAAATGCCAGGAAGGCTTACAAAATTGCCCAGGCAAAAGCAAAAAAAGAGTGGGATGAAGTTAGGTGGCAGGAATTGAAATCAGCATGCACAAGGAGCAATTTGCAACACTTTTGGGCTCTTGTAAAATGAGGCAGGCGTGTACATCCCCCTCCCCCAGATAATTACGTTGCTCCAGAATCATGGGTAAAACACTTCTCCTCCAGTATTGTATTGATGCTAATGAGGAATGCAAACCTCTAGTAGTGGCCCCTATTCATCCATCGGGCCTGGTATTCGAGTCATCAGATGTAATGGTAGCCCTCAATGCAATTACGGGGGGGGGGAGAGACCCGGGTATTGATAGCATTCCAGCTGATGTCTTTTTATATGATAAGGAGAAGTGGTGCAGGTACATAATGCTGTTAGCAAATGCAATCTCTCATGGTGCCCCCATTCCAGATTCGTGGAAAGGGGCGGAGATCACACAAGTCTACAGGAAGGGGGACAGATCTCTGCCCGGGAACTACCGGCCAATTAGCCTCATCGACTCTATGCAAAAGGTGGTGGCATGCCTCGCCCTAGGAAAGGTGCAAGAGTGGATAGATGACAACAACATTTTAACTCCCCACCAGGCAGGGTTCCGTGCGCATATAAGCACTATAGACCAGGTTTTTAGATTTATTTTGATATACTGGCGAACAGTGTCGCTCAGCGATGGCAGGATGTATGCTGCATTTGTCGACCTAAAATCGTCTTTTGATTTAGTGTCCCGTAATAAGTTATGGGTGGTGTTACGGAACCTAGGTATGCCGGCTGACCTGCTAACCTTTCTAGTTCGCCTCCACGAGAACAACTTTGCTCACATATGTTGGGGCACACAAGGGAATACCAATGATCCATTCCCAGTTGAAAAGTGAGTGCGCCAAGGGTGCGTTTTGGCCACTACACTGTTCTCCCTTTTCATAAATGAGGTTGCTAAATTCTTATTGCTTACACCCCCTGATGCACCGACCCTAGCTGGCTCCAAGGTTACTTTCCTAATGTTTGCCGACGACACGCTTATCATCTCAAAGACTCCTAGTGGGTTACAGCGTGCGTTGTCCTCATTTGAAGGTTTCTGCAAGCTTAGAGGGTTAAAGATAAACGCAGAAAAAACTAAACTCATGATCTTTAACAAACACAGATGTTTTAGGGGCAAAATTACTATGGAGGGTGTACCACTAGAGCAAGTGGATGCCTTTACTTATTAAGACATCACCTTGGAGAAAAAGATGCTATGGAGGCCCCACATCGAAATAATGGCATTAAAACATAGACAATTGGCAGGAGCTCTAAGCAAAGAATTTAGTACATCTCTGACTAAACCAGTAAGTCCCGTATCACAGATTTATGATGCAAAGGTGGTGAGTTCAGTCTTGTATGGCTCGGAGCTCTGGGGGTTCAAGAATCTGACAAAGCTAGCTTCTTCTGAAAATAGGTTCCTACGAACAATTACTAGTCTCCCCACAAGCACTCCCTCACTCCCATTGCTTAGTGATATGGGAAGGCATTCGTTGGTTGACATTGCTAGGCTTCCTCCCATATTATACTGGCGCAGAATACGGAGTACCCCCGAGCTGACCACCTATGTAAGCGATCTTAGGGATGTCTTAGAGGCTGACCGCTTTCATAAAATTGGCTGGCTCAGAGACATCAAAGAGGCACTGACGACAATGGGCCTGTCCAATTTGTGGGACATACCATCTAGTTGGCAGTCTTTATCCAAAGAAGCTTTAAAGGAAAGGTACTGGGAAATGGTGGGGCTCAATAGAATTAGATTAAGCGACAACACTACACTGGCTGGGAGGTTTATATTAGCAAAACCTTGCCCCCATTTTGAACCTTACTGCGAAGTCACATCCAAGCCCTTTGACCGTAAACTTTATTTCCAGTTTAGAGTGGGTTCCTTGCCTCTAAAATCCTTCACTGCAAAATGGACACCACTGGGAGACAACAAGTGCCCATATTGTACTGAACATGCAGAAACCTACTCACATATTCTCTTTGTTTGCCCTGCTTATGCAGTTCCACGTAAGATCTGGCTAGCCCCGACATGTAAGAACCTGGGCACTAGACATAGGTGTGAAGCCCTGAGAATCTTGATTTTTTTTTTTTAACCATATTTTATTGGCATTTAATCAATGCTTATACACACATTGTTTCAATCTGGTAATCATCGCAACAGATGTGATTGTTGCTCTGCTAACATCCGCGGTCTGAGAGTAGTAACTATTCCCATAAACAAAAACATTCCCCCCCCTTGAGTTGCTTTAAAACAATTAGGATGTGCCGTCTGCTTGTCAGCAGTTACCATGCGGGTGGGTCTCAAAGGTCGTGTGGTGCAGCGCCAGAATTTTGGGGTCGTTTTAGGCCTGTTGGCCCTCCTGGTCATTGTCTGGGTCCGCGTCTACTGCTCTGGGAGTACCCGCCTCACTAATGTCCTCCTGTCCAGATATTATTAGCTCACCTACTAGGGTTTCCCAGGCTCTAGCTCTGTCCATCTTGCCTATTCCCCGGCTGGCCTCCCGGAATAATAACCTGCTTTCTGCTCCCGCCCATCTCTCTAGCTCCCTTTTCCAGGTGGTGATCTGTGGTCCTCTTGGGGCCTTCCAGTTCCTGGCTATCTCCCTTTTGGCTAGGACATAGGCAAAGTCCTGAAACTTCCCCGTCACCTTGTTCTTGGCTGTATGAGGAAACCACCCCAATAGGAAATGTTCTGGTGTGTGTGGAAGCTCTTTGTCAACCAGGTCGCCTATTACCTGCCGTATGTCCCCCCAGAAGGTCCGCAACAGCGGGCAGTCCCAGAACATATGGAGTATGTGTGCCTCTCTTTCCCAACATCTCTGACAGGCCGCTGACTCTGTACCAAAGTATTTTCGAATGCGGACCAGTGTCAAATATGCTCTGTGTAGCACATAGTAGTTAATTAGTTTAAAACGTGCGTTCCTGGACGCCTTAGGGGTGCGCTCTAGGATTTTCTCCCACTCCCTCTCTGGTATCTGCTTGCCTAGATCTTCCTCCCACTGCAGCCTTAAACGCTCCAATGGCTGTAGCATATCTTACTGTATTGCCTTGTAAAGGCAGGATACTGTTTTAATTCTTCCTGCTGATAGCGCGACATATCGGCACCCCGCCAGCGCTCTCGGTTCTGTGTCCACACTTTTCCAATGTATCCTAACCCTGCGTGTTAAGGCCCTGTGCTTCAGGAAGTGGCCCCCAGGTAAGTCGTGCGCAGTCTGTATGTCCTCAAAGGGGAGGAGCTTGGAATACCGGTATAAGTCACCCATCTCCCTTAGTCCTGCTTCAACCCAGTCTTCCAACCCTGCCCAGTGTTCTCCCTGCGGGAGATAACGCAGCATCGTCAGCGGTATGTCAGGGGAGTAGGGAGTCGCAGCACCCACCTTCCTCAGGTATCTGGACCAGCAGCGCACAACCACCTTAGTAGCAATTGTGTCCTCTGTCGCGGTTCGGCGGATCCGCAAAAGGATTTTTGCCACATTTGCAGTGTCCGGTGCTCTGGGCACTGTTCCCTATTCGGGTTACGATCCGCCATCAGCCAATATAGCTGCGCAGCTAGGTAGTAGCTCTCGAGGTCAGGACCGCCATCACGCCCTCCGCCGTGGGGCACCGCAGCGACGTCAACGCCACTCTCCTTCGGCCTGTACCCCAAATAAAGGACGTGACCATCGAATCTAACTCCTTGAATGTCGCTTGTGGGATCCACACTGGTAGAGTCCCAAAGTAGTATAATAGGCGTGGCAATGTGACCATTTTCAAGACCGCTATTCTCCCAGCAGCAGAAAGCGGGAGTGTGCCCCAGAAGTCCATCGCCGCTTTCGCTGACCGCACTGCCTTACCCACATTGCCTTCCAAGAGGTCGGCTGCGTCGTGGTAAATTTTAACTCCCAGGTATTGTAGACAGCTAGGTTCCCACCTCAATCATTCCAAAGTAAGCGGCGGGGGCGAATCTGGAGCCAGCGGATACAGGCTGGATTTTTGCCAGTTGACCTGAAGGCCAGACACAGTGCCAAAGCGGGCCAGCATAGTGTGCGCCCACTGCAGTTCGCCCGCCATGTCGCGCAGAAAGATCAACAGATCGTCCGCGTATAATGCTATAAAATGCTGTCCTGTTGCCGTTTCTATGCCCTTGTAATCCTGGCCGCTCCTGGCTCTGCATGCTAGTGGTTCCATGGCCAGGGCGAACAGCAGTGGGGAGAGGGGGCATCCCTGCCTCGTGCCTCTCTCTACCGTCTGCCTAGGTGATATGGTTCTCCCAGTGCGCACGCGGGCCGTAGGGGCTGTGTACAGGAGGTGCACCCACTTCAGGAAGCCCTCCCCAGACCCATCTTAACCAGGACCTTGTATAAATACTGCCACTCTAAGCTGTCGAATGCCTTCTCTATGTCCACTGCCAACACTGCCGCTTCCTACTTGTTGTACCCTGCAGAATCCATTACCGCTAGGGCCTTCTAATATTTACGGAAGTGTCCATCGGGATAAATCCTGCTTGGTCCGGGTGGACCAGATGGGGCATGTGTGGCAGTAAGCAAGTCGAAAGGATTTTGCTCAGGATCTTATAGTCCATGTTCAACATGGACAATGGCCTGTAGGCCGTGTAGTCATGGGGTGACTTCCCCGGTTTAGGTATGGGGATAATAAGGGCCTCTCTGGCACTTTCGGGTAGCTCCCCTAATTCTCGGGCCCCCTGGTACATTATGGCCAGGCGAGGGGTCAGCTCGTCCACGTATGTGGCACAAAATTCCACCAGCAGGCCATCTGTGCCTGGCGTCTTATTGCGCACCATGCCCTTAATGGCAACCCGTATCTCCCGCTGTGTAATATCAGCCCCTAATAGTTGTGCTATTTCGGGGGTCAGGCGTGTCAGTGGTAGATCAGCCAGGTAGTCCCCCATATCTGCCGGTTCGCATGCGCATGTTTTTGTATATAGTTTGGCATAGTAGCGCGCAAAGACCTCATTAATCTTCCCCTGCGTGAAGTGTCTGATCCCCAACTCGTCTTCTATCTCCACCAGGGGTGAGCCCCTACTCACCGGATTCGTCAGCCATGCCAGGAGCGAGCCTGACTTGTCCCTTTCAGCATGTGTGCGTTCTAGATATTTCTTATAGTCAAAGCTCCTGAGCCTCTCCGTTTGTTTTGCCATTTCCTCCTTGGCGTCCAAGAGTGCCCGTTGGAGCTCCGGATGTCCCGGCCTTCTGCGTTCCACCTCCCTGAGAGCTGACTCTGCCCCTCCACTTCCCTCATGAGGACACGCCTGACTCCCGTAGTGCGCGCAATACACTGGCCCCTCAAAACCACCTTAAAAGCATCCCACTCCGTGGTCAGGGATGCAGTCGTCCCGGTGTTGACTCGGAAATAGTCCGCTATCTCGCCCCTAATCTCCTCTCTAAAGACCTGGTCTTCCAGCGTGTCCGGACGAAGTCTCCACGTAGGGATTGCCGCTGGCGGATGAGCCCATTTCAGAGACATAATCAGCGGATTATGGTCCGAGATGGTGCGCGCTAAGTATTCCGCAGTCGTAACATGTTGTTGGGCATCTACTGAGCACAAAAGGGCATCCAGCCGGGCATTCACCTCGTGGAACGCCGAGAAATAGGAGTAGTCCCTACTTTGCGGATTTAGGGTTCGCCATGTATCTAACAGTCCCCTGCTCTGTCGCCAAGTAGTGAACGCGTGGGACGCGCGTGCCGCCTGGGATGTTGGCAGTGGAGGGTGGGACCTGTCCAGGAGTACGTCATCTACGCTATTAAAGTCGCCCCCCACTATAACAGTACCAGCTAAGTATTGTGCTAATTTGTGGCTTAGGGTCGCAAAGAAGGCAGGCTGGTCTACATTCGGGGCAGACGCTAATCATATTAATTTCTCATCCTTCCAGCCGCCCCTTTATGGCTACATAACGGCCCTCTGGATCAACTACAGAGTTCAGCAGCTGGAACGGGACTCCCGCTTGGACCCACACCAACGCCCCACGCGCGTAGGCCGAATAAGTAGTGTATAAGAGTTGCACCCTCCATCGTTTGTGTAGTGCCTGCCCCTCCTTTTGTGTGAGATGTGTTTCCTGTAGGAGAGCTATCTGGGCACCCCGTCTCCGGATATATGAGAGGACTTTGTGGCGTTTAGTCATGGTATGCATGCCCCTGATGTTCCAGGTCATGTATTTGTAGTGTTGCTTGTCAGCCATTATCCAATAATACCGTGGGTCGACCACTGCCCAGACCGAGTGGCACCGACTGTGTACCCCCCGCATCTGATCCCGCAAGGTGTTCAATATTCAGCAACTCAAGGTTCCCACCCCAACTCAACAATAAACTTAACCCTGAACTCCCACTCCCCCGGATAAGTAGGAAAAAAAAACCCATCCAAACTAGTGTAAGAAGTCTACAAGTGACTGCTTGCATGTCAATAAGTCAGTCCCAGGGGGTGGCTGTTCGTCGACGCTCTCCCAGTCACTGTCGCCGCCATCTCCTCCGCAATGTCAGAGGCCTTCCCCACAGCATTCCCCTCTCCTGTACCCCTGTACCTTAGTGTAACCGCAGGAGCGCCCCACAATAATCGAGTCCGGCAACTCTCAGTCCGCCAGTCCTCACCACTAGATGATGTCATCAACCGTCTGCGGTGTGACACTCGGGAGGGACTCACTCTGCACCTCAGAGTCACTGGACCCACCCTCCAAACCAGTGTCCGCCGCATTTTCGCTGTCCTCAGGAGGGTCTTGGCTCTGGACACCGCCGCTGATCCGGGCCACCATCTGCATCGCGTTCAGCCGTTCGAGCTGTATCTCCTCCTGCGAAGGCGCCAGAGTCTCCACCCCAGCCCTCCGATTCCTGGGTCGGTGTCCTCGTCGTCCCTCTTTCGACAGGTTCCGTGGCCGCTCCGCACCATCATGGCTGTCTAACCAGTCGGACGCCTCTTGAGGGGTTCTGAAGAACTCCGTGCCCCCAGCCATCACAACTCGCAGCGTAGCCGGGTATTGCGTTGTGTATTTGTAGTTCAGTTGCCACAGCCTCTGCTTCACATCCCGGTAGGAACCCCGCCGCCGTTGCACTTCCCGCGAAAAGTCTGGGAAGATGCGCACCGTGGAATTGTGCACCTGCGTATCTCCCTTGATGCGTGCCTGGGTCAGAATGTAATCTCTGTCCTTGTAATGTAGGAGTTTTGCTATCACCACTCTTGGCAGGGCTCCTGGTAGGGGTGGTTTTGCTGGGACGCGGTGCGCCCTTTCCAGGGCGAAAAAGTTCGACAGTCCGTATGGCGCTACCTCCTCCCTGAGCCATTTTTCGAGGTAATCCGTCATGCTGCGGCCTTCAATTTTTTCCGGCAGGCCCGCAATCCTCAGGTTGCTTCTGCGTGACCTGTTTTCGGCGTCCTCAGCCCTGTCCTCCAGTGTCCGCATTTTTGCTTCTAGCAGGGCCATTTGCTGCTTCACGTCAGTGAGCGCCGGCAGTGCTTCAGCGAGCTCCCCTTCAGTTGACTTAACTCGGTCCGCCAATTTCTTGTGATCTTCTCTGAGCAAACCCATGTCTAAGCTCAACGAGTCGATCTTGCTTTCCAGGCGCTCGCTGGACGTGGTGATAGCCTGCAAGATGTCCTGTAGCGTGGGGACTGCGGGGTGTTCCCTTTGCTGTTGGGCCTTCCCGCTCTCATCTGCAGGCATATTTATGGTGGGATCCTCTCTGTCCTTCTTCTTAGGGGGCTTCCCCATGGTGTCGTCACGCCCTGTGATGTTCCTGGTGCTGCGCGTACTCATGGGGCGCCTCAAATCGTCCTCACCGGGCTTGCGCTCGTCGCCTTCAGCAGGCTCCCGTCGGCAAGCCTCTGTATCCACACCAGCCTTGCCGGACGACGTTGTCGCAAGTCGCTGCATATCACGCCCAAAGTTTCAAGCCTGAATGTAAGGCCCCGCTCCAGGCCCCCACTGCTCGCCGTCCGTGATGTCCGCTGTCGCTGGTAGAGTCCAAGCCACACAGGAGCTCTCGCCTGCCCCAGGTCCTGGACAGGAGCCCCCAATACTTCTCCTCGGGAGCGCGTGCTCTGGCCTTCCGGGCAGGCACACGGGCCCGCCAGGGGCCAAGTCCGCTCGCCGTTCGGCTCTCTCCGGCCCCGCTCTTTAGAAGTCACGCAGGTGGAAGGGAGCCAAAGCCTTGTCTCATCCACTAGTGGCACGTGTGGGCAGCCGGTGCCCGCCCCAGCGTCGTCCCTATCCGGGCGCACCTTCTCGTCGCCGCCACTCGCACAGCAGCACACGCGTCAGGCTCCTGGTCCGGGGGGGGGGGTCCCACAGGTGCTGCCGCTCTCCTTCTAGCTGTAGGCCCTGCAAGGCCTATTCCAAGGCCCTCGGCACCCAGGCTACCTCCGGCTAGCCTGTCCTCGGTGGCCTTCAATCTCGAAACCCCACCCTACACAGTGGGCGGGAGGGGGGGCATCACTCCAGATCTCAGGCGGGCCCGCGCCAGTCAAGTCGTCCCAGGCTCACCGATCGCCGTCCGCGCCGCCATCTTACCGTCGTTCACCTCCACAGGCGGTGTGTCCGATCTCTTGGGTCCGGTTTGCGGGGAGCGTCTCTGGGGTTCCCCGGTCCGTGGTGATGCTCCCTGCAGGGGGCGGAGGAAGAGGTGCTCCAGCACTCAAGCCTCGCATTACGCGTCAGACAGCCAGCGCTCGTCCCGGCTCCCTCAGTTCCCGCTGGGCGCCGCCATCTTAGCTCAGCACTCGGACGCGCTCGGCACGATCGAGTTTCTGCAGTCTACGGCTGCGGGGGAGGCTTGTTTCTCCTCCTGGGCACCCCAACTTCGTTCTCAGTTGTGGGGGTTCGCTGTGGGGTGTCGTGCCCCGCGTGGGGGTTCAGGATGATCGGCGATGGCGGCTGGCTGACGGGAGCTCGCGGTAGGAGCTGCTCACTCCATCGGCGCCAAGCCATGCCCCCCCGCCCTGAGAATCTTAATGATGGACCCCTCACCATGCTATGCAATTACTTTAGCCAAATTTCTAGGGTGGATGTGGTGCATTAGATCAAAACTTGTAGCAATTGAGAATAATCAAACACCTGTATAAGTTGGTTCTTCTTTTAGTGGGACATTGTCTTGATCTCTTTACGGGGCGCTACTTATACTCTATTGTCTATGCCGAGCACTTGTCTCATTTGCACTATTTTGACACATCCATATCGTTTACCGTTACTGGTGTTTTAACATATTTGTCTAATTTTTTACTCTGTTGTCTTGTGAAAATATCGTTATTGTCAGTTGTATGACGTACGGACTGTCCAGCTTGAGCTGAGGCTCCCAATCTATTGGAATACTATTTTATTATTTAATTTGTGTATTCGCTGTTTTTAAGTGTTTTAGTAATTGACTAGATCACTGACTTTTAAGCTTTCTTTGATGAATTGAAAATTTTAAAAATTTGTATGTACCTGCCTGAAGGATAAATCTTTTTTGATAATATTTTGGATTTTATGCTGTAAACGCTTTTATGACAGATGTCGAAATAAAGCTCTTTTGAATTGAATTGAATTGAATGACTGATTAATCAATCCTTTTTTGAACCCTTACCTCTCGCCTCTCTCTAGCTCTTTCGTCCAAAAAGACCCTGGTGGGTATCTGAGAGAACAGACAGCCAGCCGCATCCACCCGAACACTCCTCAGAGTTACACCGTGAATAGCCTGGTTTAATAATTGATGTTTTTCCTCTCTTTGTCAGATTTCTAAGGAAGATTCAGCATTTCGAGTGAATGAATACAGATAGCAGGCCCTATTTATTTGGACATGGCCACATTGACGGTTACTTCTAGGCTAGGCTTTTCCATTTGCTGTTGACGTCACCCATACCTTCCACAGTTTGTGTTATGTTCAGTTTGTACTTCCTGGAAGTACCCACATACATTACAAGGTGGCACATAAAGCCTGTATGTATAATGAAAGCCATTTGGCATTAATTTGCTACTTTGCAGGTGAAACACAACATATTGTATCACATACAGCATGAGCAGATAAGACGGCTATAAAAAAAAATTAAGGTTATCTGGTGTAGAAAGCGCGAGAACTGTGAGACCGTATCCCATTCACTTTTTATCTTTTAAAAGCCCCATGTGACTTTTGCTAAGTTCTCCAATGTAAATATGATATTATCCAAGAAACTACAATGCTAAAAACTGAAAGGAGAATGGAACCCAATAATACTATTCATCATCTAGTAAAACATAATGCAAATGTAATTTGCTAAATAATAATGCGCTCCTGGTAAATAGACTGTGTAGTATACAGCCCAATTTAAATAAAAACATGATTGAATTGAACAATTGCACAGAGAACAAATTACAAGGTCTCTTTCATCAACTTCTGGTATATGCCCCCAAAACGGAAAATCTAACTCTCCTGTCAAATGTTTTTATCATCTGCGTAATATGATAAATTAATTGGAGGTGAACATTATTCATGCTTCAGCTACACAGACATCGTTTGTCCTTTTTTTAATGAAAATGTGTTATCAGGGGATACTGCACGGCATTTTCCCTTTCCCACTGCTGAGTGCAGTCTTATGGTGCTGTGCTTGGCTAGAATTATACAGTTAATTCTTTTCAGAGGTGAATGAATGAACAGCCAGATTAAGTGCAGTTTTGATCAATAACTCTAAACTTTCTCAACAGGGGCTGTGTGTAACGGTCTACGAATACTTCTTGAATACTATTACTTCCCATGGTTTTGTGCATGTGCATTTTCACATTAAAATCATGGCTTTCGCATCTCTTTCTAATGTGTTTCAAGAAAGAAAAGCTGAAAACATACATTCTGTTTCTAAGTCACAAAGAAAACGGTTGTAAAATATTTCTAGAGGAAACAGCAAACCAATTTTTGCACTTATGTGTACTCACGTGGAAATATTGCCAATGTGTGTGTTCCGCGGGTGCTTTACCTTTAACCAGGGGCAGCTCCTCCGCAATGGCAGAGGAGCGTCGCCCCACTGCCTCAGCCAGCAGCCGAAAAATAAGACAATAATGTTATATTTATTGGCTGCTGGCTGACCCAGCATGTACGGGGATGTGCGGGACAGGCTGGGCAATGAGAGGGGGTGGGGGGGATGGAGTGATGTGCACTTCAATCTGTGCATGTCTGTTTAGCCGGCCTTTTAGGCCGACCAAACAGACATGCTCAGTTAGTTTTCTCTAATACAATACAAGCTAGGTTGGAGAAACAGCACAGACTCCCTGAGCGGAGCGTCAAAGCAGTCCGCTCAGGCCAAACCCCGGCTGCTCGCATGCATGAGAGCACCGCGGGGATTGGATGGGGAGTCTGCTGCTGTTCCAGTGTATGCTGGGACCAGGAAGCAGAGGAGTTCCGAGACAGAGGCAGCAGAAGCAGCATGATGGAAGTTTTATTTTATTTTTCACCCCTCCGTGCCGCACCCCTGCAATCCCCCCTGCACTCCCTCCAACCACCCTACCACTGTCACTGTCAGTATGTATCGGCCGCCACTGGCTTTAACTCAAAGAATCAGTCCAATGGGCATTGATACTCCAAAGCAGCTTCCTTAATTCAAATGGGCATCCTGTAAAATCTAGACACCCCACCCCTCTATATCGTTCCTAGTATTTATAGTCTGGCTTGACAGAGCAGTTGTCGCCAGACAATTATGTACGAAACCCTAGGAGAGAGGCTTTGGGTCCGCCCACAAGTTGGGAGCCTGGAGTACATGTTTTGATTGGGTGGAAATTTTGCGCATCCACAAAGCAGTTCTTGTCGTATTTATCCAGCTTCCTGAGCGTGAACTTTCAGGGTGACACAAGTGATATTGTGATGCTGTTAACATGTCTTAGATAGCTAGATAATTTATGGAATTTGTCTTTCTCTGGCAGCAGCACAAATGGGGAGTGTACTGAAGTTCCAGCAACCTCTTCTTCCATCATTAACTTTAGATTTCAGAGTACAGATTTGTGTTTGAGAGCAGTCCCAGATGTCCAAGGTACACTGGATTTAGGTCTGGCTTGACAGTGCAACTATTTTGGGAACTTATGTAATAAACTAAAAAAATTATTTTCAGAGTGCTACTGAGAAAGTGGCTTAAGCTCCATCCACATGTTGGTTCCCTGGAATACAGGATTTGATTGGGCCAAATTTGTGTGCTCTTCACTAAAACGACCCTTGTATGGCACTTTTTGGCTTGTGGTAAAGCTTATACTTGATACAGCAGAACTGAGTAGGTTATGGTGACAACACAAAGATCGTGACTATGGGCCTTATTCTGTTTATTATGACGTTACGATAAAGACACTAGGCCTGACATATTTATTGTGAAAAGCATATCTTAAAGTCAATAAGCAACTAAATGTGAATTTGGTATTACTCTATATTAGTATATAGTTATAATTTTACTGATAAGTATTTTATTACATGTATTTTCACAGCTTACCATAGTAGGAAAGGGTTTTGGCCTTTCTTTCACACAGACCCTGAGGGTTTTCAGTGTGATGATTCTTGTTAGGCCTCATTGAGTGGGGTTGTAGATTGTTTTGCAAGCTGCATGTTTCTACATATTTGTAATGTTATAACTGTATGCATGATGGTTGCCAGTGTAAGTGCACTTGAATAGGCCTGTGTTGGTTAAGGTGTAGAGCCAATGCTAAAGGGTGAAGGCTTCATCCGTTCATTGGGAAAATTCATGCCACATTTCAGAGATTATATCTGCTCATTATGAAATGTTAAAACAAAGCCAGGTGGCCTGACCTATTCATTCTGAAAAACATGTGTTAAACACAACAGGCTTTTAAAGATGAATTGTGTTTACATTGTGCTAAAGCCCATAGGCAGTCTTTTTGTTACATGGAAATTAACAGATTACCATAGTAGGCAATGAGTTTGATGTTGGTGATTCACCCCCGACAAACCATGGGGATAGAAGATTTGCACTCCAATAATCCTTGTTAGGCTCTCTTTGGAGAGATAGTATTTTGCTTTGCCAAGTGTAATTTTGTATACATTCATACATTTATGGCTGTATGCCGGATGGTTGCCATGGAGAAAGCTTATGCACTGTACAGTAGACTTGAGGTGGTTTAGGTGACAAACCAATGATACAGGCTATAGGCCTGATTTTTTTAATGAAAAGTTACAATAAAGGCATAGGCCTGGCATATTGATTTTGAAAAGCATATGTTAAAGTAAATAGGCCTTTAAGGGTTGATTGTTATTACACTGAATCAAAGCCTACATGGAATCTCACAGACTACTTAAGTAGGCAGGGTTTTGCTGTTGGTTACCCCCTTTGACAAACCATGGGTCCAGAAAATTTGCACTGTGAGAATTCTTGTTAATCTCTGTTAGAAGAGATAGTATTTTGTTATGCTAACGGTAATTGTTTTATACAGTTGCAATTTTATTACTGTATGATGGTTGCCTTGTGGGAAAGCTTACAGTCAGTCAGTAGGCCTGAATTGGTTATGGTGACGAGCCAATAATAATAGCTATAGGCTTCATTGGTGTGCAGGGAAATGCTAGGCCAGATGCTGTTGGTCTGGCCTGTGTATGAAGAAAAGTTATGAAAAAGCCATTATGGCTTGGTTTATTTATTGTAAAAAGCAGATGGTAAATCTAGTAGGCCTCTAACAATGGATTGTTGTCACATTATGTTACAGGCTGTAGAAAGGTATTTGGTTCCATGTAATCCCAGCGATTACCATAGTAGGCAAGGTTTTTGGCGTTGGCCACCCACTCTAACAAACCCTGGGAGCAGAATTTTCTTAAAATGATTCTTGTTAGGCCTATTGAGAGGGGTTGTATATTGCGTTGCTGTCTGCAATTTGGTACATATTCGTAATTTTACAACTGTATACATTATGGTTTCCAGTTTATGCGCACTTCAGTAGGCCTGTGTTGTGTACAGTGTCAAGCCATTGGTGAAGGCTAGAGGCCTTATCAGTACACTGGGAAAAGTTATGTCAGATTCCTTAGGTGTGATCGGTTTATAAGGAAAAGTTACTTATTGTGAAAAACATGTATAAAAGTCAATAGGCTTTTAAGGGTGAATTGTTATTACATTGTGCTAACAACTGTAAGCAGGTATTTTGTTACATGGAATTTCACAGATTATTTAGAAGGCAAAGGTTTTGGTAAAAATAACATGAAAAAACCATCGGAATAGACAATTTACACTATGGTATTCCTTATTAGGCTCTATTAGTAGGGATTGGCTGCCTACCCCGAACCGTTATCGGCCTCAGGGACCCCATCCCCTGGGGCCTAAATTTCACAATTCACACATCCCCCAGGGAACCCACTATACTCTTGTTGGGGACTGCAGGAGGAGCCCCAAGGCCCCCGCAACCCCAGCTGGCTCCCCACATGCTTGCGGAGTAAGCATTGCTCCTGCCCACAGGGAGCAGCTACTAATTCTGCAACCTCAGGGTGGAAGCAATGTTTTGATCTATTTCACTGCCTGCATCAGCGCGGGCAGGGAAACAGATCAAATGCCTGCTCCCAGTGGGCCAAATGCCTGCTCCTAGTGGGCGGGAGCATTTTTAAAGCTCCCGCCCGCTGGGAGCGAACTTGGGTTTGCTCCTGCTTGGTGAAAGATTAAAAAATGCTTTTGCCAAGCGAGAGCAAACACTAATTTCCCTGGCTGGGCAGGTGTGGGCAGGGAAACAGTTATGTTCTGGGGTGGTCTCCCTGGGACAAAGCTAGTGAGCCGGCTGGGGAATAAGGCCCCTGATGGTTCAGGGAGGGAGGATGTGCGTCCCCCACATACACAATGTTTTCGGCCCCTGGGTTGGGCTCCATGGGGCCTCTGATAGCTCAGGGAGGTAGGCCGCACTTTCCTCCTCCCCATTTATATGTTATCTTCAGCCCCAGGGTGGGCTTCCCCGCCATTAGATCAGATATACAATTATTTTTTAACCTTAATTTCTCAAAAACTACTGCACAGGTTTACACAGAATCCCAAAAAGAACAATCTGCCTACCAAAATCTAGCTTTCTGTCACATTTGGTGCATTTCAGTTCAGCAGTTTTTTCCGTAGCCATGCCTAAAGAACTCGAAGGAAAATGCATGGGGATTTTGCATTTTGGAAACCCCCCCTTTTTTCGGCCTTCACTTGACGGAGCACCCCAAAATTTTCCATGCACAAACTATTCAAAATGTAGTACACTTATGGAAAGTTTCTTTGAGATTTGTCAAACTGAGCCAAAGTTATTAGCAACACAAAAAATGCTTTTCCTATGGAACAGCTGACCAAACTATAACTACTTAACGAAAAAATATAGTTAGTGATAGGGTGTAGTTTTAAACTGTGTTTCTTCAGTGAATTAAAACTTTCATTGTTTTTTTATTAAACAATTTGGAAGGTTAAAAGAACATGTTCAAAATAGTATAATGCTCTATTTCATACATTTGAACAAATATATCTTAGTACCTTTTTTCGTTTCTTTTACCTTACTTCTTTGAGAATCTATGTTCCTTTAATCTTTGAAACCTGTTATTTTGGATTACTGAGTCAATGTCAGTGAGCCTGTTTTTATCCCAACTTGTGCCCTGAGTGGGTGACTTTATGTCCCTATGCCTTTCAGTCCATTGTGTGTGACTAAGTCACTGACAGTGAGCTTATTCAGGCTTATCAGTATGTCCCTCAATGTGTACTTGAATAAGTGGAGGTGAGCGAATTCATGTTACTGTGTGTGACTCTAACTATGTCACTGTGCCTTTCACTACTTTGGTGTGTGTCTTAGTTAATGACCATGAGCATATTCTGGTCCTTCACTGTGCTCCTAATTGTTTGTCTGAGCGAGTGGCAATGGTCAAACACCTTTCCCTTTGTGACTTTATGGGCCTCATTACGATGACGGTCGGATGAGCATCCGACCGCCATCACCTCGGACACTATATGTCGGTAGCCCCATCTGCCTGATTACAATGTGACCGCCGTGCATGTGGTCAGAAAACTGCTCATTTCCATTGCAAAATGTGCTGCGGCACAAGCTGCAGTGGAAAACGGCAGTTCTCAAACATCCATGCACCGTGTGCCAGGCATATATGGTGCCTGGCACACTGTGCATGGATGTTTGGGGAGGCGCCACATGTGCCCCCTTTGGCACATAGCGGAGCCCCATGGGGGACATGGGTCCTGCTAGGGGCCCCCAAAGTCTCAATCTGCCTGCCTTTACATGGCAGTTGGACCACCATGTAAATCCCTACGACACTACCTCCACGGGCACCACCCCCATTGTAGGGATTACACTCCGACCGATGTTCCGATGGCTTCCTTGAGCCTGTCAGAGGCGTTGTTCGGTCCCTCCGCCTGCTGTGCTCTGACCAACCGCATCATTATGCGGCAGTCGGACGGCAGCCTCAGATGTTGGTTAGACCGCCACCGACAGCCTGTCTGTGGCGATCCACCCCACATCATAATCGGGCCCTATGTGACTGTGCCATTGACTCCACAGGTGTGTCATTGAGCCAGTGACGGTGAGGACATTCAGGTCCAGCCATGTGCCTCTAAATGTGCATCTAAGAGCAGTGTGCAAACATATGTCCTGTGTGTGACTCTGACTGTGCTTTTCACTGTAGTTTGTCACTGAGTCAAGGATGGTGAGCATATATAGATCACTCAGTGAACCCCTAATTACGTGTCTGAGTATACAATTGTCAGTCATATTTGAATCAAGACTCTTCACAAAATGGATGGAGTTGCTGCTACATAAATATGTGGGATAACGGCCTTTACAACGCAGGCCTAAGCACGCGGTCTGTTTATCCGCAAGCTGACAACGCTTGCCTTAACCACACATACGCCTCAACCACACATATGTGTGGTTAAGGCAGTCGGTGTTCTAGCTGTGGGACAGGATGGGTGGGGAGAGGAACCAGAAGGCATGTGGCAGGAAGGACTGGGACGCTGCTTGGTGAGTTGGACTGGGGCTGGGGGGGGGCGTGGGGGGGTGAGGGGAGGTTTTAGGGGTGGGGGCTGGTTTTAGGGCTCAGGGTGGGGTGCTGGGGTAAGAGTAGTTTTTAGGGCAGGAGGCCGAGTTTTTGGGCTTAGGGCAGGGGGAAGGGGCAGTTTTCAGGGCAGGGGGCCAGTTTTTAGAGCTCAGGGCAGGGGCGCAGGGGGCAGGGAATTTTTTATGGGCTGGGGGCCGGATTTTAGTGCTCAGGGTAGGAGATCGTAGTAGTTAATAGGGCTGGGGCAGGTAGATTATAAAGCAGGAGGGCCGCATTTTAGGGCTCAGGGCAGAGGGGGCTGGGTGAGAGCTTTACTACACATATACCTTTACCAAACATGCCTTTACGATGAAATTTGCTGTAAAGTCATGCGTGGTAAAGACGCAATCATTGTAAAGACTGTGTGGTTAAGGCATGCATGGTTTAGGCATGCGTGGTTGTGTCATACAACAAAATATGTGGCACTTCCAGGCAATCATATTTGAAGAAAAATTCAAATGTGATTTAGGATGTCTAAACAGTAGAAATCTATAAAAGTGTTAACCCTTTTAACCCCATCAAGCAACTTTATAAAATGCCAATATCTCTTACTCTACTGGATGGATGGATACCAATCCAACAACAGCATAATTTCTGTGTAAAGTGCTACTATCATCCTAGGTTTGGTGTAAATCCATTCGGAGGCTTGGGCTGTAGGTGCAAGCAAAATTTCCTGTAGAAGCTAAAAAAGGAAAACACATCTTTTCGACCCCGCCCAACTCCTTAACTTGTTTTCAACTTTATTGATGTGCATACAATTTGACTTGCTTGACATCTGCTTACTTAGCGAGTGGTTTGGCACATTTCGTGCACCTCTGTCCACAGGGTCAAACGTTATACACAAACAAATCATCTGAACCATAACTACAGAGTATCGACCACCATTGTATGCATATTCAGTTACAGAAACACAGTTAAAGTGGAGGTTTGCTTGCGAATTAAATCTGAAGAACCACTGGAATTCGCAAGTTATAGTTGTTAGGGCAGCAATGCATAGCTAGTACAACAGACATGCAAACAATAACTCACTCAGCAAATTCCATGCTTTTATAACTCATTTACAGCTTGCTGTGAATTGTATATATTTGTGTGAAGTGTAGTGCACAAGCCTTAAAAGTACTATCCATCAGGAAAATGCTGTACATTAAAACAAAATAGGCCTTAAGTAAACGTGGGAATCTGTGTAATGTAGTTGGATGACAGGTTTTGTCGTTTTTCTTGTTAAACGTGGTGAGGTGTGCTGATGACCAGCAGCGGCCCGTGCAGGTAAGAGCGGTGGGGCCAGGTGGGGTGGATTTCGATAGACGACGAGGAGGGAAAATTAATTATTTATTTAATTTTCCCTCGTGGTCGTCTGTCAAATCCCCCCAAACCTGGCCCCACCGCCCCACTAATCTTACCTGCACGGGACACTCCTGCTGATGACAGGTTTATTGGAAGTGGGTTTTTCTTGTTAAATTTGGTGTGGTATGCTTTTTTACATGATTGGTTTGCCCGTATTTTTTTTTTTAAACATCTTTTTTATTAAACATAGAACAAGCTTCAGTTCAATATCAATTCAGAAATTACGTAGGAGGAGAGACAGATGGTACAGGTTCACAATACTTAATATACACCCCATCGTGATTACCTGCTATTCAAGTAATCTCTTTCTCTTGTCGTAAACCATAGCAACATTTCTCCCAACTCAATACACAACATTTGCAATGGTCTTTATCATTGGCCTCTATACTTGGCCCAGGCACCGCATATCTTTTCACCTTTACGTGGGCAGCCCCGACTTTGATATATCAACCATTCCGCCCCGTAGCACCAGTCTAGGTCTTTCTTCCAGGCCGTGAGTGTGGGGGCTGTCCCTGCCCCCCAAGCTCGGGCAATATTCCTCTTGGCCACTCCTCCCGCCAGTGCCAACCAAGTCTTAGCCCATTGCGGCCATGTCGTTTCTCCTGTCACTCAAAGATGAGCCACCTGGGTTCAAGCGGGACGCTCTCCCCCACCACTGTCGTCATTACTCGGGTTATACCTTCCCAGAATGTTTGAATCCTGGGGCATGACCAAAGTATATGAAAGAAAGACCCGGCCTCGCCACAACCCCGTACACATTCGTCAGTCTCACAAGTGCCCATTCGAACATAAGCTATTCGAGAAGCGTAGGATCTGTGGAGGATACAAAGCTGAATCAATCGGAAGCGTGCTCTTATGGCTATTTCCCGGGGGGTCTGTAGTGCCTCAGCCCAATCATCATCCTCTAGTAGACCCACATCAGACTCCCAGGCCTCCCTCAGTGGGCCCAAACAGTCTGGGGTATTGTTAATCAATTTCCGATACGTCATAGAGATGGCCTTATCGATCATGGGATCTAGGAGCAAGCGGTCCTCCAGCGGTGAGCATTCTGGTAACAGGGATCCCTCTTGTATGTGACAGTGAAGTGCATGATGCATCTGTCGATATCGTAAATACTCCCCCCTCCCCATTTGGAACTGTCTCTGCAATGTGTCAAGCATTTTCCCATCCTTCCAGACATCCCCCAAGTGGTCAATCCCAATAAGGCTCCATTTCCGAAAGCCCGTTAGACGTGTCAGCTCTCCCAATTGACCACCCTCCCAGAGATGAGTTTGTTCTGTAAGTTTGTTTGCCCACCCAGTCATTTTGGTTGCCTTATGACAGACTTCAGAAAGCGTTCGGGTATGTACCGGGAGGAGCAAATTGCCTCTCCCTTTTCAATAAAGTTCCGTTAGGTAACTGTTGTTGCCAAATGCCAAACGATCTACCCTGTACGCCGGTTCCTCTAATGGTGAGAAGGCCCACCCATTTATATTAACGAGCTGGGATGCCCAGTAGTATTTCCTGATGTCTGGAACAGCAAGGCCCCCTTCATACACACCTCTCAGGAGTTTCTTCAGTGCAATTCTGGGGCTACCCCTCCCCCCCCCCATAGCAATAGACGTTGCTCGGACTCAATGGATCGAAAGAATGACTCCGGAATCTGGTACGGGGTATTCTGGACTGCATACAGTGTGCGTGGGAGGGCCATAATTTTAAAAATGACCGCTCTACCCATCAATGAGACGGGGAGCCGTCTCCAGTGTGCAATGTCCTCCCTCAACCGAGTCAGTTGAGCCTGTACATTAAGCCGCATAAAATCATCCTCATTCTTGGTGATCCATATACCCAGATACTTAAACTGCTCCCGAGGGACCAACTCTGAACATGCCGACGTCAGGGGCGGTAGCACCCCCGCCAGTGAAAATACCAAGGATTTGTCCCAGTTGACGCAATACCCCGAATAGGTACCAAGAGACTGTATTATGTGGATGAGACGATGAAACGTTTGTATTGGGTTGTGGGCATACAGCAGAATGTCATCGGCATATAAAGATATACGTTCTTCCCAACCGCCCCCTAGGTCTATACCTCTCACCCCTGGGTCCCCCCGTATCTATACGGCCAGTGGGTCTAGTGCCAGTGCGAAAAGCATTGGCGATAGTGGACATCCTTGACGGGTGCCCCGATAAAGCCTAAAGGATCTAGAGATATTGCCATTGACACTAAATCGTGCCATTGGGTCGTTATATAATAGACGAATCCATTGTTGTATATTAGGACCAAATCCAATTTTATCTAGGACAGCGAAAAGGTACACCCATTCAATACTGTTGAACGCCATCTTCGCGTCAAGCGACAGAAGTGCGGCCGGTGTATCAGTACATGTCTGAGTCATCTGCATCATGCCATAAAGGCGGCACAGATTGAGCCTAGTGCTCCTGTGTGGCATGAAGCCAGATTGATCTGGATGTATTAGGGACTGAATGACCGAGCCTAGACGGTTGGCTATGACTTTAGCTAGAACTTTGGCCTCGAAATTCAAAAGGGAAATAGGCCTATATGAACTACAAAGATCATGGGGTTTCCCCTTTTTAAGAATGACCACTATGGTCACCATGCGTAAATCGTCCGGGAGCGCGCCTTCGTCTTGTGCTCCATAAAACATGTCAAGCATGTGTGGGGCAAGTTTGCTTGCCACACATTTAAACATTTCTGTTGGGAACCCATTGGGGCCTGGCGCCTTACCGGATTGCAGATCACGTATGGCATTTTCAATTTCTTCCACCTTCATGTCGGAATCAAGCAACTACTCTATCATCTTTCCCAATTGCTCGCATGTTCCAATCTTTTAAGAATTCAAAGGACTCTCCCTCCTCCCGCGTAGTCTGCGAGTGATAGACAGTTTCATAATAATCTGCAAACACCTCTGCCAATTCGGCACCGGTACCGCCTCGCACACCCTCTTCAGTTCTAATTTCAGAGACCTAGTTGCGGCTCCTATCCCGTCATTCAAGCCACGCGATGAGCTTGTTGGCCTTGTCTCCTAGATCATAGACCTTCCTCTGCGTTGCTAGCGCGTGCGCGTGGGCAGCGTTTTCCTCCAGGTCTCTAAGCTCTTTCTGTTTGAGTTTGAGTTTATGTGTGCGTTCGGTAGCCCTCGCAGGATCCGATTCTAGCGTCTTTTCAATAGTTAGGATTTCCCGCTCAAGGGCATCACATTGTGCGCGTTTTTCTTTGCGTCTAACGCCACTAGCCGCATGCACAAAGTCCCTGGCCACTACTTTGTATGCTTCCCAGAGTATGCAGTCTGACCGTACCGAGCCAACATTTTCAGCGAAATATTGACCCGTGCGCTCCCCAAACTGTTCCCTAAAGTCCTGATCTCTAAACAAGGTGGGGTCTAATCTCGGCAGGAGAGACCGCTCCCGCCACGGACCGTACATCTGAACCTCTACTGGTGAATGGTCCGAGATACCTCGCGCCCTGTGGCATCCTCCCCTGAAGAGTGCCACCGATGTTGAGTGTGTGAAAATGTAATCTATTTGCGAACTACTCCCGAGAGCTGCAGATATGTGTGTATATTGTCTCAGGTCGGGGTTATGACTTCTCCAGAGGTCTGTCAGTCCCAGTGCGTGTGCAAACGTAGGCAAAAACCGTGAGTCCCTAGTTCTGGAGGAATGCGACTCCCTATCTATGTCCGAAGACATAGTATCGTTCATGTCCCCCCCAAGGATCAAAGTCCCCTGTGGTAAGCCAAGTAGCAGTCTACTAAGATCGGGAAGTGTAGTGTCATGTAACCTTGGAGGGACGTAGGCCGAGCAAACATTCAGTACCTGTCCCTCCCACGTCCCCGAGAGGGCTACATAGCGACCCATATGGTCATACCACGTCCGTGTTATGATGAGGGGGAGCAAATTTTTAGTAAGTATAGCGGTGCCCCTGGACCCAGTCGTAAAGCCAGCATGTGCCCTAAGTGTGTAGCCATAGCGATTCAGCGCCAAATAATGAGTGCCCTTGAGGTGAGTCTCCTGAAGTAGTACCAAGTCCGGAGACTGTCGATGTAAATACTGGAGTACCATGGTACGTTTTATCTTGTCCCCCAGACCGTTTACGTTCCAGGAGAGAATTGTTAATTTCTTAATATGCCGTGTCACCATACAGGATATTCTATACAATCCCTCCCTCCCCTCCACCCCCACCCTCGTCCCAATCCCCAAAATACAGCTAAATTTTGGTTTTTTGGGGAAAAATGGGAAAAAAGTGCTGCAAATGAAAGCGTCTGGTTTTTTCCCTGCAAATGGTATCAAAAAAGGGTTTGTGGGGCTGAAATCAACATTTTCCCAGCTTTTAGGGAATGACAGACTTCTGTCAGAAAACCAAAATGTTGTACACAGTTTTGGCATTTGTCTGGGACATAGCCTATTTTTGCTATTTTCTGTGCTTTCAACCTCCTTCCAGTTAATGGTAGAAATGGGTATGAAAGCAATAATGGATCCTGGAAATCTATACATTTTAGAAAAGTAGACAAAATTCTGAATTCAGCAAGGGGTCATTTGTGTAGATCCTTCAAGGTTTCTTCATAGAAACTAACAGTTAAATATAGGAAAAATTGAAAATTAGTTGAAAAAAACAGCCATTTGTGACAACGTTTTCATCTGTAACTTCTTCTAATTACAGCTGTTTGAAAGCAATAAACTGTTACATTTGCTGGACCTTTCTGGATGTGGGGATATATAGGACTTGTAGGTTCACCAAGAACCCGACGAACCCAGAGCCAATAACTGAGCAGCGTCTTGCAATGGTTTTTTATTATGTACCGGGTATATAGCAATTATTTTGGGAAAATGTATACATGGAAAAATTGGTATGAAAGACACCTATGTATTTCTGAAATGGGAACAAAATATAGAGTTTAGAAACAGTAGATATTTGCACATTTCCGAAATTGGGAGTACCCATACAAGCATGAGAATTATAGGTTATTTTTCAAAATGACTTCTTTTATACACATTGTCTTTCATTTGGAAGGCAGAAATGCATCAAAAGTCAATAGGTAATAACAGTTGTTCTACAATTCTGTGTTACCCTAAGTCTCCCGATAAAAATGGTACCTCACTTGTGTGGGTGGGCCTTGTGCCCACGACAGGAAACGGCTCAAAACGCAACGTGGACACACCACATTTTCACAATGAAAAATGACCCTTTTTTTGCAAAGTGCCTAGCTGTAGTTTTTGAACCCTAGCTCTGCCTGCACCTAGGGAAACCTAGCAAACCTATACATTTTTGAAAACTAGACACTCAGGGGAATCTAGGATGGGGTGACTTGACTGGCTCTCACCAGGTTCTGTTACCCAGAATCCCCGGCAAACCTAAAAAATTGTCAAAAAAACACATTTTCCTCACATTTTTGTGGTGGAAAGTTCTGGAATCTGCGTGGATCCACAAAATTCGACCCACCCCGCGTTCCCCAAAGTCTTCCGAGAAAAATGGTACCTCACTTGTGTGGGTAGGCCTAGTGCCCGCCACAGGAAACGTCCCAAAATGCAAGGTGGACACACCACATTTTCACAGTGGAAAATGACCCTTTTTTTGCAAAGTGCCTAGCTGTAGTTTTTGAACCCTAGCTCTGCCAGCACCTAAGGAAACCTAGCAAACCTATACATTTTTGAAAACTAGACACCCAGGGAAATCTAGCATGGGGTGACTTGACTGGCTTTCACCAGGTTCTGTTACCCAGAATCCCTTGCAAACCTAAAAATTGTCAAAAAAAACACATTTTCCTCACATTTCTGTGGTGGAAAGTTCTGGAATCTGCGTGGATCCACAAAATTCCACCCACCCCGTGCTCCCCAAAGTCTTCCGAGAAAAATGGTACCTCACTTGTGTGGGTAGGCCTAGTGCCCGCGACAGAAAACGGGCCAAAACGCCAGGTGATTACACCGCATTTTCACAGTGAAAAATGACCCCTTTTTTGCAAAGTGCCTAGCTGTAGTTTTTGAACCCTAGCTCTGCCGGCACCTAAAGAAACCTAGCAAACCTATACATTTTTAAAAACTAGACTCCCAGGGGAATCCAGGATGGGGTGACTTGACTGGCTCTCACCAGGTTCTGTTATGCAGAATCCCTTGCAAACCTAACAAATTGTCAAAAAAACACAATTTCCTCACATTTCTGTGGTGAAAAGTTCTGGAATCTGCGTGGATCCAGAAAATTCCACCCACCCCGCATTCCCCAAAGTCTTCCAAGAAAAATGGTACCTCACTTGTGTGGGTAGGCCTAGTGCCCGTGACAGGAAACGGCCCAAAACGCAAGGTGGACACACCACATTTTCACAGTGAAAAATGACCTTTTTTTGCAAAGTGCCTACCTGTAGTTTTTTAACCCTAGCTCTGCCGGCACCTAGGGGAAACCTAGCAAATCTATACATTTTTGAAAACTAGACACCCAGGGGATTCTAGGGAGGTATAGCTTGCATGGATCCCCCAACGTTTTCTTACCCAGAATCTCCTGCAAAACTCAAATTTAGCAGAAAAAATCACTTTTTCCACACATTTTTGTGTGGGAAAGTTATGGCATCAACGGGCTGACACAAATTCCCTACCACCCAGCGTTCCCCCGGGTCTCCCGATAAAAATGGTGCCTCACTCGTGTGGGAGGCCCAAGTACCCGCAACAGGCAAGGGCCCAAAACGTATTGAGGCGACATCAAAATTGCCTATCACAAAACAACCTGGTTTTGCAAGGGGTCACCTGGGTTTTTGGCCCGTGCTCGGCGGCCATCTAGGAAACCTACCAACCCACACATTTCTGAAAATAGACACCCGGGGATTCCAGGAGGTATGGCTTGCATGGATCCCCCAACATTTCCTACCCAGAATCCCTGCAAACCTCAAATTTAGCTGAAAAAATCACTTTTTCACAAATTTTTGTGTGGGAAGTTGTAGCATCACCGGGCTGACACAAATTTCCTACCACCCAGCATTCCCCGGGTCTCCCGATGAAAATGGTGCCTCACTCGCGTAGGAGGCCCAAGTACCGCAACAGGCAAGGGCCCAAAACGTATTGAGGCAACATCACAATTGCCTATCACAAAACGACCTGGTCTTGCAAGGGATGTCACCTGGGTTTTTGGCCCTGTGCTCGGCGGCCATCTAGGGAAACCTACCAAACCCACACATTTCTGAAAACTAGACACCCGGGGGATTCCAGGGAGGTTTGGCTTGCGTGGATCTCCCAACGTTTTCACACCCAGAATCCCCGGCAAACCTCAAATTTAGCTGAAAAAATCACTTTTTTCACACATTTTTGTGTGGGAAAGTTGTGGCATCACCAGGCTGACACAAATTTCCTACCACCCAGTGTTCCCCCGGGTCTCCCAATAAAAATGGTGCCTCACTCGTGTAGGAGGCCCAAGTACCCGCAACAGGCAAGGGCCCAAAACATATTGAGGCAACATCACAATTGCCTATCACAAAACGACCTGGTTTTGCAAGGGGGTCACCTGGGTTTTGGCCCGTCCTCGGCGGCCATCTAGGGAAACCTACCAAACTCACACATTTCTGAAAACTAGACACCCGGGGATTCCAGGGAGGTATGGCTTGCGTGGATCTCTAACGTTTTCTTACCCAGAATCCTCTGCAAACCTCAAATTTAGCTGGAAAAACTCACTTTTTCACACATTTTTGTGTGGGAAGTTGTAGCATCACAGGCTGACACAAATTTCCTACCACCCAGCATTCCCGGTCTCCCGATAAAATGGTGCCTCACTCGTGTAGGAGGCCCAAGTACCCGCGACAGGAAAGGGACCAAAAAGTATTAAGGCAACATCACAATTGCCTATGACAAAACGACCTTTTTTTGCAAAGGGGGTCACCTGGGTTTTTGGCCCTGTCCTCGGCGGCCATCTAGGGAAACCTACCAAAAATAACACATTTCTGAAAACTAGACACCCGGGGGATTCCAGGGAGGTATGGCTTGCGTGGATCCCCCAATGTTTTCTTACCCAAAGCCCCTGCAAACCTCAAATTTAGCTGAAAAATCACTTTTTCACACATTTTTGTGTGGGAAGTTGTAGCATCACTGGGCTGACACAAATTTCCTATCACCAGCATTCCCCGGGTCTCCCGATAAAATGGTGCCTCACTCGTGTAGGAGGCCCAAGTACGCGATAGGCAAGGGCCCAAAGCGTATTGAGGCAACATCAAAATTGCCTATCACAAAACGACCTGGTTTTGCAAGGGGTCACCTGCGTTTTGGCCCGTGCTGCGGCCATCTAGGAAACCTACCATAACCACACATTTCTGCAAACTAGACAACCGGGGATTCCAGGGAGGTATGGCTTGCGTGGATCCCCCAACGTTTTCTTTCCTAGAAATTCCTGCAAACCTCAAATTTAACTGACAAAATCACTTTTTCACACATTTTTGTGTGGGAAAGTTGTGGCATCACCGGGCTGACACAAATTTCCTACCACCCAGTGTCCTCCGGGACTCCCGATAAAAATGGTGCCTCACTGTGTAGGAGGCCCAAGTACCCGCTGACAGGCAAGGGCCCAAAACGTATTGAGGCAACATCAAAATTGCCTATCACAAAATGCTTTGGGCCCTTGCCTGTCGCGGGTACTTGGGCCTCCTACACGAGCAAGGCACCATTGTTATCGGGAGACCCGGGGAAACGCTGGGTGGTAGGAAATTTGAGTCAGCCCAGTGATGCCACAACTTTCCCACACAAAAATGTGTGAAAAAAGTGATTTTTTTAGCTAAATTTGAGGTTTGCAGAGGATTCTGGGTAAGAAAACGTTAGGGGATCCACGCAGGCTATACCTCCCTCGAATCCCTTGGGTGTCTAGTTTTCAGAAATGTGTGGGTTTGGTAGGTTTCCCTAGATGTCCGCCGAGCACGGGGCCAAAAACCCAGGTGACCCCCCTTGCAAAACCAGGTCATTTTGTGATAAGCAATTTTGATGTCGCCTCAATATGTTTTGGGCCCTTGCCTGTCGCGGGTACTTGGGCCTTCCACACGAGTGAGGCACCATTTTTATCGGGAGACCTGGGGGAATGCTGGGTGGTAGGAAATTTGTGTCAGCCCGATGATGCCGCAACTTTCCCACACAAAAATGTGTGAAAAAAGTGATTTGTCCGGCTAACTTTGAGGTTTGCAGGGGATTCTGGGTAAGAAAACGCTAGGGGATCCACGCAAGCCATACCTCCCTGGAATCCCCCCGGTGTCTAGTTTTCAGAAATGTGTGGGTTTGGTAGGTTTCCCTAGGTGGCCGCCGACCACAGGGCCAAAAACCCAGGTGACCCCCCTTGCAAAACCAGGTCGTTTTGTGATTGGCAGTTTTGATGTCGCCTCAATACGTTTTGGGCCCTTGCCTGTCGCGAGTACTTGTGCCTCCCACACAAGTGAGGCACCATTTTTATCGGGAGACCTGGGGAACATTGGGTGGTAGGAAATTTGTGTCAGCCCGGTGATGCCACAACTTTCCCACATAAAAATGTGTGGAAAAAGTGATTTTTTTCAGCTAAATTTGAGGTTTGCAGGGGATTCTGGGTAAGAAAACATTGGGGGATCCACGCAAGCCATACCTCCCTGGAATCCCCGGGTGTCTAGTTTTCAGAAATGTGCATATTTGGTAGGTTTCCTAGCTGTCCACCGAGCACGGTGCCAAAACCCAGGTGAGCCCCTTGCAAAACCAGGTCGTTTTGTGATAAGCAATTTTGATGTTGCCTCAATAAGTTTTGGGCCCTTGCCTGTCGCGGGTACTTGGTCCTCCCACACGAGTGAGGCACCATTTTTATTGGGAGACCTGGGGGAATGCTGGGTGGTAGGAAATTTGTGTCAGCCCGGTGATGCCACAACTTTCCCACACAAAAATGTGTGGAAAAAGTGAGTTTTCAGCTAAATTTGAGGTTTGCAGGGGATTCTGGGTAAGAAAACATTGGGGGATCCACGCAAGCCATACCTCCCTGGAATCCCCTGGGTGTCTAGTTTTCCAAAATGTGTGGGATTGGTAGGTTTCCCTATCTGGCCTCCGAGCACGGGCCAAAAATCCATTTGACCCCCCTTGCAAAACCAGGTCGTTTTGTGATAGGCAGTTTTGATGTCGCCTCAATACGTTTTGGGCCCTTGCCTGTCGCGAGTACTTGGTCCTCCCACACGAGTGAGGCACCATTTTTATCGGGAGACCTGGGGGAACATTGGGTGGTAGGAAATTTGTGTCAGCCCGGTGATGCCACAACTTTCCCACATAAAAATGTGTGGAAAAAGTGATTTTTTTCAGCTAAATTTGAGGTTTGCAGGGGATTCTGGGTAAGAAAACATTGGGGGATCCACGCAAGCCATACCTCCCTGGAATCCCCCGGGTGTCTAGTTTTCAGAAATGTGCATGTTTGGTAGGTTTCCCTAGCTGTCCGCCGAGCACGGTGCCAAAAACCCAGGTGAGCCCCCTTGCAAAACTAGGTCGTTTTGTGATAAGCAATTTTGATGTTGCCTCAATAAGTTTTGGGCCCTTGCCTGTCGCGGGTACTTGGGCCTCCCACACGAGTGAGGCACCATTTTTATTGGGAGACCTGGGGGAATGCTGGGTGGTAGGAAATTTGTGTCAGCCCGGTGATGCCACAACTTTCCCACACAAAAATGTGTGGAAAAAGTGATTTATTTCAGATAAATTTGAGGTTTGCACGGGATTCTGGGTAAGAAAACGTTGGGGGATCCACACAAGCCATACCTCCCTGGAATTCCCCAGGTGTCTAGTTTTCAGAAATGTGTGGGTTTGGTAGGTTTCCCTAGGTGGCCGCCGACCACGGGGCCAAAAACCCAGGTGACCCCCCTTGCAAAACCAGGTCGTTTTGTGATAGGCAATTTTGATGTCGCCTCAATACGTTTTGGGCCCTTGCCTGTCGCGGGTACTTGGGCCTCCCACACGCGTGAGGCACCATTTTTATCGGGAGACCTAGGGGAACGCTGGGTGGTAGGAAATTTGTGTCAGCCCGGTGATGCCACAACTTTCCCACACAAAAATGTGTGGAAAAAGAGATTTTTTCAGCTAAATTTGAGGTTCGCAGGGGATTCTGGGTAAGAAAACGTTGGGGCATCCACGGAAGCCATACCTCCCTGGAATCCCCCGGGTGTCTAGTTTTGAGAAATGTGTGGGTTTGGTAGCTTTCCCTAGATGGCCGCCGAGCCCGGGGCCAAAAACCCAGGTGACCCCCCGTGCAAAACCAGGTTGGTTTGTGATAGGTAATTTTGATGTCACCTCACTAGGTTTCTGGCCCTTGCCTGCCGCGGGTACTTGACCCACCCACACAAGTGAGGTACCATTTTTCTAGGAAGACTTTGGGGAATGCGGGGTGAGTGGAATTTTGTGGATCCACACAGATTCCAGAACTTTCCACCACAGAAATGTGAGAAAAATGTGTTTTTATACACATTTTGAGGTTTGCAAGGGATTCTGGGTAACAGAACCTGGTTAGAGCCAGACAAGTCACCCCATCCTGGATTCCCTGGGTGTCTAGTTTTTAAAAATGTATAGGTTTGCTGGGTTTCCCTAGGTGCCGGCAGAGCTAGGGTTCAAACTCTACAGCTAGGCACTCTGCAAAAAAAGGGTCAGTTTTCACTGAGAAAATGTGGTGTGTCCACGTTGCGTTTTGGGCCGTTTCCTGCCGTGGGCACTAGGCCTACCCACACAAGTGAGGTACCATTTTTCTCGGAAGACTTTGGGGAACGTGGAGTAGGTGGAATTTTGTGGATCCACACAGATTCCAGAACTTTCCATCACAGAATTGTGAGGAAAAAGTGTTTTTTTTAACTAAGTTTGAGGTTTGCAAGGGATTCTGGTTAACAGAACCTGGTGAGAGGCACACAAGTCACCTCATCCTGGATTTCCCGTGGTGTCTAGTTTTCAGAAATATACAGGTTTGCTAGGTTTCCCTATGTGCCGGCTGCGCTAGGGCCCAAAATCCACAGGTAGGCACATTGCTAAAAACAAGTCTGTGCCTAGTGGGCTTTCTGCCACCCTGGGGGGAAATCGGGGGGGGGAGGGTTGCCCCGATTTTCCCCCAAGGGGGGCAGAATGACTGTGGCTATTTTGTTGGTGGTGGGGGCATTGGTATGCCCATTCTGGGCAGCCCCCACCCCCACGCATAAAAAAAGCCAGCGTAATCGCTGGTGCCTATTGGGCTTTCTGCCCCCTCCAGGGGCAGATCAGGGGCCACTGCCCCCAACCACCCCCGGGGGGGCAGAAAGACTGTGGCTTTTTTGGGGGGAGATGTGGGCATTGGCATGCCCATTCTTGGCTGACCTAACCCCTGAATTTAAAAAAAATAAAAATCCTGAGGCCTAGTGGGCTTTCTGCCCCCCCCGGGGAGGGGCAGAAGGACTGTGGTAATTGTTTTTGGGGTGGGGGCATTATCATGCCCATTCTGGGCAGCCCCGACCCCTACATTATTAGAAAAAAAAATCCCTGGCTTTGTGCCCCCTCGGGGGCAGATTGGGTGCTACTGCCCCGTCTGCCCCCTGTGGGGGCAGAAAGACTGACATTTCTCTGGTGGGGGGGCATTGGCATGCCCTTTTTGAGCAGCCCCCACCACAAAGTCAATAAAAAAAAATCCCTGGTTTTTAGTGGGCTTTTTGCCCCCCGCGGGGAGCAGATTGGGGGCCACTGCCCCCATCTGCCCCCCGGGGGGCAGAAAGATGGACATTTCTGTGGGGGGGGGGGCTGGGGCCTTGGGGGGGGGGGCAGAAAGACTAAAATTGCCCAAAATAATTTGGGGGAGCAAAGGCCCTTGCCCAAGGGGCCGCTCCCCCTCCCTGGTACCTAGTGGGTGGATCTCTGCTTGGGGATCGCCCTCCTGGGGCGATCCCCAAGCAGGGATCCACTAGGGAGGGTACCATTGGAAAGGGAGATTCTCCCTTTCCAACGATACCGCTCCTGACTTTCTACGTGCCCAGGGGGCTGAGATAGCCCCCTGAGCACGTAGAAAGTGAAACTGAAATGAGCGTCTTGGCTCATTTCAGTTTCATTTTCATTGCAATGACGTCAGCGCGCCATGCGTGCGATCGGCATTGCAATGAAAATGTAAATTGGCCTCGGGAGGTTGGGGAAGCTCTTCCCCAACATCCCGAGGCCAATAAAAAAAAGGGAAATCCCTCTGCTGTCTGCAGCAGAGGGATTTTGTGCCCCTGTCCTCATGACGGAATGGTTCCGTCATGAGCACAGGAGCACCGGTGCTCGTGACGGAACCATTCCGTCATGAGCACCGAAAGGGTTAAGCTTTGACAGTAAACAAAAAACAAGTCTGCAAAATATACCAAGTCTTTCACTTTCCAGCACGCGCTGCATCACTTGCGGGGCTTGCGGATCGGGAACTTCTGGATCTGGATACAGACCGCACCCTCTCTCCCCGTCGGTTCAAGGAGTCCTGGGAACGATAGCTGCTTCCCCGCCAGTCCGCTTCTTCTTGCTGACGATTAATCCGGGACGGGCCCTCATCCAGCCAATGCTGAGCCTCCTCGGTTGTTGTGAAGAACCAGGATTTATCGCCAGAAAGAGCATCATGTATTTAAGTCCCTTGTCCCTGAGGGCGCGTTTCACCCCTTCGAAGGATCGTCTCTCGCGCTGTACTTTCAGGGTGAAGTCCAGGAAGAATCGAATTGTCGCGTTCTCGTAGGGGAGATCACCTTTGACTCTGGCTGATTGCAAAATTGCATCGCGGTCCCGGAAATTCAGGATGCGCGCGATGATGGTTCGGGGAGGGGCCCCAGGTTTTGGTTTGGGGATCGGGCTCTGTGCACCCTTTCCACTGAGAACAATGGTGACAATCTCTTGGGCTTGAGGTGGTTTAGGACGAGGTCTTCAAGAAAGAGGTCCACGCTAGGGCCCTCCGCCCCTTCAGGCACACCTACCACCGGAATATTGTTACGACGTGCTCTCCCTTCTTGATCGTCCAACTGCAGCGCCATTACCTTGTGTTGGTGTGCCAGCTTTTGAACACGTTCTTCTAGTTTGCGCGTCTTCGACTGTATCTCTCCTATGTGTTCCTCCGCCGCTGTGACTCTTTCCGAAGTTTTTCGCATATCCGCCCTCATAAGGTTCATCTCGATGGTGACCTTATCGATTTTTGTTTCCAGGCTCGTCCTCACCGTCTGTATCGCCGCCATGATAGAGCTAAGGGACGGTTCTTCTCCGATCGAGTCCTCGCCCTGTGCTCCTTCTTCAGAGTGGAGTTGCCGCGGAACCGCATACTTATCCATTTTGTTAGCCTGTACAGTGGCCGAGGTCCCCTTCGGTTTTGTCATAGCGAGGAGTGTCTCCGGGGAGGATCGATGGAACAGTCACTACTTCACCCGGCCTCTACGGTTCACCTATTTCCGGATATAGGCAGCGTGTAGTGCTGTAATGATATCACCCTCCTCTTTCTGAGCCCCCGAGATGGACTAGTCGACACTCATGAGCCCCGGGGAGGTCTCAATCTCTCAACTCCAAGGGACGTCTCGCTGGTAATCGAGTATGACGTAGGCAATCTTCAGCAGAGCTATTTTCACCCCCTTAAGACGTGTCTATCTCACCAATGCATGCATATGAATAAGGAGGGGGTGCAAGGATGTGTTTGTTTTCTTCTCCGATCCGTCACAATGGGATTGGGCGTGCTGCCGTATGCCCACCCAGTCCACTCTGTGCCACTCTTCCTAGTCCGCCCCCAGGGGCTGCCGGTCGAAGGCCCAGATCTCCCCAGAGCGAGCGCGCTTTCTTATGAATGTCTATTTAGGGCGGTCGCCCCACGTGCACCAACCTCAAGATCAGCTTGAGCGTAGGAGGGGGCCCACAGCATTTCCTGGGACCTCGGTCCCTCGTAACAGCTCCCGGGACCTCGGTCCCCCGCAGCAGTATTATCCTCTGCTCCCTCACCTCCAGACCGCCGGAGCCGGATCGATTCCCTCAGCTTTGCTCTACGAGGAAGGGGCCCCGGCAGAAGCCCGCCGCACTGATTCCCCTCCTCGGAGCACACGAGTCACACTCTCGCCGTGCTGCAGGGTATCTCCGGGATCACATAGAAGATGGGCCGTGCGCAGCGGATCTCGCGTAGCAGAGATCCCCAGCCGCTGATTCCCAATGCGGGCTGGCGCACCACGCGACTCCGCCCCCTTAATGTCGGAGATTCGGCGTCGCTCTCAGGCAGGACCCTGCCGCGTTGCGTCGTCAATCCAGTGCCTCCGGACAGAATCAACGTCTCACTCGCCCCGGGGCACTACCACGGTCACCGCACTAGCAGTTTCTTCCCTCGAACTGTCGGATGTAAACCGGATATCGTGGGCTTCGTCACGGGCCCTGACGGTGCTCAGAGGTTAAGCCGCCATCACGGCTGGTGCCGCGCCACGCCCCCGCCTGTATTTTTTATTTACTTCTTCATTGTCTGATGATGTTCTGTGTTCACTATGACATTTCACTTTTTTACGCTTTTTCTAGGATAAAAATAAAAGACATAGTTAAACAGAATGGCATGCATAATTATTAATGTTAATGTTCTTATAAGATCCTTTTTGTTAATATTTTTCCTTAAATGTCTGTATATCTTTGTTGTCCAGTTGTTTTTTTAACTAGAAAATAGGTTTTATTTCTGAATACAGAAATGCATAATTCAGGTTTTAATGTCGATACGGATTTCTTCAAAAACCGCTTCATTTTCTAGTATGGTTAATCCCTAAACTTTGTGCTATCTTATCTTCTGCACTGAAGTTTCTTATACATTTTTTAGGTAGAATAGTAAAGTAGAATATTGGGCTGATTTTATTTAAGATTCTGAAATTGATAAGATTTCCTCCCTCATCTATTCATGCAGATGGCAGAAGAGGTTTCCTGAGACAAAACTCAATCAATTACTGTCACTGGTCAAGTGATTGGTCTCCTCAAGAGTGACGACTTCTTGCTCACAGAGCATCACCTTATATTGCCCTTTCAAAATGTTTTTTGTAGTATAAAGTTACATATTTTACCTATTTATTATATATTCGATGACTAACACTTTGAAAATATTGCTAATTTTACATTTTTAATAGTATTTCCATGACCTCGTAGCAATCTTTGTTTTTACTGGTAGAATTTTTTAATCAAACCAATACCATGTAATATAATAAAAACTGCTCATGTTTTGAAAACAAAAAAACTCATATTTTTAAATACTTTTAATAATTATGATGTAAAAAAAATGGGATGTAGTCAGCTGTGGTTCCTCCATGGGAGCGGAGGAGCGCCGTCCCCTTCCCCACACAGCTGCAGAAAGCTGGAAAAATAAAATGGTAATGGAAGGATTACCATTCTAATCCTGCCGAACTGAGAGGGCAGGGCGGGGCCAGTGCGTCATTGCTGCTGATTGGCAGCAATGACGAGTGGCCCTTTCAGTGTGAATTGGGCATGTCGGTTTGACCAGCTACATTATTACGGCTAAACAGACATGTGCAATTCAACCTCTCCAACCTGGCTGTCATAGACAGCCTGGTTGGAGAGCAGGCACAGGCCTTCAGTGCTCTTCGGAGCACTGAAGCAGCTTGCTCCAGCCAATACAGACACTTCTTTCATGTAGCATGAGAGCAGTGTCTGGATTGGATAAGGAGCTGCGTGACCTCCCGCTGTAGGAGTCGGGAGCTGGCTGGAGGAGTCAGGAGCCAGCTGGAGAACACCGAGGACAGGATGTGCTTGAGGCTGAAAAGATAAGTGAATGTATATTTGATATTGTTTAATTTTATCTATGTCAACCCACCATTTTCTTGGGTCACCAACTGCCACCGGATGTAGTAACTTTTGGTGTAGTGGTATATTCAATAATAAATATATAAATGTGATGTAGTGGTAAAAGATTTTAAAACTGTGAGGTAGTGACAGCTATTTAAGATGTGTACTATACAGTGACATACTGTGCTAAGAATCTGTGCAAAGGTTTTGGTCCTCATTTACAGCTGACTTACAAAAGTGTTCAATCAGGCATTTTAATTGTAAAACAGGCTTTCTTCCTCTATTAACACAGCCAGAAAACCTCTGCAGCTGCATGTGACATTTTTAAGCCTATGTTGCATTTTTTTTCCAGATGTAAGTGTGATATACATCTCCTGCAAGCTTTCATCTGAGATTTGATGTCTCTGCCCCAGCACAAGTTCTGCAAAAGTATTCTTAAGGTTGCTTTTATTTCTAAGGTGGCACATGAAGTTCTGAACATCCTGTGACATTCCAAATCAATGAAATAGAACTCTGGCCTTCAATTGAATTTGGCAGAGCTCTTGAAAGTGTTTTTCTTCATTGGACACACTGAGATTCGGCCACTGGGCTGCATTCTCAGCACTAAACTGTTCAAGTGGAGATACCACCTCTTCTTATTTACAGACGCCACCCATGAGGAGGAGGACAACTTCCCCCCTTTTCTTAGATGCATGCTGTAAGGCAATGTTCCTCACTATAGCCAACCACATTGTTTGGTCAATTATGCCTCATTGTTCATTTTTCCTGCCCATTCGCAGCTGTGAGCAAGGTGATGAAAGAGAAAGGTTCAGTGTCATAGCTTTCAAAATTAACACCTGTCATTTTGCATGTCCTGGCTTGAAGTTGGCTAATTATAGCCCTCACAAAAATTTCTACTGTACCCGCACCACCACACATGGCACTATGGTGCTAGGTAGGCAAATTCTTCAAAAACCCTCATGCACAGGAAGGAATGAAATGAATGAAATGAAATGAAAGTAGCATTTATAAAGCGCATGGTTACCCATAGGCATCCCAGCGCTAACGGCAGCTTAACTTAGCACTTGCAGAATTCAAGGGAAGAGATAGGTTTTCACTTTCTTTCGAAAGATCAGATAGTCAGCCTCTAAACGTATGTGTAATGGAAGAAGGTTCCATAGCTTTGCCACGTTATAAGAGAAGAGGCGCCCCCACTTCGCACTCTTCTAATTTGCGGGACTGTGACCAGTTGCTTATTTTCAGATCTCAAGGCTCTGTTTGGGCGGTAGAGCTGGATAATGGAACGCATCATAGGAGAGCCTTTACCAGAAAGTGCTTTATGAGCGATGCACAAGGCCTTAAACTGAGCTCGTTCTTTAATAGGGAGCCAGTGGAGGGTGGCGAGGGCAGGTTTGGCCGACATACGCCTGGGAATGTTCAACAGCAGGCGGGCTGCGCAGTTCTGTACAGTCTGCAGTCTTCTGATCGTGGGAGGAGGAGCTCCAAGATATAAGGCGTTAGAATAGTCAAGCCGCAACAGAATTAGTGCTTGAACCAACAGCCTTTTGGCGACGAAAGGTAGCAGGAGGAAGATCTTTCTGATCAACCTCGGAATTCCATAACAGCTGGCTGGGACCTTTCGGGCCTGTTCTTTAAGGTCTAGGTTGCGGTCCAACCACACACCCAGGCTCTTAATATGTTCTTTGGGGATAGGAGCTGGACCCAGACAGCTGGGCCAGAGATGATCTATATTCCGGGGGGCTGAGTTGCCCAGGAGCATTAACTCGTGTTGTGTTTCATGAACACTTCTTTTCTGTTTTTTCAAGAATAAACTCACACTCACACTTTGCCCTCCCAGCAAAGCTTCACTGCCTGTAGTGGACCTGTCACTGTAACTGCTCCACTGAAGGTAGTGACATCACCACATTCCTGGCGGGGATCTCTAAATATGGTTAGCGGTCCTCCACCTGGGAGGAAAAGCCAACACCCTAGTCTCCCACCATACTCTGAATAAGGTCTGGTGCAAGTACTTGCCTCATCCTCATTCAGAATTGACTGTCCAGACCTATCTCAGCCTTAACACAAGATAGACTGAATTTCTTCTATTTGCTAACAGCATTCCCTGACACCAACCTCCACGTGGGTTTATCTGCGGGAAGGTGATCCACACTAGTGATTATCCCACCTGTGGGACTTTCTGTATACTACAGTGGTAATTCATGTGCTGAATCATGTACTCACCACTCTTTAAAGCTCTCTGGAATCACTGGACTGTGAGTCCAACAGAAAATAAATTGTTGAAAATATGGTCCTTCATATCCAATTCATTTTAAGCTATCACATTGCTGCCGTTAATCCAGTCATGCAATGCTTTTCAATATATACCCAAATATTTCTGTCAAGGATCAGTCTGTGTCTTTTTTTAAAACATCCTCCATGTACTTGTATTGTGTGCTCTGCTTTCTGTCTAACATCAAACTAGATTGCATCCTTCTGACAGGCAATCACCAACAAATCATTACTGCAAACATTCTAACCATTGAATGACCAAATGTATCATGGGGGTCAACCTCATTTGGGAAGTAGGATTTTGGCTCCCCCATTTCTGATGTTCCACTCACTGAACTCGACTTTCTTCCATGAGCTCTGGGTGGTAGAGTTTGCCAGGAATCAAGCCTCATCTTTCTCCCGCTCTGCTTTTGAGCCAATGTACCCAGGGAGAGACATACCCTTCTTTCATTTAGAGTTAAAGCTTCCCTCTTCTCTGTAACCTTTCTGCCATCCATTTCTAGCCTCATGCCCTTTAAGTAGTCATTGCTTCTTGCCCTGCATGGAACTGAGGAAGATGAATGGTGCAGGTTTTCATTCTCATTTTGTTGCTCCTATTCTTTCTTGACTGGGGGCTTTCCAATGCAGAAAACTGTATTAATAAGCTAGGGGAGATGTTATGTTATGCAGATATCTAGAATGCACTAACACTGGGAGGGTACTGTGGCGTTGAGCAGGTGTGACCATAGCCAAACCTAGGGCCTACTGGGATTGACCAAAAAGCCAGGTATATACAGCTTCTGGCAGAATTCAAGAAGTGAGGAGGAGGCTCTTATGTGTGATGGTCACAGTGTTGGTGTGGCCTGTGACTGGGCTCCCACAAGGCCAAACAAACTGGTTCCAATTGGGAAATGCAGTTTCTGTGGGAATACCTGGCTAATTCTTGGAAGCTGGCCCAAGCAACAAGCTACTTGCAGACAAATATGAGAAGTATATGTGTGATACTCACCTGAGGGGGTATTACACATTTTCATTGTTTGCACCTCGTGCACCTTTCAAAAGGTGCACCGGGCGCAAACAATGACAATGCACCCTAATATGATGTATGCGCTGCCCCCAGGGCAGCCGCGAACTCGCGCTGCCCCCAGGGCAGCACATACATGTGAAAACACGGAGCAGCCGCTCAGTGTTTTCATAGTGCAGGCGGCACCTGCCTGCACTTTCAAAGGGGATTAGAGATCCCCTTGCAGGCAGGTGCAGTCAGTGACTGCACCCTCCTGCCAGGGGATGTCTGGGGTGTCCATGGGACCCTCTTTCCCCCCTGCCGAGGGCTTCTCTCAGGGGGCGCACTGACACTGCGCCACTTTTTAAATGGTGCACTGTCAGTGCGCCTCCTGAGGGCTTCTTTGACTCTGCGCCCGCGTCTGTAATATCCCTCATTTGCATAGGGCTCACCCCTATGCAAATGAGGGAACACCCACTGAAGATAGCGCTGGCACTTTAAGGGCACCAGCGCTATTGGTATCATAGAAGGGGTCTTACAAGGGTCTGCGCCCCCTTCTCTCATACCAAAGTGCCCCGGGGCGCGTAAAGTGGGCGCAAACGCCCGTTGCGCCCCCGAGGCACCTTCTGTGATACGGCCCCAAAACAGCAAAAGAATGAATGTTTAAATGCTACACCATGTTAGTTTAACATATACAAATTTAATGAGTAAAATTTCATAGAATTCAGTAGAGCCAAATCTTGGGATAAATATTAATGTGCAAGCAAATTAGAAGCAAAACTCAATTTCATAAGAAAAAATCAAAAAAAGCAATATGAAGACTCTTGTTCTCAAAATTAGTCATTAGACGGCAGCAGTGCATTCATTTCAATGCTTCCAAGGAGTTCCTTTAAGAGAGAACAGATATTTGCAAGTGCTTCTTTCTTTTGGAACTGGTTTAATTATTTCTGTATCACATTTTTACTGTTAAAAAAGTGGCTGGTGAAAATCAAAATATCAAGATCGTTGTGGTCATTGCCTCCAACACCTGCCTCCCTTGTTTAATTGTTTAATTGAAATGGACTTGCCACAACAAACGGCCCAGTTGCAACCAGTTCCCAATTTTCCTTTGGAGCAGCTCCAACTGCAACTTCTACATCTGTAGGACTTCTCCACTCATCAGACTCTCACAAGAAATAACACATGGGCTGGCTGAAGAAAATGTACAATTTTCTCTGTCTTCTTGGTTTAATTTATTTGGACAGAGCTTCCTTTTGTTTCCAGGCCCTTCAACACTCTCTTACTTCAGGAAAGAAGCTGCAACAGACAAACAGACTCCTTCGACACAGGAGCGGACCCCGTTATCCATGAGGGTCAGCAAGAAGCTGTCCTCCTTACCTCTTGGAGCTGCAGTCCAGTCCTAAAGATTGAGTGTAAACCTGGGGGCAAGTCTCTCCACAGACCCTTATCAAACAGATGAGAATTTTTCAACTCAGAAAGTCAGACAGTCAGACAGTCTTCTTTGCTTTGGGTGGCTCTCTCCCTAGGGAACACTTTGTAGCATTTGTAAGAGGTGCCCCACTAGCTTGATTCCCTTAATGGTTGTTTCAACAACAACTAATGAAGTCAAGCTAAATTCCATACAGTTTTCTCATCTAAGTTTTATGATATTGTGATCCAGTTCCTGTCTTAAGAAAGGTACTTCACTGTAACAACAATCCCGCCGTTTTTTGGTAGAGGCAACACAAATGGCAGTGCTTAGCCTTCTCCATACTTCTTTCCAACTCTCCCAAAGTTCCAATTAAACCAGGTAACTTCATCCACAGAGAATCTAAGAAAACTCTCACCTTTCATGACGTATCTTCTAAGAAGATCTCTAATGTGGCTGAGAGGTCACTTCTACTCCAAGAAAGCAAACAACATTGCTCCTACTGACAGGCAGATGAGGCTTGTGGGCTGAGGCAACAGCTCTTTCCAAGCAAATATAGTGCTCACAGACTTTGAAACCTGGCAATAGATTGTTACAAAGATAATTAAATGTGATGTAAAGGTATTAATTGTGAGCCACAGAGAGCTCTGCTAAGAGAGGGCTTGGCCTTTTGCTCACACTAGCCAAATTTTAGGTGGGTAACATGGTAATGTGTCTAACAGACACAGAGAATGTTCTTATTCAAAACCCAATGCTTTTTTTGTATAATGTTTACTATCACCTTGTGAATGGACCGTAGATTTTTCCTGACAAAAGTTAGTTACATCTGATTTAGGCCCTCCTGTTGTATTTTAAAATTCAGTCTGCTCCACTCCCTCTACAAAGCATAGGAAGTTAAGCCATGTTACTATTTTGAAGTTGAGTGGGGAAATCCTCCCAGTCAGATTTGAACACTAAGGGACTGATTATGAGTCTGATGGTCCACGGACCGCCAGATTCATGGTAGTGCGGCGGTGGCTTCAGCCACCGCCGCACTGGCGGTCTGACTGCCCCATTACAAGTTGGGCGGTAGGACTGCCATTGCACCGTCACAACCGACAGGGAGATCCCCTTGTGGTGGGTGGTGGTGCGGGACTTTTGCGGTCCCTAAAGGCATATTATCACAGGCGCCCTCTTGCCTCTTGGACATGGTGTGCATGCAGGGGGCACATGTCGTGCCCCCTGTGTGCATGAACCCCAGTGCCTGGCAGCATGGACTGCATCAGTCAGTGTGATTTTTGATAGGGAAGAGCTCTTCCTACTTCACGCAGTATTCTTTCCATAAGTGGTATTGTTTAGTAGAGTACTTGCTCTTTATGTGGTCAGACGTTTGATTACTGTGGTTACAGTAAAATTGGTTGCTTTTTTCATTCTGGCTTTCTTCCTAATAAACTTTCTTATTAAATAGTTGTAGGGCTCTGTGAATACAGCGTGAAGGCTTCTGTTATAGCTGTTTAATGCAAGGCAGCACACATCACTGCCTTGCATTACATTGCCCCAGGAAGGTGTTTACTATTAGTGGTAGACCTGGGAAAGGTCAAAATGCTTTGCCTCCCCAGTTAGGCGAAATATCTTTATTTCTTCTCGTTTTTTTCCTCTTTTTACATGTGCTGCATTCTGCAGCACACAGAAAGAGGACAATGTCTCTGAGGATTGTTTTTGTGCAGGAAGGAGACCGTTCATGCACAAAAATAATCCTGCCTACAACACAGGCATCCTTGCACCACGACTCAAGGGTGCCTTTGTTGGCACTAGGCTGCTAATTGTGAGCAAGCACAGGCAGAGGACAGGAATGCGCCATATCTTGATAGATATGGCGCATTCCTGCCCTCCCTCTTTCACACAGCCCAGCAAGTGTCTTGCTGGGTTGTGTGAACGTTTGATAAATTTGGTCCAAACTTTCTAATTGTTCATTGGCTTAAACTGCCACTAACATAGACCAACGTTTGTTTACTTGTGCTCTATGTCTATGTTCATCTGATTTACAACCCTGTTTTTCTTCCTCAGTGCCCAAAGGGTGTTTTTGGCTTCACAGCTTTCAAACAGTATAATACGGTAAAACGTTTGGTCCAAAATAAATCGAACACAAATGTAAAGTGATGCAAATTCTTGTGCTGGGGGCTAAATCACTGTGGATTTGACTGGAGCAGAGCAATGAATCACGACCTTTGATAAAGTACACCTTGCCTCCTTATTATTAACAAATGCAGCCAAGTGAATCAAAGTGCATCTGCCAGGGAGAGTTGAGATGCTTGTCTCGAGGACAATATTCCATTCCACATCCGGTCTGGTGCGTTGTGATTCACAAACTAAAGCACAGACTGGAGACGCGTCCCAGGCCAATGTCTCCTTGACAGGCAATGCCCCACTGCATCTTAAAAGACTTGTTCATAAAAAGTTTGATGAAAAACATAAACAGCATTACTCGGGGGTACTAAGCAGGTATTCATGTGCCGCACTGTTCAGGGAGGCTGAATGCCTACACGAGTTCCAGTTGAAAAGAAATAAAAATGACAGAATTATGAATATGGTATAAAATGTGCAGCCGGAGGTGTGAAGCCAGAGAGAGTCTGAAACAAAAAATCAAGACTGAATGCGACTGAATATTGAGTATGCTGATTTCGCTGAAAAAAAAGTTATTGCTGCGGGTCATTCTTATTCGAATTTAATCATTGAATTCTCTAGGTGCATTTCTTTATGCGTCTGGATAAAATACGCTGCATGCTCTCTCAGGCTGAAAACCCGCAGCTAATAAGTCACTAGGGGAATCTTCAACAGACCATACAAATCATGAATGCGGTATGTGAACAGATAGCTGAAACAACTGATTCTAGCCAACAACCCAGTGAAGCAAAACTCAGGGGCATATTCACAAGGAGCTATCGCTGAATTAACGGCACTTTATCGCACCCAAAGTCGTGATAAATATACCCCCCCATTTACAAGCCGGTGTTAACAGCCCACAGCACCAGTTTACCTGCGATAGCAGCCGCAAAAAACATCGCCACAGAGGACCCCCGCAAATATCGCTAATGAGATGCAGAGTAGGCGTTCCCGTGCCAAAAGTCGAGACAACATCACACCTCAACATTCACAACGACCAGCCACATCGGCGATAAGAACACAAAACCCGCGATAAGCCGCGTTAGCACCAGGAAATCTACACCTGCCCTGACCTGGTGTAAAGTCAGACCACAGCCTGCACCACAAAAGGGAGCACAGCCCAGAGCCACACATGAAGGACAACAGATGCCCACAAGCAACTGAACATGCAGCACGGACACCCAAGAGGGCCACAACACCCACCGACACCACACCCAGGCCCGCAACACCCCCCCACCCGGGACCACCCCTAACCCCGGACTAAGAAACTGCACACCAACACCATGAATCACAAAACAAACATTTTGCCTGATGTCGCACAAGCAGGAAAATAAACATACATACGTGGCCAGAAAATGGAGAATCAGTCATACAGCAATGCAATCACCAACACAAAACACCATACAAACAAAAGCAGAAACAACCCTTAGGATGAATCCTAGCAGCTCCTCACTGGACAATCCATAGCACACAGCCTGGAAGACCAAATCCAAGAGAAGAAGGTGTGCCATGTGCCCAACAAAGGAAAGAGAGGGAGAGAGCGAGGGAGAGAGATGGAGTGAGATAGTACAAGCAGCGCAAGGCCGCTCGGGCACCTGGCTCCACATGCCAACATGTGTGTGTGCATCGCCATCCGTACACCATGAGCCCAAGGTCGTGTCCCAATCTCAGCGCCAAAGCCACATCACATTCCGAAAATGCAAGTAGTAGTCAGACAAACATCAGGGATGAAAGCACCATTGTCCCAATGCAGAAGGCGGGAGGACACCTGCACCTATGACCTTGGTTCAGAACGCGCCTGGAACACCCTGATAGAGATGCAATGGCAGATGGGGATGACTCCCACACCACGCATTCCGCAAATGAACCATCCGACTTATCCACAGCCCACACACAGAAGCCCCTGCCTGTGGTACCCCCGCATGGGATGCCCTTGACACTCACGGAAACAGCAACCCATTACCCACAACGTTGCACACACATTCAAATCATTGCTCAGAGCTGTGGCATATCCTCCACACAACTGCCGCAGTTCAGAAGAGTGCCGGTTCACGAGACGCACCAACGCAATGGCAGGCCATACCCGGCACATGCACAACCCCATCACGTGGAACAGTACCGTGCACGTATGCTGCATTTACTGGGCGCACTGCCACTGGCAGTGCTGCGGATCAGTTACAGGCTCAGCTTCCGCATTGCCCAAGTCACCTGCGTCCAGCCCTGGTTCCACTGCCGAACATGCACATTCGAGTGTCCCATGGATGTCTGCCTATCCAACACAACTGTTGATGAATTGGACTATGACTTGTGTCTGCGCCCCCTGTTAGATCACGAACAGGAGTGCAACCGAGACAGCCATGCATGGGATGCCTTGACATACTGCATATGTATTGGTAGTTGTGCATGGGAGATTGCACAATTTCTCGTGTGCAGTGACCACATCGAGGCGCTCCCCTATTGGGCTGTGTTGCGGATCGGTGTGACGGCGTGGGCTGAGCACACCTGCCCGGACCACCTAATGGATTGGCTCACCCTGGTGTTCCTTGAACACGACAACGACGTACTATTGGAACACATTGCACATGAAGCTGCACGGGCATTCATGGACGAGTAACTATATTCCTGCAGCCACATCCGATTGCCACCCACAGCACATGGCCCAACAACTTGTTGCATCGTGGGGATTGCTCACATAACCCACCACAACAGAGGACACGTCTGCCTTCGGTCGGGCTCTGGATGCATGTGCGTGGAATAACGCGTGTGTACACACACCTTTGCAAGGTGACGCAGGTCCATGGTCGGAGCAACACAGCGTCGTTTGGCAACGTTGCCAATTCGGACACACTGCTGGGGGAGAGCACACACATGGCAATGTAGCACGACATGTGAACCTGTCGGACCCTCACACCTGATCACTGTCAGCAGAGCAGACAATCGGCGCACTCCGGAGGCAGAGCACCATGCAGATCCCATGTGCAGTGAGTCGTGCCCCCTCACACGGGGCAATGGGCAGACGCCAAACAACGCATGACTCATCCAGCAAGGCAAGGTGGGCTGTGAGCGTTGCCATCCGTGATGAATGTTGTCCATTTCAGCCCCAACATTTTCTGAACCTCGACATGTACCCATGCTGCGTGTAAGTGTCTTAAGCCTGTCCCTGCCTGTTGTGGCCGTTGCCTCGTCCGTACTGACACGCACATGACAATAAAGCCTATGCCACTCCACTGGTGTCTAACTGTGAGGTGTGTTGTTTAGATTGTCCACTCATGTGCCACAATGAGCATCGTCCCAACACAGGGAGGAACTGACTGACGCATGTGCAATGGGGGTGTGTCCCTTTGGCAAGCTCCACCTCTTTGAGCCAGACATTGTTTTTGGATAGGTGCGTGACGACATGTGCACTTACATGACTTCAGCTATGTGTGTATGGTGTCCAACCTCTGACCATGTGGAGCAATGTCATACATCACAACAGAATGTGTCCACACAGATGTGTGTAAGTCGGTATGCGACGTTAAGTTCTGTTGTCACACGTAGTGTAGGACACCACTCCTGGCCTGCCACCGTTTTGGTCACTCCTACACACAGCCCTATTCAACACATGGACGTGTGCCTATGTTGGGGTGTTGTGAGATTGCTGTTGATGTGCAATGGGGACACAGCTAGTACTCACCTTCACAGTCATCCAATTGGCCATGTGTCTCAGGGATAGACATGCGCATAGATGTCAGTTACCAGCGGGTACCTTCATGTGCAATCATTGTCCCTACATCCAGCCATACTTTCATACGTGAGTGAACATAGTGATGACACATCTGTGTGATTTAGAATGTTTTATTCACATTCAGGTGATTGACGGAGCTGGAGCTGTACCTGGCCATCCAAGCCCACATCACATGGAAGCCCAGTGGTGGGCCAACCAGAGTCCTTTGGGGATTGCACAGTGATTAGGAAGAGGGAGAGTGCAGTCCGCAGCAGGATTGCTGTGTAATTGGCCAGCGGTGAAGAAATGGCAGTCCGTGTCTGGGTGAATGTCGCAGAGTGTTCCGGAGGTCAGTAGGAGGTATTTCCCAGGGCATGATGCATAGGTCATGACCAGGCAGGGACAGGCCATATGGCGGTGATGGATGCTACTGCCTCCTTCCTCACACAGTAGTTCCAATCCCATTCTCACTCCCCTGATACAAGTTCTGTGTCCGGTGTGTCCGGTGTGTGTGGCGGGGTGATGGCTGCATCGCTGTGTGCCCCTGACACATCAGACTGCGTAGGTGATGGGGCAGCATCACAGTGTGCCACGGACACATCAGGGGTCGAAGCTGTGTGTGTCGATGTTCCCGCTGCAGTCATCTGGGAACGGCTCAGTGGCAGCAATGGCAAGATGGAGTACTGCAGGGCGTTGCTGTTCCCAGCCACTACTCGCTGGTGTCCAGCCGTGGCAGACATACTTCCAGGCTGCATCTGCTCCATGGTCTCCATTGCCCTCCGCATCTGTGCCAACTCTGTGCTGTCATGGCTGGTGCCTGTCTGACCAGACAGTTCTTGTATTAGATTCATGGCACCAACGAGGTCAGCCAAGGTCTGTGGCAGAGCATGGTGCGTACAGGGGGTGTCCAATAGGGACTGTACGTGGTCCCTGATGGGACTCAGACACCCACGTATGGCATCGAGTTTGGCTGCCACGAGCTCGAAACCCACCCGCAGCTGATGAGCCAACTCCACCTGGCAACCCAACACACGCCATTGGAATTCCATGTATTGGTCGGGGGGGTCCTGGGAGACAGCCGTGGTGGTGTGTGTTTCCTGCTGTGTGGTCTGTGCAGGTGGTGGGGTGACCTCGAGGCAGCTGGCCTGGCCTGCTCCTGGGGGTGGGGTGCAGAGGCTGTCCATCATCCGTTGGAGGGTGTCTTGACATATGTGCAGGTTGTCCTCTTCATCATCAATGATGGGATGTGTGGTGTGCTCTGCAGGAGGTGTTGTTCGTCCCTCTGCAATGTAAAGGGGAGATGCAGGTTAACAGAGTTTCACATGTATGGTGATGATTTGCAGATGCTTACATTCAGACTGCATGCCAATGTACATTGTGACTGTTTTGGGGGAGCTGGCTATTTGATGGCAGTCAGTGTGTTTTTCGACTACATGACGGATGTGTGGTAGTACCCGTACATTATCATCACACAGTGTCAGGCAATGCCAGATGTGAGTGGGCAATTACTACGCACGAGCGGAACCTGTTGTGAGCTCTGTCCTGTGGTGCTGGTGTTGCACTTTGTACCACATTGCCGTCATTTCTGATGTTCTGTGATTGCTATGTGTGTGTGCTGCATTGTGGGCGAGTTGCCCCTGCAGCTCTGATTTCGTGTAGCCTTCTCCCTTTGAGGCGGGGTGCCTTTGAATTGTGTGCTTTTCGGGGCCTGATTTGCTTTTGACTTGGGTCATATGTGCTCTCGGACTGTTTTTGTGGCCTGGTGCATTGTTCGTCTGCTGCGTGTATTGTACGGCATGGGTTGTGGGTGCACGTGGACACGTCAGAGTGTGACCTGCTCCTTTACGGATGTGTTCCGCACTTGGCTACCTCCATGTCGCTTTGTGGGCCGTGTCATTTTTTTTGGGCAGCTGCCATGCTATCGGACATGCAGTGTTACTTGCATAGTCAGTGTGGGTCACAGAGCCGCTGCTTTGCTGGATTCAGCACATGTGCACGGGTCGGTTGTGATATTGGTGATGGGGGGCCCCTATGTGCACATTGTGGATGGGGGCCTACTTGGCGTTTCTATGTGTGCTGCAGTGTGCCAAGGCAATCAGGGACATGTTCCACGGTGTTAGACTTGGCATCTTTTGGCGTGTTTCCCCTGACTTTTTGCTTTCTGACCTCCCGGTTTTGACTCTGTTTTTGCTGGTGTGATGATTCTGCGCACTTTCCTCACTGCGGTCCAGTGGGAAAGTGCAAGTGCTCCTGTATAAAATGTGTTATGGATTGGTGTTTCCATGATTGGCCTATTTGGTTTATGTGTCAGTCCCTTGTAAAGTGCACTGCGAGTGCCAGGGCCTATAGACCAAATGCTGTTGGTGGGCTGCAGCACTGGATTGTGCCACCCACGCAAACAGCCCGTAAAGTGGAACTCGGGCCTGCCAACGCAGAGCCTGTGCGCAGCCTGGGGCTGCCATGTCGACTTGGCAAGTGCACACACTTGCAAGTCCCTAAACCTTCCCTTTGCTACATGTTAGTCACCCCTAAGGTAGGCCCAAGGTACCCCTGTGGGCAGGGTGCGTTGTATGCGAAAGGTAGGACATGCCCGGGTGTGTGCGGCATGTCCTGATAGTGAATTACAGCCTAGTTCGTTTTTCACTATTGCAAGGCTACCTGTTCCCCTAGGCCAGAACGGGCAGTTTTGATTATTACAGTTTATAATCCTAACTGACCCCGGGAACATGGTAGAGATTCGAGTTTAGTATGCCTGGACTCAGAATGATAAAATGCATCTTTTAGTGAAGTTGGTTTTAACATTCTGTGTTTGAAAATACCACTTTTAGAAAGTGGGTATTTTCTTGTCTAACCATCCAAGCCTGCCTCTGCGAGGTTGTGTATTCCTTGTCTGGAGTGTGAGTGACAGGGGCTGGGGGATGCCAGGAGACAGGGTGAGTCAGCGCAGGGCTGAATAGCCAGATCGACCTGTAGATGGGTGGGAGGGGTCGCACCTGGGCCCTGAATAGGACAGTGCCTTCCCTCCACAATGCTGGCTCCGCCTCCTGTGGTGCGTCTGATGTCCCTGGCCTACTCACTGAAAGAAGGGACGGAGACTTGTCAACAAAGTGCTCCAGAACTGGTTTGGACTAGGCAAAGGCCTCTCTGCCTTCAGAGAACAAAGGAATTTGGGATATAAATATTGGGGCCCTGACCCCATGAATTTAGATCTCGCTGGAATCAAGGAACCTGCCAAGACGAAGAGCTGGAAGAGCTGCCAGGAGGAGTACTGCCCCTTTGCTGTGTTGTTGCTTTGTTGGGTTGGCCTGCAGTTGCTGCTTCTGTCTTGGGCAGTGAAAGGACTGGACTGAACTTTCTACAAACTTGTGCTGAGTATCTCCAAGGGCCAGGAACCGAGCTGGCCTCCTGTTAAGAAGTCTCAGGGACTACAAAGACTTCACAAGCCTCTGGGTACCGCTTCTGGAACGCTGTTTCAGTCGCCACAGAGGAAGGGAACTGCAACCGACTCCGTCAACCGAATCCATCCCTGGCCGGTGACCTGTTTGCACCGCAGACCGCATCGCCCCGCTCGCATCGCAACCCTGGTCTCACCGTGGGCGACGTCCGACGCCGCCAACATCGAGCCGCTGCTTGCACCGTGACCTGTGGGCACCGCAGTTCGCATCGCATCGCTTCACTGGGCCAGCCGGACCAGACCGACACTGTTGCTGCAACTGGCTCAAGAGTCGAGACCGCACCGCATTTGGGGCACCGCTCGCACGTCTGCGACGCACCGCTCTGACTCGCACCACTGTCCGACGCCACCTCCCGCACTCCGGCTAGGTCGCCTGCATCGCAACCTGTCAGCACCGCATCGAGCATCGTCTCGCCCTGCATCGCACGCCTTGGACTCACCGACTCCGTCTGCACGACGCTCATCGAGCCGCTGCCTGCACCGCATCAAGGGACACCGCACCTTGCATCGCTCCGTTTTGCACCGCAACCGCGACGAACGCCGACCGGCTCGTACACTCCGTACCAGCCACAACGAGAAAAGGTACTGTGACCGAGTCTGTTCACGACTCTGCTGGCCCGTATCGACGCGGTCGGCTGGAACTGTTAGACTCTGTGGTTTTCAGCATCGCGGTAGGCTCGGACGGAGCTACCGACTCGAACGAACTTTGCTTTTGTGCTATTCCTGCAAAGAAGAAGTTACCGTATCAAGTATTCATTCGTAAAGTATAGTATTGTGGATTTTTGTCGTAATTGGTCTTGTCTTGAGTATATAAAGTATTGGTTATTTTTCTAAACTGGTGTGGTGTCCGTTTGTAGTGCTTACACTGTATTACTGTTGGTTATGTGCAAATGCTTTACACACTGCCTCTGAATTAAGCCTGACTGCTCATGCCAAGCTACCACGAGGGTGAGCAGGGGTTACTTCACGAGTGTAACAACCCTTACCCTGACTAGGAAGAAGGGTCCCTACTTGGACAAAGGTGCAAGCCCTTGCCAACTAGAGATCCCATTTCTAACATTGGTGGCAGCGGTGAGGATAGGACTTGTGTTTGCACTTGACTTACAGTGATTGGTGTGCACTACTACCATATCGCAGACCATTACGTACCACATACTGGTTCTTTTTCTTTTGGCCTATTTTTGATCTTGCCAGTTTTCAACTCACTACTTTTGTCATGCCTGAATCAATTGCATCATCCGTTGCATCTCTGGAAGTTATCTTTGAGGAGGACAGGTTGGAATCCTACGCCGTAAAGGAGTTACGAGCGATTTGTAAAAACTTGAAAGTCCAAATTAAAGGCCTCACAAGGAAGGAGGAGCTACAGAAGGCGCTGAGGGCCTGGGTAGCAGCCAGACATGCCAATGGGCAGCCTGGTGATCTCAGTGAGGAGGTGGAGGAGCCTATTTCCAGGGTGGATGTGCTTTTGGGTAGGGGGAACCCGCCAGGTCAGGCAGCAGCAGTCTGTCCCCAGAGGAGCTGGAGGACAGGCGGGAGGCAAGGCAGTTTGAGCTGCAGAAGCTCAGGCTGGAGAGTGAGCGGGAGGAGAAGAGATTGGCCATAGAGGAGAGGAAGATGCTCTTAGAGCATGAGAGAGAACTGAAGGAGCTAGAACTTAGGAGTAAGTCAGGCTCAGATGGTGGCAGCAATTCGTCCAGAAAGGCAGACAGGATTGTGCACATTCCCAAGAACGTAGGCAAGGAGTTCAAGAAGGGGGATGACATACAAAGGTGGTTTCAGGGTTATGAGGCAGCCATACACATGAATGGGGTCCCTGAGGAGAATTGGGGAGCAGGATTGTGGCCGCTTTTCCCTGAAGAAGCAAGGGATGCTCTGATAGCTTTGGGTAAGGGGTATCACCTCACCTATGCTGACATGAAGGATGCCCTTCTCACGAAGTATGGTCTTACTCCTGAAAAGTACAGGGATCAGTTCAGGTCCAGTAAGAAGTCTGATGCCAACACTTGGTTGGAATGTGTGGATGTGTTCTGCAGGTCTCTGGATGGTTGGGTGAAGGGCAGTAGTGTAACAGATTTTCAGGGGCTCTACAACTTGATTGCATGGGAGCACTTGTCTAGTCTATGTTTTGCAGATCTGCGCCAGCACCTAGTTGATAGTAAGCTAACTGACCCCAGGAAGCTTGCTATGGAAGCGGACCGCTGGGTGAGTACCAGGGTCCACAAGAAAGCGTTTGGGGGAGACTCAGCCAAAGGTGGGCAGGGTCCCCAGCAGAAAGGTGGGGGGACAAGGGTAAAGCACAGGAGTTCTCTAAAGGGCCCCAAACTAGTACCCAGGGTAAAGGTTCCCAGCCCCCCGCTGATAAGAAGAAAGGGGTCTCTACAGGGAAGCCTGTTGAGACCGGCCCCCGCAAGTGTTATGCATGTGACCAGGTAGGTCACTTTAAGGGGGACCCCAAGTGCCCGAAGGGGACACAGCCACCCACCGGTGGACAATCCAAAGTGTTGGCTAGTGTAGCGCTTGGGGAGGAGGGGTGCCCACAGGAGGGTGGGGATCCAGCAGAAATGACCCTTGTCTCACTAGGGGACAGTGAGATGGTCCCAGGAAACCAGGTGCCCCCTAACACAAAGAAATATAGCACCTGGGTGACCATTAATGGGAACAGGGTAGAGGCTCTCAGAGATACTGGAGCCAGTGTGACCTCAGTCCGGTGTCACCTGGTGTCTGAGAAGCAAGTAGTCCCAGGAGCATTCCACCAAGTAGTTGCTGTCGACAACTCTGAGCGCCAGTGTATGGTGGCGCAGGTTCCCTTTGAATGGGGGGTCTCAGGTCCCTTGAGGGTGGTTGTGAGCCCTACCATGCCTGTCGATTGTCTGCTAGGAAACGACCTGGAGCAGTCCTCATGGAAGGAGGTTGAGCTCAGGTCTCACTTGGAGATGCTTGGGTTGCCAGAGTGGGCATGCGTGTCTACTCGGTCAATGGCAGCCAGAAAGGGTGATCAAGAGGACTTGGAGCCTGAAACAGTGGCCCAAGTCCCTGCCAAGAGAAAGGGCAGGGGTGCGGGAAACCGGCCCCCGAAGTTCCCACGGACCGGGAGGAGGCGGACCTCGAGGGGGACGCCCGGTGCCTACAGGGGAACAGGTAGCCGAACTGGGAGACATCTCTGAGCTGACCCATTGGCAGCAAGAAGGGGGTCCCACCAGGGAGGAGTTCTGCAGGGAGCAGAACGAGTGCCCTACTCTGGAGGGTCTGCGGCGGCAGGCTGCAGACCAGGCAGCTGGTAATCAGTCCGGGTCACATCTGATCTACTGGGAGAGCGGTCTCCTATACAGTGAGCCTAAGGTTGCTGAGCCTGGGTCAGCCCGTGTGCTGGTGGTACCCCAGCGCTTCAGGACCTTCCTACTGGGTCTGGCTCATGACGTGCCGTTGGCAGGACATTTGGGGCAGGACAAGACCTTTGACAGGCTTGTCACCCACTTCTTTTGGCCCCAAATGCGAAGGCAGTCAGATGCACACTGTAGGTCTTGCCAAACTTGCCAGGCAAGTGGTAAGAGTGGGAGGAAGGTCAAAGCTCCTCTCCAACCTTTTCCTGTTGTTGGAACACCCTTTGAAAGGGTAGGGATGGATATTGTGGGGCCACTGGATCCCAAGACAGCCATGGGCAACAGGTACATCCTGGTCTTGGTGGACCATGCCACCCGGTACCCGGAGGCAATCCTCTCAGGACAACGACGGCGCCAGTGGTGGGCCGGGCGTTAATGGGGATCTTTTCCCGTGTGGGATTCCCCAGAGAGGTGGTTTCCGATAGGGGGACCAATTTCATATCGAAGTATATGACATCCCTGTGGAAGGAGTGTGGTGTAACCTACAAGTTCACCACTCCTTACCACCCACAAGGAAACGGTCTGGTGGAGAGATTCAACCAGACCTTGAAAGGCATGATCAAGGGTCTAACAGAACCCATGAGGCGTAAGTGGGACGTCCTCTTGCCATGCCTACTCTTTGCATACAGGGAGGTGCCTCAGAAGTCTCTTGGGTACAGCCCCTTTGAGCTCCTGTATGGCCACCCTGTCAGAGGACCTCTGAGTTTGGTTAAGGAAGGCTGGGAGGCAGCTCCCAGGAAAACTCCCCAGGATGTATTTAGCTACATGCTGGCCTTTAGAAACCAAACTGCCCGCTTCAGGAAACTCGCTCAGGCGAACCTAGAAGCAAGCCAGGAAGAAATGAAGAGATGGTATGACCAGAACGCCACTCTGGTCGAATTTCAACCTGGGCAAAAGTGTGGGTAATGGCCCCAGTGGCACCTTGTGCCTTGCAGGACAAGTGGACTGGGCCATATGAGGTAAAGGAGCGCAAAAGTGACGTCACCTACCTGGTGGATTTGCAGGCTCCAAGGAACCCTTTGAGGGTCCTTCACGTGAACCGCCTCAAGCCCCACTTCGAGAGGTCCGAAGTGAGTATGCTCTTGGCGACAGATGATGGGGTGGAAGAGGAGAGCGAGCCTCTCCCTGACCTCCTGTCTACCAAGGAGCATGATGGGTCAGTAGAGGGTGTGATCCTCTCCCCTACTCTGACTCAGGAGCAGCAGGGGGACTGTCGCCAGTTGTTGGGACAGTTCGCCCCGCTGTTCTCTCTGACCCCTGGTGTTACTCACTGGTGTACCCATGACGTGGACACCGGTGACAGCCATCCTGTGAAGCACAAAATTTACAGGTTGACTGACCGGGTCAGAGCCAGCATCAAGGAGGAGGTCTCTAAGATGTTGGCGTTAGGGGTGATTGAGCCCTCCCACAGTCCTTGGGCCAGCCCAGTGGTCTTGGTCCCAAAGGCTGCGGCGCCCGGTGCCACTCCAGAACTCCGGTTTTGTGTGGACTACCGTGGGCTCAATGCCGTCACCAGGACTGACGCGCACCCCATCCCCAGAGCTGATGAGCTCATTGATCGGTTGGGAGCTGCCCGGTTCCTCAGCACGTTTGATTTAACGTCTGGGTACTGGCAGATTGCCTTAACCGATGGGGCCAAGGAGAGATCAGCGTTCTCAACCCCAGAAGGTCATTACCAATTCCGGGTGATGCCCTTTGGGTTGAAGAATGCCCCTGCCACCTTTCAGAGGTTGGTCAATCAGGTGTTGGCTGGGCTGGAGGATTTCAGTGCCGCCTACCTGGATGACATTGCTGTGTTCAGTTCCAGCTGGGAAGAACATTTACAGCACCTTGAGAAAGTGTTGAGGGCTCTGCAAGGTGCGGGCCTCACGATCAAGGCCAGTAAGTGCCAGATCGGGCAGGGTTCTGTGGTGTACTTGGGGCACCAGGTAGGAAGCGGCCAGGTGGCGCCCCTACAACCCAAGATTGACACCATTCTGGCTTGGGAGCCCCCAAGACTCGGACAGAGGTGAGAGCCTTCTTAGGTCTCACCGGTTATTATAGGAGATTTGTTAAGGGCTATGGCACCATCGTTGCCCCCTTAACAGAGCTGACCTCTAAGAGGCAGCCCAGGAAAGTGATCTGGACTGAGTCCTGCCAGAAAGCTTTTGATGCCCTGAAGGCAGCCATGTGCACGGCGCCCGTGCTCAAGGCACCTGACTTCTCCAAAGAATTTGTCGTGCAGACTGACGCTTCAGAGCATGGTGTGGGAGCGGTGCTCTCACAACTGAACGAAGAGGGCCTGGATCAGCCTGTAGTCTTCCTTAGCAGGAGACTACTTCCCAGGGAACAGAGGTGGAGTGCCATAGAAAGGGAAGCTTTTGCTGTGGTCTGGGCACTGAAGAAGTTGAGACCATACCTGGTTGGGACTCACTTCCGGGTTCAGACAGACCACAGGCCCCTCAGATGGTTGATGCAGATGAGGGGTGAGAATCCAAAACTGCTGAGGTGGTCCATCTCCCTACAGGGAATGGACTTTACGGTGGAGCACCGTCCTGAGTACAGAGCACGCCAACGCAGATGGTCTGTCCAGGTTCTTCCGCCTTAGTGAAGAGAACTCCAATGGGGTTGGGTAGTTCTCCCTACTTTCAGCTGGAGGGGACATGTGTTAGACTTGGCATCTTTTGGCGTGTTTCCCCTGACTTTTGCTTTCTGACCTCCCGGTTTTGACTCTGTTTTTGCTGGTGTGATGATTCTGCGCACTTTCCTCACTGCGGTCCAGTGGGAAAGTGCAAGTGCTCCTGTATAAAATGTGTTATGGATTGGTGTTTCCATGATTGGCCTATTTGGTTTATGTGTCAGTCCCTTGTAAAGTGCACTGCGAGTGCCAGGGCCTATAGACCAAATGCTGTTGGTGGGCTGCAGCACTGGATTGTGCCACCCACGCAAACAGCCCGTAAAGTGGAACTCGGGCCTGCCAACGCAGAGCCTGTGCGCAGCCTGGGGCTGCCATGTCGACTTGGCAAGTGCACACACTTGCAAGTCCCTAAACCTTCCCTTTGCTACATGTTAGTCACCCCTAAGGTAGGCCCAAGGTACCCCTGTGGGCAGGGTGCATTGTATGCGAAAGGTAGGACATGCCCGGGTGTGTGCGGCATGTCCTGATAGTGAATTACAGCCTAGTTCGTTTTTCACTATTGCAAGGCTACCTGTTCCCCTAGGCCAGAACGGGCAGTTTTGATTATTACAGTTTATAATCCTAACTGACCCCGGGAACATGGTAGAGATTCGAGTTTAGTATGCCTGGACTCAGAATGATAAAATGCATCTTTTAGTGAAGTTGGTTTTAACATTCTGTGTTTGAAAATACCACTTTTAGAAAGTGGGTATTTTCTTGTCTAACCATCCAAGCCTGCCTCTGCGAGGTTGTGTATTCCTTGTCTGGAGTGTGAGTGACAGGGGCTGGGGGATGCCAGGAGACAGGGTGAGTCAGCGCAGGGCTGAATAGCCAGATCGACCTGTAGATGGGTGGGAGGGGTCGCACCTGGGCCCTGAATAGGACAGTGCCTTCCCTCCACAATGCTGGCTCCGCCTCCTGTGGTGCGTCTGATGTCCCTGGCCTACTCACTGAAAGAAGGGACGGAGACTTGTCAACAAAGTGCTCCAGAACTGGTTTGGACTAGGCAAAGGCCTCTCTGCCTTCGGAGAACAAAGGAATTTGGGATATAAATATTGGGGCCCTGACCCCATGAATTTAGATCTCGCTGGAATCAAGGAACCTGCCAAGACGAAGAGCTGGAAGAGCTGCCAGGAGGAGTACTGCCCCTTTGCTGTGTTGTTGCTTTGTTGGGTTGGCCTGCAGTTGCTGCTTCTGTCTTGGGCAGTGAAAGGACTGGACTGAACTTTCTACAAACTTGTGCTGAGTATCTCCAAGGGCCAGGAACCGAGCTGGCCTCCTGTTAAGAAGTCTCAGGGACTTCAAAGACTTCACAAGCCTCTGGGTACCGCTTCTGGAACGCTGTTTCAGTCGCCACAGAGGAAGGGAACTGCAACCGACTCCGTCAACCGAATCCATCCCTGGCCGGTGACCTGTTTGCACCGCAGACCGCATCGCCCCGCTTCGCATCGCAACCCTGGTCTCACCGTGGGCGACGTCCGACGCCGCCAACATCGAGCCGCTGCTTGCACCGTGACCTGTGGGCACCGCAGTTCGCATCGCATCGCTTCACTGGGCCAGCCGGACCAGACCGACACTGTCGCTGCAACTGGCTCAAGAGTCGAGACCGCACCGCATTTGGGGCACCGCTCGCACGTCTGCGACGCACCGCTCCGACTCGCACCACTGTCCGACGCCAGCTCCCGCACTCCGGCTAGGTCGCCTGCATCGCAACCTGTCAGCACCGCATCGAGCATCGTCTCGCCCTGCATCGCACGCCTTGGACTCACCGACTCCGTCTGCACGACGCTCATCGAGCCGCTGCCTGCACCGCATCGAGGGACACCGCACCTTGCATCGCTCCGTTTTGCACGCAACGCGACGAACGCCGACCGGCTCGTACACTCCGTACCAGCCACAACGAGAAAAGGTACTGTGACCGAGTCTGTTCACGACTCTGCTGGCCCGTATCGACGCGGTCGGCTGGAACTGTTAGACTCTGTGGTTTTCAGCATCGCGGTAGGCTCGGACGGAGCTACCGACTCGTACTGAACTTTGCTTTTGTGCTATTCCTGCAAAGAAGAAGTTACCGTATCAAGTATTCATTCGTAAAGTATAGTATTGTGGATTTTTGTCGTAATTGGTCTTGTCTTGAGTATATAAAGTATTGGTTATTTTTCTAAACTGGTGTGGTGTCCGTTTGTAGTGCTTACACTGTATTACTGTTGGTTATGTGCAAATGCTTTACACACTGCCTCTGAATTAAGCCTGACTGCTCGTGCCAAGCTACCACGAGGGTGAGCAGGGGTTACTTCACGAGTGTAACAACCCTTACCCTGACTAGGAAGAAGGGTCCCTACTTGGACAAAGGTGCAAGCCCTTGCCAACTAGAGATCCCATTTCTAACACACGGCCATTGTGGGTGTGCTGTGTGCTTCGCGTAATTGTGCATGTGTGCCATTGTGCCCATCTTCCCCCGTACCTCCCGTCGCTAGTCGTTACTCACCCTGTTGCTGTTGGGTCAGGTCGTATCGTGCTGTGTCCAGGCCCCCCAATCCTGCCACCGTCTCCTCACTCCTGACTGTGGCCACCATTTGCTCCAGCTCCTCCTGTGTCGCAGGACTCCCACCTCCAGTCGCCGTTGCTGCCTCCCTGTTGGCGGCGAGCTTATGTTTGGTCTGACTTTTCAGATCATGCCAGCGCCTCTTGACCTCCTCCAGTGACCTCCTGGACACTCCGACTGCATTGACATTGGTGACGATGGCCTGCCATATTTCGGGGTTTGGGTTGCCAGTGCCGCAGTGGAGGTGCCGAACAGTTGTTGATGGTGTTCGGTCACCCCCGTGACGATGATCCGGTCTTCCTGCGGACTGTACCCGGTCTTCCTCTTCCTCTTGTCCTTGCCCTTCCCCGAACGCGGGGTTCCTGGCTGGTCCTCCGTAGGGCTTGTGGTGTTCGGCTTGTCCTCTGCACTCGGTCCGGGTGCATCCATGTTGCTACGCAGTTTGAATTGTTTTTGGGCTTTTTTTTTCTTTCTTTTATGGTGCTTTTTCCCGCCGGACGCGTGGGATTTACAGGCCTGTGGCTGGTGTTTGCTGATTTCTGTACCGCGATTGGTCTCATCGCATGATTTCTCGCGTTTCGCATTTTTTCGGCGTGGCGTTGATTTTCATGCTGACATTTGACGCGTTATCTGGTGACTATCGCATGCTACCGCCTTGTTGTGAATTCCACGTTGACACTGGGTTATTTTCCCGAGATAGGCTGCGATATTGAAAGTTGCGTTACGCTACTCTTGCGGTAGTTATCACACGTTCTTGTGAATATACCCCTCAATGTTTGCAAAAGCTTCGAGGATGTTTGAAAGCTCACCAGGCCAGACACTTCGAATTAAAGTTGGTTTGTGACAAAATGGGGACCAGCCTTCTTTAGGATGCGTCCAGGATTATCTATTTTTTCAAAATAAAATAAGTTTGCTCAAAAAGCAGTATTTAAAATATGATTTCTTCACTTGATGTTTTGTTTCTTCTTTCCATATTCCCCTCCGCCGTCCTACCCCTTCCTGAAAATAGTTACAAAGTTTTTAAGCCTCTAATGAACTTGAGTCTTAGGATTGTTTCAACAATTGTATTAGTATTTAGTTTCTTTATAGAACCACAATGGGATTTATTGTTGTACTGCACGTCAGAGTTATTGATCCCTTCTCAATCACATTTTATGATTAATTTTCTGCTGAAGTTTTGTATAAGTTAACAATTGTTAAATAAAGCTTTTAAACTTAAAAAAGCAGTTTTGCACCTTCATTTAAACATTCACAAGGCCATGTCAGCAACCAGTCATTAATCAGTTGGGAGTTCAAATTGAATTTAATTCAAATTATATTCAAATAATAGGCTTACATTGATGGATTTCACAAAGATTCTCTACCCTCTTTATTGTACATAGAGATCGATTGCAAGAAGGCAATTAATCCCGTTTTCTCCTTAAAACCACTGTTTTGGGTAGTAATGCAATTACAAATGTCCTGGTATTTCTGGGCACGATATGCCTGAAAAAGTGGTCCCTAATTCTGAAAACCATGAGGAAAATTATGAAGTAATACCACTTTCCTCATGTTATTGCCCATTTTCGTATATCAAAATATGGAATCACTGGGCAATGGTGGGATATTACTGGCCGGTGTTGGTGATACTGGGTGCTGTAGCACCACACCTTGCTCAAGAGCCTCTTGGAATCTTACCCATAGAGTGAATTTGGCTTGTGCAGTGCTCTATAACTGAGTTTCTAGGACTATCTGAGGTAAAATGTGAAATACCACTAACTGTTTTTATAGAAAATGTGCACTATTTCTGCTTATATACATTTTGGCAGAGTGTAAGTGTGCAGCCTTGCGTTGAAAAATAACTATATAAAGAGTTATTTGTAATGATCACAATCATAGGCTATGGAGCACATTACATCGAAGTTACAGTTGTTACAGTTGTTGGGCTCAGTTCCGTAAGGAAAACATAAACGTGCGGGTAGAAATTTAGATCTCACTTTTTTGTGAAGTACAAACTTTCCTAGTAACATGCCTGGAAAGCTGCGTAAGGCACATTTTTCCAGGCAGTTTTCTGGGAATGTCATGTGATTTTGCCCAGATCCTTGTGTGTTAAAGCTCTTTCCCTGCATCTAAACTTCCAAGGCAAACCATTCCTTGTAATGCTCACTTACCACTGATGTCTCCACTCTCGCTTGTTGCAGCGTAATCTGCAGTGCTAAATGCATTCACACCCACAGTCGCATGATTAAAACCGAATACAGTAGTATCTCCCCTCAACCCCCTTTTAAAACTGTGCTCTTGGAACGTGAACTGCCTTAGAAGCAAGGCAGAGGAGACAGATTTCATCATTTTCCTCCAAATTTTCGACATCCTCCTACTGCAAGAAACCTGGGCCGAGAATCCAACACCAATCACAGGTTTCAAGGAGTATCAACTGGAAGCAGTAAAAAAATCAAATGAGGGCAGAGCTGAAGGAGGCCTCTCAAATTACATAGCAACCCACCCTTGGTGGCAACAAGAACACATAGATATCGGCCTAGCATGGGCTCAATGTATTAAACTCTCATCGCACAGTGATTTAAGATTAAATCACAAAACCTGTTACGCCAAATTTATTAAGCTGCAACATCTACATCCATCCTGGCCAGAAGAACAAACCCGGCCATTTTGCTTCATTGATAACACTCTTAAAATCACGTTCCCCCAGGACAAAATCATTCTGTCAGGAGATTTCAACATGCACCTCCTACAAACAAACAGCCACCTACCCAAACAACAACAGAATGTGACAGCTATGAAACTATTACCACCAGTAATTGCACATCTTCAAAAAACAGACCGCTATTGGTTAATCTGCAAAACCGCCCTTGAAGAAATTGGCCTGTGCTCAGTTAACAGCCGCCTTCCACAAGATCAACCAGCCGCCTTTATTAGGACCTCAAACAAAACTCATTCAACTCTGGATTATATATTTGTCGACTCAGAGATATTTGACAAGATCATGAGTTATTGCATAATACCCAGAGTCAAGAGCAAACACCTCCCCCAGCATGTAGAGCTCCAAGTTCACACCGCAAGAGTTCTCCACACCAACGATCTGATGGATCAACCTTGTGCCTACAGCCTAAAATGCATAGCCTGGAATTGAAGGACGACTGCCGAGATAATGAATTACATAATCATGTTCACTTCCCATACATCGGAAATCGAGCAGGCGCAGTGGACTCACTGGGAATCTCTTACTGAAGCACTAGCTACCACCTGGCCATACAATTGCTCGCAACCCCTTAACCCATCCACCATAGGGGCACCCTGGTTCTCAACAGTCCTTTGGAGAAAAAAAAGAGAGCTAAATAAGGAAATTAGACAGCTGCGAAAAACTGACCCACACTTTAGTCTTTCCAGCATGAATCAAATGGCAGTACTGAGGCGTACTTTTAAAAAGGCAATCTAGTCAGCCAAAAAAACACAATAAGAAAAAACATAATTAAATGTATTGCACACAAGCAAAAAACAGCAAACAGTTCTGGGCAGAAATAAACACACTAGCACAAGGCAAACTTTGCCATCACAATGCCGAAATTTCAGAATTAGACTGGACAACTTACATCAAAGCAGCCTGCCCAGGACAGGTAGTGAACAACACAATTGTGAAAGGCACAAACACGAAGGGATCAACGTTCACAGAGATTCCGTCAGAGTGAAAATGGCTGAAAGAAAGACAAGTCGAACACTCCTTGAAGAAATTTTGATCAGATGGGGCACCGGGACCAAATGGTCTCCCAAATGCTCTCTTCAAGCACGATCAACCCTTCTGGGCCTCACACCTTACCCCCCCTATTTAACCTGCCACTCTCCACCAATACAATTCCCGCATTGTGGAGAGGAAGCATCCTCCATCCCATCTTCAAGTCAGGCTCACAGACAAACCCAGCAAACTACAGATTAATTGCCTCGATAGATGTCGAAGCCAAACTTTATGCCGACAATCTATTAAGAGATTTTGAAGTTTGGGCATCAGCCGAAACCATAATCCCAGTCACACAAATGGGTTTCAGGGCGGGCATGAGCACAACCACCAATCTTCTTGCCCTCAGACTTCTCATCAAAAAAGCCATTCACAAGTCCTCCAACCTATACACTTGCTTTGTTGACCTAAAAGCTGCATTCGACATGGTCCCACGGGACCTGTTCTGCGCAAAAATGGCCAGACAGGGTGCATCACCGAAACTCCTCAAAGCAATAATCAACTTATACACAGATACCTGGGTATGAGTCAAAATAGGTAGGGGGTGACAGGACGGAAAAAGATACCCACTTTCATCGGACAAAAACAAGGATGCGTTCTTGCTCCCTGCTTTTTCAATATATATATATACAGCAGACCTGGATGGCCATCTATCTGAAGCTTTGAGTGACCCACGAAAACTAGCGAAGAGACTGGTGCACAGCCTACAATACGCAGACGACATCATCTTATGCAGCCAGACCCCAATCAGCATCCAGCGCCAAATTACAACTCTCCTCGAATTTACTGAATCATCAGGCTGGAAATTAAATTATAGCAAAACAAAAATCAACTGTATGTCATCGAAAAGCAGCCAGTAAAACAAAATTCAAATGGAAAGCAGCAGGGAACAGCCTCGACTTGGTAAACACTTACTCACAAATACTTAGGGGTGGAAATGGACACAAGATTACATTTGAAACAGCATTTAGTACAAAGAAGGGATCTAGCTAACAAGCTATACTTCGCTTTCAACCAAATAAAAAAAAAAGATGGGGAGTTCATTGGGTGAAGTTTTTACCCTGATTGACCTATGGCTCGGAGCTGCTAAAGGGCAAGGACGTAACCACCTTAAACCAATTATAGTCCGTTCTATTCAAACGCACCTTCCATTTACCACAACACATTTCTCAAGCACAAGTGCGCCTGGAATACGGGCTTTTTCACCAACTTCCAGTAAGGATGACCACCATAATCAAACTGTGCTCGAAGATGAGTGCTTCATCCCCCGAAACACTGGCCCCCTTGTGCTGGACTGAAATGGAGCGCCAGCACACCCCAAAAAACAACTGGCCAACAGTGCTCCAACAAGCTCTAACATCCCTTGATCTCTCCAAAGTCTGGGAGTTGAACATCAGTTTTACAGTGTTTAGTGTTTAAAAAAATCGCTAACAAAGCGGCTAAGTTAAAATCCTGGATGCCCGACAAAGCAGAAATGGCTGTGAAAAAGCATGGCTGGTCAGTTTTACAATCGTACACCAACTGGGGCCACCAACCATACCTCAAATGTCCCATTTCTCAATCCATCCAACACTTTCTCCTACTAATCCGTATGGGTGTTTTCCCCTCAAAAGATCAGGTCCCACCCTGGAAACAAGGTTGGCCGAATTCCCTTTACCGTTTATGTGGTCAATTTGAGGAAAACCAGTTAAAAATTCTACGCATTTGTCCTGCTGTCAACCAACTTCGACAGAAATTGCTTTGCCCCGCTTTCCTGGCACTCAAGATAAGTTCCTGCAAGTGATGACATTACTGAACAGCCATTCAATTCAGCTCTCCTACAGGGCCGCCAAGTTCCTACGACAAGTGAACAAATTACTATCAGCACAACAGAAGCCAGACTAGATAAGAAACTGTCAGCCTAGTAATGGGTACCATCAACAGTTTAACCAGAAGCCATCATTCTGATAGGCGTCTGAGTCTCATTACAAGCAAAATTGTAGCCCTCATTCAATCAGGGGCAATCGTCCCCAAATCTATACCTGGACAGAGCCACCTCTGCCCGGCAAACATCTCTCTAATCAAATTTAACCTATTGCAGATAGTTTTATTAATAAATCTTTCAAAGTTGGAGAAAGGTGTATTTACTCGACCAGTCCCCAATTGCCAAATCATTTTAAAGCGCTCTGTGGCAGGAAGTGTGTAAAGATCAAATCTGAAAGACTGTTGTTATCTCGCTGTGATTGTTTAATTTTAATGCTTGCCCATGCTGCACAAATTCAGATTCGGTTTCAAATCGCTTATCTGCTTAAAATACTTGCATACAAGCAAGTAACCAGCTGAATAACGTTTTGAATTGTTTTGGATGTATTCATGATGTTTACATAGTGTAATGAATTATAATGTTTAACCTGTGAAATTGTTATGGTGTTAATTAACTGAAACAATAAACTGAAACTTGAAACTTGAGCATTCGCACCCACTAGGAATCCCTTTGTGTGTGTTCCTGGAAGACATAAAAAGGTAAGTTTAGTCATAAACCTATGCATAAGACCAAACATACCTTTGTGACAAGGGCATATTATCTTCATAGTTTGGCTTGTAATAAAAATGTACCTTCTATGTGTAGGCTTCCTGGTACTTTAAATATGAAGTCATACTGAAATATCAAGATCCATAACCAGAACATTAAAATGTTAAACATTTGCATTCACAGAATTGCATGGGAAATAGTGTGCTACACCGCCACGCTATACTATAGAACATTACTGCCTACTTTTAGGGTGGTGCGGTAAATGGTGAAAAGTGTGTTGTGTCAGCACATTTTTATGGCATTAGTCGATTCAGCATCATGCAGAAACACATGTAGAAATACTGCATGTATACATAAATATCAGATGCTTGGAATATTTGTACAAGTGGTACACAAATACTCGTTGCAAGCCTTGAAGTATCAAGAAATTGGATTAATTAAAATAGCAATTGTAAAAAATGCAAATCATTCACATTTGCATACAGACACCACTTAATAATAATACAACTACTGCTCTAGATGATTTGATGTGTTACAATAAATTCACTTAATTGGTTCCATTCACGAAGGTATGTTTATATGTGTAGATTTACTCAAGTTTAAACCTACACATTTTTGCTATTCACATTTCCGAAGATAGATTTATATGTAAGTTTAGACTTACTGTCTCCATCCATGAAACTAGGGGTTAGAGAGATCTACGACTTAATTTATGAGTGTGAAGCTACTACTAATAACTTTTCACTCATAGGCAGAGATTTCCAGCACTGGGCCGGAGATCTGTCTATGACAAAATATAGGGAAAAATAATGAACTTTATTACTTACTAAAAATAAATATTTATTTAAATATATTAATGTAAAATGTAAAAATGTTAAACCGACTAATCCGAAAAGCATCATTTGCACAAGATCGTTGGACCCTTATGGCCCGAAAGCATGCTCATCTTTTACAAAGCAGTTACAACAACAAAAAAGATTCAAAAATATCTTACAGACACTTTCGCTGCACACTATAAAATTAAGTAATGTCTTATTAGAATGGGAAACTTCACATCACTTGATCTTTTACCACCATGGTCGATGTGCCCAGTATCAACCGAGTGTCGGCTGTGTGGTCGATCTCAGGAGAATCTATCTCACCTTCTCTGTATTTGCCCAGCTCTAATCAATGACCGCAGGAAACTCCTGCGTCAAAAATGGATTACACAAGGTTCTCGTACAATTCAAGCAGCAGTAGATTTCCTGCTTAACGACGCTCATCCTCAAGCTATCTGCGGTTTGATCAAATTCCTAAATAAAACCGACAAGTTGCTAAGAGCTGCTACCCTGCCGGACAGTTGTAGAACATAAACTGTATTCCCCATCCTCCTTCCTAAATGCGCTTTAATGTTTAAATTTAAGTTGCATGCAAACTACCACCTACGATTTACACTTTTATTCTTGCATAAATACATGAAGCATTAATCCATGGGAAATTAAATAGGAATGCTCACTAAATGTCTGGCTGATTATCAGACAGTTATCTCATGCAGGACTTGAGCAAAATATTGCACTTGCGGAATGTTCTTACTTTTATTAACGCATTGACACTTCAAACTTCATCATAACGGGTGCAAAAGCAGTGACTGAGGCTTTAATCAAACATGCATTACTACTAATACATTTACAAGATATTGACAGTTTTGTAATTGATTTTATACCTTGTCGAAAGTCACTGTCCAACGCTCCTTTTATCGTAAGCAGACATTTTTATATGTGAAATGACTTTATAACAACAATTTTTAAAATTGCAAATTTTACGGCTATTTGATATCATACTTACCCATGTTTGTTTTATAGGTTTTATCAATTTGTAATGGCTTTAATTAGCTGAGCAAAAACAAATAAACTCTAATGTAAAATAGAAGTGCAATTCAATTAAAATAATTGCTATTCATCTAGAACTGATAAAAATAAACCAGCTCATCAAATGAAATGTCCATTAAATAAGTTAATAAGTAAAATATATTAATTAATTCGTAACTATTTCTAAAAATAATTTCGAAAAAAATCTCTACCCCACCAGCATTTTAATATGTAATGAATATTTAGTCAATTTAGGTACAAGTCTCGTTTTTAATGAATTTTAAATAATTGTACATCTGATGTTAAAAGTTTAGGGCCTGATTACGAGTCTGGCGGTCTTCTGACCGCCAGACTCACAGTGGCGCAGCAGCGGCCGTCCACCGTCCACTGTATTGCGACTTCTAAAGTCGTTGCGGCGGTGGACCATCGGCTCCACCAGGGAACAGTCATTCACTTGCGGTGGCAAAGGAGCGCCACAATGCAATATGCTGAGCGGGGACTGGCGCAGTCCCCCTCAGCATATTACGAGTCCTGGACTGCCAGCCTTTTCATGGCGGAGGCCCGCCATGAAAAGGCTGGCGGTGCAGGCACAAAGGGGGCCCTACAGGGCCCCCATTGCCACCCTGCCATGGGGATACATTCAGGGGGGCACAAAATGTGCCCCCGTGTCTGTACCCCCACAAAGTTCCAGCACGGCATGGACATCCACGTCCATGCCATACTGGAACTTTTTTCTGTTCCCATTGCGGTGCCTGTTTTGCAGGCACCGCCATGGGAATAGCAAAGAACCGCCAACCGTATTACGAGTTGCACATTTGCAACTCGGAATACGGTTGGCGGTGCTTGTGCAGCTTTGGCGCAGCGGAGGCGGCATTGCGCCATCACAGCTGCTGTGCTAAAGTCGTAATCAGGCCCTTCATTTTTAAAAAAGAAATGTTATTATTGTTTAACTCTATAAAATATTTAAATTTAAATGTAATATATCCTAACTATTAATATATATATATATATATATATATATATATATATATATATATATATTCAGTTATTTTAGAAGTCAAAAAAGTTACAATAATGTAATTATTTTAATATTTTTCCATATTTGGTGATAATTTAAGTACCAGCCTCCATTATTGGACATGTTGAAGTGTTGGTGAATGGACGTGTGGAGATGTGTTGTGCTAGACTTACTCCAAAGCCAGGCTGGAGTACATTTGTAACTCTGTTGTGGCCTTCTAGGATGTATAACTTTGGAAGTGCAGTTTGTGAATAGCAATGGTCTTGCTCTTTTGTGAGTGAGTTTTTATTAGCATATCTCTTTATGAACCCCTAATTTGATTTCCTTAAACCCCTCCTATATTGTAGTAAGTGTTCCTTATGTTCCAGTCACTCCTCAGTCCCTCCCACATTTACTACTATGTATGGATATCTCCCTATAGAAAATATAGCAGTGCTGGAGCTATGGATTTGCACCCGCAGATTTGTGAATTGCCTTTTGCAGTAAGTAGTAATACTGTAGCACTGGTTTACGTACTACAAAATGCAATTTGTGATTCGGGCCCAATGTGTCCCATGTAATACATAGGTGGGATTGCTGATAATGCAATGGCACATCAGAACTGTAGTATGCATCCATCAGCCCTAGGAGTCTTGCAGGAATGCAGTCTTTTTGTAGCTTATTACACCACTTCCACTGTACTCGTGCATCTGTATCCCCAGTGAATCTAGGGAAATGCAGTGTTAAAAAATACATCTTGTCGAGTATGAGATTCATAATCTCTAGTATAAAGTAATTCATAGAAGTCTCAAAATGTGCCCCTCTTTCCCATCATTAAAAACTAGTCTCCCACTTTTCTAAACTTGAAATTCTAGCCCTATTCTGTTTACCTTTTAGTGTTTTTGATTCACCCACTTTTTTTTGTTTTTGAAAAACAAAAACAAAAACTTTGGTAGATGGCTGGCAAAACTGACAGCTGCCATCCACCAAACTATTTGTGCTTTTAGATAAACTGCTGTAATAGTGATCTCTAGATTTGGCGAATGGTAGTCTAAACATAATGTCCTCTGCCACCCTAGCTGATGGGCTACCACACACAAAACTCCAGATTTGGTGCTCAGTTTTCTTTTAGCCAATTCCTCTTTTATCTTTTGAAACAGATTCATTTTCACCAAGATAGCTTTTACTAAGTCCTAGAGCAACAGCACCATGTCTCTTTGAAGGTTTAATGGGCCCTTATGTTTTGTCACTCTGATTAGTAGTTCTTTTGCTCGTAACACAATCGTTTGGGCTAATTGCCTCTCAGATGATTGCTGTCATTCTGCTTCCTGGGGCTGATTCTCTGAATCTTTCAATACTGCTCCCCTTTGCTTCCTTCATTCCAGAGACCTAGAAGAGGAGTAGTGTAATGTATTCATTGATATTGTTTCCATCTGCTTCCTCTGAATCATTTGTGCTTGAAATGTTTTTTATTTATTTTTTATTTATTTTGAAGGTTTTATATAGCGCTAGCTCCACCCAAGGGTATCAGAGCGCTTTACATCAGCAATGGCAATAAACAAGAAAGCAGCAATAGCAATGCACAAAACAAATTCTACAGATGATCAGACAAAAGTAAAAAGGCACTATTTAGAGTACATAGTGAGAAGAGTGCATATAAGATAAACAAAACACCAATTGAAAGAACAAGAGTGTCATTATAGATAGCACTTTTACAGTAAGCCAAGGAGGACTCAGGGGACATCGTGAGGGTGAGGGGGAATATAATGAAGGGGAGGGGGGTGAGGAAGGTATGAGGAGGGGGGTAAGTGGGTGTGAGGGGTAGGCGGGGTTGCCTAAGGCAGGAGGAGGAAAAATAGTCAAAAAGGAGAACAGGGAGTTAATTTCCCCAATATTTAGTGAGGAGGTGTATTTTAAGGTTTCTTTTGAAGTTGGCATAGGAGGGGTTGCATCGAAGGTCTTTGGGGAGGGCGTTCCAGATGGTTGGGGCCTTGCCAGAGAAGGAGCGGGATTGTGAGGTGCTTTTTTTGAGTAGAGGGGGTATGAGAAGAAGAGTGTTGGTGCTTCTCAGCGTTCGGGCGCAGCCAGCTTTTTTGAGTTTAGTTGATAGGTAGGTTAGAGTCTTCTGATAGAGGGCTTTGTGTGTAATACAGGCAATTTTATAGGAGGATCTACCTTCGATGGGGAGCCATTTGAGGGCCTTGAGGGCAGGTGAGATGCGGTCATAACGTTTACAGTTTGTTGTAAGTCTGGCTGCGAGGTTGAGGACGGATTTGATGGGGGCAAGGTGGATTTTGGGAGTACCAGAGAGAAGGGCATTTCTGTAGTCAATTTTGGATAGGACAAGAGATTGGGTAATTACTTTGAAGTCTTCAGCTGGAATAAAGGATTTGATTTTTTTGAGATGTTGGAGTGTGAAAAGTGCACTTTTTGCTGAATTTATAACATGGGAGTTTAGTGTAAGATTATTGTTGATGGTGATGCCGGGTGATTTGACAGATTCGGCGATGGAGAGAGGGCAGTTAAGGGCATTAAGGTCAGCGATCCATGTTTGAATGGGGAGAGGGTTGTTTTTGGGCGAGAAGAGGATGATCTCAGTTTTGTTAGGGTTGAGTTTAAGATGGTTGTTGTGGAACCAAGTTTGGATCTTGGTTAGTGCTGTGTTGAGGTGCAGGATATCGGAATGGGATTTTATTTTATAGTACAGTTGGGTGTCATCAGCGTACAGGTGATAGTTGATTTTGGCTTGTTTAAGTATCAGGGTAAGGGGTTCCATAAAGAGGTTGAAAAGGGCAGGAGAGAGGATGGATCCTTGCGGGACACCTAGGGAGACGGATGTTGGGCTAGAGAGGCAGTTTTGAATTTTAATTTGTTGGGTTCTATGTTGGAAGTAGGAGTTGAACCAGTTAAGGACAGTGCCATTAAGGCCAAAGCGATCTTTGAGTGTATTGAGTAGGGTTGGGTGGTAAACTGTGCCAAATGCAGCGGTGAGGTCAAGAAGGATGAGTAGGTAGGTCTCACCCTTGTTCAGGGCAAGGTGTATGTCATCGACTATGTTGAGCAGTGCAGTTTCAGTGCTGCAACCTTTGCGGAAGCCAGATTGCAGGGGGTCTAGAAGGTTGAATGTGTCAATGTGTATGTCCAGTTGAAGTAGGGCGCACTTTTCTAGGGCTTTAGAGAGGAGGGGGAGGTTGGAGATAGGGCGGAGATTGTTAGGGTCATTGGGGTCAGCCTTGGGATTTTTGGGAATGGGAGTGATTTGTCCGAGTTGAAGGGAAGTGGGAACATTCCCTGTTGAGAGGGAGGCGTTAATGATTTTGGTCCAGTAGGGGACAATGACGTGTTTGAGATCTTGGACGAGTGTGGAAGGGAGAGGGTCTTTAGTGTGGGAGGACGGTTTGAGTTTGGATAGGATGTTGAAGACTTCCCATTCAGAAACGGAGTGGAAATTATGCCATGAGGCGTTATTTTTAAGCGGTGTGATAGTAAGGGGGGGTTCAGGAGGGGTATGTGAGGGGAGGAGGAGTGAGGGAGTCGAGGGTGTTTTCAAGGGGAGTGGAGGATATGGTGAAGTATCCAGGGGATGTTGAGGGGTGAGCGAGGGTTGAGTATCAAGGAAAGCATGGTCAATTTTGGCAATTTTTTCAGTGAAAAAGTTGGCAATTTCTTCACATTTGTTAGTGGAGGCCACCGGGTTGAGGGGTGCAGGGGAGGTTTGGTTTCTAATAATGTTGAACAGTTCTCTAGGTCTGTATTTGGCACGTGAGAGTTGTAGACAAAAGAAAGATGCTTTTTCCGAAAAGTTGTGTTTTTTGTAAGAGGATCTTGCAATTCTAAGGAGAGCAAGATGGGATGGGGAAGGGTGTTGGGTCCATGTCCATGTTCTGAAATGTTATCTCCTTGTGCATGTTTCTGTGATCCTCAAACTTAGAATTCCGGCTTTCGAGTGTACATCCTCCGATTTCAATTTGTTGTTTATCATTTGGGTAGAAGCTAGGGGAATAGAGTGTTTTTTCCTTTAAATCTTACACTCTATGTCTTTTCTCTTTCATCAATGTCACATTTGAGGTCAGCGACAGTCTAGGTGAGACTCTTGCTGGGCTCTGCCATCCCCTGCTGCAAATCCTCTTTCTATACCTTGTGCAATTCCTATAAGCAAAAGTGGATATCATCCTTAAAGAGCTGGGTGTCTTTCTTTTCAGTTGTCATTGTGGGTGATGTCTGTCATGTTCAAAGTTTGCTTCCACGTGTTAATGCCCTGTCTCCACACACACACAAACACACACTAAGTCCATATATGTCTCTTGTCCCTCAGAGTCCATTTGTGACTCACTCAGTCTGAGAGATGATTCACTCTAACTGCTTTATATTTCCAGCATTTTTAGATCAGGTTTGCCTTATCTGATGCATATTTCAGGTTTTCTGACTTTTCTGTGAGATTTTTAGCTGAATGTCTGTAGTGTAAGTTATAGCCCCTTGTTTCCTCTATGTATTTTAGTGATTTTATACCCCTACATCCAAACTGCAGTTGAATTCCCACTTCAGTCACCTAATGTTTGTGTTTTGATTAGTGCTGCATATCTACCAGGCTTCAGATTGAAAAAAATAATTAGGCCAATTTGGTCATATGGGCACCCTGCCAAAGTTAAGGGTGCTCTGTTTTCCCTGCCTCTCAGGTTTGAATTTGCATTGTGACCATCTTTCAATAAAATGTCACTGTCCTAAATCCTCCTCTCTGCCCATTATTGATTACTGTGTGCTCAAATCTAGTATGGGCCTTTGTTCCTCTGCGTTCCTGAGGAAAGCTTATGATTTCATTACCCTCCTGCCTAGAGTCTTAGCCCTCCCTCCACACATTCACCCTAGTTTCCTGCTCCAAAGCTCTTCATACACTTAGGCCCATTTTTATTAAAGTTTTGTGTCACCCTTGTGCCATGCAACGGGACACAAGGGTAACGCAAAACCTTAATTAAATTTACTGAGTCACGCAAGGCCACCTTGTGTGGCCCTACGTGGCTTGATAAATCTAGAGTAACGCAAGGCTGCGCAAATCACAGCCTTGTGTTACTCTGTGGCAGGGAGAAATTCCGTGGGTGTTCTCACTCATCCACTAATGCATTCTCACACATTCCCAGATTTACCAACACTAGTAGACCTGTGAATGCATCAGAATTGTATGCCTCCCCACCAGAGGCGAAACAAGGAAAAATAACGTTATTTTTCCATGTTGTTTCCTTTTTATAAGTGTGCTGCATTGTGCATCATATGTAAAAAAGGGCAAAAATGCCTCTGAGGATTGTTTTTGTGCAGGAAGATGCTCCTTCTTGCACAAAAACAATACTGTGTACAACGCAGGCACCCTTGCACCATGGTGCAAGGGTGCCTGCATTGGCCCTAGGCAGCAGATTGTGCGCCAGTGCAGGCGTAGAGCAAGAATGCGCCGTAAAATGTTAGATAGGGTGCATTCTTGCCCTCTTTCACAAAGCACAGCGCAGAAAAGTGGCTTGCTGCATTGCATGATTTTTTGTGAAATATGTCCCTGAGTCTGTAGTCAATTTAATGCTGCTAGCCATGCAAGCCCTGATGTGGTTGTGGAGCATCCACTTCTTTTGATCTGCCTTAGTCCTCTTTAGCAGAGCCACACAGACATTGTCTGCTTACCTAAGTCAGCGCCTGTAGTTCACTCTAGTGCCTAAGGGCTCGCATGATTTGATACCTTTGTCCACCATCTTGACTGGCCTGTGTTGGCCACGCTGCAGACGGTGTCACCACAGACACCAACAATTGGTCTAAACCTGCTGCAGAGACTACCGAAGTGCAGAATAAAGCCCCTGTTTCTACACAAGCTGGTGAAATGTCTCCTCACTCATTACAGTCTTTAATGGCCTAGTAGTCAGCCCAGAGCTTCACTGAGGACTGTCTGCATCTTGGCAGTTCACGTATGCCCTCCTAAGTGTATAAGTGTATAATTTTAATAAGATAAAATGACTAAACGAGGACAAATAGAAGATACACATTAGGCCAGGATACTCATTCAAATTTATGCTTTTTAACTTAAAATCAGACAAATTCCCAAAAATACGGCCCGAACATTTTGCCCCTAAAAGGTAAAACCTTTATGTTTTTATAGTTAATGTAATTTTTATATAATATTTATTAAGTACATTGAGTTTTCTCTGTAAGCCAACATCTGTGTAAACTATAATACCTATGTTGTCTGCATTTAGTAAGATATGTTCTTGCTTTAGAGAAAATGAGTAGGAAGAGATGAGTCTCATTGGTAAATTCCCAAAAATAGTCCAAACAAGACATAGCTCCACTTCAATACAGTGCCCACATATATTTTCTGAAATAATCAACCAGACAAATCTAATTTGACATGAACTCATTTATCAGAAAGCAAAAGTTGCAAACCTGAGAATATCATCAGCTGGCTAATCCACTGCTTCAAGTTCTGCCAGAAAATTGCATGATCAAAATGTTTTTTGTACAAAAAATCAAGTTTTTTTTATATTATGATAACCATCATGTTGTGATGGAAGAAATATTGTGGAAGATAATATCACAAGTAAGAATATTTTTAGGTATGTTTTGTAAACTGTATTGTAATTAAAAAATATTGCTGCATTAATATATTTTTTCAATATTTTTGTTATGTTCGAAGTATCTTTCTTATGGTTTTCTATGTGTTTTGCTGTATTTTTATTATTTTGAAATTGAAAATACTTAGCAGTGGGATCTTGGGTTTATAAGGGAAATGGATGTGGAGATGTTTATATATTTATTTATAAAATTGAGATTTTTTTATGCAAATATTGTCTAAATTTACCAATTTTAACTGTAAAATATTTTAATTTTATAAAATTGTTTTTTTTTAAATATAAGATTTTCAGATAAATATTAATTGCGATTTAAATGTTATTTAAAAAAATATATTAAAAATGATAACAGAACAAGGGGATACATATAATAAAAAAACAGGTGAATATTATTCATTCTCATATTTATAAATAAAATATATAAATTAAAAATTATGTTTATTTAAGACTTTATTTATGAACATTATTATTAATATTGATAATATGTATATTATTGACTATATAAAAATAGAACAGGTGGTGCAATGCCTTCGCGTTGAACTTAAAAATGACAGAAAGCACGCAATGAATCAACATAAAGTCCCAGTAAGGCAAGTAAAATGGTTCTCTGCAGACTGCTTAAAAAAGAAGAGGGAGATAAGTAGAGAAGCACGTAGACTTAGGGGCCGATTCCGATTCGGGCCGGAAAACGTACCGACCGACTTGGAGCCGGAATTAATTCCGACCGACACGTACCGGTGCAGCCCGACCCGCAAAGTACGATGAAAAGCGTGCAAAACCCGACCGACTCGTACGGAACACAAGCCGAACGACCGAGCCGCGCGGTAAACAGCAATCCGGCCGGAAAAACACGCGAATCTAACCGACCGACACGCACCCGGAACAATCCCGAACGAAACGTACCCGCGAACTCCCACCCGCCAAGTACGATGCAACGCGTGGAAAACACGACCGAGTCGCACGGAGGACAAGCCGTACGACCGACACGCATACAAAACTGCGAGCCGAAGCAACCCAAAACACCGCGACCGACGCGTCCGCAGCATAGAAAACTGCACAAACACAGCGTGAACGATTCGGAGAAGCCCGTACGAGACAACTGCAGGGTCAGACTCGGCCACAAGAACGTCTCCTACATGCACAAAAAGTACAAAGGGAAAATACACAAAAAAAGGCCAAACAAGCAATTACAAAGCCAATAAATACTGGGGGGGGGCAGGGAACAAAGACATACCCACAACTCCACCCATATAAAGGACACAAATCCCTACCATGATCCTTTGCAAATTCAAATTACCTGCCAGCACTCAACAGACAGCAACCATACACCCACAGCTCATCCATCACACAAGCCACACACCATCAGCATCTCAACAAATAGCAACCTCACATACACCCAGCAAAACACACACTCACACACCTTCACCTGCACACCAACACACACACCACTCACCATCACCACCCATCACCATGCCCCCAAAGAAGAATCATAAGTTCCTAGATAGTGAATTGGAAGTCCTGGTAGATGAGATACTCAGGGTAGAGCCACAGCTGTTTGGTACACTTGTCCAACAGACACCCATGACGCAGAAAACAAAGATGTGGGAGAGGATCATCGACAGGGTGAACGCACAATCACCATGTTTGCGCACAAAGATAGACATTCAGAACAGGTGGTATGACGTGCGCAGGAGGGTCAGGGAGCTGTTGAAGAAGGACTACCTCGTGAGCCAACACACCGGCAGTGGCCCTCCTGCCAAGCCAGTCTACCTCAGGCCCTGGGAGGAGAAGGTGCGGGCCATCCTACCACCAGTGAGCGTATATGGACTAGAAAACATCCCAGAGCCTGGTGAGTACACAACAAATGTACACAATATTGTGCCACAATACACACACATCACTGTCAAGGGGAGAGTCAAACCATGCACCCTTAGCAAATACACAGCAACCAAAAGATAATCATCCCAAGATGTGTATGTTAGTCAGATAAACACAATACATGCCATCTCATAGTGATATGTAACTGTGTCATGACATGTACAAACCTAACAACAAATAGAGCAAGGCAGTGGTACAAATCTAACCAACAAACACAGTCAGATATTTTGCCACCACTAGAACACCACCTCACAGGGAAGCTCACTGAAAGGAAGGAATTCTGTGTATGCTGGGCAAGTCAGTGTAGCCAATAGCATCATGGGAGTCGTAGTCACACATATTGCCCACCCTCACAATGCGCACATCAACACCACCATGAACCATGCTCACATCACAGGGAGTGGAAAAGGACTCACAAGATGGCTGACACTGGGTACTGCTGTGGGGAGCACAAGGCCCTGCTGGGAACTGTGCAACAACCAACAGCAGGACACCACTGACTGACATCCTGAAAGACAACTTGCACTCCCTGCAATGGAAGCACCTTCCATGGTGGGATATCTGGCTGGGTGGGAAGGAGGACTCACAGCACTGACCATAGTCACAAGCACCTCCCCTCACACACCCCCTCAACACAAACTCCACATAACCCACCTGGGAGAATGCAATGCCTCACATCCTAACTGAAGATCCCACAAAGAACCACCACCCTGGTTTATGCTGTGTGAAGCACAGGGACACTCTTGGGACTTTTAGCCAAACAACTGCCAGGACAACACTCTCAGCCCTCCTGTCAGCACAGGCAGCCCACCCCACAGGGAAGCAGAGTCAAAAGGAAGGAAGGATGGGCATGCTGGGAAGGGGGTGGAGGCAATAGCATGATGGGAGTTGTAGGCACAGATATTGTTCACCCTCACAATTGGCCCATCAACACCACTCTGAACCATGCTCACATCACAGGGAGTGGAAAAGGACTCACAAGATGGCTGACACTGGGTACTGCTAGGGGGAGCACAAGGCCCTGCTGGGAACTGTGCAACAACCAACAGCAGGACACCACTGACTGACATCCTGAAAGACAACTTGCACTCCCTGCAATGGAAGCACGTTCCATGGTGGGATATCTGGCTGGGTGGGAAGGAGGACTCACAGCACAGACCATAGTCACCAGCAGCTCTACCCACACCCCCCCCCCTAACACAAACTCCACACAACTCACCTGGGAGAATGCATTGCCTCACACTCCAATCAAATAACCCACAAAGAACCACAACCCTGGGTCATGCTGTGTGAAGCACAGGGACACACATGGGACCTGTAGCAGAACTAACCCCAGGATAACACTGTCAGCCATCTTGTCAGCACAGGCACACAACCCCACAGGGAAGCAGAGTCAAAGGGAAGGAAGCATGGGCATGCTGGGAAGGGGGTGGAGGCTATAGCATGATGGGAGTGGTAGTCACAGCTCAACATCCCTCACCCACATGGCCCAGCAAGCTCACAACCAAGCATGCACACACCACAGAGAGTGGAAAGCCCCATCAAAGATGTCTGACACTGGTGCTCTGTTGTGGGGAGCACAAGGCCATGCTGGGAACTGGCCACCAACCAACAGCAGGACACCACTGTCAGCCATCTTGCCATTGCTCTCACACTCACACACAGTGAAGTCCACCCAAAAGCAAGTAAGTATGGGCATGCTGGGAAGTGGGGTGGAGGCAATAGCATGATGGGAGTGGTAGTCACAGCTCAACATCCCCCACCCACATGGCCCAGAAAGCTCACACTCAAGCATGCACACCCCACAGAGAGTGGAAAGCCCCATCAAAGATGTCTGACACTGGTGCTCTGTTGTGGGGAGCACAAGGCCATGCTGGGAACTGGCCAATCAATCAATCAATCAATCATAGTCACTTATAAAGCGCACTACATACCCGCGAGGGTCTCAAGGCGCTGGGGGAAGAGGGGGTGGTGCTGCTACTGATCGAAGAGCCAGGTCTTGAGGAGTCTTCTGAAGGCCAGTAGGTCTTGGGTCTGTCGGAGGTTGGTGGGGAGGGTGTTCCAGGTCTTGGCGGCGAGGTGGGAGAAGGATCTGCCGCCGGCGGTCGTTTTCCGGATGCGGGGGACTGTGGCGAGGGCGAGGCTGGTCGAGCGGAGCTGGCGGGTGGGGGTGTAGAAGCTGAGTCGTCTGTTGAGGTAGGCTGGTCCGGAGTTGTGGAGTGCTTTGTGTGCGTGGGTGAGGAGCTTGAAGGTTATCCTCTTGTTGACAGGGAGCCAGTGCAGGTCTCTCAGGTGGGGTGTGATGTGGCTGCGTCGGGGGATGTCGAGGATAAGACGTGCAGAGGCGTTCTGGATGCGTTGCAGCCGTCTCAGGAGCTTAGCCGTCGTTCCTGCGTAGAGGGCGTTTCCGTAGTCCAGACTGCTGGTGACGAGGGCCTGGGTGACTGTTTTTCTTGTTTCGGTGGGGATCCACTTGAAGATCCTGCGGAGCATTCGGAGGATGTTGAAGCAGGATGAGGAAACGGCGTTGACCTGCTTAGTCATGGAGAGGGTGGGGTCGAGGATGACCCCTAGGTTGCGTACGTGGTCGGTGGGTGGCGGGGCTGTTCCCAGTGATGTTGGCCACCAGGAGTCGTCCCAGGCTGAAGGGTTGGAACCAAGGATGAGGACCTCCGTCTTGTCCGAGTTCAGCTTCAGGCGGCTGGTCCTCATCCATTCTGCGACGGCCTTCATTCCTTCGTGGAGGTGGGCTTTGGCGGTGTGAGGGTCTTTGGTGAGGGAGAGGATCAGCTGGGTGTCGTCGGCGTAGGAGATGATGTTGAGGTTGTGCTGTCGGGCGACGTGGGCGAGGGGTGCCATGTAGATGTTGAACAGCGTTGGGCTGAGGGAGGAGCCTTGGGGTACGCCGCAGATGATCTTGGTGGCCTTGGATCGGAAGGGGGCGAGGCGGACGCTTTGTGTTCTGCCGGAAAGGAAGGATGTGGTCCAGTCCAGGGCCTTCTCTTGGATCCCGGCGTCGTGAAGGCGTGTTCGTAGTGTGTGGTGGCAGACCGTGTCGAAGGCGGCTGATAGGTCCAGGAGGATGAGGGCTGCTGTTTCTCCGTTGTCTAGCAGGGTCCTGATGTCATCGGTGGCGGCGATGAGGGCGGTTTCGGTGCTGTGGTTGCTGTGGAAGCCGGACTGGGAAGGGTCCAGGATGTTGTTCTCCTCGAGGTAGCGGGTCAGTTGCCACCAACCAACAGCAGGACACCACTGTCAGCCATCTTGCCATTGCTCTCACACTCACACACAGTGAAGTCCACCCAAAAGCAAGTAAGTATGGGCATGCTGGGAAGTGGGGTGGAGGCAATAGCATGATGGGAGTGGTAGTCACAGATATTGGTCACCCCCACAACTGTCCCATCAACACCACCCTGAACCATGCGCACATCACAGGGAGTGGAAAACAACTGACAAGATGGCTGACACTGGCTACTGCTGTGGGGAGCACAAGGCCCTGCTGGCAACTGTGCACCAACCAACAGCAGGACACCACTGACTGACATCCTGAAAGACAACTTGCACTCCCTGCAATGAAAGCACCTTCCATGGTGGAATATCTGGCTGGGTGGGAAGGAGGGCCGGATGTCAACCAAATACAACCAATGCAGACCATGTACACACCCCAACATTCACATAGAAATGCCCAAATAATGCAGGACAATGTGCTACACCAATATCAACCCCTGACTGTGACAACTTAGGACAATGCAATGTACAGGCCCGCATCCAGAGGCACAGTCACAACTGTCAGGTGTGTCAACCATTGATGCCTGCAGAAACATAACATACATTGTGTGTGTCTCCCAAAAACAGGTGATGATGGGGACACAGCAGCAGACGCTGAGGAGTCCCCGTCCCAGGCTCAAGAGGATACGGAGCTCACTGGTGTGGAACAGCCTATGCCCTCCTCGGATGAAGAAGACCCACCTGGCACCTCCGGAGCAAGTCATCATGCAGCACCAGCAGGACCACCAGCTGCACCCCCTGCACCCACCCCTCCAACGACTGTCAACACACATACCACCCCTGCCGACATGGACAGACCAAGGGGCACCACCACCACCAACACAGGGACCCTGGACCAACGTGGGGCCATGGACACCACCACCACCACCACCAACAACCCCCAAGGTGGCCCAGGGTCACCTGTGCGTGCCACCTCAGGTACTGCACGTGTCGCCAGGGGTGGTGGGAGGGGTGGTAGACATAGGTCGCTGCTCTCAGAGGGGTCTGGACTGCATGATGACCCACAACTGGCACGCATAGCCGATGCGTACCAGTCCAGCACCGGAGAGTTCAGCCAGGTAGTGGGGCTCCTCGAGACATTAAACAGCAGCAGGCTGCCCATCATGCCCGCTTGGACTCACACATGTCCCGCGTGGAGTCCAAGTGGGACACACTGCAAGAGATGACGGCGGTGCATAGGGACATATTACAATGCCTCTGCCAGATGAGCAGCAACCAGTCAACACCTCCCTGTGTGCCCACAACATCTGGTGCTGAAACAACTGCAACTGCCACAGGGAGGGCCGATGACTCTGGGGAAGAGTCCCCTGCACCGCAGCAGCCTGCACTTGAGGGTCCCCCCCCAAAGAAGAGGGGCCGTCCGAGGAGGGGCAAGTGAGAGGCCGATGGCCATGTGCAACCCCCAGGAAGCCAAAACCTGTTCTGGATAATCACCTTTGTGCGCAAACTGTTCACCCTGTTGACTGCAACAGATTTTTAGCTGAATGTCTGTAGTGTAAGTTATAGCCCCTTGTTTCCTCTATGTATTTTAGTGATTTTATACCCCTACATCCAAACTGCAGTTGAATTCCCACTTCAGTCACCTAATGTTTGTGTTTTGATTAGTGCTGCATATCTACCAGGCTTCAGATTGAAAAAAATAATTAGGCCAATTTGGTCATATGGGCACCCTGCCAAAGTTAAGGGTGCTCTGTTTTCCCTGCCTCTCAGGTTTGAATTTGCATTGTGACCATCTTTCAATAAAATGTCACTGTCCTAAATCCTCCTCTCTGCCCATTATTGATTACTGTGTGCTCAAATCTAGTATGGGCCTTTGTTCCTCTGCGTTCCTGAGGAAAGCTTATGATTTCATTACCCTCCTGCCTAGAGTCTTAACCCTCACTCCACACATTCACCCTAGTTTCCTGCTCCAAAGCTCTTCATACACTTAGGCCCATTTTTATTAAAGTTTTGTGTCACCCTTGTGCCATGCAACGGGACACAAGGGTAACGCAAAACCTTAATTAAATTTACTGAGTCACGCAAGGCCACCTTGTGTGGCCCTACGTGGCTTGATAAATCTAGAGTAACGCAAGGCTGCGCAAATCACAGCCTTGTGTTACTCTGTGGCAGGGAGAAATTCCGTGGGTGTTCTCACTCATCCACTAATGCATTCTCACACATTCCCAGATTTACCAACACTAGTAGACCTGTGAATGCATCAGAATTGTATGCCTCCCCACCAGAGGCGAAACAAGGAAAAATAACGTTATTTTTCCATGTTGTTTCCTTTTTATAAGTGTGCTGCATTGTGCATCATATGTAAAAAAGGGCAAAAATGCCTCTGAGGATTGTTTTTGTGCAGGAAGATGCTCCTTCTTGCACAAAAACAATACTGTGTACAACGCAGGCACCCTTGCACCATGGTGCAAGGGTGCCTGCATTGGCCCTAGGCAGCAGATTGTGCGCCAGTGCAGGCGTAGAGCAAGAATGCGCCGTAAAATGTTAGATAGGGTGCATTCCTGCCCTCTTTCACAAAGCACAGTGCAGAAAAGTGGCTTGCTGCATTGCATGATTTTTTGTGAAATATGTCCCTGAGTCTGTAGTCAATTTAATGCTGCTAGCCATGCAAGCCCTGATGTGGTTGTGGAGCATCCACTTCTTTTGATCTGCCTTAGTCCTCTTTAGCAGAGCCACACAGACATTGTCTGCTTACCTAAGTCAGCGCCTGTAGTTCACTCTAGTGCCTAAGGGCTCGCATGATTTGATACCTTTGTCCACCATCTTGACTGGCCTGTGTTGGCCACGCAGCAGACGGTGTCACCACAGACACCAACAATTGGTCTAAACCTGCTGCAGAGACTACCGAAGTGCAGAATAAAGCCCCTGTTTCTACACAAGCTGGTGAAATGTCTCCTCACTCATTACAGTCTTTAATGGCCTAGTAGTCAGCCCAGAGCTTCACTGAGGACTGTCTGCATCTTGGCAGTTCACGTATGCCCTCCTAAGTGTATAAGTGTATAATTTTAATAAGATAAAATGACTAAACGAGGACAAATAGAAGATACACATTAGGCCAGGATACTCATTCAAATTTATGCTTTTTAACTTAAAATCAGACAAATTCCAAAAAATACGGCCCGAACATTTTGCCCCTAAAAGGTAAAACCTTTATGTTTTTATAGTTAATGTAATTTTTATATAATATTTATTAAGTACATTGAGTTTTCTCTGTAAGCCAACATCTGTGTAAACTATAATACCTATGTTGTCTGCATTTAGTAAGATATGTTCTTGCTTTAGAGAAAATGAGTAGGAAGAGATGAGTCTCATTGGTAAATTCCCAAAAAATAGTCCAAACAAGACATAGCTCCACTTCAATACAGTGCCCACATATATTTTCTGAAATAATCAACCAGACAAATCTAATTTGACATGAACTCATTTATCAGAAAGCAAAAGTTGCAAACCTGAGAATATCATCAGCTGGCTAATCCACTGCTTCAAGTTCTGCCAGAAAATTGCATGATCAAAATGTTTTTTGTACAAAAATCAAGTTTTTTTTATATTATGATAACCATCATGTTGTGATGGAAGAAATATTGTGGAAGATAATATCACAAGTAAGAATATTTTTAGGTATGTTTTGTAAACTGTATTGTAATTAAAAAATATTGCTGCATTAATATATTTTTTCAATATTTTTGTTATGTTCTAAGTATCTTTCTTATGGTTTTCTATGTGTTTTGCTGTATTTTTATTATTTTGAAATTGAAAATACTTAGCAGTGGGATCTTGGGTTTATAAGGGAAATGGATGTGGAGATGTTTAAATATTTATTTATAAAATTGAGATTTTTTTTATGCAAATATTGTCTAAATTTACCAATTTTAACTGTAAAATATTTTAAGTTTATAAAATTGTTTTTTTTAAATATAAGATTTTCAGATAAATATTAATTGCGATTTAAATGTTATTTAAAAAAATATATTAAAAATGATAACAGAACAAGGGGATACATATAATAAAAAAACAGGTGAATATTATTCATTCTCATATTTATAAATAAAATATATAAATTAAAAATTATGTTTATTTAAGACTTTATTTATGAACATTATTATTAATATTGATAATATGTATATTATTGACTATATAAAAATAGAACAGGTGGTGCAATGCCTTCGCGTTGAACTTAAAAATGACAGAAAGCACGCAATGAATCAACATAAAGTCCCAGTAAGGCAAGTAAAATGGTTCTCTGCAGACTGCTTAAAAAAGAAGAGGGAGATAAGTAGAGAAGCACGTCGACTTAGGGGCCGATTCCGATTCGGGCCGGAAAACGTACCGACCGACTCAGAGCCGGAATTAATTCCGACCGACACGTACCGGTGCAGCCCGACCCGCAAAGTACGATGAAAAGCGTGCAAAACCCGACCGACTCGTACGGAACACAAGCCGAACGACCGAGCCGCGCGGTAAACAGCAATCCGGCCGGAAAAACACGCGAATCTAACCGACCGACACGCACCCGGAACAATCCCGAACGAAACGTACCCGCGAACTCCCACCCGCAGCATAGAAAACTGCACAAACACAGCGTGAACGATTCGGAGAAGCCCGTACGAGACAACTGCAGGGTCAGACTCGGCCACAAGAACGTCTCCTACATGCACAAAAAGTACAAAGGGAAAATACACAAAAAAAGGCCAAACAAGCAATTACAAAGCCAATAAATACTGGGGGGGCAGGGAACAAAGACACACCCACAACTCCACCCATATAAAGGACACAAATCCCTACCATGATCCTTTGCAAATTCAAATTACCTGCCAGCACTCAACAGACAGCAACCATACACCCACAGCTCATCCATCACACAAGCCACACACCATCAGCATCTCAACAAATAGCAACCTCACATACACCCAGCAAAACACACACTCACACACCTTCACCTGCACACCAACACACACACACCACTCACCATCACCACCCATCACCATGCCCCCAAAGAAGAATCATAAGTTCCTAGATAGTGAATTGGAAGTCCTGGTAGATGAGATCCTCAGGGTAGAGCCACAGCTGTTTGGTACACTTGTCCAACAGACACCCATGGTGCAGAAAACAAAGATGTGGGAGAGGATCGTCGACAGGGTGAACGCACAATCACAATGTTTGCGCACAAAGATAGACATTCAGAACAGGTGGTATGACGTGCGCAGGAGGGTCAAGGAGCTGTTGAAGAAGGACTACCTCGTGAGCCAACACACCGGCAGTGGCCCTCCTGCCAAGCCAGTCTACCTCAGGCCCTGGGAGGAGAAGGTGCGGGCCATCCTACCACCAGTGAGCGTATATGGACTAGAAAACATCCCAGAGCCTGGTGAGTACACAACAAATGTACACAATATTGTGCCACAATACACACACATCACTGTCAAGGGGAGAGTCAAACCATGCACCCTTAGCAAATACACAGCAACCAAAAGATAATCATCCCAAGATGTGTATGTTAGTCAGATAAACACAATACATGCCATCTCATAGTGATATGTAACTGTGTCATGACATGTACAAACCTAACAACAAATAGAGCAAGGCATTGGTACAAATCTAACCAACAAACACAGTCAGATATTTTGCCACCACTAGAACACCACCTCACAGGGAAGCTCACTGAAAGGAAGGAATTCTGTGTATGCTGGGCAAGTCAGTGTAGCCAATAGCATCATGGGAGTCGTAGTCACACATATTGCCCACCCTCACAATGCGCACATCAACACCACCATGAACCATGCTCACATAACAGGGAGTGGAAAAGGACTCACAAGATGGCTGACACTGGGTACTGCTGTGGGGAGCACAAGGCCCTGCTGGGAACTGTGCAACAACCAACAGCAGGACACCACTGACTGACATCCTGAAAGACAACTTGCACTCCCTGCAATGGAAGCACCTTCCATGGTGGGATATCTGGCTGGGTGGGAAGGAGGACTCACAGCACTGACCATAGTCACAAGCACCTCCCCTCACACACCCCCTCAACACAAACTCCACATAACCCACCTGGGAGAATGCAATGCCTCACATCCTAACTGAAGATCCCACAAAGAACCACCACCCTGGTTTATGCTGTGTGAAGCACAGGGACACTCTTGGGACTTTTAGCCAAACAACTGCCAGGACAACACTCTCAGCCCTCCTGTCAGCACAGGCAGCCCACCCCACAGGGAAGCAGAGTCAAAAGGAAGGAAGGATGGGCATGCTGGGAAGGGGGGTGGAGGCAATAGCATGATGGGAGTTGTAGGCACAGATATTGTTCACCCTCACAATTGGCCCATCAACACCACTCTGAACCATGCTCACATCACAGGGAGTGGAAAAGGACTCACAAGATGGCTGACACTGGGTACTGCTGGGGGGAGCACAAGGCCCTGCTGGGAACTGTGCAACAACCAACAGCAGGACACCACTGACTGACATCCTGAAAGACAACTTGCACTCCCTGCAATGGAAGCACGTTCCATGGTGGGATATCTGGCTGGGTGGGAAGGAGGACTCACAGCACAGACCATAGTCACCAGCAGCTCTACCCACACCCCCCCTAACACAAACTCCACACAACTCACCTGGGAGAATGCATTGCCTCACACTCCAATCAAATAACCCACAAAGAACCACAACCCTGGGTCATGCTGTGTGAAGCACAGGGACACACATGGGACCTGTAGCAGAACTAACCCCAGGATAACACTGTCAGCCATCTTGTCAGCACAGGCACACAAGCCCACAGGGAAGCAGAGTCAAAGGGAAGGAAGCATGGGCATGCTGGGAAGGGGGGTGGAGGCTATAGCATGATGGGAGTGGTAGTCACAGCTCAACATCCCTCACCCACATGGCCCAGCAAGCTCACAACCAAGCATGCACACACCACAGAGAGTGGAAAGCCCCATCAAAGATGTCTGACACTGGTGCTCTGTTGTGGGGAGCACAAGGCCATGCTGGGAACTGGCCACCAACCAACAGCAGGACACCACTGTCAGCCATCTTGCCATTGCTCTCACACTCACACACAGTGAAGTCCACCCAAAAGCAAGTAAGTATGGGCATGCTGGGAAGTGGGGTGGAGGCAATAGCATGATGGGAGTGGTAGTCACAGCTCAACATCCCCCACCCACATGGCCCAGAAAGCTCACACTCAAGCATGCACACCCCACAGAGAGTGGAAAGCCCCATCAAAGATGTCTGACACTGGTGCTCTGTTGTGGGGAGCACAAGGCCATGCTGGGAACTGGCCAATCAATCAATCAATCAATCAATCATGTCACTTATAAAGCGCACTACATACCCGCGAGGGTCTCAAGGCGCTGGGGGAAGAGGGGGGTGGTGCTGCTACTGATCGAAGAGCCAGGTCTTGAGGAGTCTTCTGAAGGCCAGTAGGTCTTGGGTCTGTCGGAGGTTGGTGGGGAGGGTGTTCCAGGTCTTGGTGGCGAGGTGGGAGAAGGATCTGCCGCCGGCGGTCGTTTTCCGGATGCGGGGGACTGTGGCGAGGGCGAGGCTGGTCGAGCGGAGCTGGCGGGTGGGGGTGTAGAAGCTGAGTCATCTGTTGAGGTAGGCTGGTCCGGAGTTGTGGAGTGCTTTGTGTGCGTGGGTGAGGAGCTTGAAGGTTATCCTCTTGTTGACAGGGAGCCAGTGCAGGTCTCTCAGGTGGGGTGTGATGTGGCTGCGTCGGGGGATGTCGAGGATAAGACGTGCAGAGGCGTTCTGGATGCGTTGCAGCCGTCTCAGGAGCTTAGCCGTCGTTCCTGCGTAGAGGGCGTTTCCGTAGTCCAGACTGCTGGTGACGAGGGCCTGGGTGACTGTTTTTCTTGTTTCGGTGGGGATCCACTTGAAGATCCTGCGGAGCATTCGGAGGATGTTGAAGCAGGATGAGGAAACGGCGTTGACCTGCTTAGTCATGGAGAGGGTGGGGTCGAGGATGACCCCTAGGTTGCGTACGTGGTCGGTGGGTGGCGGGGCTGTTCCCAGTGATGTTGGCCACCAGGAGTCGTCCCAGGCTGAAGGGTTGGAACCAAGGATGAGGACCTCCGTCTTGTCCGAGTTCAGCTTCAGGCGGCTGGTCCTCATCCATTCGGCGACGGCCTTCATTCCTTCGTGGAGGTGGGCTTTGGCGGTGTGAGGGTCTTTGGTGAGGGAGAGGATCAGCTGGGTGTCGTCGGCGTAGGAGATGATGTTGAGGTTGTGCTGTCGGGCGACGTGGGCGAGGGGTGCCATGTAGATGTTGAACAGCGTTGGGCTGAGGGAGGAGCCTTGGGGTACGCCGCAGATGATCTTGGTGGCCTTGGATCGGAAGGGGGCGAGGCGGACGCTTTGTGTTCTGCCGGAAAGGAAGGATGTGGTCCAGTCCAGGGCCTTCTCTTGGATCCCGGCGTCGTGAAGGCGTGTTCGTAGTGTGTGGTGGCAGACCGTGTCGAAGGCGGCTGATAGGTCCAGGAGGATGAGGGCTGCTGTTTCTCCGTTGTCTAGCAGGGTCCTGATGTCATCGGTGGCGGCGATGAGGGCGGTTTCGGTGCTGTGGTTGCTGCGGAAGCCGGACTGGGAAGGGTCCAGGATGTTGTTCTCCTCGAGGTAGCGGGTCAGTTGCCACCAACCAACAGCAGGACACCACTGTCAGCCATCTTGCCATTGCTCTCACACTCACACACAGTGAAGTCCACCCAAAAGCAAGTAAGTATGGGCATGCTGGGAAGTGGGGTGGAGGCAATAGCATGATGGGAGTGGTAGTCACAGATATTGGTCACCCCCACAACTGTCCCATCAACACCACCCTGAACCATGCGCACATCACAGGGAGTGGAAAACAACTGACAAGATGGCTGACACTGGCTACTGCTGTGGGGAGCACAAGGCCCTGCTGGCAACTGTGCACCAACCAACAGCAGGACACCACTGACTGACATCCTGAAAGACAACTTGCACTCCCTGCAATGAAAGCACCTTCCATGGTGGAATATCTGGCTGGGTGGGAAGGAGGGCCGGATGTCAACCAAATACAACCAATGCAGACCATGTACACACCCCAACATTCACATAGAAATGCCCAAATAATGCAGGACAATGTGCTACACCAATATCAACCCCTGACTGTGACAACTTAGGACAATGCAATGTACAGGCCCGCATCCAGAGGCACAGTCACAACTGTCAGGTGTGTCAACCATTGATGCCTGCAGAAACATAACATACATTGTGTGTGTCTCCCAAAAACAGGTGATGATGGGGACACAGCAGCAGACGCTGAGGAGTATCCGTCCCAGGCTCAAGAGGATACGGAGCTCACTGGTGTGGAACAGCCTCTGCCCTCCTCGGATGAAGAAGACCCACCTGGCACCTCCGGAGCAAGTCATCATGCAGCACCAGCAGGACCACCAGCTGCACCCCCTGCACCCACCCCTCCAACGACTGTCAACACACATACCACCCCTGCCGACATGGACAGACCAAGGGGCACCACCACCACCAGCACAGGGACCCTGGACCAACGTGGGGCCATGGACACCACCACCACCACCAACAACAACAACCCCCAAGGTGGCCCAGGGTCACCTGTGCATGCCACCTCAGGTACTGCACGTGTCGCCAGGGGTGGTGGGAGGGGTGGTAGACATAGGTCGCTGCTCGCAGAGGGGTCTGGACTGCATGATGACCCACAACTGGCACGCATAGCCGATGCGTACCAGTCCAGCACCGGAGAGTTCAGCCAGGTAGTGGGGCTCCTCAGGGACATTAAACAGCAGCAGGCTGCCCATCATGCCCGCTTGGACTCACACATGTCCCGCGTGGAGTCCAAGTGGGACACACTGCAAGAGATGACGGCGGTGCATAGGGACATATTACAATGCCTCTGCCAGATGAGCAGCAACCAGTCAACACCTCCCTGTGTGCCCACAACATCTGGTGCTGAAACAACTGCAACTGCCACAGGGAGGGCCGATGACTCTGGGGAAGAGTCCCCTGCACCGCAGCAGCCTGCACTTGAGGGTCCCCCCCCAAAGAAGAGGGGCCGTCCGAGGAGGGGCAAGTGAGAGGCCGATGGCCACGTGCAACCCCCAGGAAGCCAAAACCTGTTCTGGATAATCACCTTTGTGCACAAACTGTTCACCCTGTTGACTGCAACACAACTCTCCCACATGACATGGGGAGCTCAAGTTGGACCAATGTCTCAGATTACTGTGGACTTTACTCTGGACATTTCTGCTACCAGGACTTCCAAATCATCTAGGAACTTTGGATTACAATCACAATGTACAGCACCCACCATCCTGTGCACTATACTCACACATGTATGTCAATAAACTCACTAATACACCATACTTGCCTCTGATGTGATTCCTACGTTGTCTCTGAAGTGGCGATGATGATCTGGGAAATGACACTGTGCATGCTAACTGCTACAGCAAGTACAACACCGGCATGTGAGTCATGGCGACGTCACACATATGAGGGAGGCACACCACCAGGGCTACACAACACATACACACCATGGCCATCTGACTCATCGCCTACACTGATGTTGCCAGGAAATACGTTGCATTGCACAGACCCAACACCTATTCACAGTCTGTGTTAACTAGCCCACTGGTGCAGTAAGCAAATGTCAGTCAGATGTGTGACCACAGACAACGCACATCACAAAGTGAAGCACAGGTTTATTACTCATTTGCAACATGTTGTAACCACCACAGATGCAAGGTAATCCTACCTGGCAGCGGGCACACAGTCAACAAGTGTAGAAGGAAGGAAGTCCATGGGTGTGGTGCACATCACCTGTAGGGACACGACAGCTACCACCCTGGAAGTCGAATCACGGTGTCGGGATCACAGTTGACCAAACGACTCTGAAAGTACCCTGTGAAGGACAGAAATGACACACAGTCAAAAGCACTGAAGAACAGGACAGAACTGCAATACTCATGCCCAATACATGTCACAAGATACCCACCCAGAACCAAGTTAGCATGTCAACACTGTTGGGGAGTACAGACTACCTGTAAGGACACATCGTTACACGCATACAGTCATGTAGCCCATGGACACACTCAAACAGCACCAGAGCACCACCAACACATATCATGCAAACTCACATCATTGACATGACATCTCTGGATACTCACATTCAGCTGAAGAAGTTGGTGATGAGCTGTGTGCGGACATCACCATCATCATCATCACTGGCATCGTGGTCCAGGCCAGGATCCTCCACAGGTGCCGGACGTTGGTCATCGTCATCCAGGATGAGAGGCAACTCCTTCCGCACTGCCAGGTTGTATAGCATGCAGCAGACAATGACAATCTTGCACACCTTTGCTGGGGCATATGGGAGGGACCCTCCTGTCTTGTCGAGGCAGCGGAAGCGACTCTTCAGGAGACCAAATGTCCGCTCAATCACTCTCCTGGTCTGACCATGTGCCTCATTGTAGCGCATCTGGGCTGGTGTCACAGGGTTCCTGAGGGGCGTCAGCAACCACGGCATGTTGGGGTATCCGGAGTCACCTACATACAGACAATTGCACATTAGCAGAGTTGGAAAAGAGGGTGGAACACTACATAGCAGAACACACACAATGGTACAAAGTCAATACACACCAACAAGCCAGGCACGCTGGTTCCGCATCTGTGACATCATCCTCGGGATGCGACTACTCCTCATCACGTAGGCATCGTGTGCAGAACCAGGGAAACGGGCACACACGTGTGAGATGCTCATATCTGCAAGACAGACCACCAGTGCATTGACCGAGTGGTAGTGTTTGCGGTTCCTGTATGCCTGCTCTTGGGCCTGTGGTGGTACCAAAGCCACATGTGTCCCATCAATGGAGCCAATGACATGCGGCATCCTCCCCAGGGCATAGAAGTCACTCTTCACGCCAGTGAGTTGTTGGAGTCTAGGGAAATAGATGTACTGGTTCAGGTATATCAACATAGCCTCCAAAACATCCCGGAGCACACGGCTGAACATGGTCTGTGACATCCCACCAGCAGTCGCAACAGTGTGTTGAAAGGTACCGGTGGCAAAGAAGTGTAGGGCTGCCATCACCTTCACCTTGGGGGTCAGCGCTGTAGGGTACGGCCGGCCAGGTAGCAAATGTGGGGCCAAGCGCACTGCCAAATCCTCAATCAGCTGCCTGGTGAAGCGGTACCGTCGGATGCTGTCATGTTCCACCATCGTTGCCAGGTCAGGGAATGGTCTAAGGACAGCTGGTGCCCTGCAGTGCATAGGTGAAGAAAGCAAGATTGTCAGTCACCCCACATATGTGGCATTGAACACACTCAATATCACATGATACATCATTATGAGGCACAAGTACATGATGTGTGCAGTTCCGTAAGGATTTGTATGGCACATACATGGCCAACATCTAACATCACAGTTCAACAAGTGGCATCAATAAGTCCCAGGTCGTGCCATTGGATATCATGAGGCCGTGTCACAGTTCCCATCTCCTGCTGCCACGTTAGAAACACACCCCACAGTGACATGTGAGGACAGATGTGCCCCAGGCATCACAGCTCAACGACAGGTACATTCCCAGGGACCCTGTATTGCCACATGGACACTGGCATGACATGGTGTATCATGTATACACCACAGCAAAACAACCATGACCCCCACAGGTAGTGGTCCCTGTTGCCTCGGCAGGACAGACATGGACGTCTGTGACACACACACGCACAACATCAAAGTCCATGCACAAACAACGTGGATGTGGAGACTGTCTCCCATTGTGCACATGAAATCAGAGACATTGTAAACACAACATGCACACAGACTGTGGAGGACCATCACCATTGTGCCAATGGGTCACCCTGGGTTAAACATACCATCCCACATGGGACTCAGGGGGTATGTGACATGACATACACATACACCACCGTGAAATGTGACCATGCCACATGCTCAGATATGAACAGTTGCACATCACAGTGGTAATGTACACTTCAACAAAGCCGACGCCACCATCGCACCCCATCTCCGGGACATCATCAACTCCTCCTTCCACACTGCCACCTTCCCGGAGAGCTGGAAGCACGCCGAGCTTACCGCCCTCCTGAAGAAACCAACGGCGGACCCCACCGACCTCAAGAACTACCGTCCCATCTCGCTCCTTCCGTTTCCGGCCAAAGTCATCGAGAAGACCGTCAACGGACAGCTTGCCGCCTTCCTCGAGACGAATGGATCCCTCGACCCCTCGCAGTCCGGGTTTCGGGCCAACCACAGCACCGAGACCGCCCTCATCGCAGCCACCGACGACATCAGAACCCTAACCGACAACGGGGAAACAGCAGCCCTCATCCTCTTGGACCTCTCCGCGGCGTTCGACACCGTCTGCCACCGCACCCTAGTGAAGCGCCTCAGCAACATCGGAATCCGAGAGAAAGCACTGGAATGGATCATCTCGTTCCTCGCCGGAAGAACCCAGAGAGTCCGCCTCCCCCGTTCAGATCCGAGGCCACTGAAGTCATCTGCGGCGTTCCACAAGGATCTTCACTCAGTCCAACGCTCTTCAACGTCTACATGAGCCCCTCGCAGCCATCGCACGCCAACACAACCTCAACATCATCTCCTACGCCGACGACACCCAGCTGATCCTCTCCCTCACCAACGACCCCACCACCGCCAGAGCAAACCTACACGACGGGATGAGAGACGTCGCCGACTGGATGAGGAACAGCCGCCTTAAACTAAACTCAGACAAGACGGAAGTCCTCATCCTGGGCTCATCACCCTCCGCCTGGGACGACTCCTGGTGGCCCCCGGCCCTGGGCACCGCGCCCAAGCCAACGGACCACGCACGCAACCTGGGCTTCATCCTGGACTCCTCCCTGTCGATGACCAGACAAGTCAACGCCGTCTCATCCTCGTGCTTCAACACTCCTGCGCATGCTCCGCAAGATCTCCAATGGATCCCCACTGAAACCAGGAAGACCGTCACCCAGGCACTCGTCACCAGCCGACTGGACTATGGGAACACCCTCTACGCCGGAACCACAGCCAAACTTCAAAAAAGACTCCAGCGCATCCAGAACGCCTCCGCACGACTCATCCTGGACATCCCCCGACACAGCCACATCACCGGACACCTGAAAGACCTGCACTGGCTCCCCGTCAGCAAGAGAATCACGTTCAGACTCCTCACCCACGCACACAAGGCCCTCCACGACCTGGGCCCAAAGTACCTCAACAACCGCATGACCTTCTACACGCCCACCCGCCAGCTACGATCAACCAGCCACGCCCTCGCCACCGTACCACGCATCCGCAGAACCACCGCCGGAGGAAGATCCTTCTCCTACCTGGCAGCCAAGACCTGGAACTCCCTCCCAACTCACCTTCGGCGAACCCAGGACCATCTCTCCTTCAGGAAGCAGCTCAAGACCTGGCTGTTCGAGCAGTAACTTACCCCCTCCCCCAGCGCCTTGAGACCCTCCCGGGTGAGTAGCGCGCTCTATAAATGCCGTGATTGATTGAACACCAAGGATTCTGTCCCCATGAACACGTGCACAGCCTGGGGGTGGCTGCCCTCAAGTGACACCCACAGAACAACATGTTCACCCCCATACACGGAATAGGTAATGCAGCCTTACATGCCGTAGGATACAGTTTGGACAGGCTGTGGTGTTGTAGGTGTGCCCCTCACTCCCTGGGAAGTATATGTGCCTGGCATATGTTCACCTGTGACAGGCATGGTGACATATGCCAGTGACTTGTACAGGGACGCGTTGGACAGCAATGGACCGATCGGTGCGCACACATTGGCCATTGCATTCACTGTGTGCTGGTTCGCGTTGTATTCGCAATATGCGTTGGACAGCAATGGACCGATCAGTGTGCACACATTGGCCATTGCATTCAAAGTGTGCTGGTACGCGTTGTATTCGCAATACGCGTTGGACAGCAATGGACCGAGCTGCGCACACATTGGCCATTGCATTCAATGTGTGCTGGTTCGCGTTGTATTCGCAATACGCGTTGGACAGCAATGGACCGATCAGTGCGCACACATTGGCCATTGCATTCAATGTGTGCGGGTACGCGTTGTATCCTAGGTACGCGTTGAACAGCAATGGTCCGATCGGTGTGCCCGGCCGGCCCATTGCATTCAATGTGTGCGGGTACGCGTTGTATCGTAGGTATGCGTTGAACAGCAATGGACCGATCGGTGTGCCCGGCCGGCCCATTGCATCCAATGTGTGCGGGTACGCGTTGTATCCTAGGTACGCGTTGAACAGCAATGGTCCGATCGGTGTGCCCGGCCGGCCCATTGCATTCAATGTGTGCGGGTACGCGTTGTATCCTAGGTACGCATTGAACAGCAATGGACCGATCGGTGTGCCCGGCCGGCCCATTGCATTCAATGTGTGCAGGTACGCGTTGTATCCTAGGTACGCGTTGAACAGCAATGGACCGATCGGTGTGCACGGCCAGCCCATTGCATTCAATGTGTGCGGGTACGCGTTGTATCCTAGGTACGCGTTGAACAGCAATGGTCCGATCGGTGTGCCCGGCCTGCCCATTGCATTCAATGTGCGGGTACGCGTTGTATCCTAGGTACGCGTTGAACAGCAATGGACCGATCGGTGTGCCCGGCCGGCCCATTGCATTCAATGTGTGCGGGTACGCGTTGTATCCTAGGTACGCGTTGAACAGCAATGGACCGATCGGTGTGCCCGGCCGGCCCATTGCATTCAATGTGTGCAGGTACGCGTTGTATCCTAGGTACGCGTTGAACAGCAATGGACCGATCGGTGTGCCCGGCCGGCCCATTGCATTCAATGTGTGCGGGTACGCGTTGTATCCTAGGTACGCGTTGAACAGCAATGGTCCGATCGGTGTGCCCGGCCGGCCCATTGCATTCAATGTGTGCGGGTACGCGTTGTATCCTAGGTACGCGTTGAACAGCAATGGTCCGATCGGTGCGCACCCATTGGCTATGGCCTGGCCTGGCAACGGACGCGTTTTCAAAATTTGAACGAGTCTGATGCTGTAAATTCAGTTGGTCACCCTCAACAATGTTGCAAATTCATGGGTGTCATGAAGTTGAACATTTGAAGGATGCTGGGGGCGTGTGTAAGTGGTGCAATTCTATGGATTGGCCAGATTCAGAAGATGCAAACGACTTGGACCTATCACTTTGGACACATGGGACAGTATCTGCCTCTGCAGCACACATATAATGCTGGCTGTTCCCCTGAGAGCTCACTTGCGTGCACTACATGCTCCAGGACGACATCTGCCACTACACTGCTGCTGTATCTGCACCCTCTGGACCCTGCAATGGCACGTACTGTGGAGAGAGCCCCAGCCTTCAGCACTGAGGAGAACCAGGCCCTGCTGGACAACCTCCTTCCACAGTACAGCAAGCTGTATGGGAAAGCAGGGGAGCAGGTGAGTGTTCTGTCCACTGCCTTTCTAAATGTGCATGTTGTCTGACTAGCAAGGCTAACAGTCTGCACGCCACTGGCTAGCAGGCTCACTGAGTAGTTGTCACCCCCCATAGTGTGTAGTTACATGCACTGGACAGGTATAGTGCAGTGACAGTGCATTTAAACAAGGTTTTACTTCCCAGGCAATGATACCATGTAGTAACTGCTGGCATACTGTCCATGGCCATCGTTGCACTGCCTGTGTACATCATGTGCCCCTGTGATTGAGACATGTATATACAACTGTGTAATGCACGGATATGTTGCATGTGTAGTAATGGCATTCTCACTTTGTCATCCTCACAGGTTGATGCCCACCAGAAGCAGCAGATATGGCTGACCATCGTCCGGGCAGTGAGATCCGTGGGGGTCTATAAGCGCCGGATCCGCAACTGCCAGAAGACGTGGCAGGACCTTCGGGGCTGGACCCGGAGGATCGGACGGGTCCAGCTGAAGCTGTCGCCTCCTCGCAGGAGGGGCGGACACCGGACCCTGACCCCCCACATGCTCAGGATCCTGGCGGTGGTCTTCCCTGATCTGGATGGGCAGCTGAAGGCCAGAGAGCAGCAAGGAGGGGGTGAGTCCATGACTGCATTGTGAACTATGTCTGCCATGCTATGTGCCCTCCTCTGGCCTGGTTAAACATCCACAGTACATCAGTCATGTGGTCCAGGACCCATGTCCCTCTATTGTGCACTGCCCACTCCTCATCTGATACCCTGGTGTGGCCCTTACAGTCAGGGAATTGTGTCACTTGGGTACTGTGTCCTTGCAGTTTGCTTGACTCAAGGTGGGGGACAGCATCTGTTTCCCTAACTCTGTGGTGGGCATCATGGGTGGGTCCATTGCTTACACAATGGCTGTGTTCTGACATGTAATCTGCGTGTTACTTTGATATGTGGTCCAATTGCAGAGCTGATCCACCACATGTGCCTGGGGTATCTGGCACACACCCATGCTGCGGGTGGGAACAATGTTTGGGCCCCAGGAGTGTGTATATTACGTGTGTCACACATACTTAGCCAGCTGCCTACTGTCCAGGGCTCATCCCTCATTCATGTGGGGCAGGACAGTCATGCCTACTCCAGGCCATACAATACACTCTGTATTCCCACTCCCGTGTATCAGCTGACACGTTGTGCTCAGTGATTTGTCCCCTCAGGTGTCTGCCTCTGTGTCAGTGTGCTGTGGCTTCGTTGTCAGGTCTGCTGGGGTGTTTCTCGGTTGGGGCTCAGCATGCCACCGGAGATGTGACCATGGGAGACGATACTTGTGTGACACATAGGTGTTTGATCACCTGACCGTGCAGACTGGGGTATGCGAATGTGAAGTTCAGGCAGCTGTTTCCCATTCACAGCAGATTGTGAGGTGCTCAGGTTCAGAGGGTAGTGTTACAGGTCTCCCATATGTCCAATCGGTATGACCTGGACAGATAAGTGTTCAGATGATGTGGTGTGTGGGGATGTACATGTGCACTTGTTCAGCTCCAGGACTTGCATCCCCATGACCTACTATTGTGACACAGTGTAGAGTGTTGTTGTCTGGCTGCCCTGCCCATGTGACTGGAGACAGTGATGTATGACTTAGCAGGCATGGCTGTGCCAAGGCATGTGACTTCCTACTAGTGATCCTGCAGGGGAGTGACATGTGCTACATGCACACCATTGTGGCAATGGCTATCAGGACATGGGTGCATCATGGTGTCTGTCGCTGGAATGCATCACATGCATTTCCTATTTGACTCTGGGCATCCCTTTCATCCGGACACCTGTACTGACTCAGTGGCAAGAGTTGTGATGTGTGCATGTTCACATGCTTCACCGGGTTCTCTGCACTGTCCAACTACTGTGTAGGTGGTGCATGTGTCCACACTGGGGTATTGACATCCAACAGACACCAGACAGATGGGTGCAAGGCCAGGTGGGATGTGAGTGCCATGGTTGACCATCAGACTGACAATAGGCTTCTCCTGTTCTGTTTGGGCACTTTTAGCAATGTTCAACTAAGGATGCCAGGGCTTGCTCTGTAATGTGCTGTACTTACTGTGGTGTGTGCGTTCGGTGCAGGTGACTGATGTCTGTCTGTTTCCCTATTGATTGCAGATACATCCACGGCCACAGGAGGGGACAGCTCCACGGACCAGGAGGAGCCGCAGAGCCAGACTGGGTCAGCAGCCGAGGAGTGGTCGGAGGGACCCAGTGGCACGGAGGGCGAGGGGAGCCACACCGAGGAGTCCTCAGCACCATCCACCTCAGCTGAGGACCGCAGCAGCTCGGAGGATGACTCCCTTATGGAGGCGGGTGTCAGCAGCCACCACACCCCAGCTAGTGTTGCTGTCCCCGCCACCACCACCACCACCACCGCCCTCCCATCGGCTCCCATTCCTGAGGTCCGTGGAGGCTCCCATGTTCAGGAGCGTGTCTCCTTCGGGCCAGGCACCGCACCCCCTGCCCCTGTGTCCCCTGCTGCCCTGAGTGAGGAGTCTGTGTACCTCCTTCGCCAGCTCCATGCAGGGCAGACAGTGATGCTGACTGTCCTCCATGCACACACCACTCTGTTGACTCAGCTGGTGTCGTTCATGGAGGGCATCTCATCGGGCATGTCTGCCCTACAGAGGGGCAATAGGTCCATGGACTCCTCCCTGACGGCAGCAGTGTCCCTCCTCCGACAGTCCCTCACCCCTCCTGCCTCTGCCCCATCCACACTCCCCAGCACCTTACCTGTCCCAAGCACACGCACACCGGCACAGACACACACCAGCACAGACACGTGCAGCACACAGACACACATGCCACAAACAAGACGCACACGCACGCACAGTCAGGGGACTGAAACCACACTCACAGGGGATGGGGCCAGGCACACACACACGCATCCATGAGCACTGCGCAGTCCTCAGTTGCCTCTCCCTCCAAAGCCCCCTCCCTTGCCTCACCTGCAACCCCAAAGACACAGCGGCTCTTCCTCAGTGACCTCGGCCTCTTCCCCTCCGATCCAGCTGATCCAGCATTCAGGGGGAAGAGGAAGCCCACCCACATGGAGCAGAGTGCCCCTCGCCCACGGACACCCTCCCCCAGGCACAGACCGACTGACGCCCCCACCCGCAAGTCCCCCCGGACCCGGAAGAGCAAGACCCCGCCGCCGCCCTGCAGCTCAGGCACCAAGTCTCCTTCCTCCATCCCTCAGGCCCCCACTCCACAGGTGCCCCCACCACACCCTGCCCCAGGTTCCCCCACCCACAGATACACCATCCCCAAAAGGGTCCGGCCTTCTCCCCCTGCCACTTGCTCTTCCGGCCCCACAACTCCCGCTGCTCTTGTCTGTGCCACTGATGTGGTGAGGGTGTCCTCCCCCTCTGTCCAGCCCACCTTGCCTGATCCCCATTCTCCTCCCCTGGAGGTAGGCACTGCAGTGGAGTCCACTACCACCCTGTCTGACTTGGGCACTGCAGTGGCGAACCTGTCCACTCCATCTGCACAGTCCACTGCAGTCCTGCCGGCACCCACACCATCTGAGTCATGCCCCCCAGTTGTGCCGGCACACACCATGTCAGACACCTCCACTGCAGTTGTCAGTGGCTCTCCAGCACCCACCACCCCTTCCCTGCCTCCTCCTGGTGAGCCCTGATCCTGTCCCTGTGGTGCCTGGCCTGCCCCCGTATGCCCCTCCTAGGGGATTGTCCCTGGTTTATATCAGTGCAGGCATGCGTAGGGTGACATCTGCCACTGTCACCCTGTTTTGACTTTCATGATGGACTGGCCATTGGCCTTTGTTTTTTTTTTTTTAAATGACTTCAAGTTTCGAACCCACATATGCTGAATAAAGCAACTTTCTGTTCTCTAGTGCTTTTGCTTCTGATGTACATGATGTTGATGATGCTAACCATGCCCTTGCTGCAGTGATGGTGATATTTGGTCTCATGAAAATGAAGTGTTACTGTGCCGGAACCCATGTGGTCCAGGGGGACTGTGTCCTATCCTGTGGTGTATCCATGCCATCCTTAGCAACATCTGAGGGTGTCATGTTTTCAATATTTGGCAATGGGATTTCCTACTTACATCTGCAATGTCACATCTGTGGCTTCCACCCCTGCACATCTGTTGTGCTTGCCATTGTTCAATTAGTCTAGTTCCCTGACCGTGTGGCCATCTCCACTGGACATGCAGGTTTGGGCATCAATGGGGAAGGACTCATCTGTGTTGTCAGTGCAACTTGCTATACATGTGTGTTGGATCTGTGCTGATGATTTTGTTGACACTCCCATGACCAGGCTGATGTGACTGGAGCATTCATTTGGTGCTAATTGTTGACTGTGTGACCAAATGTTCTGCTGACATGATGGAGCCCTACTGATGCGACATATGGCACAGCTTTCCTCACACAGGAGTGGAGTCCCCTCATAGCAGTGTGTACTCCTGTGAGATCGCCTGCGCCCAAGGTGTGTGTTGTATGAGCATGTCTGTGTGTTCACTTCCATGTTGCTGTGCATGCTGGGATCCCTAGTGATGTTCCTGTTTGTGATGCTTGCTGAGTTGACCTATGTTCCCCCAAAGTCTTCTCCCTGGGTTCTCTGTGATGTGGGTGCATGGCACATTACTGGTCATCAGGGTGTCACCCATAGGTGTGTTTGCTGTCAGGGCTGAGTTTGTGGGCAGACGCTGATGGGTCACAGTCAGGATTCCCCTTGGCACTTGTTGTTTACACCTGTCATGTGATTTCCGGTTTGTGTTAGCTGTCATTGGTTGTGACACATTGTGTGTGTGACTGCTGGCACTCCTCAGTCAGGGCTGCAATGTTGGTAGTTGTCTATGTGTGTTCTTTGTGGGTGACCTTGGCTTCTTCATTGGTGTGTGACTGTGGCAGGGATCCCATTGGTTTGTGTGGTATTGCCGTCATGTCCATGTACAGCGTAGTGTGCAGTGTGTCAGACATTCAGGAGTCTTGTTGAGTGGCCATGTGTGATGTGTTTCTGCACCTTGGTTCCCATCACCACCCCTGGGATTGTCATGGGTGCATGTGCAATGTCACAAGTGCATGTGAGCTTCATTGCTGCACATTGTTGGAGGTCGAGGTGTGTGGTGTTGAGTGTGTGCAGATGAGAGTTGTTGCCCGGCTAGTCCCCTGCCTCCATGTTGCCCTTGGCTTACTGGCCGTGCTGATTGATTTGTGCTTGTGTAGGTGTGATGGTAGTTCGTTGCTCAGGACACATGACTGTGGTTCACAGTGTGAACGACATCTAGCTTTGTCATCAGAGTGGGATTGTAATGCAGCCCAGGCTCACCACATTGTGGGGGCCCTGGGGGTAGTGCTGTGGTGTGTCTGTGTCTTGCTGTGTCAGTTGCTGTTCCTACATGCTTGTGTGACATGTGTGATTTGTGCTCCCTCTCATCTGACAATGCCTTATTGCCCACATAGGGGATTTGGATCCATGAGTTGCCTTTGTGTGGCACTGTGTGCACATCTGTGTAATTTGTATTCAGGCCTCCTCATGTGTTGTGTGGTTGCCTGGGGACACTGGTACCCCCCCTCACCTGATGTGTTTGATGTGCAGTGTGGGTCTGCCTGTTTGTGTTTGTGCATCTGCACCACTGCATTGGCATATCTTTAGTGTGCCATTGTCTGTATGTTGTTTGGTGTGTTTCCCCTGCTGTCCCTGGGACTCCTAGGTCATCAGTCAGCACAATGATCATTGTTTGTGTGTCCCATTGCTGCCATGGTATGGTATCTGTTCACCTCACATCTACAGTCTCCACAGGGTATCTGCATTTGTGTGCCCATTGGTGCAAATATGTGGGTCTGCATTCTGATGGTCACTTCTGTCATTGTGTCATTGATGAATGTTGACAGTGTCAGCCCCCATGGGTGATGTTTGTCTGCACATGGCCAAAGGTATATCTTATTTGCACTGCACTGTTTGCCTCCCCCAATCTATGTTGCTGTGGGACACAAGCACTACTTTGCCACTGATGTGTTTGTTGTTCTGTGACCAGGAATCATCCATGCAGTTTGGCCCTTGCAGCTTTTTCTTTGTCGACACTTACATTTTGGTCACTGTGATGATGGGGGTTTGGACCCCATTGCCACAATGTTCAAGATGTGCTTCAGCTATGCACCCCACACTTACATTTTGGTCACTGTGATGATGGGGGTTTGGACCCCATTTCCACAATGTTCAAGATGTGCTTCAGCTATGGGCCCCACACTTACATTTTGGTCACTGTGATGATGGGGGTTTGGACCCCATTGCCACAATGGTCATGGCCTGCTTGCATTGTGGGGGCCACACACATTTATGTGTGGCACATGTGATAGGGGGTCACATTGTAGGTTGAAAGTCATGTTCAGTGTTGTAGGCATTTGACACAGTCTACGCACGCTTGTCATGGTGTTGGGGGGATGTCTTTATGTTGCATTCTTTATGTTGGTGTGTGCTTGTGGTGTCATGTATGAGCCATCCTGTGAGTGGGGGTGTTGTTGGTGGTAGGCATCCAGCCCCCATGGGTAGGGGTGGTAGTAGTGACAGGCATCCAGCCCCCTGGGTAGAGGTGGTAGTAGTGGTAGGCATCTGGCACCCCTGGGTAAGGGTGGTAGTAGTGGTAGGCATCTGGCACCCCTGGGTAAGGGTTGTAGTAGTGGTAGGCATCTGGCACCCCTGGGTAGAGGTGGTAGTAGTGACAGGCATCCAGCCCCCATGGGTAAGGGTGGTAGTAGTGACAGGCATCCAGCCCCCATGGGTAGAGGTGGTAGTAGTGGTAGGCATCTGGCACCCCTGGGTAAGGGTGGTAGTAGTGGTAGGCATCTGGCACCCCTGGGTAAGGGTGGTAGTAGTGGTAGGCATCTGGCACCCCCTGGATAGAGGTGGTAGTAGTGACAGGCATCCAGCTCCCCATGGGTAAGGGTGGTAGTAGTGACAGGCATCCAGCCCCCATGGGTGGAGGTGGTAGTAGTGGTAGGCATCTGGCACCCCTGGGTAAGGGTGGTAGTAGTGGTAGGCATCTGGCACCCCCTGGGTAAGGGTGGTAGTAGTGGTAGGCATCTGGCACCCCTGGGTAGAGGTGGTAGTAGTGGTAGGCATCTGGCACCCCTGGGTAAGGGTGGTAGTAGTGGTAGGCATCTGGCACCCCCTGGGTAGAGGTGGTAGTAGTGGTAGGCATATGGCACCCCCTGGGTAGAGGTGGTAGTAGTGGTAGGCATCTGGCACCCTCTGGGTAAGGGTGGTAGTAGTGACAGGCATATGGCACCCCTGGGTAAGGGTGGTAGTAGTGGTAGGCATCTGGCACCCCCTGGGTAAGGGTGGTAGTAGTGACAGGCATCCAGCCCCCCATGGGTAGAGGTGGTAGTAGTGGTAGGCATCTGGCCCCCCTGGGTAAGGGTGGTAGTAGTGACAGGCATCCAGCCCCCATGGGTAGAGGTGGTAGTAGTGGTAGGCATCTGGCACCCCTGGGTAAGGGTGATAGTAGTGGTAGGCATCTGGCACCCCTGGGTAAGGGTGGTAGTAGTGGTAGGCATCTGGCACCCCTGGGTAGAGGTGGTAGTAGTGACAGGCATCCAGCCCCCATGGGTAAGGGTGGTAGTAGTGACAGGCATCCAGCCCCCCATGGGTGGAGTTGGTAGTAGTGGTAGGCATCTGGCACCCCTGGGTAAGGGTGGTAGTAGTGGTAGGCATCTGGCACCCCCTGGGTAAGGGTGGTAGTAGTGGTAGGCATCTGGCACCCCTGGGTAAGGGTGGTAGTAGTGACAGGCATCTGGCACCCCTGGGTAAGGGTGGTAGTAGTGGTAGGCATCTGGCACCCCTGGGTAAGGGTGGTAGGCATCTGGCACCCCTGGGTAAGGGTGGTAGTAGTGACAGGCATCCAGCCCCCCATGGGTAGAGGTGGTAGTAGTGGTAGGCATCTGGCCCCCCTGGGTAAGGGTGGTAGTAGTGACAGGCATCCAGCCCCCCATGGGTAGAGGTGGTAGTAGTGGTAGGCATCTGGCACCCCCTGGGTAAGGGTGGTAGTAGTGGTAGGCATCTGGCACCCCCTGGGTAAGGGTGGTAGTAGTGGTAGGCATCTGGCACCCCCTGGGTAGAGGTGGTAGTAGTGACAGGCATCCAGCCCCCCATGGGTAAGGGTGGTAGTAGTGACAGGCATCCAGCCCCCCATGGGTGGAGGTGGTAGTAGTGGTAGGCATCTGGCACCCCTGGGTAAGGGTGGTAGTAGTGGTAGGCATCTGGCACCCCTGGGTAAGGGTGGTAGTAGTGGTAGGCATCTGGCACCCTCTGGGCAGAGGTGGTAGTAGTGGTAGGCATCTGGCACCCCTGGGTAAGGGGTGGTAGTAGTGGTAGGCATCTGGCACCCCCTGGGTAAGGGTGGTAGTAGTGGTAGGCATCTGGCACCCCTGGGCAGAGGTGGTAGTAGTGGTAGGCATCTGGCACCCCCTGGGTAAGGGTGGTAGTAGTGACAGGCATCTGGCACCCCTGGGTAAGGGTGGTAGTAGTGGTAGGCATCTGGCACCCCTGGGTAAGGGTGGTAGTAGTGGTAGGCATCTGGCACCCCCTGGGTAAGGGTGGTAGTAGTGACAGGCATCCAGCCCCCCATGGGTAGAGGTGGTAGTAGTGGTAGGCATCTGGCCCCCTGGGTAAGGGTGGTAGTAGTGACAGGCATCCAGCCCCCATGGGTAGAGGTGGTAGTAGTGGTAGGCATCTGGCACCCCTGGGTAAGGGTGGTAGTAGTGGTAGGCATCTGGCACCCCTGGGTAAGGGTGGTAGTAGTGGTAGGCATCTGGCACCCCTGGGTAGAGGTGGTAGTAGTGACAGGCATCCAGCCCCCATGGGTAAGGGTGGTAGTAGTGACAGGCATCCAGCCCCCCATGGGTGGAGCTGGTAGTAGTGGTAGGCATCTGGCACCCCCTGGGTAAGGGTGGTAGTAGTGGTAGGCATCTGGCACCTCCTGGGTAAGGGTGGTAGTAGTGACAGGCATCCAGCCCCCCATGGGTAGAGGTGGTAGTGGTGGTAGGCATCTGGCACCTCCTGGGTAGAGATGGTAGTAGTGGTAGGCATCTGGCACACCCTGGGTAAGGGTGGTAGTAGTGACAGGCATCCAGCCCCCCATGGGTAGAGGTGGTAGTAGTGGTAGGCATCTGGCACCCCCTGGGTAAGGGTGGTAGTAGTGGTAGGCATCTGGCACCCCCTGGGTACGGGTGGTAGTAGTGGTAGGCATCTGGCACCCCCTGGGTAAGGGTGGTAGTAGTGGTAGGCATCTGGCACCCCCTGGGTAAGGGTGGTAGTAGTGACAGGCATCCGGGCCCCTATGTGTATATGTGGCATTGGTGATGGGCATCCCGCCCCTATGGTGCTGCTGTTGCTGGTGTAAGTAATTTCTGCATCCCTCTGTGTGTGTGTGATATGTCGGGTACGTGTAGTTTGTTTTTGTAGTTGGTGTCTGGCTTACCTTCTGCGCCGTACGCGTCCGTGCCTGTTCCGGTAGTAGATGTAGAATATTGGTAGGATCGGAACGATGGGATTCATGGTTGGTTCGTCTCGTTCGTCTTTGTCGTTGCTTCGCCTCGTCCTCGTCGCTGGTGTGTTCGTATCGTAGCCGTGGATCGTGTTGTGGCGCGAATCGGAGCTTATGTGCGCCTCTCCCGGATGCTTTGACGTACCGTGCGTAGCAACGGGTTCGGCGCGTACGGGAAGCGCATCGTACTTGTCCGGCCGGACGGGGCTGCATTTTGGCTTCCGGGCGACTCGATTCTGCGTTTACGGATCCGGCTCGGTCGGGGAACAGGACCTGGATTGGGTGAGTACGACTGGGTCGGAATCTGTGCTGTTGTGCGCATCGTACTTGTTCGTTCGGATTAATGTGCGGATCGGTCGGGAAACAGGCATTCGCATGGCTTTTTTCCCGACCGAATGGTGTTAGGTGCGCCTCCGACCGAGATCGGAATCGGCCCCTTAGTGTTAAATATGAACAGGATAGGGCTGTTAACCTTAACAAGCTGAGAAGAGAATATAAAATGTTAAATTGTAGAGCGAAAAGAGTCTATAAAGAAAGATGTTGGGGCAAACTGCTAGAAACAATTGAAACAAAGAATATACAGCAGTTTTGGAAGCTGATACAGACAGTAGCAGAATGCCCGGTGGGAGCTATGAATTGTGTGGTAGAAGAGGCTGCATGGGAGGAATATCTGCAGGAATTGTATGGCTCGGGTAGGGGAACCGAAGTAGGACAGACACGGAATTGGAGTGGGTTAGTTGAAGACCTAAAACCAGACTTTGCAGTATTGAATGTAAATAACACGATAATCAATTTGAAGCTAACCAGGACCGGATAATCTCCCAGCTTCTATAATAAAGTCCCAGCTGAACTGGTGGGCTGAATGTTTTCGCGTATGTTTCTAGTCATCTTGGACACTGGAACAATCCCTAAAAATTGGAAGGGAGCAGTAATTAGACTGGTGCACAAGAAAGGTGAAACGAACTCCCCGAAAAATTATAGATTAATTAATTTGTTGGATATCGGGGAAAAGATATTTGCAAAAATAATATTAGGAAGGCTTAAGGATTGGGTGGAGCAGTGTTCAATTGTACCCGTAGAACAGGGGGGATTCAAGGAAGGCCACTCTACCATCTACCACTGCTTTGCTCTTTGGGCAGTGGCGCGGAAGTCGATAGAGCTAAAAGGGAAGCTATATTGTTGCTTTGTCGATTTTCGCGCAGCATTTGATTCAGTGGATCGTAAATGCCTCTGGGAGTCACTGATAAATTATAATATACCGGAAGGCATACTGGCTATAATAAAAGAGCTACATAGATTAAACTGGGCACAGGTCATTAGGGATACTCGAGGGTCCTTGACGCAGAAAATAGCTATTGGGAATGGTCTTAGACAGGGCTGCGTCTTGGCCCCATTGCTCTTTGCCACATTCCTAGCAGATCTACCTGCAGCTCTAGAAGTTGAAAGAAGCGTCAGCCCCAGAATGAGTGGTCATAAAGTGTCATGTCTTTTGTATGCAGATGATCTGGTGATTTTCGATCAGACGGAGCTGGGTCTTCAAAGGAAATTAAATGTTTTTAGAGAGTACTGCGAGGCAAAGTTTTTAGTCGTAAATATGGAAAAAACTAAAATTTTATGTTTTGGGAAAAGAGATACGAGATTTAGTTGGTTTCTAGGCCCAATGAAATTGGAGATTGTAAATGAGTATAGATACTTGGGGGTATGGTTCGATAGTGCATTAAAGTGGTATACGCACTTAGAAGCCCAGAAAGCAAAAGCCTTTACATCAATTTGTGGGCTGAAAAAATGTAATCGAGAATATGGAGGTATGTCCCACAGACCTTTGTTAAAGGCATATGATGCAATGATACCCCCTCAAGTACTGTACGGAGCTGAAGTCCTTTACCTAAGTGATAAATGCGGGTGGGACTTAGAAGAAGGGAAGAGTCTAAAAACTCTATTGTCATTACAGAGCTCAACAATGATCCAGGCCATTAGAACTGAGTTAGGAACAATAGCATGGAGCATACAGATCCAAATGTCCTTGGTAAGGTTTTGGAAACGCCAGGACTCTGGCGTAGTGCAGAAGGTCTCACAATGGTGCAGAGAGGAGATCCGGTTTAGTAGCCTAAAATGGGCTAAGGAAACCAGAAAGAAACTCCTTACTGTAGGAGAGAACTTAAAAGTGAGAATATGTCAACAAACACTGCAAGCAGAATTTACTAAGAGCGCCCTCAGATCCCAAGGGCAGGAATTGTCCAGAAAAAAAGATTTGGAATATCTGAGTAAGAAAAAATCAGTACAATGCTTGAGAATCTCATGGTTAAATGAAGCCTGGTATCCTTACCTGGACACATTACCTAATTACTGGTCTAGATGTGAAATTTTAAGATTGAGAATTGGCATTAATCCCTGGTTGACGGATGAAAAAATAAAAGCAGAAATGATTCAGTCTGATGGAAATTGTAAATGTGTGCTGGGAACAAAAAGTGACATTTTGCACCTATTAGTAGACTGTATTTCAGTTTTAGCTTTACAGAAATTGATTTTACGTCCAATCTTTTTTAAATATGAAATAAGGTCACGAGAACAGGCAGTAGCCTTACTTACAGAGATGCCAAATCTTGAAATTGCTATTGCTCTCGGAAATTATATGAAAGCCATAAAAAGTCTTGTTAGGGAGAAAGTGAAGGTGTTTTAATGATTTTAAGGTTGGTTTTATTAAATGTTTTTACTTTTGTTCTAATTAATATAAAATTGTTTAATATACATTTTTATGAATTTTTAAGGGATCGAACCAACCTGTTAATATTAAATATTTATATGATTGTGCCATCACGGTTAGGATATGTGTGCCATAACTTTTTCTCATGGGTCATCATTTGTAATGGAACAGGTAAAGAATTTGTATTGTTTTAATAATTATAATTGGGTGTTATTGTGTTTAAAGACTATGGTCTAAATAAACATTACTTTTTGACTTTGACTTCGACTATATAAAGCAATTTGTTCTGTAATCTTTCTAATTTTTCTTTTAAAATTTTATTCTGAAATTAAATGTATACAAATGAATAAAACATTAATGTACTCTTTAAATATTCAAAACTGTTCATGCCATTTTTTAATGTTAAATATTTTGAAATGACTTTATTTTTTTTTATTTTACATGTAATTCATTTTAATATATACAAATAAAAATATGTTTCATTTATTTTTAAATTAGAAATTATATTTTTGCATCTCTTTATTTTCATTTGAGGGACAATTAACGCATTTATGTGGTTAGTGTGTATTACACAATAATGCAGGTATATTTTGTTTTTTTGTTTACTTAATGTGTAGTTTTAAATCGCCAACATATAGTTTAAGTTGGTTTACGTTGCACTGTGTCAATAAATATGAGTTTTCCTGTGTCTAACTCCTTCTGATAAATGGTTTAGTTTGGAGTGGGAAAAGTTGTTATGACCCCTCCTAGGTCCAACACCTTCCCAAATTTGATTTATATAGGAGTGGAGATAATAAATGTAACTTTTTCTGTGCCAAAGACCTTCTGCTAGATGTTAAGTTTGGAGTGGGATTAGCAATTAATGCCTCTTGTGTCGGGGCAGAGCTTGGCCGGGCTGCAAAATGGCCACTCACTAAGAGAGCTCCCCCGGCTGAGTCAGTAATCCGACCTGAATCAGGCACATGCAACCTTTATGACCTCCAAAGCGAGTCGATTTATGGGCCCACTCAAAGAGGGTGTGAGATCATAACCCACTGAGGGCTTCCTGCTGCTTAGAGGCACGGAGGTGGGGGCTGGCCTGGAGGCAGTGTAGCCAGCCTTTGAACACACTGATACCACAGGCTTGATTGGTCCTGGAGCCACGCTGAGGCAGTTGCTGTGGGTGGCCTCGGATGGAGGAGCCACTGTTCCAGAGGGCCCCTGGAGACTTGCTGACAATTGTGCTGGTGGGGACGGGCGCAGTGTCCCCCTGGCTGGACCGATCGCCGTAGGTGTGGGAGAGCACTGTGTGGTCACCTTCCTCCCGGCCTTCCCGACTCAACTGTCATTTACTTGGAGGTGCAGGAAAGCGGGTCGGGCCTACAGAATTTGGGCACCCCCCCCAGCTTGACAGGTGAAGAGACTGCTGCGTGGGATGGACAGGGCTGCTGAGACACTAGTATCATCTAGCCGGGTCGCCATCGAGTCCGGACCCCACGGCGCTGAGTGGGGCCCTTCCCCCTATTAATCGGCACTCGCGGCCCGCCATTACAGATTCCCCGGCAGCCTGGCAGTACTATCAGTGGATTGCGGTGGACAATTGGCACACTCCCCCCTCAATTAAAATTACATTAAAGGGATATCGCACTGAGGGACAGAGCATTGCTTCCTAATAGGACCTCCCTGGTGTGCCTGCAGTGAATAGAGACATTGAAGGGGGTGAGACTTTCATCCTGTGGTAGCGAAGTGAAGGGAGTGCCGCTTCACTGGAGGCATTGTATTGTCTAGACACCTCTGGGACTAATGAACTCTACCCACCAGTCTTGAGGTTTCTTGAGGATGACATTGGAAGACTGGTGGTGACTGCCTCACTGCCCTGAATTAGGCCCCAGTGTAGTTGTGTTGCGCACCTTCTACAGACCATTTTCGCAGGCCCTCTTGCCTGTCAGCAGCTTGGCCTGACCAGACACTGGAAATATTCAGTATCACTAACTGTGCGTCCTGCCTATTACTTATCATTATGGGGAAAAACAAAGCCAAACAAATTAAGCTGCAGTTTGAGAGCAGGCGTAGCACTAGACAGGGGGACTCGAGCTCTGTGGCATCCCCTAAGCACTCTGATGCAGCTCCACAGCATGATATTGACATTAAAGAAATTTTTGTCGAAATTCAATTTAGACTCAAAAACATAGACACCAAACTGGACATGCTCAGGAGCCACCTAGACCAGGTTAAGCAGCAAGTGGACAAACACAATGACCGCCTCAATCAGCTGGAGCAATGTGTGTCAGATACTGATGATTCGTATGCTGAGGCAAGGGATCAACTACTCAAAATGGACAAAGTACTGGAGGTGAGCATGACCAAAAATAAAGATCTTGAGGTTCGCTCCCACTGCAATAATCTCAGGATCACTGGAGTCCCTGAATCCACCAACATTGCAAAAAATGGAGGACTTCATTGAGTCCATGCTCCGGGATCTCTTTGGAGACAGTCTATCTGTTGTGTTCATAGTAGAGCACGCGCTCAGATCGCTGGGTCCCAGGCCCCCTCCCGAGGCACCGACCAGGCCAATAGTTGCATGATTACTGAACAACCAGGACCGGGAGATGGTCCTGTGCCTGGCCAGGGAACGGGGATCACTTCAATACCAACGCAATCAGTTATCCTTCTACCCCAACTTCACAGTATTGGTGCAGGTGGCCCAACGGGAGTTCCACCTAGCTAAACGAATGCTCCAGAAAGCAGACATTCAATACGCCTTGGTTTATCCTGCCCAGTTGAAGGTGACCTGGGAAGGCAAACAGCAGCTCTTAATTGAAGCCAAGGCAGCCTGGAAATTTGCCAAATGCATCGCCAAGGACGAGGACCTTCCAGGGGCTCCTCAGTGGCAACAGAAGTACATCTGTTGAGCAACTATGACTGACGTGATATTCTCTGTCTTCTGCTGTGATTACTTTATTCCCATGTTAAGATTTACTTGCTAGGATAATGGCTCCATTTGTGAAGCCCTCACCTGCTTCTTACTGTTGGAATGTATGACACACCCACCTTTAATACTTCAGCTATAATGCACAGAGCCTTTACAGGATGCTTGTTCCCAAAATGTGCTCATTGGTATCCTTGACTCGGCCACCTTGCTGTACATGGTAAGGGGTGTTCGCCCAGTTTCTCTCTGCCCCTTGGGATGATTTCTCTCCTGAGTTGCTTTCAAGTTTTAGTTGGGGAGGGAAGGGATGGTGCACAACCAAGTTGGGGGGTTGTTGTGGGTGGTGGGAGGGTGGGGTTATCATATTTTTTAGCGTTGGCACCTATCTGTTTCAACATACTAGGGCACACCATATATGTGATGAGGGCTATTGTGTATTGTCATTACACTAGCCAACTGTTTTCTCATATACAGCATTAAATTGTTAACATGGAACATCCGCCGCCTTAACAACCATCTGAAGGCACGTCAAGTTTTTGCATACTTACACAGATACTCCATAGATAGCTGCCTGCTGCAGGAGCTCCACCTTGCAGAAAGTACTACCACTCGACTAAGACAAAGCTGGCTTGGTGAGCATTACGTGGCTGCGTATTCAAATTGGAGCCAGGGGGGGCCGATTGTGATAAGAAAGGGGATGGCATGGTGGGTGCACAGGGTCAAACCTGACGCACAGGGCAGATATGTTTTGCTGGTGGGCGACATATTGGGACGTGCAGTCAGGAGGCTGGCAGTCTAACGGCCTTAAGTAGAGGACCCTCAATTCTTTACAGAGGTATGGCAGCAGGCAGAAGCGTTAAGACCTGGTGCGGCATTGTGGGGGGGCTACTTTAATGTCATACTTGACCCTGAAATGGACAGAGCCAGCAAAGCTAGGTGACCACACCCATGGGCTGCTGCCCAACTACACCTCCTTAGCAGGATCATGACTTGCTTGATATATGGTGCATTGCACATGCCCACCTGAAAGAAAAGACCTGTATCAATAATGTGCATGCAATGTGGTCGCTACTAGATCATTGGCTGATTTCGCGGGACGTAGCATCGAGGTCGGCAGAGGCATCATACCTGCCATGTACGCTCTCAGATCACACCCCGGTGCTATTGGAACTGCTTTTACCAGAAGTTCCCTCCTGGGCCTTTACCTGGTGACTCCCACCTGGAGCACTACGCGACCAAGTGTTCTGCGAGGACATCGAAACTGCAATTATGGAATATTTCGAACATAATGATAAGGAGGACATTACTAGGGCCAGCCTCTGGGAGGTCTTCAAGATCGTTATCAAGGGGGGCTTGCATCGCCAAACAGGCGGGGACCGCCATGCATTGCAGGGGGCTTTATGCGTCTTGAGCGAGACATACATGGCCTTGAGGTTCGCTTCTACATTAAGTGGGACCCGCAGCTTTTGGCTGACATACGTAGCAGATTGGCAGAATATGAAGAGGCCGCCCAGAGGGAACTGCACTATTTGGGGCAGGAGAGGCGAGCACTACCATTTGGAGAAGGTGATAGGCCCGGAAAGTTCCTGGCCCGGCTGCTGCGGAAATCTTGGGAGAGTGAATACATTGCGGATTTACAGGACGACGTCACAGGTGCACACATGGGTACAGCAGCTGTCCAGGAACTTATGAAAACCTTTTTTTCTGCGTTATATCGCACCAGACAAGAGACCACCCCGGTAGATCTTTCTGATTACTTCGATTTGATCCAACTCCTATGGCTCAAGAAAGGCCATAGACGATACTTAAACAAGGCCTTTACTATTGAAGAAATTATTGGAGCAATCCTCTTCATGCCTGCAGACAAGGCACCTGGCCATGAAGTCCCCCCGACTGCACTCTATAAAGAATTTGCTACCATACTCGCCCCACCTACCGGAGGCGTGCTTCCTCCCTCATAGCATGAGGCCCTTATTATCACTATACTAAAGCCTGGAAGGGATCCTTGTCCCTGTGACTCATACAGACCTCATACAGACCACTCTCGTTAATTAATATAGTTAATAAAATACTTGCTTAATTGCTCACCTCGAGGTTCCTTCCCTTGCTCCCAACAATAGTGCGGCCGGACCAGGTGGGATTCGTACCTGGCAGGTCCACCTTGCACAATCGCTGAACGTGCTTTGTAATACTTCATACCATTGACCCCTCTCTGCATGATGTAGCTATTTTCCTAGACGCCACTAAGTGTTCTATTCCCTCGAATGGCAGTATCTATTTGCTCTACTGCAGCGTATTGGGCTGAACTACTTCTTTCTTAACTCCATAGGCTTGTTATACTCACAGCCTACGGCTAGAGTGAGTATCAATGGATGTGTCACTGACACCTTCACAGTCACCCGTGGCACCTGACAGAGATGCCCCCTCTCCTCCATCCTTTTTGCAATTGCGATGGAACAGCTCATGGCTCGCCTACATCAAAACCATGCACAAATGGGAATTGGCGTTTTATTTACCAAATTCGGGGGGATATCTGGAATTGATGTTAACTGGACCAAGTCCATTGTTTTTCCCTTGACAAACCCTACTCCCCAAATTGACTCAGAGTTCCTACTTGTATGGGCGGAGGGCGCTGTCAAATGTTTGAGGGTGTGGTTTACTAGGAATATTGATGAACTGTGGAAGAACAACTATGGCTAATTACCAGGGGTGGGCGGAATTTGCGTAGTCGCGTTACGCAAATCCTCGCGAAATTGCTAACAAATTCCGCGAGCTCGCGGAACTTCCGCGAAATCGCGGAATTGCTTGTGCCGTCCGTTCGCGATGTGTTTTTGCGTGCTCGCGGGGAAATATATCGCTAACTTGCCCATGCGGTCGCTAATGGGCGCGGCCATCTTGTTTTCACTTGTCCCGCCCGCTCGCGATGGTATTTCCTGTTCCGGGTCGCGTATTGCATGCTCCCGCCCGTTCGCGATAAGGGTTTCCTGTTCGGGAACGCGTATTACGTGTTCGCGACGCTTTTTGCGTGCTCGGGGGGAAATATCGCGCGAACTTGCCCATGCGGTCGCAATGGGCGCGGCCATCTTGTTTTTCACTCTATTTCTATGGTTCTGGGCCTGCTTTTCAATCCTCCCTCTATCTTTCCAATCCTTTGTTTCTGTAAACTTATTTTGGGTCTTTTTTGTTTATTATCTATCTCTCTATTTTCCTGATTCTATATTTTGAGTTTTTCTCTACTTTTTGTGTGTTTTTAACTACTTTTTCACACTTTTTCTATTACCTGCTTTTTCATTTCTTTTACTTACTTTATTTAATTCCTACCTTTTCTTTTCCGTCCCCCGCCTACCCAGAACCATGGCAAAGGGCCACAGGGCTCGAAGTCGGAGCCAGAGCCGCGACCGCCTTCCTTGCGGAAGACGGCGCCAAAGAGGGGTGCAGGCACGGGCCTTATTTAATGAGGCGGAGGTGGCCGCACTGGTTTTTTTCGTTCAGCGCCACCTCCCCTTAACCCTGGCAGCAGGCGGCAGGCCTGGGTCCGGGTACGGGCTCCGGGAGCGTCGGCAGCGGTGGGGCAAGGTGCGGCGGGCAGTGTTTCGCTGCTCTGGTGTCCGGCGCACCCAGAATCAGCTGACGCACCGGTGGTCCGATATTCTGGACCGGGAGCAGGACCTGCTGGACCTGCTAGGAGTGGAGGTCCCGGGGCTTGGTGAGTAGCTATTTAATATTACTACTTTGTGTTCTTCTGCTCTGTGTTATATATTGCGAATATTTTTTTTTCTCCGACCAGCAAGAATGCTGCTGCTTACATTGCAGGTAAATGACGTTTAAAAATCTGTGATTGTTATGACACAGGCGCTCGACGCTACTAATCTTACTTGTTTGCAACTTTGCGCTCGCTTGGCCTGATGATTATGTAAGAGTTTACTTTAGAGAACTTAAGTGATGTAATGCTAGAGAGAGTAGTCCTTCCTTTGTCCTCGTGCCACTAAGAAGGGATAGTGGTGGATTGATAGGTTTAGTTACTTATTAGTTGGTAATTTCTAAGTTGTGTGCGTGACGCATCCTCTGTCACGTCACGGGCTGCTGAGTGATGCTTACCCCAGTCCTTAGCAGAACCTTTTGTAGTTTGTTTACTGAGTGTTAATAGGCTTATATCATCACTAGCAGAACATTAGCAGCAACCAGCCAACAATTTGGTGTATGCAAAAATGTATGCATGTGTCCTCCATCTATGCATTTTTGAGGACTAAAATAAATGGAAATGCAGACTTACTGAACAATTGGCCCGTCTGGATTGGAATCGGTGGGCTAGGTCAGGTGGTAGTTAGGCTTGCTAGACGGTCCGTGAATCTCGCAATACTACCAGTCGATCAGATAGGTCAATTTTATTGCAATTTTTGTAACCAAAAATGTTTTTGGTGCCTATTTTAAAATATTTTATATATTTCACACCAAACTTTAATTTTTGCCTCTTTCTTTATGAAATCTTACATGATCAGCAGCACCCAGGGGCAAGAAGACGGGGTCGCAGGCGGTGGGCCCACAAGATCTGGACGATGCCTCCCAGGGACAGGACCGCTCCTCTATCGAGGGCTCTGCTGCTGGCCCCAGTAAGTCCACCAGTGGTTAATATTAATAATTATATTTCCTAAACTTTTCCTGCACCTTATTTTTTCCGAACTATTATTTCGGTATCCTGATTCGCATTTTTACAAAATCTTCTTTGCTCTATACTATCTGTTTCTAAATTCTTGTTATCCCTGCCTCTAACTGCGTCTGCTATGACTCTCTGTACTACTACTATTAGTCTGTCTGTAGCCAAGCTTGCCCAGTTGCCCACTCTTTATTTCAAATATTTTAAATTAAACTCATTCACCAATAGCTATAGCCATTGAGTTTTGGTTGTCCTCTTCTACTACTTCTAGTCTTCTTATTCTTGAGGCTTTTTGACAATTCCCACCAAGAAAATGCCCAACCAAATTTTAGAATTTTAGATAGGATAGGACATACTACTACTGTTGTAGGGATTCTGCACATACAGAACTTTGCACAAGAAAATAGGTCGTTGGTGATGGGAGGTTGGACCTTCCTCACACCTCAATCGGAAGCCACCACAATCCCCTGACCGACTTGTTATAGTGTCTCATTACTCCGAAAGGCCCCCCCACCCCCAAAATACCCAATGAGTAGACAACCCAGACAACATAACACTCCCAACCTGTGTCGCGGAAGCAATGCACACCCTTTTGCTCACTCTTGTGTAAGTCCACACCAAATACCACTGAGTCTATGTAAGTTCAAAAGGTTTCTTTTTATTTCCAACTGACAAGCTCTGTATGTTGTATAATGCAGCAGCAACAGCAAAATGTATAAGATTAAAACAATAAACATTGTTACAGTTAGACTTACAAGTTACTTACAACTAAAAGTCCATAGAAGCCAAAAGGCGAGATCATGATAACTGAACAGTGGTGGGCGAACCACCCTCCCCTTGGTAGGAATCTAGTTTATATAAAATTCTAAATGGAGATGTGAGAATTCTGGGGAGCCCTCACCTTAGAAGAACCTAGTAGTGGTGACATCATAAGCTCTGCAAAGCTCTGGTTCTTCTTATAAGTGAATCTTCCGTCTGTAATGAGAAAAATGGTGCACGTTAGTATAGTGCAAGCATTTCTCAGTCGTGCCAAAAACTGTTTTTTTTTTTTTATGGATAAGCAATATGGACTAACACCATAACTCCATAACAAAGTCGCTTGTTTCTCGACCTTGTACGCAGTGCTCAGACAGTAGCAGTATGAGCTCATGTGGCCTCAAAGGCGTATTTCACAACAAGCTGCGAGGTAACTTGCGCAAAAATAAAAGACAGAGCTAAAATGGTTGCATGGCTCGGGGTAACTTAGCAAAGACTAAAATGACCCTAGGGACCATATAACACTACTAGTGTCTAGTCTACTACCTGATTTATACTAGTGATGTATGTTGTATATGTATTAACTTTTTTTTCATTCATGCTAGTGAAAAATAGGGGGAGGTGTATATGGCATCTGAAAAATGTGTAATGTTTTTTCTAGGCGTACTACCGACCACCAGTACCGGGGCCAGCGGTGAAGGTGACGTGGCCGCTGAGGGTGCAGGCGATGCGGCAGTTGGAGTAGCTGCAGGGGGTGAGCCAGCAGCAGTGGCGGGCGGTGGTAAGTTATATTCCTAATCCTTACTTATTGACATTACACTCGCTGCAAGGGTGTAATGTATACTGTACTGTTGAGACTTAAGTAAGAAGTAGTTGTGAACGCCGTTTGAAGAAGACACCCTTTACTTAGCAGCATTAGCAATAGCATTAGCGACAGGAGTCTGAGAGTAACCAATGGCCTCTATCGGACTTCAACTCAGCTGTGAAATTTTTATGGAGAAGAATAAAAGTCTGATCAGATGACCTTGATGGATGGGTTGAACGAAAAGGGAAAGAAGGGTGGAAGGAGGCAGGACGGGCGAGATTTTATGTTTATGACTGGCAGAGAAGGATACGTGGCATGCATGCATAGGTGTGTGATATGAATCAGATGCATGGGTGGCGGAATGCCTGAAACTCCCCAAATGTTCGAGGCCGAGGTAGTGGGAGGATAGATACATACCACAAATGTTACGTACTGTGCTTGCTAGTGCTACTGTGCCACTATGTGTAGAATGTATTTGTCTGACTGCTTTGCTAAGAGTATATTTTACAATAGTCTTGTTTTTTCTTCTTGATATAGCTACTCCTAAAGTCAACCGGAAGGAGTTGGCAGCCAAGGCCCGGCGCCGTAAGCTGGAGGCCATACAGGCCGAATACCGGCGCCTGGTTGTTCTAGAGGAGGAGGAGGAGGAGGCGGCAGCAGCTGCAGCCTCCTCCAATGCCCCGGGCCCCAGACACCCCCCCAGTCTTACGGCGTCACCGCCTGTCAGCCACCCTCCGCCACACAGGAAGAAGCACTGCTGCCCACCCCCACTGTGGATGCAACTGCCGCGCGCTGAAGCACCGCGTGGCCCGCCTGGAGGAGCGCATCCGTGTCCTGGAGAGGCGAGCCCGCTGAGACCCCGTTTCTTTATTGCCCCTTTTTTAGTTCTTATTTGGGTGGGTGGGAATCGGGCGTTGGGTTTTGGACTTTTGGACATTTGTTGGACTTTTTCGTTGCGGGACATGAACATTGGTTGGGGTTAGGGAGGGGGTGGGTCAGGTGTTGTGGGATTTTTTTACATAGTTTATTTTTGTTAGGGTATTAAATTACATATTTAGACTTAATATACGATGTGGTTAATGTTTTGTGGGTGGGGTTACTGTTTTACGTCACACGGTTTCCTTGCTGGTGCAGTGCCACAGCCAGTGTTTGATTTTAATAATTGGCTGAGTTACTAAGACACAAACAGACAGATGCGGTACCCGTCACTGAGGGACTTGTCCTACTAGTACTGTCAGTCTCCCCTGATAATCTATGCATTCTGCAACTGGACTCAAAGGGGTGTGTGAAATAGAATTAATGAAAAAAATCCGTTATTAATTATGCCTCACCCAAACCTCTTCTCTTACCTGTGCTTGATGTTTAACTTGGGCACGGCGATGGCTGCATGGTGGTGATGGTTTTCTTTCCCAACATGCCATGGTTGTGGTGGTAGTAGTAGTAGACCCTGGCAGTAGCACTTGCAAATAAAAGAAAATGAGACAGTCAGTCGCCTGAGAGAGACTGTGGGAGGAGTAGTAGAACAAAGTACAGTACGGAACTTACTGCCAAACAATAATATGCCAAAATACAAGGAAACATAATGGTTGCGGGGATAGCCTAGTACATAGAGTTACAAACTCTAGCTGTGTCGAGTCACTCGACTAGGCCTACAGTACACCGTGGTCCGTGACTCGACACAAGCGTAACCGTTAGTGCTGTTTCGGATGATGACAAATCCAATCTATGATGGCATTTAATGCTGATGGATTCGGTTCCTTTGGTACAAAAAACCCAAATATACTGCTCATAGGAGGGTGGGCAAGCAGAAGAAGATCTGCGCCCTGCCTTGAAAATGCATTTATGTTGCTTTAGCCACATCCGCCCCAGCAAGCGTGTGATAAATTATTGGTGTACATTTAATTTAGTCACACCTCAATAAGCCACACAGCCCGGGGGAAGAGGATTAGGGTTTGAAGAATGGTTGGGAAGGGGGGTTTTGGGAAAGGTTTGAGAAAGAAAAACAGTACGCATGGACAACAACAAAACACAATATTGGCAGACAACCATATCCATAAATCAGTTAAGGGAGAAAAAGGAAATGCATGCATGATGATGATAACTTGATGGTTAATGATATTACTAACTACTACTACTAGACAATTAGACAGTACAGGGCAGCAGTATATTATGCTATTTGCCTTGCCTGTCTGCCCTCAGAGAGACCCGAATTACATACAGTTTCTGTTCTTTTGTACCCGCCCGGGCTTAAAGATAGCAAAGAAAAGTCCAAAAATGCTGTAGGGATGAATTGAATTATATAAGCAGAGAGCAAACATAAAAACAACAACACACAGTAGTAATGATTGAAGACAAAAAAAAGAATCGAAATTTAAAAGATGATGAAAGTTGATACTGTTACTGTATGTTATCCTGGTCAAAATGGGGAGTTGCATCTCGGCGTTCGTCTTGGTCCTCCATTCCATGGACGCTCCGGCCATCAATCTTGCGTGACGCCACTGCCTGCCTGGCACATGTAGATTCATTGGTAAGGTAAGTGAGAGTTGTTTTTCCCAGTGTAGCACAGGGTAAGGGCCGGCCTGTAATTGCAGATGGGAAAACCAAAGGGATATTGAAAAATCAAGTAGAAAAAAAATGCCTAAATTACGGTGGAGTGCAACAAGAACACTTTCAGAGGCGGCATGGATTTGGATACATCATGTCTAACTTAGTCTGTTTCCAACATTAACCTCCAACAACAACAGGACTGAGCAGGCCCACGGCACCCGTGACACATCCTCCATTTAGCGTACCTTTTTTGACAGAGGCAGACAAAGCAGATATACAGCAACATAGCATTTTACAAATTAAGTGACTAAATCAATGCCCCGCTGTCAGTCATACCATACCACCACACTCGACTCCACCACTACACAGACATGTAGGTCTGCAGTGGTTGTTGTTGACTTGGTTACCTTGTAATGCACTCATGAAACGCACTGAGTTATTCCATCAATCATCTCGGATCGTACTGAGTGACTGGAGTGCGAAGAGATAATGTCACTGTGGTCCTCATCATGGTGTGTTGTCCAACTCAGTGTGCAGTAGTGTACAGATTGAGTCCCCTTTCCATATTCAAAATGCAATGGATCGGCCTGCAGTAGAAGTAGAAAATTGTTATTGAAAAACCAGATTGGAAAGAAACATTGCATTGGGTTACTTTTAGTGTGTAGATTAGATAATAGTACACAATGAATTACCTTCATGCACTACAAACAACAACAACACAAATCACTCAGTCAGCGTCCAATGCATGTCATCATTCATTACCTGTTCCTTCTCATCTTCAGTTAATGGGCATTCTGTATCGGCTCGGAAAGGGTGATAGCTATAGTAGTCATCATCATGTTCCACTTCTTTTGGAGAGACTCAACGAGGCAAGATTAGGTTTTCTTCGATTATGCTACATCCAATCATCATCTGGCTTGAGGGCAATAGATTTAGGTCGATTCAGGAGGATGGAGGAGCAGGACTCGGAGGAGTGGACTGAAATGCAGAGAGCTGAAACTCATAAGGCAATAAAATAAGAAGACGGTGGTGATGGATTTGTTGTGATTTGAAGTTTCCAAACAGAAAGACAGACACAGAAATAGAAGTAAATAAGGGAGAACCACAGTAAGAACTGGAAGCCTAGTTGTCACCGTCAGGGAAGTATAGCTCGTCCTCAAACTCTGGAGGTTCAACCAGAAGTAGGTAATCAGCATCCAACACGCTACTTCCATCACCTGAGCCGCTGTCCTCATCTTCCTGCGGTGATTCATGTATTGTATAATTCGGTGGTATAAATTGCTGATTCATTTTGATCATGGTTAACCTCTCCACGTTTATGGGTGAGAGACTGGTCCTTTTCACTGTTACAATGGAACCAGCAGCACTGAAAACACGTTCAGAAGAGACACTTGCGATAGGGCAAGCCAGATAGTTGATCGCCAGCCTGCTGAGCACTGGCCATTGGCCCCTTTTGCCATACCAATACCGCAATGGGTTTTGATCAATGAAGACCTCTGTTGGGTCATCCAGGTAGGCCTGGACCATTCGGTCAATGTTCAGGGGTGCTAAACTTAGTGCGCCCTCTTTTGTCTTTGCATCAGCACTGGACCTAGCAAGTCCTTGCTGTAAATACCAATTCTGTGCCGTTTGTACTGGGGCTGATGATGATCCGGTTCTTGCTGTTGTCGATAGTGTTGGTGACAGCTGTGAACCAAATGCACTGCCCACAGGCTCTGAAGTTGAACTTGACGCAGGATGCCCTGCTGCAGTACTTGATGTGGGTTTGAGGCCTTTAATTACCAGCCGTTCATTTTCCAATGTACTGGCTGCCTCAGCTATCCAAGTTTTGTACCGGGCAACATCCACTTCTGAAAAAGGGAGTAATGTCTTACTGTGCAGTGCCGCTTTGTACCGTGGATCCAGAATTGTGGCACAAATGTAATGTTGTTGTGACAGAATCTTATTTTGCACCCTTGCATTTTCACTTAAGCGACATGATAAGCTCTCCGCCAACTGGTATGCTTCTTTTTTTCCTCCACACCTATGTACGCTTCACACACCCTCTTCAGCTCTTGCTCTAGCATGTGCAACAATGGGATAGCTTGGCCCATAGTACAGTCCTCCTTGCTGACTTCACGTGTGAAGACCTCGAAAGGAAGAAGCATCTCTGTAAGAGATTTAACTAGGCACCATTGGTCCACCTGAAGGGTCATGCCTTTCACAGCAGCATCCGCCCTTTGCATGACATATTCATTGATTGGTCTGTACTGCTCAAACAGACGGTCAAGCATGTAATACGTTGAGTTCCAACGTGTTGCCACCTCCTGGATCAGTGCTTTGACTGGCATTCTATAGTCACGTTGAATGATCCTCAGCTGCTTCCGGGCTTTAAAAGAATGGCTGAAATGCGTGCATATTCTGCGGCAGGTGGTCAGTAAGTTGCTGACTATGGGTTCTTTTTTCAGAAAGTCTTGAACTATAATGTTAATGCAGTGCGCCAAACACGGGACCCTGAAATACTTACCAAGCGTCATGGCCTTAAGTATATTACTGCCATTATCCGTGGCAACAAAACCAATGTGAAGCCCTCTGGGGCGCAGCCATTCAAAGACCTTGTTGTTAAACTCTTCCAAAAGGTTTTCAGCAGTATGAGATTTCTCCATGGCGAACATGGCTATAGTTGCATGTTTCCGAGAAGCATTAAAAATTGCAGCTGTGTCAACAGCACCTACTTCAGATAGCTTGTCTCTAACCCCCACAAAAGAGACCCAGTGTGCAGTGATGCACATGTAATCAGTGGCTTGGCAACTGGTCCACATGTCTGTTGTCAGGTGGATTTTGTGAATAGCACTCTGCTGCAAAGCTTGTCCAACCAATTCAAGCACATCGTGATGTAGTGCTGGAACAGCAACTCGGGCAAAATAGGAACGGCTGGGAACCTTCCATTTAGGGCAGATGGCTGACACAAATTCAAGGAAACCCACCCCTTCCACAAATGAAAAAGGGAGAAGGTCCAGCACTAACATTTTAGCGAGCTTCGCATTGTACAACCGTGCCGTTGGGTGGTTGCGTTGGTACTGCCCCTCCGACCAAAGCATGCTGTCAATGGTAGGCTGGAATATTTTCCTTACTGCTGCACCTTTCTTCTTGAACCCAGCTAGGCTCAACGACGCTGCACTTTTGCTCATTGCAGTGCCCGGTTGCCTTGCTGTCTCATGTTGACTCTTACTACTGTGCCACTGAGATGTTGCTGAGGATGCGGGCGTTACCAGTACACTGCTGGGGGTAGGGCTATAAATGTCTCCCTCTTGTTGACCTTCCTCCGCGATCATATCTTCCCCTACTTCTTCATCCACAACAACAGCAATGGGTCCAGTTTTACTTTTTTGTAAGTGAAGTAGGTGAGCCTCCCACCTGATAGTGTGGTGTTTTTTGAGATGACTTGTTTGTCCTCCGGTACCATAGTTTGTACCAAGCTTACCCCGCCTAACAGCCTGCCGACAAATTGAGCATATAGCAATGTTCTCCTCCTTACTGCTAACCGAAAAGAAGTCCCAAACTGGGGAGGAGAACTTTCTGGCACTGCTGGAGGTGCCACTTTCAATACCAGATGAAATGGAGGGTGTGCATGGAATTTGACTCTGTGCACTTACATTACCACCACCTACTGAGGTGGTGGTTGAGCTTGATGTAGGTCCCTGCCGGGCCTTTGCAAAGGCAAATATGGAAGCTGGAGGTCGTGTTGGCGTTACCTGTGTTGGTGGTATCCGTGCTACATCCCTCGCAGCGATTTGGGATAGTCTAATAATGTTGGTCTCCATCTCCGCAGGCCCAGGAGTGATGTTCGTGATGACTGGCTCTTCATCATCATCACCCCCTCGTCTAAATCTACCTCCATAACTGTAAGGCTTTCGGGAACCTTCCTTTTCACTAGCCTTGTCTTGTGGTGTGCATCACTCTCAGGCTGAGCTGGTGGCTTCCAAGTGGCATCTAGATCATCAGAAGCGGGGCTTGAAGAAGAAGTTGATGTACTAAGCCTCCTTTTCCTTGCTGGGGGTATGGAAGACACTGGATCTTCTGGAACAGTGGCTTGCTCCTCTCCGTCTGCAAAAAGCTCGATTTCCTGAACTGCCCCTACTTCAGGTGGAACAGCTACTATTGTGGGCTGTGGTTCCGGCTGTGGTTGCGGTTCCGGCTGTGGTTGCGGTTCCGGCTGTGGTTGCGGTTCCGGCTGGGGTTGCGGCTGTGGTTCCGGCTGTGGTTGCAGTTCCAGCTGCGGTTCGGGTTGCGGCTGGGGTTGCCCACTTATCTCCTGAGTTTGCGCCTGCGAGTGCGTGGATTGGGTACTACTTTGCGATAATGACATTTCAACATCACTGGTCGTTAGTAGACTGGCTACCTCTGCCACAGTCATGGGCTTGGGCCTAGGTTGCTGGGGTGGGGCCACTGATGCAGAGGTGCTGCTCCCAGCTTGGTCCCCGCTGGACACCGCTGCTGCAGGCGTAAGTTTTTTTTCCCAAAAAACACATCGGCCGGCACCCCAGTCTTGGCAAGTGCCACTTCCTTCTTCTCTCCCTTCTTCTCACTGGCAACTTTATTGCTACTGGAGGACCTTGTACCTTTCTTTGGGGCCATCTTCTTCAGATGTCAGCAGGACGCAGGTGCACAAGTTGCAGAGATGTCTGTGGTCACACGTGGACGTGACGCGCAGCAGGACTTCAGCCTGGCAGTACAACGGGTGATGTTGATGATGACACCTCCTCCTCTGTCTTTTTGTGCACCTAAAAGCAAAGAAGCCAGGAGAAGAACATCAGTGAAATGTTGCATTTGTTGTTGTGGTTCAATTACTAGTAGTACAAACAAACAAATAAAAGATATAAATTAGTGTAGCCATTTGTGAGACTGTCAACAAGGGCTTTCCTGGTATACTGTGTACACTGTCAGGACAACCAAAATACAAATGTAATAGAAGTGGACCCTGTTTGGCAATAAATTATTTGCTCATCACATCATTCAGGGAGCTGCAGCTGGCAAAGGGGATGGATGCAAGCAGTAAGCCAAGAGGAAAACCATGCAGGGCTAAATGGCAAAAGCAGCACACTTATAACTCCCACCAGAAATGGCCACCAGCCACATGGACACTCACAAATCACAAGCAACAAGCATGAGGCCTGGAAAACAATGTACTGAAACAGGCCTACGATAGCCAGGCAAAGGCTGCATGGTAAACCACACTGCTTTGCCTGTAATGTAATGCAATAAAATGCAAAAACGAAAATACACAGGGCTAAACAAGGCCTGCAACACACCACACACAACTAAGGCATGTAACACACCCCAAAAAACAGAAATACAGCCAAAAAAATAAATACACATTTTGCAATTCAATGCCATCCATGTGCCCTAAATGATGTTTAAATTCAACTGAACACACAAACAGTTCTTTTATGCACCCCTGACTATCTCTGGGCCCACTGGATGGAAGGCCTGTTGGCAGATTAGGCTACAAGCTTGCAGGCCTATGACAAAAAGCACACTGCCTGGCTTCAAAATGGCCGCCAGCCTCATGGCCAGGCCCACAACAACAAGAAACTGAAGACAGACAATGCAGGCCTATGGCAAAAAACACACTGCCTGGCTTCAAAATGGCCGCCAGCCTCATGGCCAGGCCCACAACAACAAGAAGCCTAGGCCACAAAGGAAACACATGCAGGCCTATATGGCAAAAGCAGCACACTTATAACTCCCACCAGAAATGGCCACCAGCCACATGGACACTCACAAATCACAAGCCACAAGCATCAGCCCTGGAAAACAATGTACTGAAAACAGGCCTACGATAGCCAGGCAAAGGCTGCATGCTAAACCACACTGCTTTGCCTGTAATGCAATACAATGCAAAAACGAAAATACACAGGGCTAAACAAGGCCTGCAACACACCACACACAACTAAGGCATGTAACACCCCCAAAAACTGAAATACACCCCAAAAATAAATCCACTTTTTGCAATTCAATCCAATGCCATGCATGTGCCCTAAATGATGTTTATATTCAACAGAACACACAGAAACAGTTGTTTCATGCACCCCTGACTACCTCTGGGCCCACTGGATGAAAGGCCTGTTGGCAGACTAGGCTACAAGCTTGCAGGCCTATGGCAAAAAGCACACTACCTGGCTTCAAAATGGCCGCCAGCCTCATGGCCAGGCCCACAACAACAAGAAACTGAAGACAGACAATGCAGGCCTATGGCAAAAAGCACAATGCCTGGCTTCAAAATGGCCGCCAGCCTCATGGCCAGGCCCACAACAACAAGAAACTGAAGACAGACAATGCAGGCCTATGGCAAAAAGCACACTGCCTGGCTTCAAAATGGCCGCCAGCCTCATGGCCAGGCCCACAACAACAAGAAACTGAAGACAGACAATGCAGGCCTATGGCAAAAAGCACAATGCCTGGCTTCAAAATGGCCGCCAGCCTCATGGCCAGGCCCACAACAACAAGAAACTGAAGACAGACAATGCAGGCCTATGGCAAAAAGCACACTGCCTGGCTTCAAAATGGCCGCCAGCCTCATGGCCAGGCCCACAACAACAAGAAACTGAAGACAGACAATGCAGGCCTATGGCAAAAAAGCACACTGCCTGGCTTCAAAATGGCCACCAGCCTCATGGCCAGGCCCACAACAACAAGAAGCCTAGGTCACAAAGGAAACACATGCAGGCCTATATGGCAAAAAAGCAGCACACTTATAACTCCCACCAGAAATGGCTACCAGCCACATGGACACTCACAAATCAGAAGCAACAAGCAGGAGGCCTGGAAAACAATGTACTGAAAACAGACCTATAATAGCCATGCAAAGGATGCATGGTAAACAACACTGCTTTGCCTGTAATGCAATAAAATGCAAAAACGAAAATCCACAGGGCTAAACAAGGCCTGCAGCACACCACACACAACTAAGGCATGTATTTAGCACACAGCACAAAAACGGAAATACACCCAAAAATACACATTTTGCAATTCAATCCAACGCCATCCATGCCCCCTAAATGATGTTTGAAATTAAAAAATACATCACACAGCAAAGGAACAGTTGTTTCATCATGTTTCATCATGCACCAACCCATGACTAGCTCTGGGCCTACTGGCTACAGTGGCTACCCACCACTATATTTATTTTTTAAAATGATGAAAATTAAAAAATTGTAATTGCAGCAACTGCAATGACCCAATCAAACAACACCAACTTACTTGTAAAATCTCAAATCCAAAAATCCTCAAATCAAATGATAATGATGCAGCAGACACAAACAGTGATCCTTCCAGCTCAAATCCAAGTGAAAAATGAACAAGAGATGGAGAAAGCACTGGGAGGAGCCTGCTGGAAAGGAACAGGAAGTAGTAGACTCTGTGGCACTTCCTCCCTCTCCCCCGCCCAAAAAATGAAAAAAAAGGACACCCAAATATCAATCTGAGGTTTTTTTTCCATGGAAATCATCAGTTTATAGAAGGTTTTATGCTGCTCGCGATATTATTCTTCTCCAGATTGAAAATTTTGCGTGTTCGGGATCGCAGGTTTACAAAGATTCCGCCGGAAATCCGATGGCGCGCCCGAATGACGTGTTCGCGACCGCAATCTCTCTCGTGGTGCACGATGGCGCGACGAATGACGTGTTCGCGATCGCACACTCTCGCGTTGTCCGATGGCGCATCGAATGACGTGTTCGCGATCGCAAACTCTCGCAGGATCGCGCGGCCGGCTACCGAAATCTCGTGGCGCCCGCGAACGAATAGGAAAACCCGTCGGCGAACGCAGGAATCCCGGTAAGTCATAATCGCGCACGCTAGAATGCATTTTTAAAGCGCGAACAAGAAAATAATTCCGCTTCGCCGCGGATCGCGGAATTGATGGCAATTCCGCGTTCTCCGCGGAACGCGAAATTGTCCAAATTCCGCAAATTCCGCGAGCGGAGCGGAATTCAATGCCCAGGCCTACTGATTACTAAACTGACTAGATGAAAGAATTGCAGGGTGGAAACACTTCCCACTATCATTGACAGGACGCCTCGCCATAGCAAAAAGGATAATCCTGCCTAAGTTCCTCTATTTATTTATAAAGTTGCCAATCCCTCTGCCCTTTAATTTTTGCGGACAGCTCAGTTTGAGGCTTACCTCACTAGCCTGGGCAGGTTCCCAATCGCGCATTGCTGGGAGATGCTTACTCTCCCCTTTGAACAGAGCGGGCTCGGCGCCCATGATTTTGATCTCTATTACTTCCGTGCTCAAGCCCACTTTGCACATTCCTGCCTGTTTCTAACACAGCTCATGGTGCAAACAGCCCCTGAATGCAATCTTGCGGCTCCCTGCCCCCTACAGATGGCACTTTTCCAGACCCCCATTTGTCCGCGTGGTCTAGTTGACACAGTTGCTTGCACGATCTGGCCTTAGGATGAGTTGCAGCGCAAGGCTCACACCGCTAATCTTTCTGCACCATCGGTGCCACTCCCTGATCATCATCCTTTGCCCATTACAAGTGACTTTAGAACTTGCATCAGATTGCGCAAGCTTGGACGCAACTATAGGCGCAAATTACCCCAATGACATGTTTATAGCACCACAGGAAGTCCTGCGCTCCGACACAGTTACGTTCCTAGATACATTTACATACTACCAATTGCGCATCACTATTCGTGCATTTTACACAACATTCCCTGATGGTCCACTGACATTTCAGGTGACAGAAGCTTTCCTCACTTCCCCCACAAACCGCAAATTTGTCTCAAAACTCTATGCAGGGATGCAGGCGTCAACACCTGTGCACATTCCTACCAGCAGGGCGGCATGGGCAGTAGATATTATACCGCCATTGACTGATTGTCAGGGACTGTCCGGGACTATGTCGGGAACACAGTCAGGGACTTGAGCAAGGACTGGGGACTGGGTAGAAAACGTACAGTGCACAGAAAGAGTAGTACAGCGCTGCCCAGGATCACACAAGGAGTCAGAGGAGAAAAAGGGATCCAAAGGGGAAGCCTGTACAAGATGGCTAAGACTCAGAAAGGAAGGGGACTCACAAGGCAATTTAGCATTCAGACTAACTACTCCCAAGACGGACGTGCAAGACATATATATAATACAACATTAACAATAAAGGGAATGTGGGGTAAAGCACTCAGGAGCTCCACACGGTAAGACTGAAGCTCAGTAAGTTCCTCACCCACAATTGCTGTTACAGATACTGACTGGAAATACCCACATATAGGATATGTATGCAAAGGCAGGGTCTGTGGAGCTTATACCTATGGTGATGTTATAACAGTAACTCAAAGACAATACTCACAGTGAACAAGAAACACCACCTAGGTAGTCAGTTGTGCCCACGGATCCTGGCGATCAAACAGGAACACGCAAGGCGGTAACAGCAAAGGGGTAGAACTAAACACAAGCACAATAGACAAGGAGCTAGCAAGGAGGAGTGCTTAACAGGAAAGGAAGGAAATCACAGGGCACACTTGGCAGAAAGCAGGTAACAAACATACAAGGCAACAGAAGCAAGACAGCAGAAATAGAAAGATAGCAAACTAGAACTGGAACCAAGGAAATGGGAAGAAAGGCAGGGACTGGAAAAGGATATACAGAAAGGGAGGCTACAAGAGTATACTAGAATAGTGCAGGTTCAGGAATCAAGAAAACAAAGTAGCATAGGAGGCAGTGCTGGGGCAAGAATTGAGCAAAAGCTCAGGAGTCAAAGTAGCACTGCAGGTCAGGAACAAGGAAATGTTAAGGCTCAGGAATCAAGGTAGCACTGCAGGCAGTGCTAGTTCAGGAACAGGGAATTACTAAAGCTTCAGGAGTCAAGGTAGCCCCGCAGGCAGTGCTAGTTCAGGAAACAGGAAAATAGCTACAGCTCAGGAAACAAGGAGTCAAGAGAGCACTGCAAGCAGTGCAAATCAGGAACAAGAAATAGCTGAAGCCCAGGAACAGGAACTAATAACCATAGCTCAGGAACTCTGGAAACAAGGTAGCACTGCAGGCAGTGCTAATTCAGGTACAAGAAATAGCTATAGCTCAGGAACTCAGGAAACAAGGTAGCACTGCAAGCAGTGCTAATTCAGGTACAAGGAATAGCTATAGCTCAGGAACTCAGGAAACAAGGTAGCACTGCAAGCAGTGCTAATTCAGGAACAAGGAAAACAGCAGCAGGTCAGGAAAAAGGCAGAACTAAAGCTCAGGAAACACTGGAAACAATAGCAAAAGCTCAGGGAGCACTGGAAACAAGGATCGGTCTCACCGGTAAACAGCTACAATGACCAACCCTGGGCTGAAGGGAGCTGGGGCTTAAAAGAGCTCACAGTAATCACATGCAGCAGGTGTGAGCAGGCTAGCAGCAGCCAGCCACAGGTGAACTGAATTCCTCCACCCATCCTTGGCCTGCAGGGGTGGAGACAAAGCAGTGAGCAGGGAATTCTGGGTAATGGAGTTTCAGGCATGAGCAGGATGGCTTCCACAAAACCCGGCATGGATTGGGAATGGATGTCAATTCCCAAATAGTGTCTAAAGGGCTGAAAGTCAGTATGTACATGAAGGGGAGGGTCTGGAAGCATATTTGAATACTGGAAAGCCCCACAATTCGGTCCCCTGGTGGTGGGCACGAGAGCACAGGGAGTGAATCGTGACACTGATAATGGAAGTACTGCTGCTCACAGTCAAGTGCGCTGTCCCCTAACTATCACCTTCGTCTCATTCATTTTAAATGTATTCACAAATTATATCATACTCCAGTAAGAATGGTTAGGATGGGACTGGGCATGCACTCTAGCTTTAATAGATGCCACTCTCCAGATGCTGTCTTCTTGCACCTAGCCTGAACGTGCCCTAGTATATTTGCATATTGGGAAGGGGTCTTCAACTCACTTGATGGTATTGTGGGCTGGCCTCTTGAGTGCTCACCCAGGGTGGCGCTGTTGGAGTTTGTACAGGAGGTACCATCGGACAGGCATAGACTGATGGCGCTTCTCCTTTTATTAGCCAAGCGCAGAGTGGCAATGAGGTAGAGCAGGCGTGCACTGCCGCTCGTAGCAGACAGGCTGAGAGATACCGCCTATTTCCAGCAGCAGCTTACACATTACTGGGAACTCATGCCAGTCCAATCACGACCGAAAGATATCTGGGCCCCATTAGAGATAGATCTGCGTACACAGGCAGCTGCAGCAACAATAGATAATGAAGTGTCAGTTTCACCCCAAGAGGGTAATTATTACTACATCACATTTGCCTAGCAGTATTGCCCTATTATAAGGCTGAAAACTTTTTTGTTATATTACTGCACATGCCCTCTATTGTTGTTATCACCTACAATGTATGCATAAATGTGTCTTCAATGTGCTGACACTAACTTGTTTCCTTATTTTGTTCTTTGTGATAATGGGCCTCCATGTATTAATGCTTTGACTATCACGGATCATTATATCAGTTACAACAGACTGTTAGCATATGAAAATGATAGTCTTATATCATGCTATGTTTGTTATATACCCTATATAGGGTTGTGAAATTTAATAAAAAGATATAAAGAAAATACACCTTGTGTGTCCACAATGTTTCCTAATGTGGTTTAGATGGGAGTGGGAATAGTAAGTGTAATTTATTTTAGTCCAACCACTTCTCCTAAAGGGGTTAGTTTGGGTTGGGAATAGCTATTATGATCCCTTCTGTGTCCAACATCTTCCCAAAAGTGGTTTAGAAGAGAGTGGGAATAGTAAATGTACACCCCTCTATCTTCAATGTCTTCTCTTAGATGGTTTTAGTTTGGAGTGGGAATAGTAAATTGTATTTTATCTGTGTTCACCATCATTTTTAAACGGTTTAGATTTTAGGGGTAGTGGTAAATGTAATTGTTTTAATATTGAGAGTTTGAGTAAAATGAGTAATAGTAGAGTTAGTGTAATTTACTAAAAGTAACAAGACTGGAAATGGTTTTAATAAATACATTATATATTAAGATTGTTTATTTATTATAATGTTTAGGATATAATATTTATGTTTTGCTAAGTGGAGTAATTTTGTTATGTTTGTTTTATGATGTAGAAGTTTAATATTAGTGACATTTAGTTTGTTGTAGTGTGGTGGTTGTTTTGAAATAAACAACCTTACAAATAGTTTATTTAGTACAGTTTTTCTTTGTACATATTGAATATTTTTATCCATGTAAATGTTTTACATTGAATAAATATGCAGTTTTGCTATAATAATAGACACAATTGCATTATATGCACATAATATATAAAAATAGCTCTTCATTTTGTCATAAAGTTGTATATATAATTTGTAAACATAATATGCATGTTGTAATGTTATTTTATATCTTACGTGCTTTACAATACTTGAACATATGTTCATATTTTTTTCTCAGTTTATTTGCATGTAGACATTATTGTAATATTTTTAGATTTAATTGTCATACATATTAATTAGTACTATTATTCAATATTAATGATTTTAATAGTAAATTTTAATGTATATGATGTGTCAAACTTTGGTATAGGTTTTGTTACATTTTTTTACATTTACGTATAATTTATACAAATTTTTACAGACATGTATATTGTAGTTCTAATCCAATTATTCTAACATTTGTATATTTCAATGCAAAATTCTTTTTTTTTCTTTACATTAGGCGGCCATTTTCTTCTACTATATTTATTTTATATTCAGTTAACATCATTGTCCTTTTATTTATTTTTTTAAACTGATTTTAACTATGTCCTGCACTTTTCTTTTTTTTACTATAAGTTTTTAATGTTCTACATTGTAATGGTTTTAAGTAACCACACAAATAAAAGAATTCATTCATTGTTCGGAAGTTTCGAAAGAAGAAGGTAGCGGTTGCCTGTTGCTGCTGCTTACCTTGTAAGGTAAGACTAATTTTACTTTGATTTATAAGAGTTTGTGGGGTAAGAGGGTGTAGGTAGGTGTAGTAGTTGGTACGGATTGTGTTGTTTTGTAGTTGTTGTGTTGTTTTGTTTTAGTTATTGGAATATTCTTATGTTGTGTAATGCAGTAGGCCTAACTTTAGTATCTGTAGTATATGTTGTTATTTTAGGTGATGTGGCTGTTTTTAATTTGTTTGTTATGTAATGTTGAGATGCTGGAAATGCTTGTGGGATATATGCATTGTGAGGGTGGATATGTTTTTTTTATTGCAGGCTTTTAAAATGGAGTACTGGATGCTTAGGCGCCTTTTTTAAAAAGGAAGTTATCTGGGTTCTATTTTAACCAACATTATTTTCCTTTTATTTTTTCGGGTTTTCTGGACCAGTTCTCAATTACATCATTGTTGAGGGTTTCTTATGGTTGTCTTGAAATGTGGATTATGACTTTGGCTGTATTTTTGGAGAGTTTTATTTTTTCTAGGTCCCCATCAACCAGGGCCAAAATTATTTTTAGGTGAGGGGGCATGCAGTCCTCCTCCTTGTGCCTTGGTAAAGCCCTGCAGACCCCATCCCCATGGGCTGAGTTTTAATTTTATGGGAGGGGTGTGTGACCACACTCTCTGAGCCTCATAGAGGCCCTGGGGACCCCATCCCCGTGGGCGAATAATTATTTCAGGGAAGGGGTCATGCAGCCCACTCCTTTAGCCTAATAAAGGCACCGGGGACCCCATTCCCAGGGGGCATGTTTCAAATCTTGGGGTGGAGTACGGTCCCCTCCCCAATCCATTCACCTGCCCGGGGACCCCTTCCCTTGGGGCCCGATGAGTGCAATGTATTCGGGACCCCATACTAGGGACACTGGTGTTCCCTGCCCAGGAGAATAAGGGCAGGAAATATTAACTATATTCCCTTCCACACTCTCCTGGGAAGGGAACACAGTTATGCTCTCACCCGGGTGGAAGCAGAGAAAAAAGCTGCTCCTACCTGGGTGGGAGTTAAACAACAGGGCTGGCACCACAATGGGTGCCGGCTACGAAGCAAGCAGGGCCTAGGTGGCTCCCCAAAATTGCCCCAACTTTAAAACAAAAGGTGTGGGTTCCATGAGTGGGCAACGGTACTCTCAGGGAAAAACTGCAACAGCTGGCTCCCACCGGCACCACAATGGTGGGAGCCATAGGGACAGTGGACTCCCCCAACTTAAAAAAGCTTTAAAAAAAGGTGTGGATGCCCCAGGTGGGGACAGGGGCACTAACAGAAACACTGCAATGGTGGCTCCCATTGGCTCCCGTTGATACTGCAATGGGTCCTGGATGGGAAGCTGGCACGGGCTGCAGGGCCACAGGGCTTCACCCATGGCCCCCAATGATGCTCATATTGTGGGTGTACTGGGTGGGCACTGGGGAAACCATTGTAAAATAAATTGCTGGCTGCCACCAGCACCCAGTATTTGTGCTGGCTGGTGAGCCAGCAGAGGCTTCAGGGGCCTTGGGGCTCCCCCCATGGCCCCCAACATTTGCCATGTTGTGGATTCCCTGGGGGAGCACCGGGGGAGCCATAAGAAAAACAAAAAGAGAACAATAAATGAGCAGCAGAATCTCCTCATTTATTATTCACTGAACATGCAAGGAGCACCCATAATGCCCTGTGAGGGCTTTTTTAAGTTAATTTTGTCTTCCTGGTGGTGCCCCTAGAAGGGACAGGAGCACCACCAACTATTTGTTTAATGTAGTGAAGGGCTGCAGGGCATGCCGCAGCCTTCAACAACATTAAAATAAACACAGTAAGGCTGCTGGGTCATTGAATCCATGACCCCATGAGAGCTTACCATAGTTTTAAAGCACTTTCAGCAGGGTCCCTGTGTGTTTGGTTCGATGGCTGCACTTCATGACCTAAACATGTTTGAAAAATACTCATGTATATTGTATATGCATATTTTGATACAATCACTGTTAATAAACATTACAATGTGTGAATTTGTGAAATATACCCTTGAATTATAGTTATTGGTGACTTTTTGACAAAGCCAGTAGGACATCATATATATGTTGATGTACTCACTCCTGAGCTGCTAGGTCTGCCTTACTTAAAATGACAGTTTATATTGTTACATGATATAGTCAGCCGTGCGTGGCAGTGGGGGCCTGGCCACATGCAGGGCCCTATGCCCAACGCATGCCACAGCGGAAAGTCATTTGTGGTGGGGAGTGGGTGCCACAGGGAGATTGGCGCAGGGCCTGGTCACAGATAAGGCTGTGCGTTCAACATCTGCTGCTCACAGCCTAATGCCATTTCCGGAGGGGATTGGGAGCTCAGGGGGTTGGGTGCAGGGCCAGCCAACAGCTAGTCCTCGTGCCTAACCCCACACCGTGCACGGTGATGAACAACTTATTTTACATTAAAAATTCACTGAGAAAAACAAAGATTGAAGTGACTTTAAAGTTAGGAATTGTAATAACATCTTACTTTACATTTAAAAAAACTTTAGACCTTCCATGAAAAACCAAAGGTTAAAACAGTGTTATCGTTAATTAAAAATGTAAGTTAAAACATAATATTTTAAACTAACAAAACCTATGAACTTCACCAGTTATAGTGTTACAAGCATCACTTCCCATCCAGCCATTCATGCTCTAGCACGTATAAACACTGCATGAAACTGTATGTGCTTTGGTCATGGTATCTGATTAGGGCATGGGCTGGTCATACTGGCGGTGCCATGCCTTATTTGTCACAGAATCCCGGTGGCAGTGATAGGCGCCACTTATATATTCATTGTTGTTGCTATGTGCTCAGGAACCCTGATGGCAGTGGTAGATGACACTTATTTCTTCATTGTATTATACACAGACCCTGGTGACTGTGGCAGGCACATATCAGAACACTGGGAAACTACCATACGTGTGCTTTCACTCTAGCACTAAATGAAATATCCAAATTCAGCCACGAAAACACCATTAGCACGTGGGCACATGCAAACGGCAAAAATTATTATAATTACCCCATGTTTGCCAAGTGCAACAGTAGCGGCAAAACATGTGACACGTGCACCTCGACCTGCAGAAACAGTATTTAAGTCACGTGCTGCAGCAGCACACTGCTTAGCCTTGTTGGATCAACCGTCACTTACCTGGCTCCTGATGGCTCTTCACCTGCAGCTTCAGAGGTCCTCGGTGCTCTGCTGCGCTCCTCTGCAACAATAACTGCAGTATCTGTAAAAAATGCACACTGCGAAAATGGTGAGGTCTCGCACGTCGCCGAGACGTGCCGGACAGCTCTGAACACTCGAACCAAGGTAACAGACAAGCCTTATTATTAATGCGTAAACGTGTCAACACAGCAGCACAGCAATATTGTTGGTACAAGGTAAAAACTGCAAAGGTAAACACGTATTTCTCAGGTGAACTGCTCTCTAAATAACATTGGACACTGTGGGGCTTATTTACAGGAAAATGGCCAAGAGTGTCGTTAAGCCAAGAAGGCGAATGACATGCTCCGTCACTTTAGAAACTCAGGGCTGCACCATATTTACAAGAATATGGTGCAGCCCTATGTTTCCCCCTGCGCTGGTGCTAAATGTAGCTGCCTAGCGCCAACGCAGGCGCCCTTGCACAGTAGTGCAAGGGTGCCTGCGTTGAGGGGAGTGATTGTTTACGTGCAGGTAGGTGTCCCTTCCTGCACATAAACAATCTTGAAATGGCGTTTTATAACTTCTATGTGTGCTGCATAATGCATTGTTTGTGTGGAGGAAGGGACACCTTCCTGCACATAAACAATCAATGGCCTTTTGCTGTTTCTATGTGTGCTGCACAACGCAGCACACATGGAAACAGCAAAAACAAGAAGAAATTAAACATTTCTCCTCGTTGTGCCTGTTAAGACCAGGTTTTCCCTGGTCTTAATTTTGGCACTGCCCCATATTTACGTCACCCTTGCAAATATGGGGCAGCGTCAAAATCAATGGGTGTTGCGGTGGAACGCCTACAGCAACACCCATTGCCCTCCCCTTTCACGCTAAGTATAGCATGAAAGGGTGCCTTATTTACTAGGCAGCGTTAAGCCAGGTTAAGGGGCTTAACACTGTCTGGTAAATAAGGAGAAGCCTCTATGACCCCCACAACGTCATGGAAAGAGACGTTGTGGTGGCGATAGGGGCTTGTAAATATGCCCCCGTGTTTTTGAGAAAGACGTATTATTTCCTGTAAAAGGAGCGCAGTGCGATTTACAGACACTGTTGTTTTTGGACCCCTTTGACTAGCAGGCAACTGATAGGTCAACAACATATAGGAGAACTGATTCTTGTGCTGATTGTTGATAAAAGACTTACAGGGAACTTACTGTTGCTATTCACAGCTGTGTACTTAGCCCAAGCTGATTGTTTTCTAAAATGTATAATTACAGCTGTGTACTTAACCCAAGTTGATTGTATCCACCATCACAGCCGTTTCCTTGGTCCACCACGGAGTGTTCCGGTTGTGTGGAGGGAATTGAGGCAGGAGGCGGGGACAGGCATCCGATCAATAGGTCAGGAGGCGGAGCCACTGAGTATATGACTCGCCTGCAGCGCGGACGCGAGGCGACCAACAAACATTGTAAACCAGACTTGCTGCAACGGTACGTAGGAGATCTGGTCCTCATTCACTTAGCCCAGTAATCTGATCAGCGAGCCTGGTGTTGCTTTTACTAAAGTATATCCGTGACTGCTGCTACATTTAGTTTTAGATTTTACTTGTCCAAAGACTGCTGGAAAGCTTTGTTTTAAAAAATTGCATCCTCTTACCTGGCACTTTATCGCTCGTTCCGCCATCACCGCCGTTTCCCTGGTCCACCACGGAGTGTTCCGGTTGTGTGGAGGGAATTGAGGCAGGAGGCGGGGACAGGCATCCGATCAGTAGGTCAGGAGGCGGAGCCACTGAGTATATGACTCGCCTGCCAGCGCGGACGCGCAGCGACCAACAAACATTGTAAACCAGACTTGCTGCAACGGTACGTAGGAGATCTGCTTCTCATTCACTTAGCCCAGTAATCTGATCAGCGAGCCTGGTGTTGCTTTTACTAAAGTATATCCGTGACTGCTGCTACATTTAGTTTTAAATTTTACTTGTCTAAAGACTGCTGAAAAGCTTTGTTTTAAAAAATTGTATCATCTTACCTAGCACTTTATCGCTCGTTCCGCCATCACTGCCGTTTCCCTGGTCCACCATGGAGTGTTCCGGTTGTGTGGAGGGAATTGAGGCAGGAGGCGGGGACAGGCATCCGATCAGTAGGTCAGGAGGCGGAACCACTGAGTATATGACTCGCCTGCCAGCGCGGACGCGCCGCTGGCGCGCCAAAGGCGCGTCTAAGGCAAGCCCGTCGGCGCCCGTCCGTGCACGAACGGGACCAGGGGCCTGGATCCCTGTCCCTAACGTGAGGGAGTTTAGATATTCAGGCCCGCAGCTACTCGCTCTACAAGGGGAATTTCACGATAATTGCATCCACAGCATACATTTATCACAAGGGCATAGATCCTGCCCAAACTGCCCCTTTAAAGTTGAACACCCTTATTGGGGCTCTGGCAAAGCGCAACACACTACGGAGCTTAAAATGCTCCTCTTGAACTGCAGGTCTTTGACAAAGCACATGACGGAAATCAATTTACTACTCAGTGAGGAACAGCCAGAGGCACTATTCCTGACTGAAACTTGGCTACATAAAGATGCAGACCCGGATGTGGTGCAGGCGCTACCACCGGGATACTTCATCCTTAGGAGGGGCAGGATTGCAAGGAAGGGTGGAGGGACTGCGATTATTATGAAAGAAAGTATTAAGGCGCGGATAACCCCTGATATTCTTCAGGATTGCGAAAGCCTGGGCTTTACTCTCACCTTCTCCCCGACCTGTACACTGTCAGGAATCCTGATATATCGCCCCCCAGGCCCTTGTGGGATGTTTATTGAATCCCTCACGGACACTGCAGCAACCATGGCTTGCTCAGCATCGAACTTTATGATCCTCGGAGACCTTAACCTTCATTTTGGAGACCACACAAAAGCGGATGGGCAGAATGTTACACAAAATCTACAGGCCCTTCAGTTACATCAAAAAGTTACTAGCCCCACACATGAGAAAGGCCATATTCTAGATCCGGTATTCTCAAACCTTGAAGAATTGGTAACTGACTGTCCAACCCCCATTGCTTGGTCGGATCACTTTATAATCCCAATTACTTGGACATCCTCATCCCCAATAATCCACCACCAATCTACAAAAAAGTGGGACTGTACGTGGCCCAAACTTGACCCTGAACTCTGGGCAGATACACTAGTTAATATTAGCCCAATAGGGAATGTCGATCCCCAGATTGCCTCACAGAACTTCAACGATTGGATTACGTCCTCCCTAGACGCTATCATCCCGCATAAATGGAGAACAAATAAACTAAGAGAAAATTGATCCCCTTGGTTTACTCCTAAAATAAGAGAAGTTAAACAAAAATGCAAAAGGCTCGAGCGGGCCTGGAGGAAAGACTACAGTCCCGATAAGAAAAAGATATATAAAGAAACTATTAAACTATATCAAACTGAGATTAAAAGAGCACAAGCACATTCTTACGAGGAGAAAATTAAGGGGTCAGCCAACGCACCTAAGGAAATTGCTAGGATAGTCAAAAAACGTATTAGTCCCCCCCAGCCTGACACCTCATCAGATTTCTCTCCACAAAGATGTACTGAACTGGCAGAATTCTTCAACAAAAAGATTCTGGAGATATATAATGCCTTCCCTCCGGCCACTTTATTTGAGAACGCGCTCCCAGCCCAAGTGACGGCGGAGAAGTACTCGGCAGTCATAGAAGAGTTCCCCTTGCTAGATCTCTCCACGCTTTCCCAACTTTGGAACTCAATTAAATCAGGATCCCCTGTGACCCAGCCCCAGTACACCTGCTGAACAAAGTAAAAGGGGCCATTCTTCCTCCTCTTTTAGATGTTCTCAATGCTTCCATAGCTACCTCACAAGTGCCCAAAACATGGAAACATGCCATGGTAAAAGCACTTCTCAAAAAAACTAATCTAAATCAAGAGGTATGGAGCAATTATCGTCCAATCTCACTTCTTCCCATAACTAGTAAAATTTTGAAAAAACATATTAATAAAATTCTTACCGACTTCCTAGAATCCCACGCAATCCTGCACACCTCCCAGACTGGTTTTCGCCCCAATCATGGGACAGAAACCGCTTTGCTCACAGTAATGGAGGAGGCACGCCAACTGCTTGATCAGGGAGGTACAGTAGCAATCATCCTGCTGGACTTAAGTGCCGCTTTTCACACTGTAAATCACGAAACTGTAATGGACCGACTCAAAGCGGTAGGAGTGGCAGGGAACGCCCTCTCCTGGTTTTGATCCTTCCTTATGGAGAGAACCTTCCAGGTGTTCGATGGCACTCATTCCTCAAAATCTATCCCACTGTTGTGTGGCGTCCCGCAGGGCTCCTCATTAAGCCCCACCCTGTTCAATGTATATCTTAAACCCCTGGCTGACCTGGTCCTTCCCTTTGGAGTGCAGATCGTGACGCATGCAGACGATTCGAAGCTCGTACTGTCCCTTAACCGCCCTAAAAAGTATGAGATCGACCTAGAAACCTGTTTGAGTGCAGTAGCCACTTGGATGGACCACTCCTTCCTCAAACTGAATGGGGAAAAAACTGAGCTAATGATCCTAGGGAATAACAACAACAGCTCTCCCCAAATGAAATGGCCCAGCTGCCTTGGTGTTCCCCCTACACCCAAAGAGAGAATCAAAAGCCTAGGAATATGGCTGTACAATTCCCTAAATCTCGAACATCAAGCAATACAGGTTGCAGCCACCTGCTATGGAATTCTAAGACAACTACGGAAAATTCTGCCTCTGCTTCCAGACTCAGCTCGCAGAACACTAGTCCAAGCCCTGGTATTGCCATGACTGGATTACTGCAACTCCTTATATCTGGGTACCCCCAAGGCTACCACGAGGAGACTGCAGGTGGTACAGAATTGCGCAGCCAGACTTCTCCACAATGTCCCTAGGAAACAATCGGCCAAACCAGCACTAAGGGCACTGCACTGGTTACCGATCACAGAACGAATAAGGTTCAAATCGCTCTGCATAGCACACAAAACTCTGTGGGGTACGGGTCCAAAAATCCTACAAAATTTGCTGTCCTTTTACCTACCATCTCAAAACTTGAGATCCTCCAATCTTTATCAAGCCAGGGTCCCCAAGATCAAGAGGGCAAGAGCAGGCGGCCGCCTGTTCTCAGTTAATGCCTCTGCTCTCTGGAATACGCTTCCTAGCCAACTCCGCTCTTTGGACAACCACCTCGAATTCAGGAAGAAGCTAAAAACCTGGCTCTTCATGAACTTGCAGTGAGTATTGTTTTCTGATGATGGTTGGCGCAGAGCGCTGGGATGCCTACGGGTAGCCATGCGCTATACTAAGAATGCATTAATAATAATAATAATAATCCAAGTTCGTGTATATGCAAACCTGTGTTTCTGATAGCATACCAACGACCCTTGATTCCAGAGGTTGCAAGTCATAAGTAATTCCTTACGTTTTGTTTGGTATGTTGGTTCCCGCACTGCTCATATTGTAAACCAATTTGCGTAGGAGGTTGCACTTAGACTAATACGTGTTCTTTCATTGCATAATTGCATACCCCTTGAGCAATCCAAGACACTTATACAATGGCTATTCCTGACTATTGAATCCAGTCCCCACACCCACCAGAGAGCAGAGGTGCCTGACGCAGAGAAACAACCCATAGAAGAACCGGTATTGTTTTCACTCTGTCATCCCAACCCACCTGCACCTTGGGAACTCATTGGGGTGCAGTGTATAATTCATTGCTACCTCATTAGTTCTTACTGGGATTCGGGTATTACCGTGGCCCCATCGGAACCACCTGGAGTTTCAGGTGAGTCACTCGCAAAAGAAGGCTAAGCCACAAAATACTGTGTTCCCTTAGGGCCCCGACAGCATGGACCCCTTAACGCAAGCCTTAGCTCAGACCCCCTCTGACACAGACCAGTTAACTACACTTATGCAAACCATGCATATGGGATGCAAAAGCTCAAAGAAGAAAAAATAAGACCTCAAGGGGGCATTAGAATGTCACAAACCTTTTACACAATGGAGAGCCACTACACAACAGCATCCTATTCTAAATACCCCTAAGTTTGATACAAATCACATCCAAATAGGCATGTCTCCGAGTACAGATCACCCACATCATAACTTATATGTCATAGTTACCACTCCAACGTCATTATCACTAGCTAATCCAGAACTAACCCTGGGCGAAGTACTACGCTACGCTCGTGTAGTTTGCGAAGTTTGCGCTACTTCGCACTACGCGAATTGCACGTAGCACAGTGCAAACACGCGTAGCATAGCGTAGCGGTCATTTTTTGCTTGCTCGCGGTCCTCAACGTCAAGTTGGCGACCGCGAGCGAGCAAAATGACATCCCAGCAAGACTTTTTCCTCGTTCGCGATCAGCAACATCAAGTTGCCGATCACGAGCGTGGAAAATAAACCTCCCGGCGAGATTCTCAACGTGGGGAGGTCAGGTTTCTCATTGCGAGTGGTCGCGTATGCTCGCGACCGCTCGCGATGAGAAACTACCAGTCCGCCTTGAGAAAGCTGCCGCTCGAGTACAAATCTACTCGAGCGACAGAAAACGACCACTTGCACTGTGCAAGATGCCGTTTGCAATGATTGCACAGTGCGGACAAGCATCCGGCACTGTGCAATCATCGCGAACAGCATTTCCTACCGCACTACGCAGTTCGCGTAGTGCTACGCGTAGCTCGCATAGTGCGAAGTGCACTTCGCGTAGCGCTACTACGCGAACTACGCCCAGGGTTATCCAGAACGCTTCACTGGAGATAGTGCATGATTTGCTGCCAGTCAGTGTCAATTGCATTTCTTATGCAAACCACAGGTTTTTATGACGGATGCAGCTAAAGTTGCCTTTGTGATTTCCCTTATCGAAACCAATAACCCCCATTTTATAAAATTTCACCGCCTTTAAGACAGCCATGACACGATTGTTCACAAAACAATTTTTTCATACAATCCAGTCATAATGAGCTGTTAAATTTGTGGCAGGGTTCTAAAGACGTGCTAACGTTTATCACCACCTTTAACACACTTCCCTCTTTTATAGAGGTTCGAGGGACAATCTCAAAGATGGGTTATCTCATTTAGTGGATTTACCAGAAGACTGTGCAGAATTTATACATTTGGTTGTCAAATTAGATCATAGATTAGGTGAACGAAAAACCGAGCGACCCTGAGGTGAGACTACAGTAGTAGTACTGAAACCAGATAAAAACGACCCAGACGATAAAACCCTAGAGCCTGAACCAATGCATATCGGTGGAACTAGGGCCCCTTATCCCAAGAAGAAAAGAAAAGACAATGCAAGGCTAATCTCTGTCTCTCTTGAGGCAAACCAGGGCATTTTGCTCAAGACTGTACAGTAAAGACAAAAAAAAGGGAGGTCGCTAGCTTAGAAATCCCTGAGAAACAGGAAAACTGAATCTCTCAGACAGCAAGCAGATCACTTCTCCGAGAGAGTCCAGCTTTCAGATCTACCAATATCCAACCAATGTGGTTAATCGTGTCCCCAGACACATGACAATCAGAGTCACTATTATCTTGTGGTCACAAAATTGGCAGGTTTTGAGGGTACTGATCGACTCTGGCGCCACCAGAAATGTCTTTGATTTATCTTTAACAGAAAGACTGGACGTTCCACGGTTAACCAAAGCAGAGCCTCAACCAGTGACATTGGTCTTACAATAACGGACATACGGAGGAACCAACCTTTGATCTCATTGACACCCCCGCATTCTGTGTTATTCTTGGCATCCCTGGCTCGAGTATCATAACCCTAAAATTGATCGGGTATCAGAAACCATTAAGCTAGATACCCCAATCTGCAAGTGTCATCAAGAGGCCTAATGTCCAGCAACTCCACTCCGCCACAACCCATGCTCCACCTTCTATCCACCTACCACAGGACTATCATGATTTCCTGGATGTTTTTAGCTCTTGTGAAGGTCACCCAGCTACCCCTGCACAGGGTGTATGACTGCCGTATTGACCTTGTTCCTGGGGGCAGTGCTTCCCTGCAGCCGGGTCTACGCTTTGACCAAACATGAAACACAACATTTACCTTGACAAATTACTGGAACTGGGATTTATCAGACACTCCACCTTGCCCGTCTCCTCACCCCTCTTTTTGTCTCAAAAGAATGGGGAATTACAGGCCTGCATCTGCTATGGAGCTGTTAATAAAGCAACTTTTCAAAATAGACACCCATTGCCCCTCATACTAGTCCTTTTAGACCAGGTTCTACCATCTACACCAAATTGGTTTATGCAGTACTTATCACCTGATATGCATAAAGGAAGGGGAGTAGTGGAAAATGGCTTTTAGGACAAAATTCGGGCTCTTTGAATATACTGTGATGCCCTTTGCCCTCTGCAATGCCCCTTCGGCGTTTCAGTACTTTATTAATGAAGCACTCCATGAGTTACTAGACATCTGTGTTATCTTCTACATAGACGATATTTTGATCTACTCAATAAATGAACAAGAACACATCGAGCGCGTTCGGGCAGTATTGCAGAGGTTACGTGAACATTCTTGTATGCTAAATTAGAGAAATGCACGTTTCATACTAGGTCGGCAGAATTTCTTGGTAACCACATGTCACCCACAGGAATCACCATGGACCCAAAAAAGGTAAACGCTATCCTCACTTGGCCCACTTCAACTACGTTCAAGGATGTCCAAAGGGTCCACAGCTTTGCCAATTATTACAGGCGGTTTATTCCCCGATTTTCAGAAATTGTGATTCCCATTACTACCCTCCTAAAAAAGGGGCAACCCTTTGTTTGGTTTGAGGTCGCAGACCAGGCATTTCACATCCTAAAACAGAGGTTCACTTCTGCACCATTGCTACGTCATCCAAACCCAGATCAGCCACTTTTTGTCTAGGCAGATGCTCTGCAGTTTGCTCTAGGAGAAGTTTTATCACAGAAAGATTCACAGACAGGTCACCTCCTCCTCTAGCTTACTACTCACAAAAACTACTTCCTGCTGAGCAAATTTGCACAATAGCCGAGAGGGAATTACTAGCAATTAAGTCAGTATTTACTGAATGGCGTCACCATCTGCTAGGAGTTAACATACCATCACCATATTCACAGATCACAAGAACCTACAAATCTTTAGTTCTAAGGACTTGTATTCCTCCCAGAGGCAAGATGGCGGCCGCGCCGGTGGCCGAGTGAGCACTGCAACTGACCGCTCTCCGAAAACCCCCAGAACTGCAGATTAGATGCGGTTGAAGATTTACTAAACCCGCACTCATACTTCCTAATGTAGCCTGCTAAGAACAGTAAACAGCAGCACGTAATTCTCTCAATCAGGAAATGCTTTGGAGCATACTTACAAGACGATTAAATCCCTTACCCGGCTCTCGGACATCGCTTTTGCTTCTGGTGTGGTGTACATCTCGGGGAGCCTGCCGAGTCGCACTCAGGACCTGGCGTGAGGTGGTGAGGGTAAAGATGCCCCCCAAGAGTACCCGAGGAGTCAAGCAACGCGGCGGAGCTCTGCCGGGGATCGTGCCATCAAAGCAAACAGGAAACGCCCAGCAGACACAACGACAGGGAGAGGTTGCAGAAGATACAGGCAGTAAGTCGCACACTGGGAGCTGTCGGACTGTGGGGCCAGGGAAGAAAACCCCTGCCATTTTTCTTGCTGCTAGAAAAGGTAAGAGCAGTAAACTGGATGGCCTTTTGATGGAGGAGGCTGATGTGTCTATGCAACGCGATGAGGTGAGCTGTGGAAACACAGGGGACAATGACACTGGTTTGAAAACAGTACTGAACGAGGGGATTCATGAAGGGCAGGGGGATACTGACTCTGCATCACCTAATCCTGGGGCCAGTGAAGGGTCAAGGGAACAGCGTACTGTAACCCACTCTATGGGGGGGGCCAGAACCTGGTGTAAATACAGCGGAATTGATTTCCGGGGGCTCAGAGATGGATAAAAGTGCCAGTGCCACTGACAAACTTTTATTGGGAGAACAGGTTGATCAGAGTAAGGCACAAGAGTTGATTGAAGTTGATGTGGGTGAATACTTTTTCTCATTGTCTGACCACTCTAACTCATCAGGAGATGAGTCTGCACAGTTATCTGATGGCCCCTCTGGCTCGCCAAGTGGTCAGTGGAGTTAGCCCAGTAGCATACATCAAGACGAGACCCCGGGGATTTGGTCTAGGATTTCTGGCCCGGACACTATACGAAAACAAAATCCAGCAATAGCAACACCTAGAGAGGTGTCTAACTCAGCGACCTCAAATAATCAAGTAATGCCTTCCATATCTAAGCTAGGTCCAGCTGAGCCCTTTGAGGCGATGCGACAAGGGCAGCATAACTCATTGGATCATACTGAAGAAATTTCTTTGGCAGTCATTTATGAGACAATAATGTCACATAGAGAGCCCGAAAACGCAGGGAGCGTGTCATAAATTACAAAATTCACTTCGGCAAGTGGCCAAATCCTGTTCTGAATTTGCCGAACGGATAACAGAGGCTGAGAATCGGATTTCTAATCTTGAGGATGCAATGACTGCTCAAAAGGTGGTGACAGATGATTTGGCAACGCAACGTAGTGATATGGCATGGAAGCTTGAAGACATGGAAAATCGGCTTCGCTGTAACAACTTAAGAATCTTGGAAGTTCCTGAAGGCATTGAAGGGAATGACCCGCGGAAATTTGTGGTAGGACTGTTCACAGAAGCCTTCCCTGAATTGACGCAGTGGGCATGGGACAATGAAGTACAACGGGCCCACCGGTTCCCCTTTCGACAGAACTATAATCAGGGGGCTAGTAATTCTGTGCAACCAAGGGCAATCCTTTTTTGTTTGTCTAATTTTCTATCTAGGCAAGCCTTGTATGATCTGGCTAGGCCAGATAGGAAGAGAAGGGGGAATGGGTTTGAATTTTTTGTTCGCCCTGATTAATCAAACGGTGGAAAAAAGGTGGCAACTTAGGCAGTTAATTTCTCCGTTTCAGGCCAAAGGGGCCCAAGCATTCCTCCTGAACCCTGCCAAACTTAAGATCATATATAAGGACAACACCCGGTTCTTTACATCTGCGATTAAGGCCAAAGAATATCTTCATGATATTAAAACCTAACCTATTGAGCCGATTAAGGATGTATTTACACTGAGAGGAATGCTATCCTGGACACACTTTACTCTGTAAGACCTTTATTCTCCAATGATGTTTATATTTCTTTATCTTGATTTGGTTTATTTGTATCAATGTATATTGGAATAAGTTTGAGTACTTACACTTAGCAGTGCACAGGTGTGGAAAATTCTGGGGGAAAGGGGAGGCGGTCTGTGTTGGGGCAGGGCAGGGGGGTCTCGATCGGTCTTGCAGCCTCTATGGTTGGGTGGGCAGGGGGGTCTCTGCTAGCAGAAGAGACAAAGGGGTGGGGAGGGGTGGGAAGGGTAGGACGCAAGGGGGGGATGGCTGCTATGGGGGCCCAGGGAATGAAAAATGGGGTAAACAAGCCAATAAATGCTTGTGTGCAAATGAAAAGAAGTAAGTTGATATGTTGGGAGAGAGGGAGCTGGTTTTTTCTCAGTATGAAGAAGGTCAATGATGAACATATTCTCAGTTTGTTCATTTAATGTTCGGGGTTTGAACGAGAGAGCTAAGCGGCAAAGGGTAGCGCAAGAGATCAAAATCATGTCCCCTGATGTGATTTGTCTCCAAGAGACTCATATTCCCTGGTTTAAGCGTAAAGTACTATCAGAATTAGGGTATAAATTACTGGCTTGCACTTCACAAGGGACTACAACTAGAGGGGTGGCTATATTGGCTAAAATATACAACTTAATGGTAGGGAAAAGTCTTGCGGACAAATACGGTCGCTGGGTCATTGTTGAATGCAGTATTGCTAATAAAAAGTTCACAATTTGTTCGGTGTATGGATCAAATCATGATGAAGCTCAGATATTAGACTATTTAAATACCGAACTAGCTTCTTGGGCATCTCCTTTGATTCTGTGTGGGGATTTCAATATTCAGCTTGAAGAAATCACTCAGGGCTCTTCTGGGGATAAATATCATGGTCAGAAACCCAAGGTTTATAAGCCCTTACGGCAATTTATATGTGAACATGGGTTGGATGATGCTTGGCTTAGACTAAAGCAGCCAGATCCTGGATATACGCATTACTCCTGTCCACATCAGAAGTTGGCAAGGCTTGATTATTTTCTGGTTACTAAAATACTTTTAGCCGAAGCGCAGATACAGATCTTTCCAAGAATAACCTCAGATCATAACCCATTATTATTAAAAATCAAAATGCAAGGAGTGGTTCGAGCCCGGGGGGCTTTTTCTTTTGATCGGAAGTTATTGCTAAATGATCAGTATGTCAGCCATATAAAACAGTGGCTGAAACAATTTCTTGATATAAACCGGAATACCACTAAAAATGCCATTCTGTGGGATGCTTTAAAGGCTGCATTTAGAGGGGAAACTTTGAGTTTTGGACTATACGTTCAAAAGCAGCAGAGACAGTTAACTCAGGAATTGTATGATAGTCTCAAACTAGCTGAATACACGTTAACTCGTGTTGTGAGAGAGAAGATGGATAGCTCTCAAGCACAAGCCGAGGTAGCACGCTATAAGACTAAGATAAATGAGGAATGGGCAAAAGATAATGCCAAAAAATATCAAACATACTGAAGGGAATGCTATGAGTATGGGGAGACCACAGGAAGGTGCCTGGCTAAGAAAATCAGGAGTAGACAGCAGGTAAAAGATGCAATTACCGCAATTAAAGATGCTAACGGGAAAACTGTAGAAAAACCCATGCAGAGATCTTAGAAGTTTTTAGTCTTTTATGAGGGATTATATACAGAGGAGGAGTATGGAAAACAGGATAGTTTTAGAGCATTTTATAAAGATTCATATAGGAAAACATTAAGCGTAGAAGACTCTGCATATTTGGAAGAACCTATAACTTTGGAAGAATTAGTGGAGGCGGTAGGATCTTTAGCAACAGGGAAAGCCGCTGGGCCCGATAAGCTTCCGCTTGAAGTTTATAAGATTTTCCTAACTGAAATACAATTAGATATGCTTACGGTTTTTCGGGAGGCACAGAAAGGGGACGCTCCGGCGTCATGGGATGAGGCAAGTATAGCTATCTTTTTAAAAAAAGATAAACCATCTATGCTGCCCGGGATCTTATCGACCCATTTCGCTTTTGAATTGCGATGGAAAGATTTACGCAAAAATTTTGGCAACACGCCTCTCCCGTGTGTTTACTCCCATAGTATCTGCCCGTCAGCATGGTTTTATCCCAGGAAGAGGCACGGTCAATCACGTCAGCAGAGTAGTCACTATGTTGGACCTTGCTAATGTACAGAAAACACCTTGTGGAGTAGTGCTACTTGATGCTGAGAAAGCATTTGACTCTTGGGAGTTTCTGTGGGCTACTATGCGGTGGCAAGGTTTTGGACCTGGGTATATTCAAGCTTTACGGACTATGTATAAATCACCCAAGGCGAAAATATGTGCAATGGGACTTGAGTCTGATTCGGTTGCAATATCAAGAGGCACCCGGCAAGGGTGTCTCTGCTCTCCTTTATTATTTGCCCTGTATATCAACCCCTTTTTTAACCTACTGGAAACTAGGTTAAATGTTTTAGGGGCCTGGCCTGGAATGGGAGTTACTATATTAGCATATGCAAATGACATTGCTGTTATTTCACCAGATCCAGCCAAAACTGTGATAGAGATCGAACAATTAGCAGCTGTATTTGGGGAAAGATCTGGATTTAAGTTAAATATAGCAAAAACACAAATAATCTGTACAGAGCAAGTACGTATTAACGATGTCAGGGTTACAGAAGAGTCTACATATTTGGGGATTCGAATTAACGCGTGTCTGGAAAAGATGGTAATATCTAATTGGGAACCCCTGTTATGCAAAATAAGGAAGGACTTGGATAGAATAGAAGGCTTGCATTTATCCATAGTAGGCAGATGTAATGTTTTAGAAATGGATGTTTTGCCCAAAGTGCTGTATTATTTTAGATGTGTCCCCCTGGAACTTACTCGGAAGCAACTTCAGAAATTACAATCCATTTGTAGTAGCTTCTTGTGGGCACAAGGTAAGCCCCGGCGTGCCATGAGATACATGACTCTACCACGACTTTGAGGGGGGTGGGCTGTTCCCAATTTATTGTTTTATTATTGGGTGTGTTTATTACAACAAATGGGTATTTTGTTGGTTGGGGAAGCTGAGGGAAAGGTAGAAGAGTTCCCGAATATTTTTCAGATCTTGCTGGGTTCAAAAACAGAGAGGAACTTCTTTCAAAATTTAGAGCCTAGTTACTACAAAAAAACCCGATTTAAGGTGCTCCAAGCTGCCCATAAAGCATGGTTACAAATTCGTAAATATTTGAAGATTGGTGAACTTAATTTTTACACACCTACCTCCTCCCTAGCACTACCTCCCTTAATTTTTTCTGACGCTGTTATGGTTAGATGGCGAAGAAAGGGTCTTATGACCTTGGGGGATTTAATTAATAATGGTGCTATCAAGGCCTACTCCTCGTTGGTATCCGAATACGATCTCCTCAAGCTGATTTTTTAAAAATATTTACAAATACGAGATTACCTAACAAGAAGAGTAGATGTAACGAATTTGGCTAGGAGAAGTAATTTGTTAGAGATACTGAGGAAGCACGGTAGGATTGGTAACTTATATCAAAGTCTTATTGAATTACAGAGTGATGATCTCGAAATACAGAATCTTAAATGGAATAATAAACTAGAACAGTAAGGGAATATCCTACAGGAATCAATTGCGTTGGCAGATAAGCTTTTGGTATCCTCCAGTCTTAAATCACAATATTATAAAACCGTATTTAATTTGTACTATACGCCCGCCAAAATAGCACAGTGGGGGGGGGAATAAATGAGGGTAGATGCACGCGATGTGGAAAAGATCAAGCTGATAATATTCACATGTTTTATGAATACCCAGACTTGAAGCAATTGATAAATAAAATGGAAGCCTTTTTGACAGAGGTGACAGGGGAACAGATTGTGATTACCCCCAAGGGGATGATGTTGGGAGTTCTGGATGAATCATTGGTGGAACAGGGGATATATCAATTTAGGTACCTTATCTTTATTGCTGTAGCAGTGGCCAGACTATGTATTGCGTCATTATGGAGGGAGAAAGAACCACCATCTTTTGAAATGTGGAGGGATAGACTTTATGCTATCTATAATCTAGAATATAGTCTTTATGCCCTTAAGGGGCTTCATAAGTGCAGGATAGGCATAAAGATATGGGGGCGCTTGTGGAGTATATAAAATAATCATGATTTAGTCTAACTTTTGTGTTTTATATGCTTTGGTTTTAAGATTTGGCTGTCTCCAGGGCTCAGTGGTTCACTATGAATTTTATATTGTTTCTCCCTCTTCTTGATAGATTTGGATTTGATGTCTGGCAGATTTGGATCAGTAACGACCCTTTTGTTTTTTTGTGTATTGTGTGAAAATGTACTGCAATGATATATATATTGCGATCCCTCTCGATTTGCTTTTTTTTGTGTAAACAAATTTTTTCTCAATGTTTGTTGACTGTTTTTGGCTTACAAAAATAAAAAAAATAAAAAAATAAAAAAATCTTTAGTTCTGTAAAAGCACTCGCTCCCCACCAAATGTGCTGGCTTCACTTCTTCAGTGATTTTGACTTTGTTATTACATACCGTTCATGAGCCAAGCAGTTACAGTCAGACATCCTATCTAGATTAGGACCTCCTGAAGACTCAGGCGTTGTTAGTTCCCCTTCCAATATAATCCCATCTGATAAAACCATGGCAGCCACAGCTGCAGGCACCTTTATGACTGCTATAAAAATCACATTAAAAAAACATGCTCCTCACAACTGGTTGAAAACTTCGCATCATACCATACAGAACAAGTATTATTTTCATGCAGGGAAATTGTACGTCCCAGAACAGGCCCTACAACATCAGGTTATCACTTGGAATCATGACACCACCTTTGCTGGGCATCCAGGAATAAAACAAATGCTGGAATGTTGTTTACGGAATTTCTGGTGGGAATCAATATGCCAGGATGTATATCTATATGTCACTACCTGTCCCACCTGTGCTCGTTATAAGGCCCAACATATAGCACCATCTGGTTTGCTCCAGCCGCTGCCAATTCTTCCGACACCTTGGAACACACTTTGGGGCCTATTAGGATGGCGGGCGGAGACACGACCGTGGTGCCGGCGGTGGCGTTAACACCCATTTACTGCACGCCGCCAGCGGTCTTCACGCCCGCCATATTAGGATGGCCACACATTGCCCATTTCCCGCCCGCCGCGGTGCGACGCCGACCGCCATCAAAGTGCGCCCGCCACCTCGGCGGAGTGAGCCAATCACCACACACCACCGTGCGAAATGACGTCCCGTACGCCGAAGATATCACGATGCCGGAAACATGGCAGCGCACCGCGACGGAGAAACCGCACAGCGAGAGACGGCGGAGACACCACAGCAGAGACAGAAAAGAGACACCCGGGACACACCGCGATGGATCCTGCCCTACACGCCATCCCGGTGCTGTACATGATACACCACCTGCAAGTCATTGTCCGCCGCGGACGCCTCCGCAGGTACTTACAGACACAACAGTGCAAGTAACACAATACACAGCTCCAGGGTGAAAAAACTTCGCATGGGAACACCACACACCCCTGTGGGGACAGGCACACAGCCATCACTGCACACACACATGTTCCACCTGTGACAAACACACCTCGCCACATACTGCCCACCCATGTTCCGCCATCATGAACAAATGTCCCGGTCACGTCACCGCCGCGGTCAGTGTGCAGGAAACCATGCACACAACGCAGAGCCCAGGGCCAGCGCATGCCAAGGGCACCGTACAAATAGCACAGAGCCACAACTCCACCCACAAAACACCAGCTACCTCCCTGAAGGGACACAACATGTGCCTCCCAAGTGCCACTCCTGCACAACAACCACACAACTACAGCCACACCATGCCCCACATCCCAACAACTGCATATACAGCCACAGCAGGACCCTTTGCACAGGAACACATAGCACAGAAGCCTATGCCCCAGCCAACACACACACCACAACAACATCACACACAAGCCAAGAACACTGAGGCCAGGCACAAAATGTACACACACACACAGATGAGGACCAAACACTTCACTGCGCACACTACCTGACAAGTCACACACACACACACCACCCTGACTCACAGCTACATACACACACCACATGCCAGCAGTAATGGAGGACAACATATAGGAAAGCCAAAGTGAGGTGCCCACAAATGGAAGGGCAGTGACACAACCATCAAGCATGTGTGATGCTCATGCAAGACAAGACACATCTAAATCCGTATTTGTAAAGCGCGAACTACTCACCCTTACGGGTCTCAAGGCGCTGGGGGCCGTTGTGGAAATTAAGTGAGCTATTGCCCAGAGTCACAGGATGCTGAGCTGAGCTGCCGCCGGAGCCAGGGATCGAACCGTGACCCCTGTGCTCCGAAGTCAGCTGCCCTGGCCGCTGCACCACACCTCTCCACTGTGAGAACACACACAGCCCATCACAGCACACATGGCTGACACAGTCAGTCAACACAAACCACGGTCACCTCAATGCAAAAACTCCTGGAGACAGCAAGGACACCCATGTATAGGCACAGGGATGTAAGGAAGACCCTGAACTCAAACACTGACCAGCCACACATAGGCATCCAAATAGTGGACAAGAGAATGTCTGCTGCACAACACACAGGGCCCAGTGACACACTACATGACAGCCAAGCACAAGTAGGATATGTCACACATACCTCCTCTCACAACAGCACCACACAATACTGCCATGTGCACAAAACACAACCACAGGGCTCAACAAGTACACATACAGGCACACCACTCCAGGGTGACACATGGCAGTAGTTGACAATGCAGGTGCACACACATCCACAGTCACAACAAAGTCACCCCTTCACACCATACACTTCTCCACCACCCAAGTGCACACATTGGAAGTAAGCCATGGGACCTGGATAACTCATCACCACAAGATGTCCATACACCGACACTGATTGGCACACAGAAAGGAAGCTCACACAAACCCCATGACCCTGGCCTGCCTGCCTGTAAGCCTGTGCCCAAACTCCCACCCTGTGCTGCCATTGCCCACAAACCTGACATGTGTCCACCATAGATAACATGAGCAAAGAAGGATGATGACAACAAGAATTCATTGCCAACAACCTGCACTGCACCCATAAGTATCACAGTCAGGTAGAAATGAAGTGCCTCCCACCCCTGCAAAAAAAATGAAATGTGAGACAACCTATTGACAATGTTGAAGTGGTATACTGAGCAAGTGACACAGTAAACCATGCACACACAGAAACAACTTCATTCAGGAAGGACACTGACACAACTCACAGCAGGACCAACTGTGTTTATTCACAATTTGCATAGTGAGACAACAAATTTGGGCAACAGCAAAGCCAGTGGGCATTTCAATATGCACAGTATTTACATGAGAAGCTGCACAGGCAGGGAGCAACCAGCAGTGAGCAATAAGGCCAGTGGCCAGTCCAATGTGCAGATGAAGTCCATGAGAAGCTGCACAGCCAGGGAGCAAACAGCAGTGAACAACAAGGCCAGTGGCCAGTACAATGTGCAGAGTAGGGACACCAGAAGCTGCACAGGCAGGGGGCAAATAGCAGTGAACAACAAGGCCAGTGGCCAGTCCAATGTGCAGATGAAGTCCATGAGAAGCTGCACAGGCAGGGGGCAAATAGCAGTGAACAACAAGGCCAGTGGCCAGTACAATGTGCAGAGTAGGGACACCAGAAGCTGCACAGGCAGGGGGCAAATAGCAGTGAACAACAAGGCCAGTGGCCAGTCCAATGTGCAGATGAAGTCCATGAGAAGATGCACAGGCAGAGGGAAAATAGCAGTGAACAACAAGGCCAGTGGCCAGTACAATGTGCAGATGAAGTCCATGAGAAGCTGCACAGGCAGGGGGCAAATAGCAGTGAACAACAAGGCCAGTGGCCAGTACAATGTGCAGAGTAGGGACACCAGAAGCTGCACAGGCAGGGGGCAAATAGCAGTGAACAACAAGGCCAGTGGCCAGTCCAATGTGCAGATGAAGTCCATGAGAAGCTGCACAGGCGGGTGAAAATAGCAGTGAACAACAAGGCCAGTGGCCAGTACAATGTGCACATGAAGTCCATGAGAAGCTGCACAGCCAGGGAGCAAACAGCAGTGAACAACAAGGCCAGTGGCCAGTCCAATGTGCAGATGAAGTCCATGAGAAGCTGCACAGCCAGGGAGCAAACAGCAGTGAACAACAAGGCCAGTGGCCAGTACAATGTGCAGATGAAGTCCATGAAAAGCTGCACAGCCAGGGAGCAAACAACAGTGAACAACAAGGCCAGTGGCCAGTACAATGTGCAGATGAAGTCCATGAGAAGCTGCACAGCCAGGGAGCAAACAGCAGTGAACAACAAGGCCAGTGGCCAGTACAATGTGCAGATGAAGTCCATGAGAAGCTGCACAGGCAGGGGGCAAATAGCTGTGAACAACAAGGCCAGTGGCCAGTACAATGTGCAGAGTAGGGACACCAGAAGCTGCACAGGCAGGGGGCAAATAGCAGTGAACAACAAGGCCAATGGCCAGTCCAATGTGCATATGAAGTCCATGAGAAGCTGCACAGGCAGGGGGCAAATAGCAGTGAACAACAAGGCCAGTGGCCAGTACAATGTGCAGATGAAGTCCATGAGAATCTGCACAGCCAGGGAGCAAACAGCAGTGAACAACAAGGCCAGTGGCCAGTCCAATGTGCAGATGAAGTCCATGAGAAGCTGCACAGCCAGGGAGCAAACAGCAGTGAACAACAAGGCCAGTGGCCAGTACAATGTGCAGATGAAGTCCATGAGAAGCTGCACAGCCAGGGAGCAAACATCAGTGAACAACAAGGCCAGTGGCCAGTACAATGTGCAGATGAAGTCCATGAGAAGCTGAACAGCCAGGGAGCAAACAGCAGTGAACAACAAGGCCAGTGGCCAGTCCAATGTGCAGATGAAGTCCATGAGAAGCTGCACAGCCAGGGAGCAAATAGCAGTGAACAACAAGGCCAGTGGCCAGTACAATGTGCAGAGTAGGGACACCAGAAGCTGCACAGGCAGGGGGCAAATAGCAGTGAACAACAAGGCCAGTGGCCAGTACAATGTGCAGAGTGGGGACATCAGAAGCTGCACAGCCAGGGAGCAAATAGCAGTGAACAACAAGGCCAGTGGCCAGTACAATGTGCAGAGTAGGGACACCAGAAGCTGCACAGGCAGGGGGCAAATAGCAGTGAACAACAAGGCCAGTGGCCAGTCCAATGTGCAGATGAAGTCCATGAGAAGCTGCACAGCCAGGGAGCAAATAGCAGTGAACAACAAGGCCAGTGGCCAGTACAATGTGCAGAGTAGGGACACCAGAAGCTGCACAGGCAGGGGGCAAATAGCAGTGAACAACAAGGCCAGTGGTCAGTACAATGTGCAGAGTGGGGACATCAGAAGCTGCACAGCCAGGGAGCAAACAGCAGTGAACAACAAGGCCAGTGGCCAGTACAATGTGCAGAGTGGGGACATCAGAAGCTGCACAAGCAGGGGGCAAACAGCAGTGAACAAAAAGGCAAAGACATTGTGCAGAGTAGTGAGCTACACAGGGAATGTATGCAACTCTACCATGCCATGCCCAGCAACAGAGTAATGGGGCTGACAATGGGCATCACACGCACCGCTGTGGACAGACAGGTGTGTGAGGGTGACTACCACTCAGATGGGGCTGTCTGTCGGACTTGGAGCTGACTGTGTGTTGGGGTCAGTTGGAGGGCTGCCCTGGGCAGTGGGAGTAACAACTGTGGAAGAGCCAACTGTGCTTGTGGGAGCTGGGGGGCTGCTTGGACCAGGTGGGGTGGTGGCCCGGGGAGGTGGACTCATGCCCTGGTGAGACACAGTGTGTGCCGGATTTGTGGAGGGGTGCCTCTCCACTTCTTGGGGATCCTGAAAGGCTTCCCTGTGTGGGGATTGAGGTGAACTGGGGCAGACACAACAGGTGACCCCACTACCAAAGCTGATTCTGGTGTGGATGGTGACCCTCCCTCTGGGGACATGCTGGATCCCGCTGTGCGCTTGCCTGGTGTTTGCCGCCGCCCTGCCTCCCTCTGTCCACCAGGTTTGCCCCCTACAGTGTCCTCCTGTGCTGGCTTCACAGGGCTTGGGATGGGAGTGGAGATCAAGGATGGATTATCCATGGGGCCCTCATCCTGTGTAATGTTTGCAGGCAACACCTTCTCAGTGGGTGTGGAAACTGTCATTTTGCCTCTGCGAGACGTCTTTGGGACAGGGGAGTCTTTGGCGGGGGAGGAAGGTGAGGCCTGTGACCCTGATGCTTGTTTCTTTGCTTTGTGGCCCTTGCTGTCGCCTGATGGGCTTTTCTCGCTGCGCTCTGGGGTGGCCTTACTTTTATGTGGGGATGGTGTCTGCGCCCTAGTACGCTTGGGCTGCTGCTGCTCCTGTGTGCTGCGGGTTCTGTATCGGGACTTTGGGGTCCGTTGAGCATTGTCACTGTTGTCCGAGGTGCACAGTGACCCGGGGCTGGACCGAGTGCTGGGAGCCGCTCCCTGACTATGTGCCTGTTGCAGGGCTGCTGTCACAGTTGATGACAAGGACTGCACAGTCCGGTGTAGCCCACCTATGTCGGAATGTATGCCCTCCATGAAAGCTATAACCTGCCCCAACTTTTTGTCGTGCTCTTGGAAGGCATTGAGAAGTGCTGTCTGCCCCCGCACAGCTGGCGCAATAGCTCGACTGCTTCTGCACTGAGGGCAGCAGGGCTGACATGGGCTGGGGCAGCTGTGCCTGGGGTGAAGGTGACTCTTCCCTTCCTACTCGTGCGGACACGGGCAGCACCAGTGGAGGTTGAAGGGAGGCTGGGCACTGGATGCTGTGTGGCGGAAGAGGAGGCCGAGTCCCCGTTCCCTGTACCCCCCAACATGGATGCGTCACCACTGACGTCAGATGACGTAGAGCTTTGTGTCTCCGGCTGTGAATCCTCTAGCAGACTCCTGTCCCCCTCCTCGGCGCTGGTCACATCTGTGTCAGTCTGCTCCGGTGCGGCTGTTGCACTGGATGCCTCACCACTGGTGTCTGTCCCCTCTCCCTCTGCACATACGGGAGCTGCTGCATAGGAGAGAGAAGTACTGTGAGATGAGTGGCATCAACAGAACTAACACGTGCCAATACATCTGCATCCTAGAAGGGTGTGCAGCACATCGCATGCCACCCTGTGCACACATATATCTTGCCACCCACAATATCAAGCCAACGGTGCATGTCCAACACACATCCTGCCATAAGTGCCCCAGGTGACTCACACAGCACACCATCCTGCTGTTGGCTCACATCAGACACAGCCACAAAATGGCCTGTGCACACACACTGTCCCGATGTTGGCAAGGATGAACACCACAACATGGTGCACATGACCTACATGGATGGAGCAGTAGGGGACCACACAGACCACAACATACCAGCCCACAATGACCCTGCACACATGCCATCCACCATATCGAGTTAATGGGCACATCTACTGTTGCACATTGGCCTCAGATGTCTGACTGGCAGACATTTGAGGTCTGGAATTGCACGCATTCATTGAAACGCATTCACAGTTGGCACACTGGCATTCCCATCCATCTGAATTCACACACTACCGCACAGCAGAAGGTACCTAAAGGCCACAACCCCAAATGTAAGAGAGATGCACAGTGCTAAAACTGACTTCATGAAGCACAGTTTGGGCAAATGCATGGCACATACACCCAGCACAGAGGCCACTCACAAAACATTGCACCACACAACCAACGTCTCACAGCTGACAATTTGCACACTCTGAAGACACATGCACCCACTCCCATCCAAAGGCAGGCTGCAACACATACTCACCCCTAGCTTGCTGCTGATGCTCCTTCAGTTGTCTGTCCAGCTCAGGTTGTGTGACAGCCAGGATGCGGACCATTAGTGGTGTCATGCTGCGCCTAGCCAACCTGCCAGTCCGAGGGAGCAGCCCCAGCGTCATCTCGGCCACGTTCTTGCTCAGCCGGCAGATGTCGTCCCACCTTTTATGACAGTGGGTGCGCCTTCGGTTTGACACACCCAGATCTCGCACTCTGGAGGCAATGGACCTCCACACGGCTTTACGCTGGTGGACCTTCAGCTGCAGGCATGGGAGACAAGAGAGGTGAGGTTCCAGTGACACAGTGCACAATGACAACACAACGAAAATGCAGTAGCACGACAGTGACTCATCCAAAACTCCAGCTACAACTGTAACAGAGCCAACAATTGCTGTGAACATGGTACAATGTCATTGGTCAATCAGACGTACAGGCATGCATGTTCGATGGTGGACACAGTACCTCCACATCCCATTCATATGCAAGATACCAACACAGCAAGCGACGTGTAGTCTGCCCGCAGCTACTGTCTGCAGTTACCTACAACTACACATAGAGAAGATAGCAAAACATGTGTCTTGTCGTTGGACTCACTGTGTCCAACACTGCGCAGACCTAAGTGTCCTAGCCCTGTGAAAGCCTCAGTGTGTCCTGGAACTCACATAGAGTGATAACAACTGTCATACACACACCCTTCTCCCACGGCTGCTCCTGTGCAATCTACATGGCAGAGATGGGACTTAGATGAAGATGTGTGAACCAAACACACATGGAACACACTGTACATGCAGTGATGTGGACATGTGGCATTCGGCGGGGACTGTGCAGGGCAGGTGGACTGACACTGAGTGGGTAAATTGGGAGCAACACAGCCATTCACACAAACGATAACTGGCCAGACTCCTGCATCACCAAAATGCAGCTGCACTGTATGGCTGACACTACAAAACATGTCCCTCTACTCAGGATAGGCATGCAGGGTAATGTGTGAAAGAGCCCACCAAGCCCTTCCCGCTGTAGTAAACATGCTAGGCAGTGCATGTCAGAGCCCCACAACCACTGACACATACCGAAGCACCTCCACCTCACGTGTGCCCACCCTGCACTCTCACTCACAGTCTTGGAGACTTACCACGACATTAGGGCCGCCATAAAGCCTTGGGTACTGTGCAAGCACCCCGTCTACCAGGACCTCAAGTTCCTCGCTGGTGAAGGGACTGGCACGGATCTTCTGTGTCCTCGACATCACAATGGACATGTGGCAGCAGCAGCACGTTGAGGGTGGCAGCCAGCAGTCCCTTGAGGCAACAGCAGCAGGTGTAGGGTGGCAGCCAGCAGTCCCTTGAGGCAGCAGCAGCAGGTGGAGGGTGGCAGCCAGCAGTCCCTTGAGGCAGCAGCAGCAGGTGGAGGGTGGCAGCCAGCAGTCCCTTCAGACAGCAGCAGCAGGTGCAGGGTGGCAGCCAGCAGTCCCTTGAGGCAGCAGCAGCAGGTGCAGGGTGGCAGCCAGCAGTCCCTTGAAGCAGCAGGTGCAGGGTGGCAGCCAGCAGTCCCTTGAGGCAGCAGCAGCAGGTGAGGGTTGTCAGTCAGCAGTCCCTGGTAGCTGTGGGAATGTGGGGCACCCTCCCACACATATATAGGCCCCTGGGGCTGTGTCAGTGGCCCCAGGGTGCTGCAATTGGTGTACCAGGTCTGCCTCATTCAAATACATCCAATGTCCGCCTCCGCGGTGGCGGTGCACGCCTACCGCGATTTTCAAACTCGCATCAGGCTACCGCGAGGCTACTTCCCATTGGCTGCAAGGGCATGGTCCATGGCGGTGACACACCGTAGGGGCCAGGCGCGTGCTACCGCGGTGGTGCATCTTTTGAATGCCTCCAGTGACCGCCTCCACGGTGGCGGTGCACGCCTACCGCGATTTTCAAATCCGCATCAGGCTACCGCGAGGCTGCTTCCCATTGGCTGCAAGGGCATGGTCCATGGCGGTGACACACCGTAGGGGCCAGGCGCGCGCTACCGCAGTGGTGCATCTTTTGAATGCCTCCAGTGACCGCCTCCGCGGTGGCGGTGCACGCCTACCGCGATTTTCAAACTCGCATCAGGCTACCGCGAGGCTGCTTCCCATTGGCTGCAAGGGCATGGTCCATGGCGGTGACACACCGCAGGGGCCAGGCGGTAGGCACTGCCATATGTTTGCCAGACAGTGCCTGGAGTGACCGTGATTTGGGTAGCAGTGCATGGTGACCGCCATTGTCACATACATATCTGGCGGTTTCTCCCGCGATCGTGCCTGGGTTATGGGCGGTGCCAGTCCGCAGGGGCCAGGCGGTAGGCACCGCCATATGTTTGCCAGACAGTGCCTGGAGTGAGCGTTAATGGAGTTGTGGAGTAGCTTTGCTGCACCTAACGTCTTCTCCAGCTCTCTGCATAGGCCAACATGTACAGTGCCCAGTGTCTCAACAATTGAAGGGTCCTCATGAGGGCAAATGCACAAAAGGGACATGTCACTCCACATCACCAACACATACCATATATGGGTCGCCAATACATTGCATGGGCACATACACTCGCACATGTCACATGTGCTGTGTAATGAAATGTAGACTGTCCAGTTAATGTGTTGCATAGCATATGTAGATAATGGTCAATGTCTGTGTGTGCAATGTAACGCACAATGTCGTCTCATTTACTGAACTAGGGGCATCAGAAACTGGCACATTGTCTAATGCACATGCACACACGTGTCCCCCATGCTCAGCCGGTGGTCAGTGTGTAGTTGAAGAGTGCCATGTGCAACCTGTGTTGGGAGGTGTCTCAGGGCCAGCAACATGGTGTGTTAGGGTAGTATTGCAATTAGTAACATATGCTGGGGGTCATACTCACAGGTGTGCACACATATCTGTTAGTATATCACACTGTGCATGCGAATGAGCCGGAGGGGTGCACAGATAATTGCTGCTGGTAAGGGGACAGGTGTACGAGTAGTGTGCCTGATGTGTACCTACTTGTGAAGTGCCCTGTCGGTTAATGGTGCATGTTGTAAAACTTGGGAATGTGTCTGTAGAAAAAATTGATGTGATGCACATTTCATGGTCTTCTGCATTGACATCTGTGCACTTTGATCTGTCCTAGGAGGAGGAGGCCCAATATCCATCGTCCGTTCACAGTCCTGGCAGACATGGAGAATGAGGATATAATGCGCAAATTCAGGCTGGACCGACAAACCCTGCAGAACCTATGTGCCATGTTGGAGCCCCACCTGCAGCCACGTCGGACATATCCAACAGCTTTCACCGCAACATCTAAGGTGATGGCATGCCTGCATTTCTTTGCAACAGGCTCATTCCAGCACACGGTCGCAAGTGCAGGCGGGATGTCACCGCCGATGTTCAGCATGGTGCTGAGGGATGTCCTGTCGGCCATGATGCTCTACAAAGACAGATATATCCATTTTCCCAGGGGGCCTGAGTTGGTGGCTGTGAAGGGCGATTTCTATACCCTTGGACATATCCCCCATGTCATTGGTGCAATTGATTGCACACATGTTGGGCTTGTGCCACCACAGGCACGTGAACAGGTTTACCGCAATAGGAAGCATTCACACTCGGTAAATGTTCAAGTGGTGTGCCTGGCGGACATGATCATCTCACACGTGTGTGCCAAGTTTCCCGGCTCAGCCCATGATGCCCACATCTCGCGCAGCAGCATCGTTCCTCAGCTCATGGCCAATCTGCTTCCGGAGCGTGCATGGCTTGTGGGTGAGTATGCATAGTGGATTAGAGTGGTGTGTGTGTGACATGCTGTCGTGTGGCATTTTGGGACTGCAAGGTTAACCTGTGTCTCTCACACCCAGGTGACTCGGCATATCCGAACCGCCCGTGGTTGCTGAGCCCATTGCGGAATCCCATCACGCCAGCTGATATGCGATACAATGATGCCCATGGGAGGACACGGCGTGTGATAGAATGGACATTTGGTCTCCTAAAATCAAGATTTCGGTGCCTGGACCGTACTGGAGGTGCCCTTATGTACTCGCCAGGGAAGGTGTGTCAGATAGTGGTGGCATGCTGCATGCTCCACAACCTGGCCATTCGCAAGGCAATACCCCTGATCCTGGATGAGCAGCCAAGGCCCCCGCCTGCAAATCAACCCGGATCCAGTGACGACGGCAGTGGAGAGGAGGAAGGGGTCGACATGCGTCAACAGCTCATCACCCGCTACTTCACTTGAAGGTGAGTGACGATGTAGAAGGGACAAAATGGTCTGATGGTGTTGCAGTTGCTGTGTGGGTGTATGTGAGCTTGCTGACTGCAGCTTTATATTGACTCATTGCTGCATGCCAATGTATGTGTGATTGGTTAGTGTGATACAAAATGTCTCTATGGTGTCTGTTGCTCTGTGTAAAGTTAGAAGATCTGAGTACCTTGTTGACATGTGTTGTGTGATGTGTGCGATGCCACACCCATACAAGTGACTCTTGTTCTGCGTTTTTCCCTAGGTCCCTTCAGCATCTCACTGCCTACCTACATTCCATTCCCCTGGTCCATGTCCTACACGTTGAAGGTTGCACATCCTGTATTAGAGACGGAGCAGACACAACAACATGTGTGTAAGGTGTATTTATTTACAATTGTGACATGCGAGGGTGGAGAACATGTGAAGGGGGGAATTGAAGAAGTGAGTTGACAGTCATGGTAGATGAGATACTTGAGTAGTCCCCACAATGATGTGGAGACCCAGTCCAACAGATAGATGCCATTCACATGGCAGTGTGGTGAAGGATAGTCCAAAAGGTCAATGCAGTGGTGCAGTGGTCTGCCATCATGGCTGGCTCGGGGACTAGCGTTTGGCAAGTGCTTTGGCACGTGAGGCCCCCTGGCCTTTCCTTGGATGGCCCCTTTTGCGCTTGACTGAAGGGGCCACTGCTGCAGGGACAGTGGTGTCTGAGGACTCACCCCCCTCTGTGGATGCAGGGGAGGATGATGAAGTGTCATCCTGCTGCCCAACAGGGGGAGGTGGAGGGGTAGAATGTTGCGCTGGCCTGTCCCTCAGAACCGCCACTAGCTGTCACTTGTTGAGCCCTTGCAGCGGTTTACTCTGCACATTGAGTGAACATTGTAGTTTCATGCATACCTTTTCAATGTGGTGTACATATCTGTATTTGCAATTCCAGACATGCTTAAGTTTGCTTTAATTAGATCCTAGGTGGTCTGGACCACTGCTACTGTCAGATGGCATGTAGTGGTGTGCATGGTTGTGCTCGGAGTTCCATCTACATGTGTTTCAGACTTTCACACTTTGGTTGCTGTCACAGTTTCATTTTCTTAGGTGTGTGCACCCAGATAGTTGCCAATGCTATCTGGGTGTGCAGTTGTGCATTGAGAGGCCTGGTGTCCTATGCCAACATGTTTTTTTAAATGCATATCTGGCTGCATGTTGTGGCTGTTGATATGTAGTGTTTGCTGTTTTTTCCTTGTATTTGAGAGACCTCTCTGTGTGTGTATGATGATGGCTTCCATCTTGGTCCAGTGTGGGACAAGTCAGCATGATATGTCAAAATGCCAGTTCTTTTGAAGTGTACATTGCAATAACTGACACATGCATGTTGGTGCCAGGAAGTAATGGGTCTTCTGTGCTGGCGGTCAGGTGGGCCCGTGTGAGTTGTTGTGCAAGCTTCCCAGCCCCACACACCCCGACCTGTGAGATGCGGTTACCTACCTGTGAGTTGGGTGGGTAGCATACATTGCCTGCCACATGATTCTTATTGGGGGTGTAGTGTCCCATCCTCCATAGGGGTGGAACAGCATGCATGTTGTGTTTTGTGGGACGGATAGCCAAACACACTACACCTTCTCACTGTGAAGATGGCTAACTACCGTTTGAGGTGAAGGTGAGCAATGACATGGCTATGTGACTTGGTTGAAATTTTTGGATGGAATGTGCGTGTGGTGAGCAGAATGTGTGTGTGGCTTTTTGTACCCATTGATTTCAGATTACATTTGGTCATGGGGTATAGCCCCCATCACTGTTGTCCCACCTATCTGGCTGTGGGGTTCACTCCCCCAACATTTGAAGGCACAATAGGGCATGGGGTATAGCCCCCATCACTGTTGTCCCACCTATCTGGCTGTTGGGTTCACTCCCCCAACCTTTGAAGGCACAATAGGGCATGGGGTATAGCCCCCATCACTGTTGTCCCACCTATCTGGCTGTGGGGTTCACTCCCCCAACATTTGAAGGCACAATAGGGCATGGGGAATAGCCCCCCCATCACTGTTGTCCCACCTATCTGGCTGTGGGGTTCACTCCCCCGACATTTGAAGGCACAATAGGGCAGGGGGTATAGTCTCCTGCATACAGCAGGGTGAACATCTCACCCAGCATACATTTCCACACTGTCATGGTTTCATTGTATTTGTGGACCTGAGAACATGAGCACAGTACTGGTGAAGCAGTTGTTCCAGGGCATCCATACACTGACATGTTGTGGTCAACAGTGGTGTGTGTGTGAGATGTACTCAGCCCTGTGCAGACAATGTGTGCTTTTGGGGCCAGACTATACCAGCACTGTTCAGACAGACAGTGTGAGATGTGAACATTGTCAATGCATACACACATTGGTGCTCCAAACAAGACACCTTTGACAATTTTAGTCAGACAAGGTGCTGTTCTGCAATTCAGTGCAGCACTGTGGTAGCTGGGTGTGTTGCAGGACATTTGGGATGTGCTTAGTTTAGCATTGTGAGTCCCAGCTGCAGTGTAGTTTTTGGGTACACTGCACTTCCACTGTTTACATTGCAACACTGTGGTATGACATGGGTGATTTGCACTTTGCCAAAAAACCGGCCAGACACTGCTGCAGGGCAGCGTGATCGTTGTTAGTGTTGCAGTGTGTGATGCCTGGCACAGTGTACACAATGTGGGTCATTTTTGAACAGAGACTTGTGCATGGTGACTACAACACAACTGTTTTGCATGATTTGTGTAGGTGACTGTGGACTAAGTGGCATGGTGTCATGTGCGGCTGCACAGACGTCACATGCCTATGAGTGGGACAAGTGCTCCATCATGCTGAGCTGTGGGAGTAGGGGGCCTGTTGTGAGTTGTGCTGCTGTGTCACCAATTAAGAACAACACTCCCGGTTGAAATGGTTACCTACCCGTAAGTTTGATGAGTGACATTCAATATCTGCCACATGCTTGTGGCTGGGGGAGTGCTCCATCTTGCGCAGCTGTAGGACAAGGGGGCCTGGTGGGAGTTGTGGGGCAGGCCTCCCTATTCAAACACACCTCCCTGTAAAGATGGCTACCTACCTGTTAGGTGAGGGTGAAGCACACAATGGCTGAGGCATACTTCTGGGTGGGGGGAGTGCTCCATCCTGCTCAGCTGTGGGACAAGGGGGCCTGGTGGGAGTTGTAGTGCAGGCCTCCCTATTCCAAACACACCTCTCTGTATAGATGGCTACCTACCTCTTAGGTGAGGGTGAAGCACACAATGGCTGAGGCATGCTTCTGGGTGGGGGGAGTACTCCATCCTGCTCAGCTGTGGGACAAGGGGGCCTGGTGGGAGTTGTAGTGCAGGCCTCCCTATTCCAAACACACCTCCCTGTAAAGATGGCTACCTACCTGTTAGGTGAGGGTGAAGCACACAATGGCTGAGGCATGCTTCTGGGTGGGGGCAGTGCTCCATCCTGCTCAGCTGTGGGACAAGGGGGCCTGGTGGGAGTTGTAGTGCAGGCCTCCCTATTCCACAGACACCTCCCTGTAAAGATGGCTACCTACCTGTTTGGTGAGGGTGAAGCACACAATGGCTGAGGCATGCTTCTGGGTGGGGGGCAGTGCTCCATCCTGCTCAGCTGTGGGACAAGGGGGCCTGGTGTGAGTTGTAGTGCAGGCCTCCCTATTCCACAGACACCTCCCTGTAAAGATGGCTACCTACCTGTTAGGTGAGGGTGAAGCACACAATGGCTGAGGCATGCTTCTGGGTGTTGGGCAGTGCTCCATCCTGCTCAGCTGTGGGACAAGGGGGCCTGGTGGGAGTTGTAGTGCAGGCCTCCCTATTCCAAACACACCTCCCTGTAAAGATGTCTACCTACCTGTTAGGTGAGGGTGAAGCACACAATGGCTGAGGCATGCTTCTGGGTGGGGGCAGTGCTCCATCCTGCTCAGCTGTGGGACAAGGGGGCCTGGTGGGAGTTGTAGTGCAGGCCTCCCTATTCCACAGACACCTCCCTGTAAAGATGGCTACCTACCTGTTAGGTGAGGGTGAAGCACACAATGGCTGAGGCATGCTTCTGGGTGGGGGAAGTGCTCCATCCTGCTCAGCTGTGGGACAAGGGGGCCTGGTGGGAGTTGTAGTGCAGGCCTCCCTATTCCAAACACACCTCCCTGTAAAGATGGCTACCTACCTGTTAGGTGAGGGTGAAGCACTACAATGGCTGAGGCATGCTTCTGGGTGGGGGAGTGCTCCATCCTGCTCAGCTGTGGGACAAGGGGGCCTGGTGGGAGTTGTAGTGCAGGCTTCCCAAATACCCACCCACCTCCCTGTAGGGATGGCTACCTACCTGTTAGGTTAAGGTGAGCAATGCTATGGTTGGCACATGGGTTGGGTTGGAGGGCTCCATCTTGCGCAGCTGTAGGACAAGGGGGCCTGGTGGGAGTTGTAGTGCTGGCAGCATGTACACATGTACCCATGGTGATTGATGTTGCTAACTACCTATGGGGGGCTTCAGGGGGAGTGTCTGTTGAATCTGTGAGAGATGTGTTGGGGGAGTGTTGTGCACATGAATGAATTTGAACCTAGGAGGTATTATTTAGTAGTAGTGCAAGACAGTATATTTGTGTGATGTTAGGCATTTGTTTGTACTTACCAGCCTCCACTCCCCGGGTATTCCTGAGAGACTCTCTGGATGTAGAATGCCAAGCACCTTCTCCTCCCATTCAGTGAATGTTTTGAGTGCAACGGGAGGGCCACTGCCTGTCCTGTGAGCCAGCTCATGGTTCTTGGCTCTCTTCTTCTTGACCACTGCCTTCATATTGTGCCACCTCTTCACGATTTCATCTCTATTGCGTGGCACGGTCCCTACTGCATTTACCTTCTCTACTATCCTTCTCCACATTTGTTTTCTTGTTGCTAGTGGTGTCTGTTGGACCTGGTTACCAAAATATTGTGGTTCTACCCTGATTATCTCATCAACCATGACCCTCAACTCACTCTCAGTGAATTTGGGCATTCTCTGTGGTGACATGGTGTGTGATGTGTCAAGGTGTTTAAGGTGCAGGTTTGGAAGTGGTAGTGGTGGTTGTGATGTGTATGGTGTGTGCTGTGCAAAGGTGTTAGAGGTGCAGGTGTGGAAGTGGTGGTGGTGATGTGTGTGTGTTGTGCAGATTTGCCTCTCCTGTCATCTGTGGTGGATGTCCCCTCAGTTGTGGAGTTTTGCAAAGGATTGTGGTCTGTTGGGGGCTGGATTTATACTGGTCTCTGTGGGTGTGTCAGGATGGGGTATTGGTAGCAGGTGTGGTGTGTGTGTGGACCTGGGATTTGTAGTTTTGTAGTTTCCCATGGGGGTGTGTCTTTGGGCTGTGTTAGGTATTTTTGGGTGCATGCCTTGTTTGGTTGGTGCACTTTGTGGCCATGTTGTGTGTTTTTCTCGCGACCGTCATTTTTTTCACGGAGCGTCCGCAGCGGTGGCTTGGCTACGGCGCTTCCGCCGTCTCACTCATTCATCAATGTTGTCGACCGCGGCGGTCAGAAACAGCGCACTCCACCGCTGCGATGTCGGGAATATCATAATTTCGATGGCGGTGTCTCCGCTGTGGTTGCGGTCGTTTGGGCTGTTTCCGCTGCGAAACCGACCGCCACGGACGGGTTTGGGCCTTCTCCGCAGACGAACGGCGGTTTCTCAGATCTCCTTTCCGCCGCGGTTGGATTTTTACCGCCGAGGATCCTAATCTAGCCGTCGGTTTTCCCGCGGTAGCGGCGGGCGGTAATTTCCCGCTACCATGGCGGTCGGCTTGATTTTCCGACCACCATCGTAATGACCCCCTTAGTTTTGATTTCATAACAGATCTGCCCGACTCTAACACCTAAACAACTATTCTAGTTGTTGTAGATATGCTTTCAAAAATGGTGCGTTTCATTCCACTCAAGTGAATGCCCTCAGCTGCAGAGCTCGGTGATGTTTTTTTCCATCACTTAGTGAAACTGCAAGGTCTGCCAATCAGGATCATTTCTTATCGTACAAGCCAATTTGCATCTAAATTTTGGGCAGCCTTTTTTTCCAAATTTTGGATTGAAATAGCGCTGTCATCAGCTTATCCTCCCAAACAGATGGTCAAACAGAACGGGTCAACCAAACACAAGAACAAACTCTCAGGTGTCTCTCTGCCAATATTACTAGTTCTTGGGATCAGGTTCTCTCACTGGAAGAACTTGCCCACTGTTCACGCTGAATTAGGGTGTTCACCACTCTATTATCTCATTGGGTTTCATCCTCGTACCCTACACATGGACACACCACATACATCAACACTTGTCCCTTTAGTGTCAGAAAGACTAGCTGAACTACAAGACATTCAGTTAAAGGTCAGAAAGTGTTTAGCAAGAAACAAAAGCTGAATGAAAGAACAAGCTAGCAAACATAGAAGCCCCAAACCCAAGTATCATGTTGGAGACCTTGTTTGACTCTCTACACGTAACATAACTTTAGAAGGGCCACGAAAATTACAACCACACTTCATAGGGCTATTTGCTATTGATCAAGTAGTGCCTCCTGTAATCGTCCGTCTCCAATTACCTCCAGAATATACTGTACACCTGGTGTTTCATGTATCCCTGATTAAACCTTACCACCCCGAAATCAGAGTGGACTCTCCACCCGAGCCTATTCTAGTAGGAGATCACCAAGAATATGAAGTACCATGTATATTGGAAGCAAAACGCATTTGAGGAAGACTATACTATTTAAATGACTGGAAGGTATATGATTCAGCTTTCTTTGTGAATGCCCCCCGTTTTTTACGACGCTTTCATGTCCTCAATCCAGCCAAGCCCTGACCTGTAAGGCAGCCTTTGGGGGGAGAACTGTTACGAGCATCACATCCCATCCATCCATTTGTGCTCTAGCACCTATAAACACTGCATGAAACTGTATGTGCTTGGGTCATTGTATCTGATCAGGGCAGGGGCTGGCGATACTAGTGGTGCCATGCCTTATTTGTCACAGAATCCTGGTGGCAGTGATAGGCGCCACTTATATAGTTATTGTTGCCGCTATGCGTTTATGAACCCTGGTGGCAGTGGTAAGTGGCACTTATTTCTTCATTGTATTCTACACAGACCCTGACGGCAGTGGCAAGCACCTATCAGAACACTGGGAAACTACCACAGGTGTCCTTTCATGGTATCAATGAAATATACAAATACAGTCACAAAAACACAGTTAGCACATGGGCACTTGCAAATGGCAAAAAATATCATAACTACCCCATGTATGCCAAGAGCAACGGTAGCTGCGAAACATGTGACAAATGGACCTCCACCTGCAGAAACAGTATTTAAGCCATGCGCTGTAGCACCACACTGCTTAGCCTCATTGGATCAACAGTCATTTACCTGGATCCTGCTTCCTAGATCCTGGCGGATCTTCACCAAGCCTGGGTTCTGCTATGCGGAACTCCGCAAAGTGCAAAAAAACCTCCACTGCGCTACGCGGAGCTCCGCAAGCAGCAGAGTGCATTGGATAAATGCTGTTCGCTGTGATTTTCAGGTGTCAGGTGCTTGTCTGCACTGTGCAATCATCGCGAACGGCACCAAGCACAGTGCAAGCGGTCACTGCTTCCTTTCTGCTGCTCAAGTAGATTTTTACTTGAGCAGCAGCTTTCTCAACACGAGCGGACAGTTTCTCAATGCAAGCGGTCATGAGCATAAGCGACCACTCGCATTGAGAAATCTGACCGCCTGCGTTGAGAAATCTCACCATGAGGTTGATTTTCCACGCTCGCGCTCGCCAACTTGATGTTGACGATCGCGAAAGAGGAAAAATCTTGCCGGGAGATGGATTTTCCTCGCTCGCACTCGCCAATTTGACATTAACGAACGCAAGCGAGGGAAAAAATAGCGGAGCAGAGTTTTTCGGAACTCCGCGAGCTCCGCGTAACGCAGAGTGCGGAAATCTCCGCAAATTCCACGAGCGGAGCGGAGTTCACCGCCCAGACTTAATCTTCACCCGCAGATACCAAGGTCCTCGTCACTCCACTGTGCTTCACTGCAACACATTACCACAGTACCTGTAAAAGAAGCGCACCGCAAAAAATGGTGAGATCTCTCGCGTTGCCAAGACACGCTGGACAGTACTAAACACTCACTACCGAGGTAACAGACAAGCCTTATTATTTATGCACAAAGGTGTCAATGCAGTGGCACAGCAATATTGTTGGTACACGGTAACAACTGCAAAGGGGAACACTTATTTCCCAGTTGAACTGCTCTATCGATAACATTGAACACTGTGGGGCCAATTTACCAAGTAAATCTGAGACAAAAGTCTAACTTTATGACTTTTGGTATTCACAGCGGTCATTTACGAGTCGTAGCTTTACATCTGCAGTCAGGCCGGAATCCCTGGCTCAAGCCGTACTCTCCGACTCAAGTCGCACTCTCTGGATCGGGCCGGAATCTTCAGCTCAGGCCGAATGAAGTGTAATCAATCGGCCGGAACGCAATTTTTACAAAAATGAACATTAGGAACGTGAAATAAATGGTAGAGGAGGTCATGAAAATCAGTTTGGGCAGGGAAAAGGGTGTGGCCAGACACTGCATCATATCCCCGAAAAGTTTGCTCCTTTACATCATGGTACATGCAGTCTACAATTTGCACTCCCCTCAGTGTTGACTGTAATGTTACATCACACTCAGTGTTGACTGTAGTGTTACACCAAACCTTGGTTCTCTCTGTCTCATCCCAACCCCTCTTCCACTTGGGAACTCACAGGGGTGCAGTGTATGATTCATTGCTACCTCGTTATTTCTAACTGGAATTCAGGGATTACCTTGCCCCCATCGGAACCCCCTGGAGGTTCAGTTGAGTGGCTAGAAACATATAGTTATCTCAAGTAACTATAACTTCTGTCCTAAAGTAACTATAACTTGAGACCTCACCATACAATGCTAATTTCCTCACATATTACATCACTCATGACATGTTCTATGACATCATTGATACCATTACTGCAACATCTGAAATTACATAATTGATGGCAACACTGTGTATATTGTCAGTACCAACGTCTCAAGAGTAATTGATTTTTACAATCGTTGAGTTTATATTTGAAGGTGAACATTAAATGCAACAGTTCTTCATATAAAATGTACGCAACAAATACTCAATATTCTGACTGCCCACTGCTTAAATTATACAATCAAGGCAGATAGGTCCAACTCACTCTTTTTCTTGATCTGCCCAGCAGCAGGACTGGAGCACTGCTATCCTGGTGTGACAACCCAGCTTTCAATACTTGGGACTCTTTATCTACATAAGGCCAGACCTGACCTGGAACCTCAACTTGCGGCCACTGGTGGCACCTATGAAAGATGACCCCCAGAATTCTGTACATCATATAGGAAACAGGGCAGGATCTTCATCTTAAAGAGAGCTATTCAGCTTATGATGGAGAGGGGGAGGGTCACCCATCTCTGGGGGTTGTCTTTCATGCATGCCACCAGTGGCTGCAAGTTTAGGTTCCAGGTCAGGTTTGGCTCTATGCAGATAAAGACTCCCAAGTACTGGAAGCTGAGTTGTTGCACTCGGATTGCAGTGTTCCAGTTCTCCAGCTCTGATGCTTGGCAGATCAGGACAAGAAGTGACTTGGACTGGCTGGGACAGAGGCCAGAGGCCTCACTAAAAAGCTCAAGCCTCCGTAATGAATGGGGTCCCAATTCATGGAGTCAGGCCCCATAGCGAAGCACATCGCCCGCATTGAGGGCAATCTGGTCCTCACCTCAGCCCTTTCCCTTCACCCTCCCCATAGCTTGGGTGAAGTCTACCTGAAACCAACGAAACCAGAGTGAAAGTGGTTCTTTTTCTTACCCAAGGAAATAGTCTGACTTATGGGTGTGTAGTGTGCAACATGTATTCTTCACAGCGGAAGACACGGCAGAAGAGGTGGCTGCCAAATAAGGTAATGCTGAGTAACCTGATGTATCTCTGATGTGGACAAGGTATGGGGGTAGGGTGCTGCCTCCTGCATCACTCAGTGCAGAGTACGTCATGTTCCAACCTCCTCTCTGCATGTGAATAACACTGGCAGGGGTATGTGTGGTCCCATCATCATTCAGCACAGAATGCTTGCACGGGTGATCTGCTCTTCAGGGGTCCCTGACAACCATGTGCTCCACTAATGCTACAGATCCAGCATAAAATTGCGGAATCCAGTGAATATTCACAGCAGGTGGTGGTCCTGAACACTTCCTCTTAGGTGCTGTCCTATCTTCTCTGTAGAGTCTGGTCCCAGTCAATATTCCATAGTGCCTCCTAAAATGATCACTGCTCTAGATGTGTGTGATCCTCTTTCGCATTCCTTATGCTCCCTGTTGTTGTCACCTGCATTGTTATATTCAATCCAAGAAACCAAGTTATCTCAATACAAGCAGAGTGAAGTAAAACCACCCTGCACTATGCACACCAACACTTCCAACTGACAAGCATCGAACCTCTATACCTCATACAAGAACATGCCTCATCCAACGTTTCATACATTCACACATCCAAGCGACCTTTGCTCCAACATTCTCACGTTCACAAACCACCACAAAAATGCAGCTTCAGATCCTAGCTTTCAGCTTCTTGCTTTTTTAACCCACCCTTTCCTAACCTGTGATGAGTTGGGAAAGGGAGGAGTAACAGGCTGATTAGAGTGCAGCCACTGGCACTGAGGGGCTTAAGCCTAAATCGTCTGAGGCTACCGTTACCAGTGACTCTGCAGCGTGTCACAAGTAAAATGGTACTGAGGCATGGCTGGCAGGAACCTGAAAATCTGTCTAGTGACTAGTGTAGGCGCACTCATGTGGCTGCTCCTACCAGACATATGTCACCAGTGTATAATTTGAGCTGGTGGTTGCTGGTGGGGGTCACCGACACTACATTTTGGGAACTGGCACTTATTTTGTTCTCATCAGACATTAACCTCGAGCAAGAGAGTGAAAAACACACAAAAAGGAAAGAAGTGAGCAGAGAAGACAGAAAAAAGGGCACAAACAGAGAAAACAGGAACCAGGACGAGTGGGACAAAGTGCAGGGAGTGTCTGGTAGACCATTAAATAGACACGAGGTGGCCTTGGTTTCCTTCATTCTAGAAGGCCCCATGTCTCTGGCAAAGAACCAGGACCCTCCTACCTATGGTTGAAGATGGTCTAAACTAAATAAAGAAAATTGGCTAACTGCGTTGGCATCAACTATGCCGGAATTTAGGAATGACCATTTGGCAGCTAATACTTTATTAAATGAGTGGATTACTCACTGCATGTGACTATCCCTATTACCAATTTGAAAACGGGAAAGAAGGAAAGAGTGGCACCATGGTTCAACACCCATCTTCTCTCCCTAAATAAAGGCTGCAAAATACTTGAAAGAAAATGGAGACAAAGGTATGATGAAAACCTAAAGGTCGCCTATTGGATGGCTAGGAGACATTACCATCAGGAGATCAAAAAGGCGCATGCAACATATTATGAAACCTCCATGGTCAAAGCAGCCAATGCCCTTAGGGAGCTATTCCGAATTGTGAAAGCTTTGATGACGTCCAAGACAGAAACCTCATGGCCCCCTCCCCCCCAACCCCCTGACCCTTGACAGTCCACTGCAACAAACTGGCAGGATTCTTCCAAGATAAAGTGTCTGGAATTTACAGTGAGTTACAAAAAACAAAGGAAGCAGCATCTAATATAACAGAGGTGCACACCAGGACAAGGAGATGCCATGGCTCGCTGCCTTCCTATTGATTACGAAAAATGCATTGCCAGCACTATTTGAAAAAGTAAAGTTGGGTTCTTCTCTGGACCCAGCTCCCCCCATATTCTTTCACAGGGGGAACGAGAAATGTTCCCTAATCTCCTGGATCTTCTTAACTTGTTAATATCCATTGAAGTTGTTCCCCAAGAGTGGAAACATGCAATGGTTAAGCCACTGTTAAAAAATCTGATCTTGACCCCCAGCTGCCTGGGGAACTTCAGACATATTTCTTTGTTACCTGTAATAGGGAAACTCTTAGAAAAACATATTAATTAGGCTCTTAATTTTTCTAGAAGATTATCTCCTCCTTGACCCCACGCAAAATGGCTTCTGTCCAAAACATAGGATGGAATCTTCATTACTTGTGGTAACAGAGGAGGCTCAAATGTTACTGGACCAAGGAGGGTCTGCGGCCATCACTCTCCTATACCTGAGTGTGGTGTTTGATATGGTTGATCAGGAGATGCTTGCACTCAGTTTGAGGAAAATAGGAATAAGAAAGAATGCGCTTAATTGGCTTTTTTTCTTCCTAAAAGATAGGTCCTTTCAGATTTGGGAACCTCCCTGTTACTCTGAGACTCTCCCTTTGAAGTGTGGGGTACCACAGGGATCTGCACTAAGCCCCACACTTTTTAATATATAAACAGCCACTAGCAGTGATTGTCAAGGAATTTGGCATTACTGGTCTCCTATGCTGATGACACGCAACTTGGGGTTTCCCTCGCCCTAAAGACAGGAACTCAGCTAACCCCCTGCCTTCAGAAAGTGGCACACTGGATGGCTAATTACTCCTTAAAGTTAAATGGAGAAAAATGGAGTTGATGATAGGAAATAACTTTAACCCACATATAACGCTAAGTTGGGTGGAATGTCTAGGGCCTTCCCCTTCTCATGCCTCCCCTATAAAAAGTTTAGGTATGTGGTTGGATAGTTCCCTCACAATGAAAGATCAAGCTAACAGATTGACCAAATCCTGTTTTGACATGTTAAGAACCCTACAGAAAGTTTTTGATTTACTTCCCTTACAATTTAGGAGGATTGTGGTTTAGGCGCTTACTCTCTCACTCCTGGACTACTGCAATTCCCTTTATATGGGATCTCCTAACTAACTCATCAAGAGATTTTGGGTGGTCCAAAATGCCCCCTCAAGGACCATTCATAAGATATCTAAACATTCTTCTGTGAAAAGTGCCTTGGCCTCCCTGCACTGGCTCCCAGTGGAGGAAAGAATAAAATTTAAGGTGCTCTGCAAGATTCACAGGAGTGTCAACCAAAAGGGTTCTCTTCTAACAAGGACTCTTCTATCATCCTATGTCCCCAACAGGAGTCTAAGATCCTCCAATGGAAGACTTCCAAGAGTATCACGGATTCGTAGAGCCAGATGGGGTGGAAGATAATTTTCATATATGTTCCTGAAATTATGAAATTCTTTCCTAGGGAATTAAGAAAGGAGCCAAATGAGCTTAAGGTTAGAAAAAGGTTAAAACATGGCTTTACCCTCATGAGTTTTAGTCAGCTTCTAGCTCTAGATGATTAAGGATGCACACTTTACCTACTTTGCGCTGGGAAGCTTCAGGGTAGTTATGCTCTGTATAAATCAGTATAAGATAAGATAAGGTGGATTTAAGACTCCTCAGCCTTGGCAAACAGAGCTCTGACATTGAAAAGCACTGGCTGCAGGTTTCTCAGCAGAGCTTTGGACACCAGCAGTGATGCTATTATAAATTAAGCACTGGGGCCCTCATTATGAGAACTGACGCATCACTGCGGCGAGGCAGGAATGCATCAGAAAATGTTACGCTGCGGTACGATATTCTCAAATTCCTTGGATGCATCGTATTTACGGTACGGCGCACTATGGCGTAAGGTCCCATGGTTCATTAAAAAAATGACGCTTCCATGGGACTGTTGCCACAGAGAAAACTGAAGCATGTGCAGCCAAAGTGACGCTAGATTGCTTTGCGGCACGTAAAGCAGCGCAAATCACATTGCGTGCATCATGCTTCAAAAACCCTTTTAAAAGAGACATGTTTGAAGAAAAAACATTTCCCCATACCTCAAAAGGGAGAGGTAGAGCAGGCACCAGGCAGCAGCAGCTCGGGCAACAACCCCAGCCCAAGCCAGGATGTTCAGACAGACCCCCAGGGGAATAAGGAAAGTAATTTTGGTGAGGAGGAGAATCACATTCTGATAAAAGAGGTGACAAAGTATGAACATCAACTCTTTGTCACCTCCAAATTGCCATTAGGGAAGAAAGAAGCCATTTCGCAGTCCATACTTAGTGTCGGGCGAGCTAAAAGGACAGTGAAGAACCAATGGCATGATTATAAGCGCAGGACCAAGGAGAAACTGGGCAATAACCTGAAGGCAGCCATGCGGACCGGAGGAGGAGGACCTGAGGACCTGGAGGAGCTGACCCCCTTGGAGAAGCAGGTAGCATCAGTTATCCCAGCAGAGTTGTAGGCAGGAGTACATGGACAGGACAGTGTTGGCTTTTGAGGACCAACAAGACCCACAAGATAAGTGACAACAAGGGACAATATGGCCAAACATGTCGTGCTCTGCAGAGCAGCAAGCTACTTTCCTGCACTGCACTGTGGTGAGTGTAAGGGAAAGGGATGGAAATGATCACATATCCAGTCATACATCATATCAAAGTAAGTCAAACTGCCCAGGTACATGTTGCACAGCCTTGTCCAGCTCCGTCAACTTTGTCCAGTCCATGTGTGATGTGCAGCACCAGTTCAGGTTCACCATTGTATACTGGGACTTGCAGTGGAATGTATAACATGACTGACTGTTAGACCTGGCTTCTTTTGCTGTGTATCCCTTGTCTTTTTGCTTTCTGGCCTCGTGTTTTTGATGGTACGTTTAATTCATTTGGCTGGTTTAGTGCCTCTGCGCCCTTTCTCACTGCTGTTTAGTGTTAAAGTGCAAGTGCTCTTACTGTAAATTTGTTTTATGGATTGGTGATTCCATGTTTGGCTTATTTGATTTCCTGGTAAGTCCCTAGTAAAGTGCACAAGGTGTGCCAGGGCCTGTAAATCAAATGCTACTAGTGGGCTTGCAGCACTGATTGTGCCACCCACATGAGTAGCCCTGTAAAGGCATCTCAGACCTCCCACTGCAGTGTCTGCACGCACTTTTGAAATGCCATGTCGACCTGGCAAGTGCACCCACTTGCCAGGCCCAAAACTTCTCTTTTCTTACATGTAAGGCACCCCTCAGGTAGGCCCAAGGTACCCCTCTGGGCAAGGTGCAGTGTATGTGAAAGGTAGGACATGCCCTGATGTGTGTGTGACATGTCCTGATAGTGAAATACTGCGTAATTCATTTTTCACTATTGCAAGGCTATCTGTCCCACAGGCAAACATGGGAGTTGCTTTGTAACGGTTTACACAAATAACTTTCCATTGGGACAAGATGGAGAATTGGAGTTTGGGTTCTCTAAACTTAGAATTTAATAACACATATTTTAGTAAAGATGGTTTTTAAATTGTGTGTTCAAAAATGTTACTTTTAGAAAGTGGGCATTTTCTTGCTTAGCCATCCTATGTGCCTCTGCTAGGTTGTGTATTGACCATCTGGTTTTGGAGTGACAGGGGCTGGGGATGTTCATACACTGCAGACAGCCACTGGGGGGGGTGAGGTGTGTCCTGCCTTTGCTGGGTGACTCAGAACTGAGCTGAATAGACCTGGGCTGCATTTAAAGTATTGGGAGGAGTTTACCTTGCCCCTGAATAGGCTCTGTCTTCTGTGCACAAACCGTCTCCACCTCCTGCAAAGAAGCTAGACCAGAGAGGACAGAACTGGTTTGTACTGAGCTGAGAGACTTTTTGCCATAAGAGAACAAAGGAAAATGTGGTAAAAATATTGGGGCCCAGACCCCAGAACTTTAGAACACTTTTGGGTCAAGAAACATGCCAAGAAGAAGAGCTGGAGAAGCTGTGAAGAGAAACTATCACTCTGTTGTGTGCTTTGCTTTGTTGGCCTGCGGTGGCAGCTTCTGTCTTGGGCAGAGAAAGGACTGGACTGAACTTTCTGCAACTTCTTTGTTTGAATTTCTCCAAGGGCTTGAGGTAGAGCTTGTCCCCTGTTCAAGAAGTCTCAGCAACAGCAAAGACTTCAAGTTCCTCTGCTACCAGCACTGGGAACTGTGTGTTTTGTGCTGCAACGGAAGAAAAAGCAAACCTACGCCGTCAATGACGCCACTGCCGGCTCCGTGTCCTGAAGGCACCGCAGACTGCACCGACGTACTGCGCACCGCAACCCTGGTCTCACTGACGATGGCGGCCGATGCTGCCACTGAGCCGCACCTCACTTTGCACCGCCTCACTTCACACCGCTGCCCTGGTATCCCCAATGACGATGCTCCACGCTGACATTGACACCGCTGCTTGCACCGTGGTTGAGTGCACCGCCCAAAGGTTACACGAGGCACCACCCCATCCCACACCACAGCCTTGGTCTACTGACGCCGGCACCATTGACTCGGTTCGTCAGTCGATGACAGCGCTTCAGCAACAACGATGCCGCTGCCTGCACCTTGACCTGCCAGCACCGCGAAGAGCACCGCACCCATTCGCACCGCAGCCCTGGTCTCACCGATGCTGCTGTATGCCGTCACCAAGCCACTGCCTGAATGGGGTTGCCAGAGGATTAATTCTTCATCTGAGAGGATCTTCGGATGTGGTGTATGTGAAGTATCAACACATAGGAAAATGCAAAGAGCCATGTGTACATTCACTAGCATAAAACTACATTGCACACAGCTGTACCGATTTGCCGGGTGATAGCACACAGGTGCCGGCTGCAATATATAAACTGGGGATGAGTGTGAATGCAAGTGATGCACAACAGATGATCATGAGTGTTTGTTGGATGAATAGATTGAGTGTGAGCCTGGTGGACCCCTATATGTGTAGTGCAATGTAGCTGTGGCTGAGCATATTGAACTGGCACTGTGTCTGAATGAGGCGACATTGCATAGCAAGGAGGCGAGAAGTGCCATGTGTACTGAAAGGTAGCCTGAGCGATACTCATGCACTGCTGTGTCTGATAGTGTCACACTTCTGATGCAGCTGGGAAGGGATGCCATAGAAGAGGGCATTGGTTTACTACATCATAGATGTGATGTGGACCTTGGTGAAGATGTAGCATTTATCAGGAGCAATTTGGAAAGGGAAATGGTTGTCTATGCCAGATTTGTCAAAGCAAGAGGATGTCAAACAGGGAATCATGAAGTGACTGGATGAGATAGGTTTTCACGACGATGGGCAGGTCTTAGTGATGTTTGCAGGGTGAGGTGTATGGGCCAAGTTGTGTAGGTACATGTCATAGAATATCATTACTACTAGCAAGTGGGCCACTGCATCAGACATAGCTCACAGATGCAGGCAGCCATGTTGCTCAATTGCAAATACTGAATCACATTGGCTGTGTTGATGTCACAGGAGAGTCAAATGATCATCTGTGTGCTGTCAGTGTGTGACAGAAAGTACAGTCCCTGGGTCCACTAGAGGATTGGCAGATGAGCCATGTACTGGTACAAGTGAGCGGGGCTGAGTTGAGCAATGTCTGATACTGATCAGAAACCAATTCTGGCAATGGAAAAATGGGGTGAGAGTCAGTGGTTACAACCTTCCTAGTTTGACTGGTCTGGTCCCCTCAGAGTTGGTACACAGTGCTTACGATAAGGAACTATGGAGACAACTGTGGGTGAACTGAAATCACATGAGTATACCCAATTAGGAAAAGCATGGTAAGTAAACGCCCTTACACATACCTGCAGTGTAAGAAGGTTGCTAGCTGCTTAGAGTTATGTGGATGCGTGTAAAATATGAGCCCTCTCCCACATGAATGCACATTGTGCATGCAATACAGCACAGCAAGGAAGACTGGCATGGTGTACTGTGTGAAGGCAGACTGCAGGATCAAAAATACTACATGAACAAAGCTACATCACTTTCCCAGGGGCCGTGGGCTGGGTAGGGGCCAGAGGAAATGCAGTCACCCTGGTGACTTGGTGCAATGTGCACAGTAGTGGTGTCAATAAGTGAAACTCCATCTAGTATAGCCATCATGAAAGAAAAAAGCTATCACCAAGGCAGATGTGGACCTTACCTCAATTTACTCTCCCCGGCAGGGCAGGCCAGCAAGCAGTGTAACTGTGTTGCATTGTGTGGTATGACTAGGCCTGGGTAGAGTTTGCAGAGTTTCGCTACATGAAACTATGCAAAGTTACCAAAAAACTCTGCTGTGCTACGTGGAGTTCCACAAGCGGGGGAGAGTGTTAGGTCACGCCCTTCATGCTGATTTTTAGTGGCAGGTGTTTGTCCCGCACTGGAAAATCAGTGCAAACAGCACCATGTACAGTGCAAGAGGGCGCTGCTACTTTCTGCCACTTGAGTAGATGTACTAATCGAGTGGCAGCTTCCTCAACTCGAACGGATGGTTTCTTAACGCGAGCGGTCGCAACCATCCTTGACCACCTGCGTTGCAAAATCTTGCTGGGAGGTGGTCTATCATTGAATTTTCCTCACTCACGCTTGTCAACTTAACGTTAGGGAGTGCAAGCGAGGAAAAAACTCCGCTCCACTTTTTCGGAACTCAGTGTGCTCCGTGGAGTGGAAAAAACTCTTCAAACTCCACGAATGGAGCAGAGTTCACCGCCCAGGCCTAGGTAAGAAACAAAATATCACCCTTGTCACACAGAGGTCCTGTGAACAATGTAGAGATAATGACATCTGAAAGGCAACTACATTGAATCTTGGGCACAATTCCTACGAGTAACACATGTCCTGCACATCAATATTGAACTGAAAGTCAATGATAATAACATCTGTATGTCAGCCAAAGTTATTCATGTAAACATCTAGCATAGATCACCATTAAAATATTGCAATTTAATTGCAGAGGGAGAAACAACACCTCCTGACCACCAGCCTGTCCTGGATGGCCAATCTCTTGGCGATGAGATCCTGCCTCTCATGGACGATGACACCATTCAGCAACTTCTGGACTCCATTTGGAACACTTTCTCTGGTCAAGGCAAGGTGTGACAGCGTCGCTGGGTCTCCAGAGGAACCGCCTACCACAGAACATGCCCCATCTGCAGCAAAATCCCAGGCCTGGACTCTAAGGACCCCCTAGTTGTCTTCCAATGTCAAGTGGTAGGAGTCCAGCAGCAGCTGGTAGATGAGGTTCGGGCCGGGATGGAAACCATTGTGAGCAGCCTAGAGGTAGTCCATAGATGCCTCGGTCCCAATAAGCACACATTAAAGTCTATCAAAGGCACCTACCCTTCACTCCATAGAATGGAACAGTCCCTGGCTGACATTGCTGGTGTCATGAGGCAGAGCAAAAACAACAAAAGCCCTGCCAATGTGACACCAGTGAGGTTGCCACCTAGCTGGGGTCCATCCGCACCATCCTACAATCTATGGAGTGGAGGCAGGACTCCTAAATTGCTACAATCGGTACCTTCCATTGCAACGTTATTGGCTGGTTGACAAGTCATCAGGCCCTTGTCAGTGCTGTGTTGCCCTCCTTGCTGTCACAGACAAATGCTGCCAGGGATCGGTGAGCCACATCTTTAGCCCCTGATGCGTGTGTGCCCCAGATGAATCCTGCACACACACACATTACTCCCAGGGGAAGCACAACACACATCAGAGGAGGAAGAAGAGGACTTCACCACTTTCCGGCAGCGATCTACCCAATAACATTAGTATGTGCCTCTAGGCCAGTTTCCCATTGGACCTGTGTTAATTATCATGCCTTCGCTCTTGTCACCTGGTACTACCCCTTTTTGTATGCCCACCTGTTAATCTGATCCCTTTGTGGACTGTTGATGAGGCCTACATTCCTTAATGACAAATTGGACCTCCTCCTCACTGGAATACTCCTTTCCTCGACATTTTACATGACATGTATCCCACAAGGACTCTGTCTGGATATGCTTTGGCTCATGAACAATGTTGGGGTTGTTGCTGCAAGAACTGCTAATTAGATATAGCCTTTGTACACATCTGTAAATAAAGGCCCTACCATGAACCAGTGTATTGTATCTCTGTTGCAGATAGGACTAACTGGATCCTGGTGGATGTGTATCCAAAAGCCACTTTCAGGCATCACAAGTAAATTGTGTAACTGTTCCTGTCACATGCTCGGGTTGAACATGGCCAAGCATCATGTACTTCTACTGCCATAGCATTATGTTGAAAAGGCCAACTATTCCCACAATTGCAGAACTGCACAAATTGGGTCCTGTAAGACATGTGTGTCAGTCACACATTTTCACACAGCCACAGATCTCTAGCTCAGTGATCAGGACAATGTCATCAGGCATATATGTCAGCCTCAATGCTTAAACTGAAGATATCCTGTAAGTGCTATTATAATAAATGCACTGACAATATTCAGCTTCTAATGACCAGACTCCTTCTGTATAGCATCATATCAATGCCACTCAAGGATGTAGATGCACAGTGGTACACTTTGGATGTCCTTAAGCATGAATTGCAACTACTAAGTAATTGGGGTCCTGTGTCTAATGATAAATTATGTCATAAGGCACACTGGGATACGTAGGGACATTGTGTCCCTTTGGCCCTGAAGGCCATCACATGCATAGGGTGGGAGTGTAACCTCACATGACATCAGTTGTACTATATACACACATAACAATATGGAGGAGCCAGGCCACAGACCCTGGAACCAAGCTACACATTCCTAGGCTAGGCTAAGAGGAAATGTCAGACAATTGTCTATTCTAACTTAGCAAGTAGTTGCACAAATTCAGATGCAGGAAGTGCCACACTTGGCAAGTACTCAATGCCAAGGATAATTGATGTTTCTGGGTAGGTGTGGGCCACTTTCCTGGATACAAACCAGCAAACAACAATGACATACTAGTACAATGCTGCAGGGTTGAGTGCATAAGTGCCAGACACCAGTGTGTGTCCGAACACAGCCATGAATGGGTACCATGGGGTGACAGATCCATCCCTACTATACATGTAGTATAACTTACACACACAGTGCTACAGTAGGTGGCTATCTGTGTTGGGCTGTGCATCCATTCACACAAAGATGACCACTTACAGTGCCCAAAGAATGTTGTAGATTCCCTAAGTGACTCCATTGCAACGTTGACTGAATATTGTCCATAGGCGTCTCACAAAGTTACACTTATCTACTAACAGTGTAGGCAATTCCTACATCATGTACTCAAATCAACATAAGCAATTGGGGCAACTCTTATGCAGTAAATTATTATACATTTGTGAAAGTAGAAAATGTTTTTATATATAAAATGTTCTTATCACAAACTAAAACTACCTACCCTACACTAACACAACACAATCTAAACTAAGCATAAACTAACTTAACCTACCTATCCTTCACTAACTTATTTTAACAATACCTTAACCTACCTAAACTTAGCTTAATATATGCTACACATTTACCACAATAGACATGTTAAACATCAACCACCCACCCCTTTAACACACATAGTCACACAATACAAACATAAACTACACCTATACATAAACTAACTGCACATTAAATTCTAAACAAATCTATATTTTTGGGGTATTTTTTTTATTTTAAGCTTTTTTTAACAAAGCCTAAACATTATCCCCTCACTCACTAACACCTTCTAAAATATAAAATATGAAAGCTATAAAAAACCTTCAAAATAGTAAAAGCTATCTTCCCTAAACCTATACTATCTAATAATAACCTAAAATACTATGATATAGAGGAAAATATATTAAAAAAACAAATGTTCACAGCACTTCTGACATCTGTTCCACGGCCTCCTCTAGGTTGCGCAAGTGGATGCTTTGTTGGCTCTGCTCCTCACAGATGTTGTCTGGTTTCCGATTCAGTTTAGTAAGTTCACGGATAAAGGTGTGGTGGAACACTGATTTCCTATGAAGTTGGCTCTTGGGCCGTGTGACCAGATATTGTGTGGATGCTCTGGGTGCTGGTGTAGAAACACTTTGGGCCGGCTGTGGCTGGCTTGGAGCTGCTCTGGGCTGGCTTAGCCTTGCTGTGGCATGGCTTGGGCCTGGTGTGTCCTTGCCAGTGGGTAAGGTTGGCACTGCAGGTGTGGTTGGTTAGGCAATGTTCCAGGACACCACTGCTTTGGCACACACGTACAGTTTTTGCATCTTTTTGGATGCCTTAGCTATGTTTCTGACATGACAGTAACGTTCCCGGCGAAGTTCAAATATGCGGATCTCATCAGCTGCCATGTTGTCTAGGGTGCACATAGAAAGAATTAGTTAGCACAGTCAGTACATGTACATAACGTCTGAGATAAATAGTCTGACATTATAACACATATCAAATGTTTCTGATCAGAACTATACCAGCAATAGGGATAGATATATGGCCAATATGTTGTCACTACATAGACATCCCCTATTTAAACCTGGAAAACTGAGTCAAGTGCCATCTGTGTGGCTGCACAAAATGTAACAGTACTCACAATGAGATGGATACCATATCATACAGGAAAAATATTCGCACTCATGAAGATGTCCTGATCTACATTTTGATACATGCGCCTGGTTACCCTAAATTAGGATTTAGAGTTGCGTCCTGCAAATGTGCAGATCATTGATCATGAACTTAAGTGTAAGTGGATAAGGCGAAACAGTACAGGCAGTATGGATAGTCTCTGCATACCCCATCTGGACTATTACAAGGTTGCACACGTTGCTGCCCTCACTCACTCAGTGTCAGATAGTCAATACCTGGATATGGGGTTGCTATGTACCCCCTGTACAACATGCTTGGAGGACATTAATAACATTTACCCACAGGCAATAATATGGAAATATGTCTACATTACCTCCAGCTTCAGACTTGTAGAGAAAATCATGATGAGCCATACTTAAACATGCTCATGTACACACATCATCCCAAGGCTGCATTTGGAGCAATGCATCATTAAATGAACATAGCATCTCAGTAGTGGGTGTTTGCTTGATGGACTAGTCATCTGGCGAATCATGTATTTGATATGATACAAAGACCCTTGCTCTATAACTATGAGGGAGGCTCAAGTACCACTGAGGCTATCTCGCAATAGACCTACGTCATGGTAGACTAGCACATCGAATATCTTAATGCCCATCCTATGAGTCACAAACACATGAACAGACAGACATGTAGGCATGTCATAGGTTGTTAGTCATGGCCCAAACACATTACTTATGAAGATGTAAGCCCATCGCATGAAAGATATGCTGCAACTACCATAATCTATTGTGTTCATGTAGTGATGACAACCCAGGTGCCACTGACATACATGTTGACATATTCCTGCATCCATTTTGCCACATACAGTGCGTAACACAGCAGGTATGTTTGGCTACCATTTTAGTTAGAGAAACTTAAGTATCTCATCTGGAGATCCCTAAAACATGCTGCATTTTTAACCCTGGGCATAGTTCGCGTAGTAGCGCTACGCATAGCTACGCGAAGTGCACTTCGCACTACGCAAGCTATGCGTAGCACTACGCGAACTGCGTAGTGCGGTAGGAAATGCTGTTCGCAATGATTGCACAGTGCCGGATGCTTGTCCGAACTGTGCAATCATTGCAAACGGCATCTTGCACAGTGCAAGCGGTCGTTTTCTGCCGCTCGAGTAGATTTGTACTCGAGCAGCAGTTTTCTCAACGCGGACTGGTAGTTTCTCATCGCGAGCGGTCGCGAGCATACGCGACCACTTGCAATGAGAAACCTGACCTCCCTGCGTTGAGAATCTCGCCGGGAGGTTTATTTTCCACGCTCGCGATAGAGGAACAAGTCTCGCCAGGATGTCATTTTGCTCGCTCGCCAACTTGACGTTGAGGACCGCGAGCAAGCAAACTACGCAAACTACGTGAGCGTAGCGTAGTTTTCCGCCCAGGCCTAATTTCTGAACACATGATGCTGATTTAAGTTGGAACATATATTTTAGGATCACAATGTGTGTGAATCTGATTCCATTACACCTCTCCTGTCCATGCTTGTTAACAATGGCTGTGTAGAAATAATGCACCTCATCTGGCTCTGCTTCCTGCACAAATTGAGACTTTAAAAACTGACCCCTGCCTAGACATGCTAAGCAAAACAGAATTCACAGTGCTACAACATACGTTGACTCCAGATCTTATGCTTTGTGCAATTTGTGGATCCAGGTAATGTGTCTGTGTTGAACACATGCAGAGAGTGTGCCAGATGATGCTCACTTTGCCCAAATCAACATGACTATAGATGTGCCACTCTAAGTACATATTAAAAGATGTGCACTTCCTGTGGGCCTGCTTACATCCAACTTACAATCTCAAAACTCTTTAGCCGTGAGCAGTCCTAAACAAACTTTGGACCGGTTCTGTACTGAATCACAGAATGACAGCTCATTGATGATAGCTGAGTGTTACCTCACACCACACATCACAGTTGATCAGTTCCTCATAGATCATACACAGACATCATATTAGTACATACATATACTAATTATACTTACTGGTAGCATTGGGGTCCTGGAATGATTGCACCTCCCCCTTCTGAGAATGGAAAATATCCACCTAGGAGACAGGAAAGAGGACATAGCATTGTAAAAATTGGTTTCACACATGTTAAATTTTGTATATACTAAGCTATTATAGCCCAGTATTTCTGAAGTACACAACTGCATAATCACACATATGGCAACATGCCCAGCTCATTGCACGTATCTAGTCTGTTTGTGGGCTTGAGCACACCGGATGGTGGACTTCAGATGGACCTATCATGAAATTCCTGGAGCGTGTGTCAAGGATGTGCTCGATTGAGTAATGCTGGGTAGCATAATTGCAGAGTCCAGTGTACCATGACACATGGGCTACATGATTGACCCTAGGAGTAACTAAGGGACATAATAATGCAGCCCTTGCACTGCTCTGACGTAACTTTTAGTGACACTCCAGTGGCGCTTATCAATTAATCATATATATATATATATATATATATATATATATATATATATATATATATATATATATATATATATATATATATATATAAATATATATATATATATATATATATACATACACATACATATGGTCACACAAAGCCACTTTGGGTGGGTTAGAATGGCCTCATAGATATGGAGTAAGGCAAGGCAGCACAAAGAGCTTCCTTGCCTTACTCTGTGGTAGGGAGGCCTTCAATGGGCCTTGTGTTGGCTGCTCCCTCGCAACACCCAAGTATAATTATGGTTCCCAAGATTTTCTAAACCATGTAGGCCTGGGGATGTGCAAAGACCTTATGCATCCCCAGAGAAGGTACAACGACAAGCTATGACTTGATTTCTCCTCATTTTGTCCTCTTCCCATGTGCACTGCATTCTGCAGCACACATGGAAAGAAGAGAAAGGGTACACAGGATTGTTTTTGTGCAGGTAGTTGCCCTATCCAGCAAAAATACAATCCTGCATGCAACAGAGGCACCCTTGTAAGGGTGCCTACATTGGCGCTAGACTGCTGAAAGGGCGCCAGTACAGGGGAAAAGGACAGGAATGTATCGTATTGCATTAATACAGTGCATTCCTGCCCTTTGACATTGGCGTAGGGCAATAAACAATAAGAGAGGGAGGGAATTTTTAAGGAGCACTCTTGGTCCCCCAGATTATATTCACCAGAGGCACGACTGAGGTCAGCGTTCTAGTATTACTCGTGACGCTGCGGGACACATGATCTATCACCCACTACCCTGATTGGCCATTTGGATGCCGTACACGTAATGACGTAGGCACCATGGCCCCCCCAGGGACGCCGACACGCAAACCGAGGGCCTCGGTTCTCTCTTTAGAACCCCTTATAAGAACGTGTGGAACACCGGCCCACCTATCGACGGGGTCCGGTGTTTTGAGGGCTCGATCAGGTACCAAGTGGGTGCCTGGCTTTGCCGGCGTGAGTGTAACTCTATAGCAGCACGACGATACAGATAAGTAACTTGCTTGCAGAATGGGGATTGAATCTCTTTATCACCTCATTCCTTTACTTTTCCCTATAGGGTGTGCCTGCTAGCCACCACCCCCCTCCCGAGACCCATGGTGTAATGACTGACCACCCCACATGTAAGATTTTTGATTTCTAATTTTCTGTTCTCTAACCCACCCGCCAAACCGCACTGGCAAGTTCTTTTAAGTCACGATAGCGTTTCTGACATTGACGCTTCGATACCATTTAACGCCCTAGTAGGCGTGCAGGTGAAATAGCGCTATAATCAAGGTACCATCACATTACGAGTGGATTTAGTCTTTACCACTACCAATAATGTGAAGAAATATGTGCACTTTCATATCTCACTATATTGCACCATAGCTCCTTGAGATATAGTTGCGGTGCACTCCGAGAAGAGCACTTGTGCATGCTGAAACTGGAACAACGAACGCCCTGTGACCACAGGTTTAACGATCGTATTTATTTCTGTATGTTTGTTTGTGTCTGTTCTTCCTTTCAGATAATTGCTGGGTTCCTACAATTAAGAAGGTTCCCGCAGTAACAGCAGGTTTTAAAGATTTTTTCCTGTTTTTCACATATTTGACCTCCTGGTTAGGGTGAGCCTTAGCGCGCTCATACCGCCGGGGTCTTCACTCTGGTCCTGAAGAATGCCAAGCTAGTAGCATCACAAGGGCAGAAACATGTTGATCACACACAGTGAGACATAGCTGACCAATCCATCCAGCACATACATCACTCACTTTGTTTTTATCCGTGCCTGGTTGGCCGACGAATAAAATTATTTTCAGACACAACCTAGACACTTTTAATTTACTTTACAATCACTTGCACTTGTCACTTAGAACATTAACATTAACCTGCTCCGCAGTAATTCTGGCGTTGAAGCACACCGGGGAGGTGCTCGACCTTCCTGGTGGAGCCCGATGATGAAGCATGTCACCAACCAGGTTGGTGAGTGAGGGCTTTCTAAAGAATCAAATTTGATTCTTCATGCTTGCTCTTCTCCTAAGGCGGCACATTGGCGTAGGGCAGCCCAACAAAGTGACTGTGCTCTGCCCTATGCCAGAATCTGGTAAATAAGGGCCTAAGTTCCCTCACTTTACATCATCTCCTCATATATTTTTATACTGATATACATGTTGCATATCCATATATTGTTGAAAAACACAACTAAAGTACACTTCATGTTTATGTTTAGCATTCTTGTTGAAATTACATCACAGTACTCAGACAGAACATACATATATAACGACAGGTCCACCAATCTCAAGACCCAGGAAATCTCACATCGGCCTCCCTTGAGATGACGTCCACCCATTGGTGCTTCAACTGGTGGGTTGTCCGTGTGTCCTTGAAGGCCTGTTTATGGCACAGGTGCACCCGCTCCTATCTGTCCTTCTTGTCCTTTGCAAGGTACCACTGGCTCACCCTGCCACCATCCGCAAGCATCCTAGGGAGGTAGTGTGCAATGAGCCATACCAGCCCTCCCAACTCTGAAACATTGTGCTCCCGCCCAGACATGTTCCTAAACCTAACCAAAAATCCAAAATTACCTACCTAAATGCTAACCCCGTACATACTATAACTACACCAACAGACAAAACCCAACAGGACCTACGCCCGACAATACAATGACAAAAGACTATACAAAACAATGACAAAGGACAATATATGAATGGGACAGGGGCAATATATGGACACAACACACACACTCACAATACCAAACGCACACTGTACTCTCAGACACTCTCAAACAACCTCCTAAAACAAGCACAGACTAACAGAGAGTAAGTGAAAGTGAAAGCAACTTTACACTTCCTAGTTTGCAGCCTGCCACACCCACTGCATCACTTCCTGGCTAGATCACGCCCGTTTTTGACAAATGCTTCATTTTTTTCTGACGCATTGGTACTGAAATTGCCAATGCGTGATTGATGCACAACGCATTAGCCTCAATGCTTTTTCAATGCATTTGTGCTGATGCTCAGCTAACAACCCATGCAACGGGGCCAATGTAATCCACAAATGGCTCGAAGCATGGGTTGTGACCCTCGCAAGTAGCATATTGACTAGGATACACCGCAGGGACTAGTGCAATGCAGGAAAAAACACCTTGGTATCACTTTCCTTGCTCCTCTTTTCTTACCTGACAGGTTTCATCTTCTCAGATGTGTGCATTTTTCTGTGGTCATAGGGCCTAATTCATGGGCAGGTGGTATAGGGCATCATAGCTATTTACCTTGCTGAGCATCTCTACATCAGAGTTAAAGGGCGGGATTCCACCAAATTCATCATATAGGGTTAATTCCTGCCCTTTCACCCTACACTGGTGTGATTCCAGCAGCCTAACTACAAATCAGGGACACTTTCACTATGGTGCAAGGGTGACTGTGTTGGGCCTAGGTAGATAATCCAGGCCCAGCACTGGGCAAGAGGCCAAAATTGGACGTGCTAAGTTATACAGCTCACATTTCTTGCAATGTGATTGGTAATATGGCTGTGGCGTAGGGAGACTATCAGGGCTGTACTGTTTGGCATGACTATTAACTGCCCCTCTGTTGACACTCACAGGACATCATGTAGACTATACTGTCATTCACATAGACAGAAACCAACATCATGATGTGCCGGACTCATACTCAGTCATTGCACACTGTTTGGTACTACACTCACTTTGGACTGTGATACAGGGTCTTTAGCTGAATACACTGTAGCAGCACACACAATCTCCGGATGTGCACACTGATACACATTGCTGACTTGCTGTTGTCTATGTCTTGCTCAGGCACATGTGTTCTGCACATGGTGTTATCATGCACCAAATTGTCCAATAGTATTATGTGGGTCTGGGGTGAATGTGTCACACATCAACAGACCTTTCGAGTAGGTGAATGAGTCATTAGCCATCACTGCAGTGAAACATGGTAAATTAGTAAATTTAACTTGTGATGTTCAATTACTATGATGCTGCCATTCACACATGATTCCTGTCTTACTCCTGTCAATGTTAGTAGCAGTACATCTACTCTGAGGAAAGGCCTTTGTGTGTGCCTCCAAGACCAAGGATACTGCATTCTGTGACACAGACATATGGCACACACTCAGCGTACATTTCACCTTTGGGTGGGTACAAGATTTGTGATCCACTCAACTATGCACTTGTACACTCAGGTCGGAGGTACACAACTCTTGCTATGCAATGGGAAGTTGCCATCACAATCCCTCCATCTAACCATGTGCAATGAGTTAGTGTGTATGCACATACAGTTTTATCAGCCTTGATGACCATTTGAAATCACACTCTTGACATCTCAGTATTCTTCATGTGTTCTGATGTTGGCAAATAACCTTTCGAATGCCATACTGCTGTGTCTATTTACGCACTGTGCAAAGTCATCTGCTCATATTGGGCTTGATTTAGATCTTGGCAGAATCGGTCCCACTGTCGTTTTCCCACCAGATTTCCTGACAACCTACTATTCGGTCTGCCCGCTCTATTTAGATGCTGGTGGGTTGATGGACGAAAGACGTTGGAGTGCCACTGACTCTACCAGAATTGTTCACCCGCGTAGATTGCGTAATAGGCAAGAGCAGATCTTGGAGGGAGTACAGCCCATTTTTCTGCCGGGCCTATTATGATGTACCTTCCTGCTGACATAACTGTGGTGCTCAAACCTCCACACCTGAGTTGGCGGTGTTGAAGGTATATGAGTTAGAAACATAATTTTTTTTCTTTTCCCACCTCTGTTGCCGACATAAATCCTATTTTCCCAGTCCTGCCATTGCTGTTGCTAACCGACCACGAAGCTAATCAACCCCGTTATTGCCGGAATTGAAGGTTAGCTTCTTTTTCACAAGTTTTAGTTTGCATTGTCAGTTTGCATGAGCTCTGGACTCATGCATTTCGAAATCTCTCTTACAACCAATATTTAACTAATGTGTAATGCATATGTGTGTAATGCTGCCATTTAAAAATTTAAAAAACACACCTGTATTATGTTATTGTATTTGTAAAGTTCGTGCAAGCTGCCTTCATGATAATGTTTACCTACACAAAAAATGACACCAATTAAAAAACAAAAAGTGACCATCTAGGTGTGTTTAAGAAATTTTCTTAAACTACAAAATCACAAAAATGTGCATTACACATTATTGGGATAATTGAAATGTAATATAATGTATAAATTGCACTAGACAAGGTGTAACATTTTGTTTCAATATCTGTGAAATCAATGTTACATATAAACTTGAATCACTTAAATATTTATTAATGTAATATTTCCCCTTTGTCTACTGCATTATCTGTATTTGAATAAATTTTAATTGTCAAATAATTTTTTAAGATTTAATGCATATGTGTTTATTTTAATCACTTGCCAAGTTAAGATAAACACACCTATAGTAACACTTAAAAAATGTGTTTAAAAAGGGTTTATTTTGGTGTACGTGTTCATTATCATGATGAATGCTTGCGCCAAAATTATTATGTCCATTAAAAAACTTTATCAGTAATGTTTGCATTGCATAAAAATTGTTACATAAAAACTTTTGTCTTTACTGTCAAAAATGTAAGTAATAATATGTATCACACATTTACATCATTAACATTGTTAATAATCAATGACATGTAAAAGAATAAAAATATCCGGACAAACGTAGTACAAATAAAATATTTTTATCATAAATGAGACACTTCTCTCAAATAATTTATTGAAGAAAAAATAATACAAAGGGACAAATACTATGCACAGTGGCAGCCTATGTCATTGTTACCCAGAACTTGCCACCTATTGGGCACAGAGCAGGCACCTCAAGGATCTCCCTTGGCAGGGCTGGGTTTGGGTTTGGAAGGAGTGGGTTTGGAAGTGGTGGGAGGAGTGAGTTTGGGTTTTGGAGGGGTGGGTTTGGGTTTGGAAGGGGTGGGTTTGGGATGGGTGGGAGTGGTGGGTTTGGGATGGGTGGGAGGGTTGGGTTTAGGTTTGGGAGGGATAGGTTTGGAAGGGGTCAAGGCCAGACTACAAATCAGAATGAGGAGAAAGGGCAGGATAGGTGGGAGAAGACTTGGTTTGGGAGGTAGAGGGAGCTGGAGTGTGTGATGTGAGTGTGCCTTTCTGTTGTGCAATTGCATGTGGGCCTGGTGTATGTTCTGTACATTTGGGTGTGTGTTTTTTGGCAGGTGTTTGGTGTTCGGGTGAGTGTGTGCATTTGGTTTTGGTTGGTGTTGTTGTGGGTGTTGGTGTGGTTTTGTGTGAGTATGTATGTTTAGATGAGAGTAGTGTTGAGGTGGTTGGTCTGGTTGTGGTGCTTGTGGGTGTACCTGTTGTGGTTGAGCTGGTGCTTGTGGGTGTGCTGTGGTTGTGGTGCTTGTGGGTGTGCTTGTGGTTGTGGTGGTGGTTGTGGTGCTTGTGGGTGTGCTGGTGCTTGTGGCTGTGCTGGTGGTTTGGGGGTTTTGGTGGTTGTGCTGGGGTGGGCATGCTGGTGGTTGTGGGAGTGGTGGTGCTTGTAGTGGGGTGGGGGTGGTTGTTGTTGTTGTGTGTGTGGTGGTGGTTGTGCTGGTGGTTGTGGTGGGTGTGTGTGTAGTGTCTGTATTTTGTTTGTGTGTTTACTTGTATTTCTTTGTATGTTATGTGTTTATGAGTATGTGTGAGTGTGCTGCTTGTTTGTGTTAGAGTGAGTGCCTGCAAAGCAGTGAGTATGCTTAGGATAGGGGTCGGAGTTTGGAATTGAGATGAGGAAGGGACCTGAGTTGGGGCACAGGGTTGGGCTGGTTGGAAGGCTGCGGTCAGTGAGGAGGCTAATCCTATAAATTATCTCTGCAGGCCAGACATAGCACTATGAATGCCTTTCAGGTATGCTACAATTTGTTGCATATGGCATCTAGGGCCCTGGGAGGCATTCAGGATTGCAGTCTGGCCTACAGAGATGCTGCGTAGGAGGTCAATAGCCACCTCACTCAGCGCAGGCGGGGGAATGGGGCAGTAGGTGAGGTGCCTGTGGCAAAGGAGACCCCAGTCAGTTTATGGGGGCGGGAATGGCCAACTGGGGGGGAGCAAGAAGGAGGGTGGAGATGGCTCTCTGGGTGGTGGACAATGATACAGGTGGTACAGTTCCAGTAGGGTCTGCCTCCACTTGGGACTGATGGCTTGTTGAGGCCTCTGAAGAAGATGATGAGCTGGTGGCCTCCATTGCAGTCCCTCCACCCTCCATGCCACTGTGTCCATTGGTGTCTGTGGTCTCAGCACCCAAAACATAGTGGCCAGCTGCTTCTCCCGCCTTTGTGGCCACTGTCTCCTTTGCCTGCTCTTGAAGATGCTGAAAAGACATATACACTAACTTGATTGTATCTGTGGAAATAGAACAGATCATGAAGTTTTTTCTCAAAACATTTTTACAATTTTCAGAATTTACCTGCTTCTAGTTTTTAAAACTTTGGTTCATTTTTATCATTATCGCCTGCATGTAGGAAAAATCTTCAGAAACCATTTGGTCACAGTTTTGTAATTTCGCCACATAGCTCCAATATTATTTATGATATTTTCCATTCACCTTTTTAAATTCTCTCCAGCATACTGTTTAACACCTCTGAATGGTTCACATTTGTTTTATTGAATTGTGAACTTATGTCACAAAAACTCTTACAAAGCAAAACTGCCTTTGTACTTTAGGTGGGAGAGGTATGGCGCAGTTCAATACCCGGCACCGGAGGCAGCTCAGCATCACGTGACTCTGTGCAATAGCTCACTTAATATTCCCAATGGCCCCCAGCGCCTGGATACCCTTAGAGGTGATGTGTAAGTCTGGGCGGTGAAGTCCGCTCGTGGAGTTTGCGGAGATTTCCGCACTCCGCGTTACGCGAAGCTCACAGTGTATTTTTCCTCGCTCGCATTCGTCAACAACAAGTTGGCGAGCGCGAGCGAGGAAAATCCACCTCTCGGCGAGATTTTTCCTTTTTCATGATCGTCAACGTCATGTTGATGAGCGCGGAAAATCAACTTCCCGGTAAGATTTCTCAACGCAGGTGGTCAGATTTCTCATCGCGAGTGGTCGCATATGCTCGTGACAGCTTGTATTGAGAAACTGTCCGCTCGCGTAGAGAAAGCTGCCGCTCGAGTAAAAATCTACTCGAGCGGCAGAAAGGAAGCAGCGCCCACTTGCGCTGTGCATGGTGCCGTTCACGATGATTGCACAGTGCAGGCAAGCACCTGGCACTGAAAATCACCGCGAACAGCATTTATCCAAGGCACTGTGCTGTCTGTGGCGCTCCGCGTAGCGCAACAGAGTTTCTTTTGCACTTCGCGGAGTTCCATGTAGCAGAACTCCGCCCAGGCTTAGTGATGAGTCGCGCTTCACAAAATCTGGAATTATTTAGGCACAAATTGGTACATCTTTACAGTATATATTTCATACACTGATTCATATAAAATATACACATTTTAAAATAGTAGGCAAATCAGAATAGACAACAGAATAAACCTTGATAGATTTCAACAATGTCCTCATGAGTCTTCAGTTGAGCCTAATTTGGAGTTTTTCAGATGGGATACTCCAACACATGTGTGACGGAACATTCCATATTCCAAAGTCCCTTTGAGTGTCTTATTTTTTTAACATTGATCAATCATCTGGACATACCAAAGGAAATATAAAAAAGGTTGTGGGCTATGTGTTACTCTGTCACCAATGTGTACATATTCCTGTCTGTTTTATCAAATTGTTTTAGAAAAATAAACTGGCTTACATGCACATTAGTTAAGGAGTAAGTAATCATGCACATCTGCCACTTTTAACATAACTTAAAATGCATTTTTGATGCAAAACATATTTGTGATATATTCATAATAAAAAATGTAGCCATTTAATCTGATGTTTCTAGTCATTTTGGTTCACCTGCTCACTATTGTTTGTCTATAATACCAACTCACCAATGTGAGGTTTGGAAGAACCACTGTATCATAAGTGCATTTTATGCTATGTCACCTGTAATAGGGCTAACATTACATCATTCACAATAGTGAAGGTGCATGACATCTGACACAATTATAACTTGTGGTCTGTTTGGTACAACTGTTCCTTATAACATCGCAGATAATCATGTATATTTGTTGTTTAGGCAGGCATGTGTCTGCTCAAAATAGTCCTTTGTGAGTGTTTGGAAATCTGGTGTGATCTTATTTTCACAAATCAATATACATAACACATCATCAAATACCGTGTGCAAAACTTACATCTTCAAGAAACTCTTTCTTGTACGTTGGACATGTGTTGAGCTTAATGTTGATGCCAAATTTCATCGTGGTAACTGAAAATAGTTATTTAACATGTTAAACTCATACAAGAACTTACCCACTTGATGCTACTGTTAGGCTCTTAACTGCCCATCAAGCTGGGGTTAGGCCATTGCAAGTACGAGGGCCATTAGGGGGGGTCTGGGTGCGGTGTACGCGCTTTTTATGTTGGAAGGACTGCCCAAGCTGGACTTCAGATTACTTTTTGGTCCAGCGTCATAGGTCCTACCACCTCTTGCGACAATGTATGCTACGCTACTTGTAGACCCCCAGGGTTCGCTCCTTATTGGTGATGGCCTTCCATATGATCTTTTTCTGTTGGTAATTGACCTGAATGCATACAAGAAATGAAAGCAAAAAAAAGTGCTTTTCTGCTTTTTGTTTGTCTGAATTGATGTAACACATTTTTCAGAAATCAATCACAAGCATTGATCAAAAGTTACAAAACGATATTTTGTTTTCTCATTCTGATAAAATTAAAAAAAGCACATTTGTAGTAGCCCTTGTTATGTCCTAAATTTACTAATCCAGGGCAGTCACATCATCTAGGCCAGCGGTCTTCAATATTTTCTGCAGTGAGAGCTACTTCTGAAATGTAAAAATCACTATGAACTACTGAAGGCTAAACAACTTGCGCATTGTTACTAGACACCCTCACACCCAGCTTCACAGACTTTGTCAGGCTCTTATCTACGTTTCCACAGGTACGACATGCAAGACTAGAAGTCCAAACTTCCCCTGTTCACTCACCGTACCCAACAGAGTGAAAGTAACAATAGTAAACTAGGGGAAGAAGGGAAAGCAAGGAGGGAAGAAGAAAGTGTCCCACGTTTCCCACTCGAGGACAGGACCAGGGAGCCAGGAGAAATCCCTAACAAAAGAGACAGAATATATGAGTATGTGAAGACATGATGTATTGAATTATAGTATAGAGGTAAGGTGTATCACTCTAAACTACCTGAGTAATTCCCTTCTTCCACTATGTATTGACAGGCTATCCAAGTGGGATCTGTGGTCTTTGACTACAGGGAATGAAAGGAAGGGTGTCAATAGGGTTATGCAACTAGGTAGTGTAAAAGTGTTAGACCTGGCATCAGTGGCGTGGGTTTCCCCTGTATTTTTACCTTTGCCTCCTGTGTTTTTGCTTTGTGTTGGACTTCGTTTTGCTGGTCTAGATGCTTTTGGCACTTTGCCACTGCTGTTCAGTGCCAAAGTGCAAGTGCTCCCTTTGTAAATTGTTGTTATGGATTGGTGTTTCCATAATTGGCTTATTTTATTTACTAGTCAGTCCCTATTACAGTGCACTGGGTGTGCCCAGGGCCTGTGAATCAAATGCTGCTAGTGGGCCTGCAGCACTGATTGTGCCCTAGCATAAGCAGCCTGTAAATGTAGCACAGGCCTGCCATTGCAGAGCCTGTGTGCAGTCTAGTACTGCCATGTCGACCTGGCAAGTGCACCCACTTGCAGGCCCTAACCTTCCCTTTACTTACATGTTAGTCACTCCAAAGGTAGGCCCAATGTACCCCTGTGGGCAGGGTGCAGTGTATGTGAAAAGTAGGACATGCCCTGATGTGCGTGGCATGTCCTGATAGAGAAATACTGCCAATTTCGTTTTTCACTGTTGTAAGGCTATCTGTTCCCATAGGATGGAATGGGGAGTTCGCTTATAACATCTTATAAGCATAACTTCCCCTGGGAACCAGATGGGAAAATAAAGTTTAGTATGCCTGAACTCAGAATGTTAAAATGCATCTTTTAGTGAGGGTGATTTTTACATTCTGTGTTTGAAAATGCCACTTTTAGAAAGTAGGTATTTTCTTGCTAAGTCATCCAGAGTGCCTCTGAAGGATGTGTATTGACTGTCTGGCTTTGGAGTGACAGGGGCTGGGGATGTGCAGTGGCTCCAGAGAGTCTGGTTGAGTCATCGCTAGGCTGAATAGGCCTGATCTGCATTTAGAGTGGTGGGAGGAGTAGCACCTGCACCTGAATAGAGCTGTGTCTGTCTTCCACAATGATGGCTCCGCCCCCCCTGTGGTGTGTCTGGAGTCAGGGCTCACACTGACAATGGAGGTTGTTGTGCACTTGCAAAGTGCCCCCTAGAACTAGTTTGGACTGGGCTCAGAGCCCTGGGCCAGGAGAGAGCAAAGAGATTTACTGTATAAAAAGAGGGGCCCAGACCCCAGACTTTTAGATCACTTCTGGGAATCAAGAGGAACCTTTGCCAAGGAGAAGAGCTGGAGAAACTGAAGAGCAATACTGCCCCTGTGCTGTTTGCTGTCTGGGGTTGGCCTGCAGTGGCTACTTTCTGCCAAGGAAAGGGAAAAGGACTTTGCTGATTGCTGTGTCACCTGCTTGAGGAAGATCTCCAAGGGCTTGAAACTGAGCTTGCCTCCTGTTCTGAAGTCTCAGGGACACAAAGACTTTACCACCAGCTCCCCTGAACTTCCTTGCTGGGAGTTCGGACCTGCTGAGAGGTGCCTGCTGTTGTTTTGGACCTCTGGAGGCTGTTTTGCCACTGGGAGCTGGAAAAGTAACGCAACTTCGAGAAGCGTTACGCATCCGCACCTGTTTCTAACGCATCGCCGAAGAAATCGTCCCATCGCCTGCCCGCGGCTCAAGAAATCGCTGCACACTGCATCGAGTGCACCGGTCTATTAAGTCCGAGATCATCACACCGATTCCGACGCAAGGCCTGCTGTACGGCTGCAGGAACCCACGCATCGTCCCGGATTGTTGAATCACATTGAGGCGCCAAGTATGTCACATCATTGGGAGATGCAGTAAGAAACCGACGCATCACCTCCCCACACTGTAAGAAACCGACGCATCATCTCCTCTCCAGTAAGGAACCGATGCATCACCTCCCCTGCGCAACAGTAAGGAACCGACGCATCACCTCCCCCGGAGCAAGGAACCGATGCATCACCTTCCATGAGTGTAAGGAACCGACGCATCACCTTCCTTGCGGCCCTTTTTGTTTATGTGCGTCGCGCATCCAAGGTACTTTGTGTGAAAAGTGTCACATCTGCAATTTGCTTTGAAGTGAACTTTTTCTACCATTTGAAAGTCATATTTTTATTACTGTATTGTGGATTTTTGTCATTTTGGTCTTATTTGGTTTAAGTAAAGATTACTTATTTTTCTAACCTGGTGTGGTGTCCATTTGTAGTGTTTTCACTGTATTACTGTATGTGTTCACAAATGCTTTAACCACTGCCTCTGAGATAAGCCTGTCTGCTCGTGCCAAGCTACCAAGGGGGTGAGCAGGGTTTATTTTAGAAGTGTATCCCCCTTACCCTGACTAGAAGCATGGGTCCCTATTTAGACAAAGGTACCTACGTCTGCCAACTAGAGACCCCCATTTCTAACAAAAAGGAAAATAAAAGAAAAGCTCAATGACACCCACCTATGTTTTACTAGTAATGGCCCATGTCATCAGGAGACCTGAAGTGAAAACTAATCCCCTAGCAGCTTGCTAGCACAGCATAAGAACATAGTCTGCCTATGGGCTATACTTAATTCCTCCTTAACTTCAGGAATAAATAATATGGTATTCCTTTATTTTACAGGACCATCTTTGTTTAGAGAATTCAACAACAAAAGGAAAAAACAGATCTCCAAGGACGAGGGTTCTATGTTTAGATAAGTACAGAGTTACCGTAAATAATGAATGACTGGTTGTTGTTCTTTTTTCCTTTTGTCTTTGCAGGAATGAAGAAGCTTTGAGTTTGTGATGCAAATTCAAATTCAGGGAGCTGGAGGCAGGGGCAGCGACGGCTGATGTAGGGGGATGCCAGGAATCCACCGGAGGACCGAGACGAGAAGTCAGGACACCACGGGCAGGAGACGCGACAGTGTCAGGAGAGGAATGCCAGGATCCCGTCGCAGAACCGGAAGGACTGCAGCTGAGTGACCCAGAAGTTGCTAGACAGGATCCGGAAACACTAGAATGCGAAGCGTTCTAGCTAGGGATCGGAAGAGTTTTATACTCCTCTGCCGTAGCCCACGTACTTGATGTGACGGGACCGGCAAGCATGACACTTTAAGCCTAATGTCCATAGAGCCAGATACTATGGATTTAATTTAATACTATGACTGAGGGCACTATGAAAGGACTGCCATGTGTGTCATTGGGAGCGCCGTCTTTTGATATGTATGAACATGTGTGCATATGAATGGGATATATTTTTACGGGTGACTGAGAGCCTGTGTTGTATGTACTTGCTGCACAGGACATACCTTTCGCCATATGTGGCACCGTTACATGTATAACACAAACATACAATAATTTTTCTTAAATGGGAGAAATTTAAAGTGCAGACATATATATATATATATATATATATATATATATATATATATATATATATATATATATTCCAATGGCTTCCACAAATGCCGATAGCCTGCCCATAAAGTGTCGGTGCCTGCCGGGGTTGACAGCGCCCCCAAAAACGTGTGGAAAGATCCAAACCAAAGGAAGGAAAGGCGGCACACCAGATTAGCACCAGTTGTTTATTCCGAGTGAAAAAAACAAACCGAACAACGCGTTTCAGCCGAAACGGCCTTTGTCAAGTTCCAGTTGGGTTTGTGCTATTTGTTCTTTTTGTCATTTAGGAGAATATGAGAAACATTAGCTACAAAGCATTTATTTATGAATAAACAGTCATTTTATTTTTTACATTTTAGTATGTGTGATGGAAGGGAACAAATGATAAAGAAATTGAGAAAAGAAATACATAAGCAGTCTTTGACTTTGTTAGTTTTGTTTTTATTCAATAAAACCAAATAAACTAAAATAGGATGTAAACAAAAAAAAATTTTTACAAAAGTTAATCATGAGTGAATGAAACTATTATTGAACAGCAAAAATGTTTGAAATCCAATGTCCAAAATACGACTGGCATCAGAAAGGTAAATGTATCAAGAAAATAGTCCACAGAATGAATCATAGTTACACACTGATGAAAATTAGGTTCTGCGTCTCTTGGTGGTGATGGTCTTGCCTCCTCTCCTGGTGGTATGGATTAACGTATGCTCCTGCGGGGGTCTGGTGAATCCAAGGTTGCAGGGACTGTGGTGGGTGCAGGTGTTACGGCTTGCGTCAGGGCCTCACTTTCTGTGGCTGAGGCAGATGTAGTTGGCCCAGAGGTTGTGGGACCACAGAAAGGGGAAGATGGTGCCGGAAACCTGCACATATGGGTGTAAATGTCATGCAGCACCCCAGTCAGGGAGCACAAATTGGAGTTCAGATTCTCCATCTGTATATTGTGCTCCCTCTGCACCTGCTTCATATCCCCGAGCTCTGTAAGGACCTGGCCCATCATGTCTTGTGACAGATGGAGGGATCCCAAAACTTGGCGGATGGTGGCCTGGGTGACAGTGAACCCAGTGGTCTCACTTTCCTGGCCCACAGATTCTCTCCCATGACCCCTAACCCAACTACCCTGTGTCCTGGACCTAGTGTGCCCCATCCCACTGGTTGCTTGCTAAACTGGAGGTGGTGTTTGTTCAACTGCAGCCAGGACTGTAGGGGCACAAGATATGGGTGATGTTGGTTTGGACTTAGGAAGAGGAGGCATCCATAGGCTGAGAGGTGGTAACAGCTGGGGTGGGAGGTGTAGGTGTGGGCCAAGTGTGACTCACTGGAGCTGTCTGCCAAGGCATCCGGACATTCATGAGTGGAGTTCTCCCTGAGGGCTTGTTCCAGGTTTGGAGTGGAGGTATCCTCAGTGGAAGATTGTTGTCTATGTTCTCTGGGTTTTGGACGTACAATGAATGTAAAATAAACAAAACATTTGAAAATGTCTGGATTATACGTAAAATGAATTTGAAGTTATAAAATAAAAGGAAAAATTGTATTAATATCATGAACGTACCGTTCAGTGGCATTATATTACATTACACAAACAGTTTAAATTACAGAAGCAGGATGTCCTGATATGAAAAGAATTGAAAGTATACATAATATATACCAAAGATTCACCACATCACAGTAGAGAGGAGAAATGTGACAGAAGCCATTCCAAGGCCTAGCAGGCAAGAATTCTGACAATTACACGAATTAGAAGGATATATAGCATTACTCATCGTATAAACATTGCAGAGATTATTCTGTTTAAAAATAAGACAATGTATATTCAGCACACAAAATTAGATACCTTCATATTTGTAAGTCAGACAACTTTGATTTGTGAAACAAATACCATCAATTCAATGAGCTACCAAGGATAGGACAACATACAACATTAAACACAAACACATTTAAAAACATAGCATGAAATAGAGATTGATAAACTACATACCACTTCAACGCATGTGAAAATTTAACAGAAAAGAGAGAATGAGCAAAGTTACATTGCAATATTATTTTCAGATAACAAAAACAAGGCATCATGGTAGTTGTAGTCATTTCAATTAAACATGCATGAACAAGACTGTAAGTTAATAAACATACCTCATGAAGATATGCAGTAAGAACAAACAAAAAACTGACAGTTAGAATATAAAACACATATATGAGATAGGTTATTTGCTGTAAAAGCACCATTGCATCATGTGAACTGTACTGGAGATTGAAACCTGTAATCTTAATTACAACAAAATACATTCAAACAAAGAAATAAGACAAAATAAATTATAATGGTATATCTAGGTTTATATGTTTAACAAAGGTACAAAATACTTTCTCAACAGCTAAATTAAACTGAAAAATGACATTCAGGTTTAGTGACACATTCCAAAGTATAACTTACCGGTCTCCACTACACCAGGGATTCCTGTCAAGCTCTCCGGGAAGTAGGATCTGCAAGACCTTCTCCTTCCAGTAAAAAGTTGTAAGCGGGCCTGGGCGAACCAACACCAGTCCTCTGGGCCTCCAGGTGATGTTTGGAGGCCAAGGAACGCACTCTCCCCTACAGGTCATTTCACCTCTTCCTAATTTCCTCCTGTATGCACAGGTTACTTGCTACATCATTCACTCTGTCAACTATTCTGGCCCATATTTGCCTTTTCTGAGATATGGTTGTATTTTGGACTTGAGGTCCAAACAATTGTGGCTCTACTCTAATAATTTCATCCACCATGGCTGACAATTCTCACTCTGTGAAATGGGGATGTCTACTCCATGCCATTATAATGTAATTGAATTAAATTAATTGGTAAACCCACAAGTCACAGAAAATAAAATGCAAAATGCACAAGTAACAGAGGGAGCACAAAATAACCCAGAATACTTAGACAAAGCTTCTCCAGGAAACTGTTGTGCTGTCCTGGAATGGCAAAGGATCATGGTCTGAATTGGAGTGTGTTTTATAGGGTGGTATGCAGGTGCAAACAATTGGGCAAAACACATCAGGTGTGTGATGTTAGCATCCATCCTAGAGCCACAGGAATGGTCCAAGGTTGATCACGTCCCGCGACAGAATCACTCCATCAGCAACCCACCGCAAAAATACCACCAGCACAACTGTGAAATCTAAATAGGCTTTGTGCAATTCCGCCATCCTGACTGTGATGGAGTAATGTCAGCCAGCAGAGAAGTCCGCCGCATCAACTGCAGTGAACCGTTTCCGCAACAGGAAACACTCTGTTGACGTGGATGGTGGTTCAACCGGCACACATCTAAATAGGGCGGGCGGGATTCCGTCAGCTTAGCGGAGTACTTATATACTCTGCCACAGAGTGGCGACGGTAGTCCCATCAAGATCTAAATCAGGCTCATTGTCTTTTTACAGGCCTTTGTTTGTCATTGCATTGCTGAGCAACGAATGGCAAATGTGCCCTTTACCTACTTTAGTATGATGTGGTATATCTGACAATGTAAGCAGGAAATAGCTCACATGTGCAGTGTTTCCTGGTATGCCAGACATACATGTATGCATTATTGACAAGTGTCAGGATGTACACATTTGCATGACACAAGGCCTTTGTCAATGAAACATGTCACTCATGATCTCAGATGGAATCTGCAACAACATTACTTGTAGCAAAATACTATCATTCTACATGTTGACACATTTTTGAGACACACTACAATGTGAGGTTATTCTCAGGTACGGTAATTGACGATTTGTGTTCCTAAATTCACCAAGAGCCATATTTTGTACACTATGCTGCTACAAAACACATCAAGACTGTCTGCTAGATGTGCAGCTCTGCATTGCTCAAGTGCAAGGGAGTGTAATGATCAATTTTGAATAGTACACTGCTTCACATTGCATTTCTGTATATGTACAATTGATATTTGAAATGCATGGTCCCATGTTGCTGAACAGGTCTGATGACATGATTATTACAATTTGAGGCCTAATTCTATTTGACGAGATGTGGGTGAGTTGACGTTTACTGGGACTGTGACATAAACTTCAACACAAATAATGGCTTCAAACATCTATTTCCATGTTGGACCTTCCTATTATGTTTGTACATTCTGTCAATCATAGTACATATACTTTAAGAGAAGAAATTCTCCACAATGTGGATGTGTCCCTGACTCCCAGCCACTGTATTTTGGATTTCTCCTCCATCGTCATCCTCCTTTGGGTCCTGCTCATCATGTTCCACGTCCCTCAGTACATTTGTCCGTACACAGATGTTGTTGAGAATGGCACATACTTTGATATTCTGACAGACCATAGGGGGCTAGTATAGCAATCTCGCCCCTAACATGTACAGGCATATGAACCGGGACTTCAGCACACCTAAGGTTCTCTCCACAATGTTGTAGGTCTTGAAAAATGTCTGGTTGTACTGTCATTCTGGCTCAGTGTCTGGATGCACTATTGGGGTCATGACCCATGGCTGGAGACCATATCCTTGGTCAGGTAAAAGTTAAACAGAAATTAACTGTCAATGCTTTGGTCTCTATTACAACTACATTCCTGTCCATATGTGCCATGAGTACTGAATGATGCATACACATTTCTTATGGTATTTCAGAATATGTGTCATTTATACAGTTGCCAATAGGTTTACACATGTCTGTTCCAGTTCTCTGTATAGTTGCAAATGAGGAGCATGGCTGATGTGTTGTAATCTTTTACATCCGGGCGTTCATGTTTATACAGTAGCTTACTGTCATGGGTATTTAGAAATGGTCTTGATCACTCTATGTTATGTGCATTCACTACATGTGAGAAGTGACAGATTATTGATCAGAAATATGTCTAGTTGTTCCTCCCTAGGTAGGTTGTGACATTGCCAACATGTTTAAAACTCTCACATACCTATGTCTTTGTTAAACCACAGATTTTGTTGGTAGTCTACATGACATTGGCACAGCCGTTTCATAGTTCACTAACTTTGCCATGTGAATTTGATGCATCAATTAGGTGCAGTTCAAACATGTCATATGCATTGTCATGCTATTTATTGTCAGCCTATTGCTTTTTGCCTGAGAAGTTATCATGATGTACTTTGATATACACATATGTATTGCAATGTGGGCCATTGTTAGAAAATGGGGTCTCTAGTTGGCAGTGGTTTGCACCCTGTCCAAGTTGGGACCACCACTCTAGTCAGGGTAAGTCAGATACACACTCTAAATTAACCTGTGCTCACCCTCTGGTAGCTTGGCACAGAGCAGTCAGGCTTACCTTAAGAGGCAATGTGTAAAGTATTTATGTATCAAAACAAGAATGGGGGGAGAGCGAGGAAAGATAAAGGGACGTCCCTGTCCCCAGGTTCAATATATAAACAATGTGGACGTACCCACTGGAAAAGACAAGAAGTTAGGACTCACTGTGGTAATGAACAGTGCCACAAAACCATTAGGTTTTATTAAAAGACCCCTCACACACCAACCTGGTTGGTGTCATGCTTCATCATTGGGGTCCCAACCGGGTGGCCGAATGCCGCCCGGTTGTGCTACAATGCCTTATTACAGCGGAGCTGGTGTGGTGTATTAGTGTGATGTGAGATGTGCAATTTAAAAATATCTCTGGGAATCCTTGCCAAATGTATTTATTGATGGCGGCCCAGGATATGTTAAAATCCGAGAGCGCAACTAATGGAGTTATTTTAAACCTATAGTTGTCTGTGATGGGTCTACATGTTTCAGCCCCTGTAAGAAAATAGAGGGGGCTTTCATCAGGACCGGGTGAAAAAGGTGAGTGAGTGGCAAAATAAGGCCACGTGAGTATTAAAAATCACACATGCAGTTCCAAACCCCATACCCCCAGATGAACCCACATTTCATGTATGGCTGGAACCCCCCCTTTGGACCACCTCCACCGTATATGAATCAAAACCAAGGGTTTCATTTTTTAGGGGGAGGCCGCCGTGGACGCGGCAGGAGACGCACGACAAGCTCAGGTCCAGTGGGAAGACGACCAACATTCAGGAGCCCAAACAAGAAGCAAGACAAGGGACCAACAACCAGGCCCGAGTTCCAGGTAAATCTCGTGACCAACCTTTCTTCATACGAGCTCAGCCCCACTGAGGAAACCATCCTCAACAAAGGACTAGGATTTGCACCAACTACCAAATTGGATAAATTCCAGCTGCATTGCAAGCTTGCAGAATTTTTCCATAGCTCAAACTAAAAGCCTTCTTCGAAAATCTTCAGGAGCAACCAGATTCCAGACAACAAGGTGATACCCACTTTAAAATCAAATCTACCTTCATTCCACCACCTAGTGCCATACCTCCGGAAATACTAGTCTATGAGCAAGCTGTCTTCAAAGAGATCGAAGCTTTAAAGGAAGATCACACTTTCCAAAACACCAGCAACAAGGAGCGACAGGTGCTAAAAACCCTTATATCCAATGCTAGCATCATCATCAAACCAGCGGATAAAGGTGGAGGTATTGTCATTCTGAATAAAGAAGATTACCGCAATGAGTGCAAACGCCTCCTTAATGACACCAAAAATTACCAACGACTTACGGAGGATCCCAGTGCTCACCTCAAAACGAAAATCCATGATTTGGTGACTGAAGCAGAAAATACAGGGCAAATTACCAGACAGGAAGCCCAATTTCTCACCACCACAGAAGGGAAAATTCCGTATTTTTATACGGTTCCCAAGATACACAAGAACAAGATACCACCCCTGGACGCCCCATCGTCTCGGGTATAGGGTCATTGCTGGAACCCCTTTCTCGCTACTGCGACTTCTTTTACAACCCATAGTACAGTCTACTAACACCTACTTGAAGGACACTAAAGACCTCCTACGACAGATTGACAATTTGACATACAACCCAGAAACTTCCTTCCTTGTCAGTCTGGACGTGGAAAGCTTATACACCAGCTTGCCACAAGACGAACACTCTTACTGTACTCAAATTGGCTCTGGACAACACGGTTTGGAATTACCATACTCCCAAACAATTCATTTTAGAGTGTGCATCACTAGCACTCAAAGATAATTACTTTGAATTTGAAGGCGAAATATACCTACAAAAATATGGAACTTCCATGGGAAGTGTCTTCGCTCCCAGTGTGGCTGGACTGTATGTCCACAACTTTGAAATGACTTATCTTTTCTTTAACAACAGACCGCAAATTCATCAGATTACATTCTATAAACGATACATCGATGACATCATTCTCATCTGGGAGGGCGGCGAAGATTCCCTTACGACCTTCTGTCAGTGGATTAACACCTGTGACCCAAATCTAAAGTTCACCCATAATGTCCATCGGCACAACATGGTCTTCTTGGATCTGGAGATAACAGCTGACAATGGAATACTTAGCAGCAAAACTCATTTCAAACCTACAGCCCGTAATTCACTGTTACACTACTCTAGTTTTCACCCGAGAATATTACGTGAAAACCTCCCCTACGGCCAGTTTCTACGTTTACGCAGGAATTGTAGTGACGTACGTGATTTCAAAATACAGGCAAACGCCCTCAGTGTCAAGCTACTGCACCGTGGTTATCCCAAAAGATAACAGCTAAAGCACAAAAACGTGCCCGCAATCAGAATCGAGAGGGCTTACTTGAGACCATTGAACGCCCTGACGTCTCCATCCCACTAACATGTGTGGTGACACACAACTCTGTTTCAAACAAAGTGTCTCAAATCGTTAAAAAAACTGGAACATACTGCACACTGGGAAACTAAAGTGGGAAAAACCCTTGTTGTCCTATAGAAGGTCCAGATCTCTAAAGGACACCCTTGTATCCACACGCCCTAAACAACTTCCCCAATTGAACAACACTGTTCTTAACGCATGGGGCCTTCCCAATATAATGGGCCATTACCCATGCGGAAATTGTAGTGTGTGTCACATTACTGAAACCACTAAAAGTTTATCACTAGAACCAGGAAAAACCTGGGTTATCAGGAAGCACACCAACTGTAACACTGCACACGCTATCTACCGCATTACCTGTCCCTGTGGCCTTATATACATAGGCATGACCAACAGAAAAGTAAAGACACGTATCTGTGAGCATCGCAGCACCATTCGCTGCAAGAAAAACACCACCAGGATGACAAACCATTTCCTAGAGGCAGGACACACCACTAATGATATGCGGTGGGTCGTAATTGAAACATTGGAATCGACCACCCCCAACATCCAAAGTCGCCTACTGGAGAAGGAACAGCGATGGATTTATCGCTTATCCAGCCATCTGACTGGTTTAAACGATAATATTCCTTGGAACTCCCTCAGCAAGTAACTGTGGCATTACCCTATATTTAGATCATAGCCACTTCGATAAATGAGTAAACTCGGACATGGTATCCACCATTCTGCTCATTTCTATCTGCTGGCAACTCTCAATATCACATGGTGCCCACTCAATCCGGGAGCGCCCTTTTTTGTGCCACCAGATTAGACCGTAGATGCCCAATTATCACCCCACGGGCTTTTTCATGATGGCCTCATTTTAGGTATTTTGACTATTGTGTATACTTTCCACATCCCGTCCGGATGTCCAATTTATTTAATTGACCTTCCCCCCGTTTAGGCATTCTGTCCTCTGTTGGTCCCCGGCCCCCACCTTTTGGCTGACTGAATTAATGTTTACACCACTCTAATATGGCGCCCGTCACATCCGTGGCTAGCACATATAGAGAGCGCTAACCTTTTTCACCTCTTGCCATTTTAACATTTCACCATCCTGCACACATGAGGTTGACTTCACCATGTCGCACTGCCATTCTTTGACGAGCCCCCTACTTAGATTACTTTGGCATCCACCCATCGGCTGGTATGGACATTTTCCATCACTCCATCATGTCGCCCGCACATGCGTGGTTCACCCTAAGTGAGCTCTCTAGCCTTTTCGCCGTGGGACGTATTCTCACGCCGACGTTCCCGTTACTAAAACCCCCGGCACCGACACAAACGCCAGCAGCCGGGTCCACGGGAGATCGAAGTAGGTTGTAGCGGGATATCCGTCTTGACGAAGTAAGATTATTCAACCCGTGAGTGCGCTAAGTTTAGCGCATACTTTTCTTTATTGCAGACATGATCAGCCACGTATACGTTTTTCGTATACAGTTGTGTCAATTGCCTAGATGCCGCTCATCATTTCTTCCTCATTTCCCCTTTTGCCACAGTGTGTGACTACAGACGATTCCCCTCCCGGGCCCTGAAATGCTGCTAGACACTTTATTCTAGTGTAATTATGTTCTCTTTTTAACCGCATTTTATACTTCACTTTCTTTAAAAACACGTGTTTTTCAGCAACTTGCTGCACGCGCAAACAGTGCCGGTCACTTGTGCCACAGTCGACACACCGGCCACTTTGGCTAGCAGAATGTGTACTACCTATACTGCTTAATTTTGCTGCATTCAGTAGACATCCCAGGGCGTTACCTGCCCTACAAGTTGTCACTCTTAGCATGCTGCATGTACTCCACAGTACTTGCTATTGATATCATCACGTCACTGCTGACCAGCATGCTATTCCTTCACCTGGACTAGCCGTTTTCACAATTACATGCTACTTTTACAATATAATACTGTTTTAGCAGGCTACCAGACTACAAGGACTCACTGCTATGTCCATCATATAGTCATAGACAGGCACCTTATCAAGCAAAAGATTGCATTTTATGTTGCTTCCTTTTTTCCTTTATATGTTGTTGTCTTGTCTTTTCCTTCACAGGTTTCTCCAAGTGGGGTCGTAAGTACCGACTCCCCTCATTTTCTCCAACACACCTTAGCGTGTGTGTTGTGATTTTTTAATACTCACGTGGCCTTATTTTGCCACTCACTCACCTTTTTCACCCGGTCCTGATGAAAGCCCCCTCTATTTTCTTACAGGGGCTGAAACATGTAGACCCATCACAGACAACTATAGGTTTAAAATAACTCCATTAGTTGCGCTCTCGGATTTTAACATATCCTGGACCGCCATCAATAAATACATTTGGCAAGGATTCCCAGAGATATTTTTAAATTGCACATCTCACATCACACTAATACACCACACCAGCTCCGCTGTAATCAGGCGTTGTAGCACAACCGGGCGCCATTCGGCCACCCGGTTGGGACCCCAATGATGAAGCATGACACCAACCAGGTTGGTGTGTGAGGGGTCTTTTAATAAAACCTAATGGTTTTGTGGCACTGTTCATTACCACAGTGAGTCCTAACTTCTTGTCTTTTCCAGTGGGTACGTCCACATTGTTTATATATTGAACCTGGGGACAGGGAAGTCCCTTTAACATTCTTGTTTTGATACTGATTCAGCAGCGTACAGCTGCGAGAGCAGATAGCTTTTTTACTATACATATTACACAGAGAACATGGCAGAAAACCAGGGACTGGGATTCACAGAGGATGATGTCAGTCTCATCCTCTCAGATCCACCGCTTCTGGCGGATTTCAATGTAGCTTCCTCTATTGCTCAAGCGGCGGATTGGGACAACCTGAATGAAAAGAAGAGGAACAGAATATGTACTATCCTCCACGGAGTTATCCTCACTGAATATTTACGAAACAACACAGCCCCTAGGGGGCTTATAGTCACCAATGCCCCACGGATCTTCCTTGAGGATGCCACTTTTCGTAAAGATTGGGCTCAGATAGCATGGAGATGTACGCGAGACTGGATGATTCTTATCATCCAAACTGCTAAGAGGTTGTCCGATGCCATTCTTATAGAGATTCAAGCTACAGAGACCCATTTTAAGACCACGATGACCTCTTTCAAGAAGAAATTAGAGGAGACCAACAGGGAGATAAACGAATACAAAGAGGGACTTACCCAAGCGAAGATCAAAAAATTTCAGAAAGATCTGAAAAAATGTTCATACCTAAAAACTTATCCATATACTGCAGAAGACTTCAATCCATCAAAACACTCAGACACCTCAGGAGGCTCTTCAGATGAGGACTCATCCGCCAGCAGTAGCTCCAGCACAGGGAGCTACCGGAACAGACAACGGGGAAGAGGCAGGAACACCAGTTGGCAACAACCATGGCCACAACCCTCTCCAGGTACTAACATGCAGTTCCAAACCCCATACCCCCAGATGAACCCACATTTCATTTATGGCTGGAACCCCCCTTTGGACCACCTCCACCGTATATGAATCAAAACCAAGGGTTTCATTTTTTAGGGGAGGCCGCCGTGGACGCGGCAGGAGACGCCGACAAGCTCAGGTCCAGTGGGAAGACGACCAACATTCAGGAGCCCAAACAAGAAGCAAGACAAGGGACCAACAACCAGGCCCGAGTTCCAGGTAAATCTCGTGACCAACCTTTCTTCATACGAGCTCAGCCCCACTGAGGAAACCATCCTCAACAAAGGACTAGGATTTGCACCAACTACCAAATTGGATAAATTCCAGCTGCATTGCGAGCTTGCAGAATTTTTCCATAAGCTCAAACTAAAAGCCTTCTTCGAAAATCTTCAGGAGCAACCAGATTCCAGACAACAAGGTGATACCCACTTTAAAATCAAATCTACCTTCATTCCACCACCTAGTGCCATACCTCCGGAAATACTAGTCTATGAGCAAGCTGTCTTCAAAGAGATCGAAGCTTTAAAGGAAGATCACACTTTCCAAAACACCAGCAACAAGGAGCGACAGGTGCTAAAAACCCTTATATCCAATGCTAGCATCATCATCAAACCAGCGGATAAAGGTGGAGGTATTGTCATTCTGAATAAAGAAGATTACCGCAATGAGTGCAAACGCCTCCTTAATGACACCAAAAATTACCAACGACTTACGGAGGATCCCAGTGCTCACCTCAAAACGAAAATCCATGATTTGGTGACTGAAGCAGAAAATACAGGGCAAATTACCAGACAGGAAGCCCAATTTCTCACCACCACAGAAGGGAAAATTCCGTATTTTTATACGGTTCCCAAGATACACAAGAACAAGATACCACCCCTGGACGCCCCATCGTCTCGGGTATAGGGTCATTGCTGGAACCCCTTTCTCGCTACTGCGACTTCTTTTTACAACCCATAGTACAGTCTACTAACACCTACTTGAAGGACACTAAAGACCTCCTACGACAGATTGACAATTTGACATACAACCCAGAAACTTCCTTCCTTGTCAGTCTGGACGTGGAAAGCTTATACACCAGCTTGCCACAAGACGAACACTCTTACTGTACTCAAATTGGCTCTGGACAACACGGTTTGGAATTACCATACTCCCAAACAATTCATTTTAGAGTGTGCATCACTAGCACTCAAAGATAATTACTTTGAATTTGAAGGTGAAATATACCTACAAAAATATGGAACTTCCATGGGAAGTGTCTTCGCTCCCAGTGTGGCTGGACTGTATGTCCACAACTTTGAAATGACTTATCTTTTCTTTAACAACAGACCGCAAATTCATCAGATTACATTCTATAAACGATACATCGATGACATCATTCTCATCTGGGAGGGCGGCGAAGATTCCCTTACGACCTTCTGTCAGTGGATTAACACCTGTGACCCAAATCTAAAGTTCACCCATAATGTCCATCGGCACAACATGGTCTTCTTGGATCTGGAGATAACAGCTGACAATGGAATACTTAGCAGCAAAACTCATTTCAAACCTACAGCCCGTAATTCACTGTTACACTACTCTAGTTTTCACCCGAGAATATTACGTGAAAACCTCCCCTACGGCCAGTTTCTACGTTTACGCAGGAATTGTAGTGACGTACGTGATTTCAAAATACAGGCAAACGCCCTCAGTGTCAAGCTACTGCACCGTGGTTATCCCAAAAAGATAACAGCTAAAGCACAAAAACGTGCCCGCAATCAGAATCGAGAGGGCTTACTTGAGACCATTGAACGCCCTGACGTCTCCATCCCACTAACATGTGTGGTGACACACAACTCTGTTTCAAACAAAGTGTCTCAAATCGTTAAAAAAACTGGAACATACTGCACACTGGGAAACTAAAGTGGGAAAAACCCTTGTTGTCCTATAGAAGGTCCAGATCTCTAAAGGACACCCTTGTATCCACACGCCCTAAACAACTTCCCAATTGAACAACACTGTTCTTAACGCATGGGGCCTTCCCAATATAATGGGCCATTACCCATGCGGAAATTGTAGTGTGTGTCACATTACTGAAACCACTAAAAGTTTATCACTAGAACCAGGAAAAACCTGGGTTATCAGGAAGCACACCAACTGTAACACTGCACACGCCATCTACCGCATTACCTGTCCCTGTGGCCTTATATACATAGGCATGACCAACAGAAAAGTAAAGACACGTATCTGTGAGCATCGCAGCACCATTCGCTGCAAGAAAAACACCACCAGGATGACAAACCATTTCCTAGAGGCAGGACACACCACTAATGATATGCGGTGGGTCGTAATTGAAACATTGGAATCGACCACCCCCAACATCCAAAGTCGCCTACTGGAGAAGGAACAGCGATGGATTTATCGCTTATCCAGCCATCTGACTGGTTTAAACGATAATATTCCTTGGAACTCCCTCAGCAAGTAACTGTGGCATTACCCTATATTTAGATCATAGCCACTTCGATAAATGAGTAAACTCGGACATGGTATCCACCATTCTGCTCATTTCTATCTGCTGGCAACTCTCAATATCACATGGTGCCCACTCAATCCGGGAGCGCCCTTTTTTGTGCCACCAGATTAGACCGTAGATGCCCAATTATCACCCCACGGGCTTTTTCATGATGGCCTCATTTTAGGTATTTTGACTATTGTGTATACTTTCCACATCCCGTCCGGATGTCCAATTTATTTAATTGACCTTCCCCCCGTTTAGGCGTTCTGTCCTCTGTTGGTCCCCAGCCCCCACCTTTTGGCTGACTGAATTAATGTTTACACCACTCTAATATGGCGCCCGTCACATCCGTGGCTAGCACATATAGAGAGCGCTAGCCTTTTTTCACCTCTTGCCATTTTAACATTTCACCATCCTGCACACATGAGGTTGACTTCACCATGTCGCACTGCCATTCTTTGACGAGCCCCCCTACTTAGATTACTTTGGCATCCACCCATCGGCTGGTATGGACATTTTCCATCACTCCATCATGTCGCCCGCACATGCGTGGTTCACCCTAAGTGAGCTCTCTAGCCTTTTCACCGTGGGACGTATTCTCACGCCCGACGTTCCCGTTACTAAAACCCCGGCACCGACACAAACGCCAGCAGCCGGGTCCACGGGAGATCGAAGTAGGTTGTAGCGGGATATCCGTCTTGACGAAGTAAGATTATTCAACCCGTGAGTGCGCTAAGTTTAGCGCATACTTTTCTTTATTGCAGACATGATCAGCCACGTATACGTTTTTCGTATACAGTTGTGTCAATTGCCTAGATGCCGCTCATCATTTCTTCCTCATTTCCCCTTTTGCCACAGTGTGTGACTACAGACGATTCCCCTCCCGGGCCCTGAAATGCTGCTAGACACTTTATTCTAGTGTAATTATGTTCTCTTTTTAACCGCATTTTATACTTCACTTTCTTTAAAAACACGTGTTTTTCAGCAACTTGCTGCACGTTGCAAACAGTGCCGGTCACTTGTGCCACAGTCGACACACCGGCCACTTTGGCTAGTAGAATGTGTACTACCTATACTGCTTAATTTCGCTGCATTCAGTAGACATCCCAGGGCGTTACCTGCCCTACAAGTTGTCACTCTTAGCATGCTGCATGTACTCCACAGTACTCGCTATTGATATCATCACGTCACTGCTGACCAGCATGCTATTCCTTCACCTGGACTAGCCGTTTTCACAATTACATGCTACTTTTACAATATAATACTGTTTTAGCAGGCTACCAGACTACAAGGACTCACTGCTATGTCCATCATATAGTCATAGACAGGCACCTTATCAAGCAAAAGATTGCATTTTATGTTGCTTCCTTTTTTCCTTTATATGTTGTTGTCTTGTCTTTTCCTTCACAGGTTTCTCCAAGTGGGGTCGTAAGTACCGACTCCCCTCATTTTCTCCAACACACCTTAGCGTGTGTGTTGTGATTTTTTAATACTCACGTGGCCTTATTTTGCCACTCACTCACCTTTTTCACCCGGTCCTGATGAAAGCCCCTCTATTTTCTTACAGGGGCTGAAACATGTAGACCCATCACAGACAACTATAGGTTTAAAATAACTCCATTAGTTGCGCTCTCGGATTTTAACATATCCTGGGCCGCCATCAATAAATACATTTGGCAAGGATTCCCAGAGATATTTTTAAATTGCACATCTCACATCACACTAATACACCACACCAGCTCCGCTGTAATCAGGCGTTGTAGCACAACCGGGCGCCATTCGGCCACCCGGTTGGGACCCCAATGATGAAGCATGACACCAACCAGGTTGGTGTGTGAGGGGTCTTTTAATAAAACCTAATGGTTTTGTGGCACTGTTCATTACCACAGTGAGTCCTAACTTCTTGTCTTTTCCAGTGGGTACGTCCACATTGTTTATATATTGAACCTGGGGACAGGGAAGTCCCTTTAACATTCTTGTTTTGATACTGATTCAGCAGCGTACAGCTGCGAGAGCAGATAGCTTTTTTACTATACATATTACACAGAGAACATGGCAGAAAACCAGGGACTGGGATTCACAGAGGATGATGTCAGTCTCATCCTCTCAGATCCACCGCTTCTGGCGGATTTCAATGTAGCTTCCTCTATTGCTCAAACGGCGGATTGGGACAACCTGAATGAAAAGAAGAGGAACAGAATATGTACTATCCTCCACGGAGTTATCCTCACTGAATATTTACGAAACAACACAGCCCCTAGGGGGCTTATAGTCACCAATGCCCCACGGATCTTCCTTGAGGATGCCACTTTTCGTAAAGATTGGGCTCAGATAGCATGGAGATGTACGCGAGACTGGATGATTCTTATCATCCAAACTGCTAAGAGGTTGTCCGATGCCATTCTTATAGAGATTCAAGCTACAGAGACCCATTTTAAGACCACGATGACCTCTTTCAAGAAGAAATTAGAGGAGACCAACAGGGAGATAAACGAATACAAAGAGGGACTTACCCAAGCGAAGATCAAAAAATTTCAGAAAGATCTGAAAAAATTTTCATACCTAAAAACTTATCCATATACTGCAGAAGACTTCAATCCATCAAAACACTCAGACACCTCAGGAGGCTCTTCAGATGAGGACTCATCCGCCAGCAGTAGCTCCAGCACAGGGAGCTACCGGAACAGACAACGGGGAAGAGGCAGGAACACCAGTTGGCAACAACCATGGCCACAACCCTCTCCAGGTACTAACATGCAGTTCCAAACCCCATACCCCCAGATGAACCCACATTTCATTTATGGCTGGAACCCCCCCTTTGGACCACCTCCACCGTATATGAATCAAAACCAAGGGTTTCATTTTTTAGGGGGAGGCCGCCGTGGACGCGGCAGGAGACGCCGACAAGCTCAGGTCCAGTGGGAAGACGACCAACATTCAGGAGCCCAAACAAGAAGCAAGACAAGGGACCAACAACCAGGCCCGAGTTCCAGGTAAATCTCGTGACCAACCTTTCTTCATACGAGCTCAGCCCCACTGAGGAAACCATCCTCAACAAAGGACTAGGATTTGCACCAACTACCAAATTGGATAAATTCCAGCTGCATTGCGAGCTTGCAGAATTTTTCCGCAAGCTCAAACTAAAAGCCTTCTTCGAAAATCTTCAGGAGCAACCAGATTCCAGACAACAAGGTGATACCCACTTTAAAATCAAATCTACCTTCATTCCACCACCTAGTGCCATACCTCCGGAAATACTAGTCTATGAGCAAGCTGTCTTCAAAGAGATCGAAGCTTTAAAGGAAGATCACACTTTCCAAAACACCAGCAACAAGGAGCGACAGGTGCTAAAAACCCTTATATCCAATGCTAGCATCATCATCAAACCAGCGGATAAAGGTGGAGGTATTGTCATTCTGAATAAAGAAGATTACCGCAATGAGTGCAAACGCCTCCTTAATGACACCAAAAATTACCAACGACTTACGGAGGATCCCAGTGCTCACCTCAAAACGAAAATCCATGATTTGGTGACTGAAGCAGAAAATACAGGGCAAATTACCAGACAGGAAGCCCAATTTCTCACCACCACAGAAGGGAAAATTCCGTATTTTTATACGGTTCCCAAGATACACAAGAACAAGATACCACCCCTGGACGCCCCATCGTCTCGGGTATAGGGTCATTGCTGGAACCCCTTTCTCGCTACTGCAACTTCTTTTTACAACCCATAGTACAGTCTACTAACACCTACTTGAAGGACACTAAAGACCTCCTACGACAGATTGACAATTTGACATACAACCCAGAAACTTCCTTCCTTGTCAGTCTGGACGTGGAAAGCTTATACACCAGCTTGCCACAAGACGAACACTCTTACTGTACTCAAATTGGCTCTGGACAACACGGTTTGGAATTACCATACTCCCAAACAATTCATTTTAGAGTGTGCATCACTAGCACTCAAAGATAATTACTTTGAATTTGAAGGCGAAATATACCTACAAAAATATGGAACTTCCATGGGAAGTGTCTTCGCTCCCAGTGTGGCTGGACTGTATGTCCACAACTTTGAAATGACTTATCTTTTCTTTAACAACAGACCGCAAATTCATCAGATTACATTCTATAAACGATACATCGATGACATCATTCTCATCTGGGAGGGCGGCGAAGATTCCCTCACGACCTTCTGTCAGTGGATTAACACCTGTGACCCAAATCTAAAGTTCACCCATAATGTCCATCGGCACAACATGGTCTTCTTGGATCTGGAGATAACAGCTGACAATGGAATACTTAGCAGCAAAACTCATTTCAAACCTACAGCCCGTAATTCACTGTTACACTACTCTAGTTTTCACCCGAGAATATTACGTGAAAACCTCCCCTACGGCCAGTTTCTACGTTTACGCAGGAATTGTAGTGACGTACGTGATTTCAAAATACAGGCAAACGCCCTCAGTGTCAAGCTACTGCACCGTGGTTATCCCAAAAGATAACAGCTAAAGCACAAAAACGTGCCCGCAATCAGAATCGAGAGGGCTTACTTGAGACCATTGAACGCCCTGACGTCTCCATCCCACTAACATGTGTGGTGACACACAACTCTGTTTCAAACAAAGTGTCTCAAATCGTTAAAAAAACTGGAACATACTGCACACTGGGAAACTAAAGTGGGAAAAACCCTTGTTGTCCTATAGAAGGTCCAGATCTCTAAAGGACACCCTTGTATCCACACGCCCTAAACAACTTCCCCAATTGAACAACACTGTTCTTAACGCATGGGGCCTTCCCAATATAATGGGCCATTACCCATGCGGAAATTGTAGTGTGTGTCACATTACTGAAACCACTAAAAGTTTATCACTAGAACCAGGAAAAACCTGGGTTATCAGGAAGCACACCAACTGTAACACTGCACACGCCATCTACCGCATTACCTGTCCCTGTGGCCTTATATACATAGGCATGACCAACAGAAAAGTAAAGACACGTATCTGTGAGCATCGCAGCACCATTCGCTGCAAGAAAAACACCACCAGGATGACAAACCATTTCCTAGAGGCAGGACACACCACTAATGATATGCGGTGGGTCGTAATTGAAACATTGGAATCGACCACCCCCAACATCCAAAGTCGCCTACTGGAGAAGGAACAGCGATGGATTTATCGCTTATCCAGCCATCTGACTGGTTTAAACGATAATATTCCTTGGAACTCCCTCAGCAAGTAACTGTGGCATTACCCTAAATTTAGATCATAGCCACTTCGATAAATGAGTAAACTCGGACATGGTAGCCACCATTCTGCTCATTTCTATCTGCTGGCAACTCTCAATATCACATGGTGCCCACTCAATCCGGGAGCGCCCTTTTTTGTGCCACCAGATTAGACCGTAGATGCCCAATTATCACCCCACTGGCTTTTTCATGATGGCCTCATTTTAGGTATTTTGACTATTGTGTATACTTTCCACATCCCGTCCGGATGTCCAATTTATTTAATTGACCTTCCCCCCGTTTAGGCATTTTGTCCTCTGTTGGTCCCCGGCCCCCACCTTTTGGCTGACTGAATTAATGTTTACACCACTCTAATATGGCGCCCGTCACATCCGTGGCTAGTACATATAGAGAGCGCTAGCCTTTTTTCACCTCTTGCCATTTTAACATTTCACCATCCTGCACACATGAGGTTGACTTCACCATGTCGCACTGCCATTCTTTGACGAGCCCCCCCTACTTAGATTACTTTGGCATCCACCCATCGGCTGGTATGGACATTTTCCATCACTCCATCATGGCGCCCGCATATGCGTGGTTCACCCTAAGTGAGCTCTCTAGCCTTTTCGCCGTGGGACGTATTCTCACACCGACGTTCCCGTTACTAAAACCCCCGGCACCGACACAAACGCCAGCAGCCGGGTCCACGGGAGATCGAAGTAGGTTGTAGCGGGATATCCGTCTTGACGAAGTAAGATTATTCAACCCGTGAGTGCGCTAAGTTTAGCGCATACTTTTCTTTATTGCAGACATGATCAGCCACGTATAAGTTTTTCGTATACAGTTGTGTCAATTGCCTAGATGCCTCTCATCATTTCTTCCTCATTTCCCCTTTTGCCACAGTGTGTGACTACAGACGATTCCCCTCCCGGGCCCTGAAATGCTGCTAGACACTTTATTCTAGTGTAATTATGTTCTCTTTTTAACCGCATTTTGTACTTCACTTTCTTTAAAAACACGTGTTTTTCAGCAACTTGCTGCACGTTGCAAACAGTGCCGGTCACTTGTGCCACAGTTGACACACCGGCCACTTTGGCTAGTAGAATGTGTACTACCTATACTGCTTAATTTCGCTGCATTCAGTAGACATCCCAGGGCGTTACCTGCCCTACAAGTTGTCACTATTAGCATGCTGCATGTACTCCACAGTACTCGCTATTGATATCATCACGTCACTGCTGACCAGCATGCTATTCCTTCACCTGGACTAGCCGTTTTCACAATTACATGCTACTTTTACAATATAATACTGTTTTAGCAGGCTACCAGACTACAATGACTCACTGCTATGCCCATCATATAGTCATAGACAGGCACCTTATCAAGCAAAAGATTGCATTTTATGTTGCTTCCTTTTTTCCTTTATATGTTGTTGTCTTGTCTTTTCCTTCACAGGTTTCTCCAAGTGGGGTCGTAAGTACCGACTCCCCTCATTTTCTCCAACACACCTTAGCGTGTGTGTTGTGATTTTTTAATACTCACGTGGCCTTATTTTGCCACTCACTCACCTTTTTCACCCGGTCCTGATGAAAGCCCCCTCTATTTTCTTACAGGGGCTGAAACATGTAGACCCATCACAGACAGGTTTAAAATAACTCCATTAGTTGCGCTCTCGGATTTTAACATATCCTGGGCCGCCATCAATAAATACATTTGGCAAGGATTCCCAGAGATATTTTTAAATTGCACATCTCACATCACACTAATACACCACACCAGCTTCGCTGTAATCAGGCGTTGTAGCACAACCGGGCGCCATTCGGCCACCCGGTTGGGACCCCAATGATGAAGCATGACACCAACCAGGTTGGTGTGTGAGGGGTCTTTTAATAAAACCTAATGGTTTTGTGGCACTGTTCATTACCACAGTGAGTCCTAACTTCTTGTCTTTTCCAGTGGGTACGTCCACATTGTTTATATAAAGTATTTATGTAACACTTAAATTACAGTAACTCAGTGCAAATACCACACAAAGACCCGACACCCTATTTAGGGGAATAGAGAATATTTATCTGAGCAAAACAAGACCAAAATGACAAAAATCCAATAAGTAGAAGTCGAGATATTAATTTTTAAAGAATAAACCGAAAATAGTGCTTAGAAGTCACTAGCGGTCAGAAGGTCACTTGAGGTTGCGAGGGACCTAAGTAACTCCAAATTTCAGGCTGACTGTGATCGAGGGCAGGCCAGCTACAGGACTCAGACAGGTCCCACTAATAAAGTACCTTGGATGGAGCAAAGTGTCAACGTTGAAGAGTTGAGGCAAGGAGTCGAGGAGGAGACGCGTCGATCCATGGATGGAGGCGAGCATCGGTGCCGATCCGCGCCGTCGATGAAAACTTCAGTGCAGAACCCCTTCATGAGCCGCACTATCGGCATCAAGCCGCGCCGGCTGTAGAATCGTTGTTGTCGAGCGGCTGCTGCTTCGGCGTTGAAGGTGAGGCATCAGTTCCGGGCTTCTCAAAGTCACCGATGCACCGGCATTGATGTAGGAAAAAGCTGCAGAAACCCATTGCCGAGGCCCAGGACTTGAGGGCCACCTCAGGCAAGGGAAGGACTCACAAATGGCAGAGCCCAGCAGCACCAACAGGATTGCAGGAAGTCCTTTGTGTCCCTGAGACTTCAGAAAGTGGGAGGCAAGCCAGCAAGCCCTTGGAGTCACTCTGGGTTCAAGAGAGAGGGCCCAGTTCTTGTCCTCAGCAGGCAGAGATCTGCAGTCAGCAGGGGAGTTCAGAAAAGCAGAGAAGCAGTTTCCTCAGAACAGTCAGTCACAGCAAAGTGGAAATCCTTTCAACACATCAGTATTTACTCCAGCATAGTTCTTCCCAGATCCATTTGTGTACTGATTTGATAGGGTCATAGCCCTGGTACTTATACCCAAAAGTGCCTTTGATATAGGGGGTGACTTCAAAGAAACTCTCAGAAGTGCACAAGGATCCCTTTCAACCCAGCCCTGGCTCCAGACTACCAGTGGGCATAAATCAGCTCTTTGTGTGATGGCAGCACACAACTTATTCAGATGTAAGTGGGAGCCACCACTCCCACTTCCTGCCCAAGAAGGCTATCAGTATGCAGATGAATGGAGATATATCCCCCGTCACACCCAGCCCTTCCTGTGTTGTGGCTGTCTAGAGGGAATGCACAAAGTGTAGCTGTCCCACAGCCCAAACGTGTATTGGAGACAGGCTGCAGGCACACAGAGCAAAGTTAAGAACAGTGAAAAGACTACTTTCTAAAAGTGCTATTTCTAAAATGGTAATGTGAAATCCAACTTTACCATTAAAAAGAATTTATCACCACCATTCCAAAGATATTCAATATAAAGTAGCTACTCCTTTTCAATCAGGAATTCAAGCTTTAAAAGTATTTTAAGGAATCCACAATGCTAGCCTATGGAAGGAGTAGGCTTCACAGCAATGAAAAACATATTTAGCTGTTTATCACTGCCAGGGTATGTATAACTTAAAGGTACATGTCCTGTCTTTTTGTACACAACACCCTTCCCTTACGGTCAATTAGGGCCTACCTTATGGGTGACCGATGTGTAATAAAAGGGGAGTTTAAGGCTTGGCAAGTGGTTTTACATGCCAAGTTGAAGTAGCAGTAAACTGCATATATAGGCCCTGCAATGGCAGGCCTGAGACAGGTTTAAAAGGCTCCTTGTGTGGGTGGAACAACTAGTGCTGCAGGCCCACTAGTAGCATTTAGTATACAGGCCCAATGCACATGGTAAACCACTTTACAAGGAAGTTACAGGCTAACTAAATATGCCAATCAAGTATACCCCAATGCCAACATGTTTAGGGGAGAGGCGCATGCACGTTAGCACTGGTTAGCAGTGGTAAAGTGCTCAGAGTCCTAAGGCCACCAAAAAGATACAGCATAAAGTGGAGGGAAGAAGGCAAAAAGTTGGGGGAAGACCACCCTAAGGATGACAGGTTCAATAGCCATTTTTATGTGGGCCACACTGATGTTGTTAAAAGGAGGTGTCTACTCCACATTTAGACTCAATACCTTGGTTTTTCGCATGTTTTTGTGTGACTCTAACTTGTAGGGGATTGTGTAGTTCTATGCCTTGATTCTTTCCTCATTGATATGGCAATGTATGTTGAGATAGGTATCCTGAGTACACTGTTTCCCTTGTCCAGGTTGGAATTTATTCTAAGGTGGTGACTGATGTATGACATGTTTGGCTGTATTGTGTTTGACTTATTGAGTTTCACATTGCTGAATAAATGTGCTTTCGTTTGACCAATTTACTCTACAGAACAGGTGAGCCATCACATTGGTTACAACAGTCAATGCGGACGTCCACCTACCTGTATGTGTGTACATAGAATGCCAGTATTGCTGAGACATACGTGTGTTTTGTACTGTTGGTATCACAATGTTATACAGTACTATTGTTTACACATGTCTGGGGCCTACACTGTCAATGCATGCCTCACATGGCCTTTCCACATGCTCCCTCCTGTGTTTCTCCTGTCACTTTGGCCAACATACAAATATACTGCCATGTGTGAGACACATGCTCATATCCACACCACTGTGTGGTGGTAGAAATTGGACTAATAGCAGTATTTAGAACGCCTTTGAGGAAACACTCACCTCAGATTTTTATCTTGTTTTGCCTTTGTACTCATAATTGCCTTGTCTGTCATGCCACATGATTTCATTCAGGATTCTTTACCCGATGCAGTTGATGTGGTTCCATCCATCCACATGGAGTGAAATGGCACATTGCTACTCTCTGAAATTCTGTTGATACTGCCATTGCCAGGTTAGTAAGTGCATGTCAATGTGGCACACCATTGTCGTCATGTTGCAGTACATTTTTTCCATTATGTGCAGATGACACAAGGGCCCATATTTTTGGGAAAGTAACACTGTTGAGTGCAGCAAGTCACTTGTCTGTACTGCACTGCGTCACTGAGAAAGGGCAGTAGTGCACAGTATTTAGGCCATACAGCTCTTTCCTGACTTTTCCCCTACACTGGCACACAATGTGCTGCCTAGCACATACACAGACACACTTGCACCACAGTACTCAAGTGCTTGCATTGCATGCAGGATTGTCTTTGTGCAGAAGGGGGACCCACCTGCTCATGATGAACCCTCCGAGCCATGATCGTCTTTGTATGTTTGCCACAGACTGCAGCACACATAGGAAGTGGGAGTGACATGGATGACTTCAGTTCATTTTCCTTGTTATACATCACCTGAGGAAACCAATTGATTTGTCACATTCCAAAGGTTACCTGGTGTGGGATACATGACATGCCACATAAACCATGGGAGTTGCATGGAGACACCCCCACAACACCCGTAGAACACCTCCCTTGCACACAGTGATGCTACACTGCATTTTGGCAAGCGTTGCATTGCTCTGTACCTTTTCACCATTCAAAGGCACACAAAGTGGCTTTTACTTGTCTTAATATGTGTGACTTGGGGGTTTGCATTACGCCTATACCATGATGCATGGTCATGTATAAGGCACACCCCTCAGACATATGACGCTATCTTCGGCAACAGACACAGAGATGGGTATTATGTCATACATTTGTTACTGTTATTAGGTCTGTAAAGTACTTCAATTTTGACTGGACGTTGATAGAGTATGTGTGCTTCCGGTTCCTGTACAGATGTGATGTTGCTACAAGGGGATCAAGTTGAGCATGTGTGCAATCAATGGCACCCAGCAAATGTGGAAATCCAGCAATAGCATAGAAACCTTGCTTGGTGTCCAGCTGCTGTTGTTGTTTCTTGGGGAAGAGGAGGTACTCAGGTGTGAGGCGGATGATGGCATCCAAGACAGAGGGTAGTAAGGCAGAAAAAGATGGCTGCAATATTCCTGCCACTCTGGCTGTTGTGATCTGGAATGAACCAGATGCCAGCATATGTAGGACAGCCATCACCTTGAGCTGCGGTGATATGTTGGTGGGCCTGGCTGGTGGAGGCTGTAGCCTTGGTGCTATCTGGTTCAGTAGTTCTATTATGGGCTCCGTCCTGAGTCTGTAATATGCGATGACCTCATCCTCCCTGAGGTCAATGAGGGAAGTCTGCTGGCGAAAAGCACGCTCCCTTCCCCTGCACTGCCAATGTGGTGGGGGTGGTGGTCTCCTCGCAACTCCCAGCTGCGAAATTAGCACCCCCATGGCGTGGTTGAGCTTGCCAAACTGTTTTGTGTGGCTTGTCTTCATGTACCACAGCCAATGCGTCATTTCCTACACCTAAGTTGCCAATGAGCAGGAATTTTGACACATTTCAGGCTCTGCGTGGCGCCTGATGATGATGCGTCACACATTGTCAAAACCACAAATATCACTGTGTGGGTTTTACGCTGAATTTGACTAGGGAACACCAACCCTGAATATCTTAGTCTCTGCATGGCACAGCCAGTTCTGGCGCAGGTAATTTCCAACGCATGCCTACCAACACTGACGCATTTGGCCACAGGCATCTATTTGTAAATATGGAGTACTGCCTGGACTGCTATCAAGTCAAAATTAGTGATGCAATGGCGGCGTAGGCCTCTCATAAATAAGCTCCTGGATGTCACTACCTTCCTAATGCTACTTAACCCTAGCTTGCAGTGAGAGTCGACATTCTTACTATACTGACAGGGATTATTAGTTTATTATTCACTTTTATCTAATAGGAAAATGGGTCAGTAAACAAGGAGGAAGAGTTTCGATGCCCATAAGGGCGAGCCGCCTCTGCAGTTTGAGAAGACGATTGATTGTAACAGTCAGGGCAAATCTGTTTTACCCTGCTTCTTTTTGTTATTGTTTGCAGGTGACAGATGGAAGGCTGATTTGGAGGTTTAATAGCTAGGAGACTGATGGCTTAGTCAGGGATGTTACCTTTTTTCCTTCATTTTATTGCACCCAAACAACAATTTGCTAGTTTAGTAAAGTGCCTCTGCAGTGTGATCCAACGCTGCAATTTATCAACTTAATTGACATGATTTCTTCTGTAAGGCAAATTCGGTGTTACTGTGTATTTGAGGGAAAACACATTCCATTTATTTCGCATGGTTATTAAGTACAGACATTCTGGGGCAAATTATGGGCAGTATTCAAATTCATAACATTATCTAGCATATGTTAAGAACACTGCTTATTACAAGAATTTAGCGATTCATCTTCAATTTAATACTCTCTGTTGGCGAATGGAAGTTTGCAAAACGCATAATATATATAGTGATGATGCAAATAACCACATAACAAGCATGTTTAGTGTTCTTGTTTATTGAATCACCAGATACTTCAGTAAGGAAATATAAGCAGGCACATGTATAACAATGTTGACAGAAAGAAAAACAAGTTTCATTTGTACCAACAATACATCAATGTCCAGTATGGTCACTTGGGGGCATATTTATGAGCCCCTTGTGCCGTAGTTGCGTCAATTTTTGTTATGCTCCGGTGGCGCACATCACAAAATCCTGTTTATGAGGTGACACAAAGCCATTTTGCATGGCATTGAATGGCCTGAAATATATGGAGTAAGGTCAGGCAGCGCAAATCGCTGCGTTGCCTTACTCTGCATTAGGGAGGCGTTCCATGGGAATTGCGGTGGGTGATCCCATGCTACACCCATGGATTTTGGCGCTTCCCTAGATTTAAAAAACTGTCAACCTGGGGATGAGCGAAAAAAAACCTTATGCCTCCCCGGGGGAGGCGCAACAAAGAGAAATAACTTCATGTCTCCTTGTTATTTCCTCTTTCTATTTGTGCTGCATTGTGCACGTCAATAAATGAGGCCCTTGGTGTGCTCAAAAAATGGTGCACCCAGAAGGTGGTGCAAATTTGCCGTTCGGTGCTATTTAGTATCAAACTATATACTGAAGTATGCTTTTTTTTCTATTTCATTTTTGTGGACCCTAGTGCTGCTTTTAGGGAAAAAAATAAATGTTTCTGTTTTACATGCATAGAACATTCATATTTGCTGCCTCAAAACACCCCTGACCACGGAATGCACAGGTTTAACACTATTTTCAGGTCAGTTCCGAAGCGGCCAATAAAGAGAGTTGCCTGGGCAAGGTAAAATACTGTAGGGGAATGAGGAATAACAGGGGGAATTTGGTGCAGGTTTCCAGATTCCAATGCAGTACCCCATTTCTAAGGGAACGATCATGGTGACACTTGTAATGCCCTGGTAACTCTGACCCTTGAAGTTACCGATACCCCCAGTACTTGTAACTCGGGGGATGAAGGAAGTGAAGTCAGCAGGCTGAAGCCATAAATCCAGTCACAACAATATTTTCCAATTGGGCTTTGCAGTAGATCACATTACTATAATTCAATTATGACCAAAAGAAGCAATGAATTACACATTTTACACTAGTGTCAGAGAGTAAAGTATTAATTGATTGACTTGGTCAGTTATCATGAGATTAGAAGATTGGATGGGTCCCGGATTCACGGTTGCTATATTATTAAAAATACCACAGGGAGTTTGTGCTGCTATTCATACCTAATAAATATAAAAGCCAATTTTGAGATACCCTCAAAATACGAAAATATAGGACGATATATATCCTTCTTAAACGTTGGCAAGAAATTCTGGCCACGTACTGAACAAGGTAATATATTTCCTTGTAGATTTCCAACATAAAATCATTGTTGACTCTACGTACTGTACGCGCTTTCTTTTACAGTCCCAATTTAGCAAAAGAAAAAGCAACTTCCATTTTAATTGCATTTTAACGATCAAAACTAATTACTTGAACAACATGCTTAGAAATCTTCTGACACGGCAGTTACAATTTAAGGATTATCCAATCTTCCAGATGGTTACTTTAAATACTTCATTAATTTAAGATGCAACCGTACCGCTGTTTCTTTTCTACTGTTAAGCAGTTTTATGGTATCTGGAAGTCCCTTGCCTGGAAACATTTACCAGAAACAAACCTAATTTTGCTGGTTTATTTTTCCTCCAATTTAAATTTTGATATTAGATCTTTCCCGTGCTTTTCTAAGCTCTTGCTTACACATAAACACCACTTTTTATTGTATTTGTTCCATAGGACAGGAAATAATATTTCATGGTCATGGTTTCACTGGTTGCGTGACATTTTCGACAAGACGTAGAACAAGCAGAATCCACTTTTTTCTAATTGTCCGCAGAGCGAATTGCGGGCAAAAAATGGCTGACATGGCAAAAAAGCAGATCTTCACTGCCAGATTCTGAGTTTCCTTCTACACATTTCATCCTAAAATGTTGTGGCAATTTGTGATTTGTGGGATCGACCCCCTCTTGCAGCGGTTCAAGATTCTTTGCAAGATACCACCTACCTACCTTCATGTTTTCATTCCTGTCAGGTGGGAGCAGATAAACAGAAACTACAGATTCTCCCAGAGGTTCATTTCCACTTACTTGCTGAATAAACAAGCATTGGCATATCCAATAGGTCTCGCCTCTGGGACCTCATAAGTGTTTAGCTAGAGCTATTGGCTTACCCAATGCATTTAAGCTATGGTGAAGAGCAGTGTGGCTGCTGGCAATTATGTCCGCCTCTTGAAACAAGAGACAAAGAAAGAAATTGTGTGTGTTTGCTGTTGATAGTGAGATAATGTAAGCAAGAGCGAGAATTAGTGAAAGTGAAAGAGGGTGAATAGATAGTGAGTGTTATATTGAGCGTGAATGTAGGAGATATTAATTGAAATAGAGGATGAGTGTGTGGGTAAATGTGAGATATAGAAAGAGAGAAGGTAGAAGAGTAGAGACTGAGAGAAAAAAAAGAGTAGCATACCGGAAAAATAAAAGTTGAAAATATCGTAATTAGAGGCCTATATAAAAAATCCTAGACATAGCTTTTAATTGTTGTGCCTCATTACAGCAGGGCTGTCTCCATCCTGTAGATCCGAGTAAGCATGTAAAGGTGTAAACGACTGATATTGAAGTGAGATAAACAGAGACAAAATAAAGCTTACTGACCCACAAAGGTTAACTGAAACCTGCGTCTCCACCCTCTACACCAAATGTAGTCCCAGAATTTTTTGTTTTAATGTTTGTAATAAATGTTCTCCCTAAAACGAAAAGCCTTTAGACTTTGCTTTTTTGGGGGGGTTTTTATAACACAAACTGAAGCCGAAGGAATTCGCACACTTTACACGAGCACCAGTTACATTATAAACAAAAACATTTATTTTTAGGCACTCGGAAATTAAGTAATTTGCCAAAAAGCACAAAATATGGAGCCTCCTGCCAAGATTTAAACGTAAGTTCCCACTTTAAAATTCAGCGGACCCCCCACCCCCCTCTGCTCTATAGAGACCAGTGTTGTACAACGACCTTATAAAGGGAGCCTGGTGTTTCACTGAACTGATGTCAGAGAAGAGAAAAAATAAACTACTTTTTTCACTGCTTTGATATGAGGGCAGTGAATAAGTGGGACTGAAAAGGTGTTCATAATCATTTTTCTAAAGGAGAGTCATACAGATCAATGCTGTCATACATTACGTGCATGTGATTTAACGTTGTGCATGGAAAAGTGTAAAAAATGCAGTTTTTGTGCAAATAAGCAAAGCCTGTCCAAATACCAAAGTGTGGTGCTCAGCTGCGGTCCAAAACACATAGGGGCATATTTACAAGCCCCTTGCGCCACTTTTGCGCCGCCGTTGCGTCACGCAAGTGACGCAGCGGCGACGCAAACCATGCGCCGCGTTGCGCTATATTTACAACGTGACGCATCTAGGGAGATGCGTCACGTAGTAAACCCCTGCGCCACATGAAACCTGCGTCAGGTTTCATGTGGGCGTACCGGCGCAGGGGGCGTTCGGCGCAGGTACGCCTCGGAAAAGTGACGTAGTGAAATCTACAAGATTTCACGCAGTCACTTTTCCGACGCTGGTGTGCCAAATCCTTACGCCTGCTTCAAGCAGGCATAAGGATTGACGCACCATGTTAGGGATAGGGAAGGTTGGAACAGTGCTGGAGTTGCGTCGCGCTTGCGACACGACTTCAGCACTGCGCCAACCTTCCGCCCGGCAGATGCGTCACGCATCTGCTTATCCTTGCGCCACGATGCGCCGCATTGTAAATGCGGCGCATCGGACGTAAAGGGTAAACTTTTCCCTGGCGCATCCCTGCTGATATGCAGGGATGCGCCAGGGAACGTAAATATGCCCCATAGCATGCACTGAATCATGGCCTGAGAACGACAGTATTTTCTGCACTTTTATGGGTGGAAGCAGAGAGACCCCTCAAGAGGAAGAGGTGATGTATACCCAGAGCCACTGGAATAATGCATCAGGGGAGTACCAAATTATGCGGCAGGGTTCGCTAAATTTTGGAGCAACAAAAGGCTAATTATGGGGCGTAAGGCTGAATATTTTGCAATAGTATTGATTCATTATTTTGTTTTTTTACACGTTTCAACTGTCTGTGAAAACGTTTCACCTCATTAGTACAAGTTTAACACCCAAATACAGCAAGAAACAATAGAAACGTGACCAGTCAACCTTTGCAAAAGGCCTTCCACTGCACAGCAACACGTGTTGCTGTGCTTTTTGTAACTTTTGATCCATGTGAGCTCGAAACAATTTTTTTTGTTAAAATCTGAAGATTATGCAGCAGATGATGAATTTTGTGGCAAATCCATAATTATGCTGAAAAAGTAGCGTCCGCAGTAGCTCATAATTCTGGTGGCCCTGTGTGTGGTCTATGATTCGGATGCCTCTTGACAATCGGAAACTGCACTATCCTCTTCTCAGTGTCCATTCAAGCAGCGTGAAGCGGATCTTTCACTGGGTGCACCTGCAATCCTCCTCTTGTCTATGGTATGGGACTAAAGCTTGATGCACAAATCGATCACAGAGTCAATTCCACTTGCACTATGCAATTACACAAGAGCCGTGTACCCCTTCTGCAATACATCAAGTGAGGCTAACACAAAACTGGTGAAAAAAGAATGCAAATTTTGTTTGTACTCGTTTGCTTCAATGTATTTCATGCAATGTGGCACATGGTTTTCCTAATTAAGTCAACTTGAAATGTTTGTTTGCATGTTAGATATGGCACCATTAATGATAATGTTCAAAGCTTGTTGGTGAATAGATATCAATCAGACCCCTTGAATCCTATTTTTAGAGGTAGAGGGAGTATGAGATCAGATGTTGACAGCGCCAAGATACACACTGGCGACCAGGCGCTTTACAAGTTAACATGGTACTTTAAGACAGCTAAGTTCATCCAGCCTGACAATTACCTGCCTACCAGTTAAACTCAGACTCCGAATGGTCTCCAGCTTTACCTCTTCCTTCTTAGTACGCGTATTCCTTTATTTCCATGATATAGACGTCCATAGAGCTAAGACACCCTCCAGCGCACACACACACACACACACAGTAAATAGCGCTATACAAACATACATTCAGCAAAACATTCCTTTTTTAAAAATATTTTTATTGCAAATTTTTAAATTATAAACAGCATCAATCATACATATACAATTCATTCACGTATGAGAATTAATAATTCCATTTTTTACATCCAGGGTTTTCAAAATTAAATTAAATTTTTTCCCAACATACAATTTAAGTAAACTCTCAGAGGGAAGGGAAAGAAAAACAAAAAAATCAGATCAAGTCAAAAAGCTAAGAGTTATCCACAGTTGAGAAAAAATTCTAACAAATATCCTTTACAATAAAATTCTGGCAAACAAATATATTAACAGAGGAAAACGCATACAACAAAAATAAGGTGTCAGTCATTTTTCGAAAATCAAGAACCAGTTTGGATTTGCGATTCCTTCCAATTATAGATAGGGTCCCAGATACGTTTACCCAAAATTTTTCCTCTTTTCCCCCTCCTCTCGTAAATTCCCCTCTCCAGGTTAAACATCGCTAGTAACCTAGCTAGCCAGAGTTGAAAAGTTGGGGCGGCTTGATCAAGCCAGGCTGCAGCAACACATATTCGGAAAACTGCCATAGCAAGAAACAAAAAGCGAAAATGCGAGGCTTGCCCCTGGGTGTTGTCAACCCCAAGTGGAGAGGTGTGGTGCAGCGGCCAGGGCAGCTGACTTCGGAGCACAGGGCTCATCGTTCGATCCCTGGTTCCGGTGGCAGCTCAGCACCATGTGACTCTGGGCAATAGCTCACTTAATTTCCACGACGGCCCCCAGCGCCTTGAGACCCGTAAGGGTGAGTAGTTCATGCTTTACAAATACGGATTTAGATTTTTTTTAGAAGGAGCATTAGGGTTGGGGTTAGCTTAATTTTAATATCCAAGGTGTGTTCACAAAAAGCCGTAATTGAAAATTTTATTGGATCAAGCCGCGGGCAAGTGGAAAACATATGGACTAAATCAGCGTTTAATAGATTGCACCGTGAACACCTAATTCCCACCTGTCCTCCCCACTGTGCTATCTTTGTCGGGGTATAGTAAAGTGAAAAGATCATCTTGTAATGCTGAGCCTGAAGCCCAGCAGAACATAACACTGTCTGCCCCAGCTCTAAAGACTCAGGGAAATTATCCGGATCAATGCCCAGCCTATCTTTCCATTTTTCACCGTGCTTTTCTAAGTCATCATGCTTAAGTGATGTAAGTTCACAATAAATTCCGTTTATATTACAACCCTTGCTGCTTCTTATAGCATCTATGACTTTATTATTACCAAAGCCGTTAAGCCCACCCAGCTTTTTGCCCAGGAAGCTTCTGATCTGGAGATATTTAAAAAAATTCTTAGAGCTTATCCGAATTTGTCCTGGATGTCCTTAAATTGGAGCATTCCCTCAGAGCCCATCAAATCCCCCACTTTCGCAAGGCCACGCCCTGCCCATTCTGCCATAATCTGATCGGAGAACATTTCTGGGATCGTGGGATTGCCATACAGCTGGGTATAAGAGTTCATTCTGCCCAAACCCATCTTCTTCTTAAGGGCAGCCCAGATTTTAAAGGCTGCCAACATAGTTTTAAACTTTGTTCTTTTAAAATAACTCGGCTCACTAAATTTCATGAAGCAGTTCATTGCATCCTCACCTACCAATAACCTATAAACATCTGGCAACCTATCCTCGGCACTTAGATCTACTTATTGCCCACCAAACAGCACCCACATATATTGGAGAGCCGCATCCCAATAATAAAATTTAAAGTCTGGAAGTGCCCAACCGCCTCTTGCAGAAGGCAGTGTCATATAACGGAAGGCTCTCCTTGTTTTGCTATGTGCCCAAACAAATCGATTAACCAGACTTTCTAGTGCAGCAAACCATTGCTTCCCAAATTCTAAAGGAATGGCCCTGAATAAATAGAGTATTTTTGGTAAAAAATACCATTTTAACCACGTTACAGCGGCCGACCAAAGACAAATGTAAATTATGAAATTGATCAAAATTTTTCTTAGCCTTCCGAATTATAGGGTCAATATTTATTGCCACCAGTGCATTCAGATCAGAGGATATAGAAATTCCCAGATAAACCGCTGAGTCTGTCACCCGTGAATCGGAAAGTTTAATCCCCCGGTTAATGACTATCTGGGTCTTCTGTTTATTTAGGGCATACCCAGAGATCCTACCAAATGTTAGAGCAATCTCCTCAACTGCCGCTATTGCTGCTAATGGATTAGGAGTAACTAAGGCGACATCATCGGCGTATGCGAGGACTTTTGTTGCAATACCGTGGTAAATCATTGGCTTAATTTCCTGACAAACCTCTAGGAGCCGAATTAAAGGGTCTATATATATGGCGAATAGCAGGGGTGAGCATGGGCAACCCGGCCGGGTGCCCCGTTTGATCTCAAAGGATATAGTGTATTTCCCATTTATTCTTAAACGAGCTGTTGGTACATTATACATAGCTCAAATGGCTTTAATAAACCCCTGACCAATTCCAAACCATTTCAATGCCTCCCATAAGTAATCCCAGGAGACCCTATCAAAGGCTTTTTCTGCATCCAAAAGCAGCAAAGCCATAGGGTCCCCTGAGAGGTGCTTAATTTGTGCCGGTGCTTTCCGGTGCTCAGCACCAGCACTTATTTCACCGGGCCGGGTCTATGCGATCTTTCTCCTCCACAGTGCTTAATTTGTAAAATATTAGGTGCAGGTGCTCCAATGTTTGGGGGAGGCCACACCCACTTGTCCAGCTCCGCCTACTTCCTCCGGAGGCTCCACCCACTTCCTTTATTGGTTCCACCACATCATCAAGCCTAAGCACATCATAGCCACCTCCTCACATCTTGAGTTCCGCAAGAAGCTGAAGACCTGGCTCTTCACATAAGCACTTCAAGGACCTCCCACCTACACACCTGCCCAAGTGCCTGAATACCCTCTTGGGTGATTAGTGTGCTATACAAATCAATACTACAACATAACATAATGTAACATACGGGAAGCCTATGACAGCAACTTAAAAGTGATCTCAAATAGGAGAATGTGTGCAAATCTCAAAATGCAGCTTTAGGAAAGGTCATTAGAGGACTTGAGGCAGTTTTGCACACTAAAGAGAATGTGCTTGTACTGTGCTGTTTAAAAGAAAGGAAGGGATGAAGGAAGGAATACATTAAAGAAGGCAGCATCAAATGCATGGTGGAAGGGGGTATTGGAGTGAGGAAATAAGTAATGGATGAAAGAAGGAAGAAATAAGAAAATAATGTGAAAAGAAGAAATTAAGGGATCGAAGGAGAAAGGAAATCAATGATGTGATACATTAATAGAAAGAAGAAAGGAAAGGAGGAAGAAACGCAGAAGGAAGGGTTGGGGATAAGAAAGGAAGAAATTAAAGAAGGAGCAGGAAATAAAGAAAGTACGGAATGAATGGAGGAAGAAGGATTAAATGCACCAAGGGACGAAGGATGGGGAATGAATGAGGGTGTAAGGAAGGATGAATGGAATGAGGGTGTAAGGAAGCAAGAAACAAGAGGGGAAAGGAGGCATGGCTGTAGGTGCTAAGGTAGAGAAAAAAGATGGGACAAAGGAAAGAAAGGAGGTCAGGGGAACGGATAAGAGTATGAAAGGTACTGGGTCAATGAGGTACAGAGAGAATAATGGCAGTGCAATATTGCAAAGAAATTGGGGGGAAAAAAAAGATTGATATACATTTGTGTCCTTAACATACCATGTATGTTTGTAAAGCACATATTCACCAAAGGAAGCCTTGACAATGAATTTGAAATGTTGTGCTCCAGCTCAACGGCACACATTTTATCGACCTCATGAAGATGAAAGACTGAGTTGCCACACCAAGATTTAAATTTATGACCCTGAGAACAAACACTGATTCCTGGAGTGGATATAAAAAAATGTGCAAGAAGGAAAAACATAAATGGGGGAGTGATGAAGGAGGAGAGGTCTGAAGGCAAAGATAGATACAGTAGACAAAGAATGTGAAGAGAAGTGAGGAAAGCAGAGATGGGGAGTGCAAGATTGGAGTGGAACAGGATGAGAATGAAAAAAGGAAAGAGGAGAAAGGGAAGAAGACCAGACTGCGGGGAGTGCGTGAAAAGAGAGTGAAAGGGAAAGATGAGAAGGTAAAAAATGAAAAGCAGTTAATGATGGGAGGTGGCGATTGAGAAGAAACGTGGACGTAAGTCAGAAAGTGAAGGAAGAATGGAGAGAAGGGAAGGAGTAAGGTGTGAAGGGTAGGAAGAAAAGCAAATACTGAGGAAAAGCAAGAAAAGAGTACACCTCTGCTCTCTTGGCCTGTCTCATCAATGAATAGCTGTGCTGTCCTAGACACACAATAGCGATTAAGGACACCATATCACTGAGTGGAAAGCTTGGGGGCACAGCATTTGTGCATGCACTGTGAAAGCACGTGCCATTGTTAGTTTTAAGGACTCGTTTTTTCAGAGTGTATGTGAACATGGCGGTCCCCCCACCTCCTCAAGCTTGGTGTATGCGCCCCCAAAAGAGATTGTTGCATCAGGCGTCAGGAATGCTAAAGCGGGCGCTGCCAACACGTTCACTTAGAAACTCAATAATTCATCCACTCACATTGACTTGAGTATTGAAAAATACATCACAAATTAACTCCATGTGAAGATAGAAACAATGTCATATTTTTAAATTACGGCTTCCTTTTACAATTTGTCCACTTCAGGCTTGTTTGCACAGGTCTTCCTGTAGTGTAACCTAAACATTCTATATTTTAACAAGTGTGCACCAAATCATTTGCACAACATGTATGACTCTTTAGTCCTCAAGAGGCAACAGTGGCGGAAGAACAAAAATGTCATATGACTCTTTCAATTTAGCTCCTAAATGATAAATCTTTTTTCAAAACAGTTAACCCTTTCCATCTCATAATAAGCCAATTACATACAGTGTAGTGGGTCAGGGTGGCATTTTACCATAAGTGGATTTAATTAAGGAGACGGACAATGGTTTCCGCAGCATACTATTGCTCATTTTGCTTTTGGACACTTTAATCAACTGGCATGTATGTTTGGATCAATCAGTTTCAGCTGTTGTGTTCATTGATCTAGTAATTGAATTTAATGGAAATTAAAGGACACACTTGCAGAGACAATGCAGCAAGTATGTGAAATTCAAACACACAAATACTTTCCTGCTATTAACTAACCTGCTTCAGCCCACTGCCAACCACATTTTAAATCACAAAGTGCATACACTTGTGATTCTGGATGAGAGTATCGTTTTTAAAAGCTTTCTTTGTTTAGGGTTCTCGTTAGCCAGTCTTTTTAATTTGGTAAAGTAAAAAGCAACTTGTAGATTAGAAACGGCCTTCTTTTCAGGTATCTGCTATTTCTTTCGGCTATTTCTTCTAACAAATGTGGACTTATATCCTACAGCTGAGCTAGTCCAAACTATCTGTCGCAATGAAAACACTACAAAAATGCACAGTCCTCATTTTCAAGGCAAACACACAAATTGCAAAATCAGCAATAGCCCTCCCAGCGCCGAAAATGATTTGCTCCACTTACCTGATCTTTGAGAGATGATGGGCTAGTCACATCGCGTTGCATCACCTTGTGCTGACTGGGTTCAGCATGTCCTGCTATGCCTGCTGCCCAGCTGCTCCTCGTAATGCTGCCAGGTCCTGTGCCACGCAATTAGAGTGCTGGCAGTTACTAAGTGCAGAGCAGCACGTGCACACTGTAGTTAGTTTTGGGCCATGACTACTAAGTTCGAAAGCAGAATTACAGACAGCTCTCCATGTCAGTGCTGATAAAAATGTATGCTACGAGTATGCACTCTTTTTTAATTTCAGAAAGGCAGGGCAGCAAAATAAATCTACAGAGGATTTCATAGCATCCTGCTATCAAAGCCAAACTATGTGACTCAAGCGCAGCTTCTGGTAACCATCGGTCGGATTTCACATGGCAATAAATCTGAAGCGCAGGCCCTCAGCATGAAAGATATAATGTAGACACGAACGGGGTTTGTACCAAAGCCCACTGTCTCTCCATACTCCATATTGTACTATTTTGAAGAACTGATCTCCTGAGGTCTTCCAAACAGTGAAATTGGTGTGCAGTCAGACCAAAGGAGGACCGACCCTCTGCCTTATAAATATTGGTAAGGGGCCCGATAATATGCTAGGGCTGGCTGACTGATGTATATACAAAATGTTTGGGCAAGGGAGCGCCTCCACTATCATCCCTCCCCCACATGTAATTTCATGTTCTGTAAGGGCGAGTTTTACGTCCATGTGACAAGAGCACGTCTCAGAAGGCAGCATAAGATCTTAGTGCTTGTAACTGATTTTTAAATGTACAAGGAGTTGAAGTAGGTTGCACTATTTAGATCCACTTAAATTCCAGCCCAGTTCCCTAGCTCTCTACCTTAGGAGCCTCCTGGCATGCTACTATTTAATTGAAACGACCTTTTCTAAATACACAATTTCTCTCCCTCTGCTTGTTTTTGCTAAAAAATGCTGCATTTTAAAGCGGCCTGTCAGTTTGTTTTACCGATAATGACATTTGTTTATGGGACTGGTTCTTGTGGTGCGGCGGACACATGTGGGCATGGGATTTAGAATGCCTTTCTTTCTGTAATGTCTACTCTGTCGGCATTTTTGTAAAGTGCAAATTACACCATACCTGGAAATACTTGCTGTGGAATTGTGCAGAAATGTTTATTAAATTGGTTCACTAGCAGAAACGTTGAAGTGGTATATCACACATACTGACGAGATTAATAATGTGCGTGCAATGCGGAGTGGATTCAGATGTAATAGTGCAGAACACACACACCAACTGCCTCGCTTCTCCTTTGAAAGTTACTGTGTCAGGCACAGCGGTGCTCATAACGTTTGGAGCCTGTGGCCGTTCTGCTGTGCCGGCTCGGAGCGTGTCACACATGGCCCTCTGTCAGGAGAGCTCCGTTAACCAGTGGGAGGCTGAACAAAGCGGAGCAGTGGGACGTTTCAAACGTGGAAAGTTTGTGCAACTGCAGAAACCATCCAGGAAGCAGTACGGCGACACCGTGTCCAGTGTTTGCGAACGCCGACAGAACACCGGTAACAAGCTAAAACGTGCAAAGCGCAGTGAAGCCGTGAGCAGCTACACAAAGCACACGAAGGAAAAGGAAGCGGCGGCGGATTACCTTCAGCTGCACAATTCCAGCCTGCCTTGCCCAGTTCAGCAAAAAGCCCGCCCTCGCAGTTCCCCAACGGAAATGAAAACATGAGGAAGAGCAGGAATTAATTTTTAATAATTACCGGGCCATCAGCTGGAGGAGAAAGATCGCATAGACCCGGCCCGGTGAAATAAGTGCCGGTGCTGAGCACCGGAAAGCACCAGCACAAATTAAGCACTGCTCCTCCAGCAGATGGCCTGGTAATTATTAAAAATTAATTCCTGCTCTTCCTCTGTTGCTGCCTGGTATGTCCTCTTACGAAGGCCCACCTGGGTCCAGGCATGTTAAAAGATCGACATCATGACGTTCATCACGTTAGTGATGTCACATCAGCAAATCGTGCCTGCCTTCCACGAAGCGATACCAAAGGGGATGATGGCCGGAGAGTTAGAGCAAATCAAACACTCACCCCCAGTCAACTGATCTGGGTTTAATCCATCATCATTCTTTAGCTCACTCCACCACCCCAGTTCAGACATGGCCATATGCAAATCAGTCTGACCCTGTGCCTCATGGGAACAGTCCAGCCCGAACTGCCAAGCCATGTCTTCCCTGGTCCGGAAACAAGCATCCTGGGACCGGTTTTGGGTTCATAACCCTCATCAGCCAGGCTATCTTGAATCCAGTGGCAAAGTGAGCAAGGGACCCACGTCTGGGCATACCCTGCCAACTTAGGGCGAACAAACACGCACCCCCAGTCAACTGATCTGGGTTTAATCCATCATCATTCTTATGTCACTCCACCACCCCAGTTCCGACATGGCCATATGCAAATCAGTCTGACCCTGTGCCTCATGGGAACAGTCCAGCCCGAACTGCCAAGCCATGTCTTCCCTGGACCGGAAACAAGCATCCTGGGACCGGTTTCGGGTTCATAACCCTCATCAGCCAGGCTATCTTGAATCCAGTGGCAAAGTGAGCAAGGGACCCACGTCTGGGCATACCCTGCCAACTTAGGGCGAAAAAAGCGATACCAAAGGGGATGATGGCCGGAGCGTTAGAGCAAATCAAACACTCACCCCCAGTCAACTGATCTGGGTTTAATCCATCATCATTCTTTAGCTCACTCCACCACCCCAGTTCAGACATGGCCATATGCAAATCAGTCTGACCCTGTGCCTCATGGGAACAGTCCAGCCCGAACTGCCAAGCCATGTCTTCCCTGAACCGGAAACAAGCATCCTGGGACCGGTTTCGGGTTCATAACCCTCATCAGCCATTAATTTTTAATAATTACCGGGCCATCTGCTGGAGGAGCAGTGCTTAATTTGTGCTGGTGCTTTCCGGTGCTCAGCACCGGCACTTATTTCACCGGGCCGGGTCTATGCGATCTTTCTCCTCCAGCAGATGGCCCGGTAATTATTAAAAATTAATTCCTGCTCTTCCTCTGTTGCTGCCTGGTATGTCCTCTTACGAAGGCCCACCCGGGTCCAGGCATGTTAAAAGATCGACATCATGACGTTCATCACGTTAGTGATGTCACGTCAGCAAATCGTGCCTGCCTTCCACGAAGAACATGTTTTCATTTCCGTTGGGGAACTGCGAGGGCGGGCTTTTTGCTGAACTGGGCAAGGCAGGCTGGAATTGTGCAGCTGAAGGTAATCCGCCGCCGCTTCCTTTTCCTTCGTGTGTTTTGTGTCGCTGCTCACGGCTTCGCAGCGCTTTGCACGTTTTAGCTTGTGACCGGTGTTCTGTCGGCGTTTGCAAACACTGGACACGGTATCGCCGTACTGCTTCCTGGATGGTTTCTGCAGTTGCACAAACTTTCCACGTTTGAAACGTCCCACTGCTCCGCTTTGTTCAGCCTCCCACTGGTTAACGGAGCTCTCCTGACAGAGGGCCATGTGTGACACGCTCCGAGCCGGCACAGCAGAACGGCCACAGGCTCCAAACGTTATGAGCACCGCTGTGCCTGACACAGTAACTTTCAAAGGAGAAGCGAGGCAGTTGGTGTGTGTGTTCTGCACTATTACATCTGAATCCACTCCGCATTGCACGCACATTATTAATCTCGTCAGTATGTGTGATATACCACTTCAACGTTTCTGCTAGTGAACCAATTTAATAAACATTTCTGCACAATTCCACAGCAAGTATTTCCAGGTATGGTGTAATTTGCACTTTACAAAAAATGCCGACAGAGTAGACATTACAGAAAGAAAGGCATTCTAAATCCCATGCCCACATGTGTCCGCCGCACCACAAGAACCAGTCCCATAAACAAATGTCATTATCGGTAAAACAAACTGACAGGCCGCTTTAAAATGCAGCATTTTTGAGCAAAAACAAGCAGAGGGAGAGAAATTGTGTATTTAGAAAAGGTTGTTTCAATTAAATAGTAGCATGCCAGGAGGCTCCTAAGGTAGAGAGCTAGGGAACTGGGCTGGAATTTAAGTGGATCTAAATAGTGCACCCTACTTCAACTCCTTGTACATTTAAAAATCAGTTACAAGCACTAAGATCTTATGCTGCCTTCTGAGACGTGCTCTTGTCACATGGACGTAAAACTCGCCCTTACAGAACATGAAATTACATGTGGGGGAGGGATGATAGTGGAGGCGCTCCCTTGCCCAAACATTTTGTATATACATCAGTCAGCCAGCCCTAGCATATTATCGGGCCCCTTACCAATATTTATAAGGCAGGGGGTCGGTCCTCCTTTGGTCTGACTGCACACCAATTTCACTGTTTGGAAGACCTCAGGAGATCAGTTCTTCAAAATAGTACAATATGGAGTATGGAGAGACAGTGGGCTTTGGTACAAACCCCGTTCGTGTCTACATTATATCTTTCATGCTGAGGGCCTGCGCTTCAGATTTATTGCCATGTGAAATCCGACCGATGGTTACCAGAAGCTGCGCTTGAGTCACATAGTTTGGGTTTGATAGCAGGATGCTATGAAATCCTCTGTAGATTTATTTTGCTGCCCTGCCTTTCTGAAATTAAAAAAGAGTGCATACTCGTAGCATACATTTTTATCAGCACTGACATGGAGAGCTGTCTGTAATTCTGCTTTCGAACTTAGTAGTCATGGCCCAAAACTAACTACAGTGTGCACGTGCTGCTCTGCACTTAGTAACTGCCAGCACTCTAATTGCGTGGCACAGGACCTGGCAGCATTACGAGGAGCAGCTGGGCAGCAGGCATAGCAGGACATGCTGAACCCAGTCAGCACAAGGTGATGCAACACGATGTGACTAGCCCATCATCTCTCAAAGATCAGGTAAGTGGAGCAAATCATTTTCGGCGCTGGGAGGGCTTTTGCTGATTTTGCAATTTGTGTGTTTGCCTTGAAAATGAGGACTGTGCATTCTTGTAGTGTTTTCATTGCGACAGATAGTTTGGACTAGCTCAGCTGTAGGATATAAGTCCACATTTGTTAGAAGAAATAGCCGAAAGAAATAGCAGATACCTGAAAAGAAGGCCGTTTCTAATCTACAAGTTGCTTTTGACTTTACCAAATTAAAAAGACTGGCTAACGAGAACCCTGAACAAAGAAAGCTTTTAAAAACGATACTCTCATCCAGAATCACAAGTGTATGCACTTTGTGATTTAAAATGTGGTTGGCAGTGGGCTGAAGCAGGTTAGTTAATAGCAGGAAAGTATTTGTGTGTTTGAATTTCACATACTTGTTGCATTGTCTCTGCAAGTGTGTCCTTTAATTTCCATTAAATTCAATTACTAGATCAATGAACACAACAGCTGAAACAGGTTGTATCCAAACATACATGCCGGTTGATTAAAGTGTCCAAAAGCAAAATGAGCAATAGTATGCTGCGGAAACCATTGTCCGTCTCCTTAATTAAATCCACTTATGGTAAAATGCCACCCTGACCCACTACACTGTATGTAATTGGCTTATTATGAGATGGAAAGGGTTAACTGTTTTGAAAAAGATTTATCATTTAGGAGCTAAATTGAAAGAGTCATATGACATTTTTGTTCTTCCACCACTGTTGCCTCTTGAGGACTAAAGAGTCATACATGTTGTGCAAATGATTTGGTGCACACTTGTTAAAATATAGAATGTTTAGGTTACACTACAGGAAGACCTGTGCAAACAAGCCTAAAGTGGACAAATTGTAGAAGGAAGCCGTAATTTAAAAATATGACATTGTTTCTATCTTCACATGGAGTTAATTTGTGATGTATTTTTCCTTCTGTGCCCCCGCTGCCCCACTGTACTGTGCCTGTATTTGTGTTGATTTCGCCCCGTTTTTCCTTCTGTGCCCCCGCTGCCCCCACTGTACTGTGCCTGTATTTGTGTTGATTTTGCCCCGTTTTTCCTTCTGTGCCCCCGCTGCCCCCACTGTACTGTGCCTGTATTTGTGTTGATTTTGCCCCGTTTTTCCTTCTGTGCCCCCGCTGCCCCCACTGTACTGTGCCTGTATTTGTGTTGATTTCGCCCCGTTTTTCCTTCTGTGCCCCCGCTGCCCCCACTGTACTGTGCCTGTATTTGTGTTGATTTCTCCCCGTTTTCCTTCTGTGCCCCCGCTGCCCCCACTGTACTGTGCCTGTATTTGTGTTGATTTCGCCCCGTTTTTCCTTCTGTGCCCCCGCTGCCCCCACTGTACTGTGCCTGTATTTGTGTTGATTTCGCCCCGTTTTTCCTTCTGTGCCCCCGCTGCCCCCACTGTACTGTGCCTGTATTTGTGTTGATTTCGCCCCGTTTTTCCTTCTGTGCCCCCGCTGCCCCCACTGTACTGTGCCTGTATTTGTGTTGATTTCGCCCGTTTTTCCTTCTGTGCCCCCACTGCCTCTCGCCATTCCCGCCGCTGCGCCCCTGCGGCCCCGCCCCCTGACTGCCCATTCGCTGCCCCTGCCTCCCGCCTCCCAGCTGCTCCTCCCTCCCACCTCCCCATAAATGGCGGCCGCTGCGCGGTGAGGTGAGCGACCCTTGACCTTGCCAGGTAGGTCGCTCCCCCACCACACAGCTCCGCCTGTGTTGTCCGCCCGCTGCTGCTGCTGGTAAGATCGCCCCTCCGCTTGTGGCCTCGGTGCCCGTATTTCTTTGCTTCTGTCTCCCCATTTTCCCTTCTGTGCCCCTCGCTGCCCCATTGTACTGTGCCCGTATTCCTGTTTTCTTTTCCCTCCTTTTTCCCTTCTGTATCCCTCGCTGCCCCATTGTACTGTGCCCGTATTTCTGTTGATTTTTCTCCCCGTTTTTCCTTCTGTGCCCCCGCTGCCCCACTGTACTGTGCCTGTATTTGTGTTGATTTCGCCCGTTTTTCCTTCTGTGCCCCCGCTGCCCCCACTGTACTGTGCCTGTATTTGTGTCGATTTTCTCCCCGTTTTTCCTTCTGTGCCCCCGCTGCCCCACTGTACTGTGCCTGTATTTGTGTTGATTTCGCCCCGTTTTTCCTTCTGTGCCCACGCTGCCCCCACTGTACTGTGCCTGTATTTGTGTTGATTTCGCCCCGTTTTTCCTTCTGTGCCCCCGCTGCCCCCACTGTACTGTGCCTGTATTTGTGTTGATTTTTCTCCCCGTTTTTCCTTCTGTGCCCCCGCTGCCCCACTGTACTGTGCCTGTATTTGTGTTGATTTCGCCCCGGTTTTCCTTCTGTGCCCCCGCTGCCCCCACTGTACTGTGCCTGTATTTGTGTTGATTTCGCCCCGTTTTTCCTTCTGTGCCCCCGCTGCCCCCACTGTACTGTGCCTGTATTTGTGTTGATTTCGCCCCGTTTTTCCTTCTGTGCCCCCGCTGCCCCCACTGTACTGTGCCTGTATTTGTGTTGATTTCGCCCCGTTTCTCCTTCTGTGCCCCCGCTGCCCCCACTGTACTGTGCCTGTATTTGTGTTGATTTTGCCCCGTTTTTCCTTCTGTGCCCCCGCTGCCCCCACTGTACTGTGCCTGTATTTGTGTTGATTTCGCCCCGTTTTTCCTTCTGTGCCCCCGCTGTACTGTGCCTGTATTTGTGTTGATTTCGCCCCGTTTTTCCTTCTGTGCCCCCGCTGCCTCTCGCCATTCCCGCCGCTGCGCCCCCTGCGGCCTCGCCCCCCTGACTGCCCATTCGCTGCCCCTGCCTCCCGCCTCCCAGCTGCTCCTCCCTCCCCATAAATGGCGGCCGCTGCGCGGTGAGGTGAGCGACCCTTGACCTTGCCAGGTAGGTCGCTCCCCCACCACACAGCTCCGCCTGTGTTGTCTGCCCGCTGCTGCTGCTGGTAAGATCGCCCCTCCGCTTGTGGCCTCGGTGCCCGTATTTCTTTGCTTCTGTCTCCCCATTTTCCCTTCTGTGCCCCTCGCTGCCCCATTGTACTGTGCCCGTATTCCTGTTTTCTTTTCCCTCCTTTTTCCCTTCTGTACCCCTCGCTGCCCCATTGTACTGTGCCCATATTTCTGTTGATTTTTCTCCCCGTTTCTCCTTCTGTGCCCCCGCTGCCCCACTGTACTGTGCCTGTATTTGTGTTGATTTCGCCCCGTTTTTCCTTCTGTGCCCCCACTGCCCCCACTGTACTGTGCCTGTATTTGTGTTGATTTCGCCCCGTTTTTCCTTCTGTGCCCCCGCTGCCCCCACTGTACTGTGCCTGTATTTGTGTTGATTTTTCTCCCCGTTTTTCCTTCTGTGCCCCCGCTGCCCCCACTGTACTGTGCCTGTATTTGTGTTGATTTCGCCCCGTTTTTCCTTCTGTGCCCCCGCTGCCCCCACTGTACTGTGCCTGTATTTGTGTTGATTTCGCCCCGTTTTTCCTTCTGTGCCCCCGCTGCCCCCACTGTACTGTGCCTGTATTTGTGTTGATTTCGCCCCGTTTTTCCTTCTGTGCCCCCGCTGCCCCCACTGTACTGTGCCTGTATTTGTGTTGATTTTTCTCCCCGTTTTTCCTTCTGTGCCCCCGCTGCCCCCACTGTACTGTGCCTGTATTTGTGTTGATTTCGCCCCATTTTTCCTTCTGTGCCCCGCTGCCTCTCGCCATTCCCGCCGCTGCGCCCCCTGCGGCCCCGCCCCCCTGACTGCCCATTCGCTGCCTCCCGCCTCCCAGCTGCTCCTCCCTCCCACCTCCCCATAAATGGCGGCCGCTGCGCGGCCGCGCCGCTGGCGCGTTGAAGGCGCGCCTAAGGCAAGCCCGTCTGCGCCCGTCCGCGACTGGACCGCGCCCAGCGCCAGAACCCCTGGACCGCGCGCCCCCCGCCCCAGCCACGAGGACCGACGCCGATACGATGCCACCACACTCCACGTTCTCAACCCCGGACGGACGCACAACTGCTTCAAGGCCGCCCCGAATCGCACCCATGGTCCCTTCACCTGCCGGAACTGCAGCTACACCAGCCTCAGAGCCACCGAGGCGCCCGCCAAGAAGGACCTCAACCACCTCCGGTGCATCCTGCTGAACACCCGCTCCGCCCGCAAACACGCCGTCGAGCTCTGGGACCTGCTCGACACATCATCACCAGACGTCGCCTTCCTGACAGAGACCTGGATGAACGACTCCTCCGCCCCGACATCGCCATAGCCATCCCAGACGGCTATAAGATCACCCGCAGAGACCGCATCAACGCAGTAGGAGGAGGAATCGCCATCGTCCACAAGAACACCATCAGGGTCTCGACCAGCACCGACGACACTCTCAGCACCGCCGAACACATGCACTTCCAGATCCACACGGACCCCAACACCACCCTTAGAGGCACCCTTGTCTACAGACCCCCTGGGCCCCGACCCCAGTTCAGCGACTCCATCGCCGACTTCATCAGCACGCACGCCCTGACCTCTACCGACTACATCCTCCTCGGAGACCTGAACTTTCACCTGGAGAACAACAACGACAGCAACTCCACCACCCTGATCGACAGCCTCGCCAACCTCGGTCTGAGCCAGCTCGTCACAACACTGACCCACTCCGCCGGCCACACGCTTGACCCCATCTTCTCCTCAAGCTCCCACGTCTCCTTCAGCCACACCACGGAACTCCTCTGGACCGACCACCGCTGCATCCATTTCACCTTCCAGAAACCCACCACACACCACCGCACCCAACAGATCCCACGCCGCTGCTGGAGCAAAGCCACCGAAGACCAACTCCGGGCAACCCTCGCTCTCAACCCACCCTCCGACCCATCCAACACCGACGACGCTGCCTGCAACCTCAGACGATGGATGGACGACTGTGCCAACACCCTCGCCCCGCTGAAAAAGCTCACCTACAGCGACACCACCAAAAGAGCCAGCTGGTTCACCTTGGAACTCCTAGCTTCCAAGCGCACCTGCCGGAAACTAGAGAAGAAATGGCACAGCGATAAGACACCGGACAGCCACACAGCCCACAAAGACGCCATCCGTAACCACCGCCACCTCATCAGGTCCGCCAAGAGAATCTCCTTCAAAGACCGCCTCGACAACAACACACACAACAGCAAGGAGCTTTTCAACATCGTGAAGGAACTCTCCAATCCCAGCTCCAACACCAACGACATCCCGCCGTCGCAACCCCTGTGCGATTCCCTCGCCACCTTCTTTCACCGCAAGATCGCCGACATCCACGACAGCTTCGACACCCAGACAACCCCAACTAAGATCGACCCGCCACACACCATCGACCACGACCCCCTGCCAGCCTGGGCCAGCGTGAACATCGAGGACACCATCAAGACCATGAGCACAATACACTCCGGCTCCCCGTCAGACCCTTTCCCGCACCACATCTTCAGCAAAGCCAGCAGCTCCATCGCACCCCACCTGTGCAACATCATCAACCTCTCCTTCGAGACCGCGACCTTCCCAGAGAGCTGGAAACACCCAGAGATCAACGCCCTACTCAAAAAACCCAAGGCGGACCCGAGAGACCTCAAGAACTTCCGGCCCATCTCTCTGCTTCCGTTCCCAGCCAAGGTCATCGAGAAGATCGTCAACAAACAGCTAACCCGATACCTCGAAGAAAACAGCATCCTGGACCCATCCCAATCAGGGTTCCGCAGCAACCACAGCACTGAGACTGCCCTCATCGCCGCCACCGACGACATCAGGATCCTGCTGGACAATGGTGAGACCGCAGCCCTCATCCTGTTGGACCTCTCCGCCGCCTTCGACACTGTCTGCCACCGCACTCTACGCGCACGCCTCCATGACGCAGGGATCCGAGACAAGGCCCTGGAATGGACCACCTCCTTCCTCGACGGCAGAACCCAGAGAGTCCGCCTCCCACCCTTCCGATCCGAAGCCTCCGAGATCATCTGCGGCGTACCCCAGGGATCGTCCCTCAGCCCAACACTGTTCAACATCTACATGGCCCCGCTCGCACGCATCGCCAGACAACACGACCTCAACATTATCTCCTACGCCGACGACACTCACTGATCCTCTCCCTCACCAAGGACCCCCTCGCCGCCAAAGCCAAACTCCATGAAGGAATGAAGGCCGTCGCCGATTGGATGAAGATCAGCCGACTAAAGCTGAACACGGACAAAACGGAGGTCCTCATCCTCGGCTCCAACACCTCAGCCTGGGACGACTCCTGGTGGCCAACGACGCTGGGAGCAGCCCCGACACCCACCGACCACGCACGCAACCTGGGAGTCATCCTCGACTCAACGCTCTCCATGACCAAGCAAGTCAACGCAGTCTCCTCCTCCTGCTTCAACACCCTCCGCATGCTTCGCAAGATCTACAGGTGGATCCCGACAGACACAAGAAGAACAGTCACCCAGGCCCTCGTCAGTAGCAGACTGGACTATGGGAACGCCCTCTACGCGGGAGCCCCGGCCAAGCTCATCAAGCGACTGCAACGCATACAAAACGCCTCCGCACGACTGATCCTCGACGTACCACGCCACAGCCACATCACCCCCCACTTGAGGAACCTGCACTGGCTCCCCGTCGACAGGAGGATCACCTTCAAACTCCTCACCCACGCACACAAGGCACTCCACAAAACTGGCCCAGCCTACCTCAACAGACGGCTCCTCTTCTACGTCCCCAACCGCCGGCTCCGCTCCGCCGACCTCTCCCTCGCCACCGTCCCCCGCATTCGAAGAACAACCACCGGCGGCAGATCCTTCTCACACCTCGCCGCCAAGACCTGGAACACCCTTCCACTAAGCCTACGAAAGACCCAAGACCTGCTGACCTTCAGGAGGCTACTCAAGACCTGGCTGTTCGACCAGTAGCAGCATCCCCCCCCCTTCCCTCTCCCCAGCGCCTTGAGACCCTCGCGGGTAAGTAGTGCGCTCTACAAATTCTGTGATTGATTGAATACTCAAGTCAATGTGAGTGGATGAATTATTGAGTTTCTAAGTGAACGTGTTGGCAGCGCCCGCTTTAGCATTCCTGGCGCCTGATGCAACAATATCTTTTGGGGGCGCGTACACCAAGCTTGAGGAGGTGGGGGGACCGCCATGTTCACATACACTCTGAAAAAACGAGTCCTTAAAACTAACAATGGCACGTGCTTTCACAGTGCATGCACAAATGGTGTGCCCCCAAGCTTTCCACTCAGTGATATGGTGTCCTTAATCGCTATTGTGTGTCTAGGACAGCACAGCTATTCATTGATGAGACAGGCCAAGAGAGCAGAGGTGTACTCTTTTCTTGCTTTTCCTCAGTATTTGCTTTTCTTCCTACCCTTCACACCTTACTCCTTCCCTTCTCTCCATTCTTCCTTCACTTTCTGCCTTACGTCCACGTTTCTTCTCAATCGCCACCTCCCATCATTAACTGCTTTTCATTTTTTACCTTCTCATCTTTCCCTTTCACTCTCTTTTCACGCACTCCCCGCAGTCTGGTCTTCTTCCCTTTCTCCTCTTTCCTTTTTTCATTCTCATCCTGTTCCACTACAATCTTGCACTCCCCATCTCTGCTTTCCTCACTTCTCTTCACATTCTTTGTCTACTGTATCTATCTTTGCCTTCAGACCTCTCCTCCTTCATCACTCCCCCTTTTATGTTTTTCCTTCTTGCACATTTTTTTATATCCACTCCAGGAATCAGTGTTTGTTCTCAGGGTCATAAATTTAAATCTTGGTGTGGCAACTCAGTCTTTCATCTTCACGAGGTCGATAAAATGTGTGCCGTTGAGCTGGAGCACAACATTTCAAATTCATTGTCAAGGCTTCCTTTGGTGAATATGTGCTTTACAAACATACATGGTATGTTAAGGACACAAATGTATATCAATCTTTTTTTTTCCCCCCAATTTCTTTGCAATATTGCACTGCCATTATTCTCTCTGTACCTCATTGACCCAGTACCTTTCATACTCTTATCCGTTCCCCTGACCTCCTTTCTTTCCTTTGTCCCATCTTTTTTCTCTCCCTCAGCACCTCCAGCCATGCCTCCTTTCCCCTCTTGTTTCTTGCTTCCTTACACCCTCATTCCATTCATCCTTCCTTACACCCTCATTCATTCCCCATCCTTCGTCCCTTGGTGCATTTAATCCTTCTTCCTCCATTCATTCCGTACTTTCTTTTTTTCCTGCTCCTTCTTTAATTTCTTCCTTTCTTATCCCCAACCCTTCCTTCTGCGTTTCTTCCTCCTTTCCTTTATTCTTTCTATTAATGTATCACATCATTGATTTCCTTTCTCCTTCGATCCCTTAATTTCTTCTTTTCACATTATTTTCTTATTTCTTCCTTCTTTCATCCATTACTTATTTCCTCACTCCAGTACCCCCTTCCACCATGCATTTGATGCTGCCTTCTTTAATGTATTCCTTCCTTCATCCCTTCCTTTCTTTTAAACAGCACAGTACAAGCACATTCTCTTTAGTGTGCAAAACTGCCTCAAGTCCTCTAATGACCTTTCCTAAAGCTGCATTTTGAGATTTGCACTCATTCTCCTATTTGAGATCACTTTTAAGTTGCTGTCATAGGCTTCCCGTATGTTACATTATGTTATGTTGTAGTATTGATTTGTATAGCACACTAATCACCCAAGAGGGTATTCAGGCACTTGGGCAGGTGTGTAGGTGGGAGGTCCTCGAAGTGCTTATGTGAAGAGCCAGGTCTTCAGCTTCTTGCGGAACTCAAGATGTGAGGAGGTGGCTATGATGTGTTTAGGCTTGATGATGTGGTGGAACCAATAAAGGAAGTGGGTGGAGCCTCCGGAGGAAGTAGGCGGAGCAGGACAAGTGGGTGTGGCCTCCCCCAAAAATTTGAGCACCTGCACCTAATATTTTACAAATTAAGCACTGCCCCTGAGACTTCTACTGCATCAAACAGAGTTATTACACGTCGCGTATGCTGGGTAGTACCCCTCCCAGGTATGAACCCGTGCTGACACGGGTGGATGGTTTTGGCTATAATATTGTTTAATCTGGTCGCCAAGGCTTTTGAAAAAATCTTAGCATCGCTATTTATAAGCATAATTGGCCGGTATGATCCAGGCTCCCGGGGCGGCTTACCTTTTTTAAAAAATATTATAATATCAGCGCCTGCCCAAGTAGCGGGAACCGACCTCCCTGATTGTGCACAGTGTATCGTTTTAACCAGGTCGGGTCCGATTTCATACAGAAAGACCTTATAAAACTCCAACGGAATCTGCTCAGGTCCGGTGGCCTTGCCAGAAGGGAGATTTCTCAGCGCACCATAAATCTCATCCTGCGTCAGAATTACCTCCAGCTTTTCACTATCCTCAGTTTCAATGCTCTGCAAAGGTATGCTATTGAGATAATCCTGAGATAAATTCTGCGAATCCTGAGATTCCTCCCCGTATAGTCGATGAAAGAATTGCCAAAACACTTCCTGGATCCCAGAGGGATCTGTGACTAAATTCCTGATGAATGTATACAAGATAGATCAGAGGAGATGTGTTTTAGAAGGTAAGTTATCAAGGACTGTTTATAACATGCTTCCTGGTTTTTTATACATGACAACATGCATTGCTTCATACAATCGTAAGCTGGATATGTAACCCTTGAAATACATCACTGGAAAGAACTGGAACATTTTGACCGGTTCTTTCAAACATTTGTTTTAGTGGTCTCAGCGAGTGACATTTTGCAAACGAATGGAACGGGTGTATACAGCTAGTTGATATCCTTTCGAACATCTGTGAGTGCAGTGGAATATTAATTGTATAGAATATACTTGGGTGGCGTAATTTTGTTGACTCGCTTCTGTGACAGGCTAGGCAGGGGCGAAGCAAGGCCAGCAGAGTGCATGGTCATGTGCCCAGGAGACGCACTTGCCTACCAGCTCTGTGATGGAAATATATTCTTAATACAGTAGTGGGCTCGCACAAGAACTCAAAGGAAACCATGTTAATATGAAGCCTAATTAGAACATTGGAATGTGGAGCACTCCATTGAAGACAATGGAGTGCTCCTACGGGCCGGAAAAGGTCCGCAAAGCAACATTCCAATGTTGTTTTCACAAAGGCCTCTCGGAGCCCGAGGGGATTTAAACCCCCTCGAACTCCGAGAGGCCTTTGTTTTATTTGTTAGAACATTCTGCCCTCTAGTGGCAGAAAGGTCTTATAGCCTTATAGCCCTTCGTAGCTGGGCTATACCGTCTATTAAAGTCCTGCTCCCTTGTTAAAGTCCCTCGCCTTCGGCTCGGGCCTTTAACGCTGGTGCGGGCCTTTAATAGCCGGTATAGCCCGCTATGGCGGGCTATAAGGCTATAGTAAAAAGGCTTACAAACAATTTTTGAAGCTTCAAGAAGGCTGATGGAGACCACTTCTTCCTGAAAAAGACACACAACCGATGGCAGATAAGACACAATAGCTCTGAGCACTTCCTGTCACATTTTACAGAACTGAGAAAAAATGTCAAGTATTGAAAACTAAGGCTGGGTTCTGTGGGGCAGAGAGCAATAGCAATTACCCGATTTACTAATGCAAAATTCATCGCTCCATAAACATACAAATAAACAGAAGCAACCTCACTGAAGACAATGTCGTCTCGTGGCTCTACAGATTGACCGATACTAATGTGCAGTGCTGGCCACAGTATAAATAAGGCCAACAAGTACAAAGCACGGTGAGTCAACACAGAGGGATATTCAAGAGGAAGTGAGGAATGACTCCGTTGCAGCTCCTCGAGGAACTGAGCCAGGGACCAGCTCCGAGAACAGCTGTAAGGACGTGGGGACTCCACTTTCAGACTCTTATGCTGTACAAGGAAGCAGCTGAGTAAAATCAGTATGGTGAAATAAGGAAGGGAACAAAGCGTAGAGGGAAAAGAAAACATTTTGGGAGGCTGAGAGAACAAAACGCAAGGAGGTTCCCTCAGTCCACCAATGAGGCCATGAAAGCGAGGAAGTGAGCCAGAGACAGGCAAAGGGCTTAGAGTTGTACAAATGAAAGCTGTCAAGAGAACTCTGCAGAAGAAAGGATTTTAGGATAGAAAGCACACTGGTGGGAAGTGGGTATGACCAGGCCCACTGAAATTATGCGATTGTGATAATAAAGAAATACTATTACGAAATGCGCCGCATTATGCCACATAATTTACCGTTAATTGCCACATAATTTACCTTTAATTGCTGCATAATTTACTCAATCCTGCCGCATAATTTGGCCCTCTACTGCTGCATAATTCAAGTGGCCATGGGTATGACTCGGGAACCCAAAGAATGGGAAAGAGAAGGGATTTTATGATAGAAAGTACATTGGTGAGAATCGGGTATGACTCTGGCAAAAAATGAATTAAAGAAAGGAAGTATAAAAGAGTTAAGAGCTCATTGTAGGGAGTTGGACACAGCTGATAATAAAGGACTCTGGGGCAAGTAAAGAAACATTAAGGGAGGAAACGACCCAATAACATGGAAACAGCCCGCACAGGAAGGTAGAGAGCCAAACTAGGACCTGTAAAATGACTCGATGGGCCCCAAAATATATCTTCGTAGGGAGCAAGGAACCCAACATGTGGGAGATGCTTGTGGGTAGAGACTCTATGGCAACTGAAGAACTCATCGGAGAGAAGGGAGAGTTAAAGTAGTCTAATGGAAGAAAGAACCATGGGGAGTTAAGTTCACATTAACGATAAGGGTGACATTTGGACAGGTGATGGGCTGCATCGAACGGGCACACATCACACTAAAGAGAGGGGTACTTCTAGGATAGGAAAGGGGTCATGGAGAGTAAATGACCCTTCGTAGAAAAAAGTTCTGCAGAGCGGACAAGAGCCCCTGGTAGTTAAAGAGCCATGGCAAACAGTGAACTTATAACAAAGAGCGACTAAATACCAGAGAGTGACCTAACATGGGGTGGGGGGGTCACCAATAACAACAACAACAACATGTTACCGGCAGAGAAGAGAGCAGACGCAAAAGGAGGGTCTAACGGACAGTGGTAAGGACCGTCGCTAGCAAATGGGGGGATAGCAGATAGGAAAAAAGGTTGCTGACAAAGCACATGTCACTGTAAAAAGTGGAAAGTCCGCTGACAGAGAGTTAACCGTCAAGAGTGAAGAGTCACACCAAACAAGCATTTGCAATACAATAGATGTCACATTTACGAGAGTTTAAGCTTTGTCATTTACAATGGCAATAGCTCAAACTCTTCTAAAAGCAAGACCTCGGCCGCCATTGTCCCGGGCAGCTTGAAAGTGTAAAGCGGGCATGGCGGAGCCATAACCAGAGCAGCGCTTCCGCGCTGGCTCCGGCTCGACCTAAAATCCCAAAACATAACACATGTGTATTTGTAAAGCGCACATTCACCCATAGGTCTCTTGGCGCTGAATAACAGATGTTTATTGTTACCCAACTCAATGGTACTCATTTTATCGACCTCAGATGGATGAACGGCTCAGTGGACCCACCGGGATTTGAACCTGTGACCATGAGGTCGAACACAGGCCCCTGCAGTGGATGCATTAGTCCACTGAGCCACCAGACCCGACTGATTCCCCACGAGTTACAGCAGCACAGTACTGTTACTGAGCACGCACACATAAACAATTCCCGTAGTTTCAGATATTATGTCCCATAAAACGAGACTGTCCTTTACTTATTATTTGAAGGTGTCATTTTTGTAGGCAAAAAGAAATCCAAACGTGGGATAACAAATATTTGGCTAAAAACTAAAACCGTTGGCACCCTGCCAAATCCAGAGTCTCAAAATCGGCACTTACCTAGCCTCCCGCAGTCTAAAATCTTTAGAAGATCCGAGCGTTTGATTCTGCCTCGCTTCCGGATCTGAGCAGCTTTAAACACCGACGGCAGGGAAAGAAAATGGGAGAGCTCGTTTCTCGTGACTGGCAGTTAATTGGAAAACGTAACATTCGCTCCGGAAGAAATTATACCGGAAGTTATCGCCCCAGTTCCGTTACCAGTGAACGGAGTGCTGTTGAAATAAGTTCAGTGCGAACATTACAGTGAATTTATCGCTACTAGAGCTGTTCTTAAGAACTGGATACATGGTTGTAGACGTCCTGTTTTGTGACTGCACTTTTTTGTAAAACGCGCTGGTTCTAAATTGAGACGCAAAGTGTGCGTGTACTATTTCAATGTCCTAAGTATATACATTGTGCTTTTGGTAAATGATTTGGCACCCTCTCAGGATAGTGTGTCCCCTGCTCTACGGAAGTCTTCCCACTGAAGGGGAGGGCAAACCTGTCCAGGGCCAGGCTCGGTTTCAGCAGACAGAAGCAGCGCTGTTCTGAGCTGCGTTGCTGCCGTCATAACCCAACAGGATACTGTTAAAATTATGGGCGGGGATGTATGTATCCTCACATTCAAGCACACGGAGGGGGGCAGAAGGATGGAGAAAACAGACTAGAGCGGGGTGGAAACAAATGGATTGCGGACAATGGGAGGGGGCGGGAGCAAAGGAAACTAAAACATCATTTGCAATGCAATAGGACTCACATTTACGCGAGACCTGTTGCATTGCAAACGGGAGTGCAGGCGGGCGGGGTCAGGGGGGCGAGAAGGCACGGACAGCAGAAGTGCGGGCAGGGGAGGGGGTGAGAAGGCACGGAAAAAAATAGTGCTCTAAATAACACGTCCGTACAGTGTAACACTCGAAGTAAAGGGGCTAATAGCCATGGGAGGGTACAAATGACAACATGGCACAATAAGGCGGGACTAACCGTCAAGAGTGAAGAGTCACACCAAACAAGCATTTGCAATACAATAGACGTCGCATTTACGAGAGTTTAAGCTATTGTCATTTACAATGGCAATAGCTCAAACTCTTCTAAATGCGAGACCTTGGCCGCCATTGTCCCGGGCAGCTTGAAAGTGAAAGTGGGCATGGCGGAAGACAGAATTTACGAAGGACAAACACAGAAGCCAATGAAAAATATGGGCGGAGAGTGAGGGCACCTTGTCTCCCATACTCTACTACTGCATGCCTCGCAGAGCGAGCAGCGCATGCGCGCTGCCGCTAAAGCTCGAACTTAAAAAGTCACTCAGCACGAATCAAGAACAAAAAAACAAGAAGTTTCAATTGTTAAGAATAAAAAACAATTCAGTACTGAATATTCAAATTCAGAATAGCTTTAAACAAAGTTGTGAAAAATAATCAGCATCGCCAAATACACAAAATAAAGTATTTTTTTATAAGTAAAATTAATTTAATGTGAAATAAAAATATAAGCTAAAATTAAATTATGACTATTTAAAGAAAAATAAGCAATATACAAGCTCCTGAAATTAACTTTGTTTTAAATTGTAAATTAATTTCAATATATTAATACATTTTTAATAATAGTTTTGAGCAATTCCTCAAAATTAATATAATGCACTATTACTAACATTGACTATTATTAAACTTGTAACAAACATGGTTATACAAAATGCTTTTAGTTAATTCTAATAATTTTTAGAATTTTAAATTAAGTTATAATTTGAACTTAATTTATTTAAAATACAAGTGTATTACTATATTTTAAAATAATAAAACTTACCATTAATTATGCTTGCATTTTTTTAACCGCAAATTGTTTATCTATATTTTAAATATAGAATTCATTTAATTTATTTTACAATATTTCATAATCTTAGTGTAAATTCCATCTCCATTGCTTTCCATAGTAGTGAGTTCAGTACTAGTGGTTGGCCATATATGGTTCTTGACTTGCCTCAACGCTCGGAGCCAGTGCACATTTAAGCCTGTTTTGTCACTGTTAGGACTGCATTAGAATATCTTATTTGGGTGTGTATTTTGTATTAGCATGTACCTCCTTAAACCTCTCCATAAAAAATGTCTTAACCCACTGTGGCAAATCCACCCTTTCTGCAAACTCAGCCACAATTATTTGTCTTTTTCTAGACCCCCGTTTTGATGTCTTTAGGACTTTGTGCACTTTACCACTCCTAAACAGTAATAAAGTGCTTCTGGTTCCACTCTAAATATGTGCTGTACATTGGAAAGCCCTATTTGGCCTATTTAATTTCACTATCAGTCCATTGTTAATAGTGCCTAAAGTGCACTTATGGCATGGAAAGTTAATTGGTATATGTGGAACACAGCGTGTGTTTACAATATCCATATATATGATAAAAAATATATGACTGCAAAGAACCTCAATCCATTCTCAAAGGGACAGCAGTTTAAATTCACTGAAGTTATAAATGGTAGGCAAAATGCCTTTGCCATGTAAGAAAAACCTATTGTTATTTAATCCTTAGTCACTGCTGAAGTGTGCTTTATAAGCTCACAGGGCAGGACGCTCATATATAAAAATAGAACACACAACATATTTTGGTTAGTGTTCCATCACAGTGATATAAAGCCAAAAACTATCTCACTGTGTTAATGTTAATGTTAAAAATAATTTATAAAGCGCACGTACACCAGGAGGCTTCATGGCGCTGTAAGAGGCTCCAAGTGCTATCCGGTAGAACATCAATCATAGGCCTGTTCAAAAAGCCATGTTTTGAGAGACTTCCTAAACTGCAGGAGGTTGGTGCAAGACCGTATTTCCAGCGGAAAAGAGTTCCACAGTTTAGGGGCAAGAGTCGCAAATCTGCGGCCTCCTTGACGCACCCGCTTGAATGTCGGAGTGACAAGGAGTGAGAGATGGGCAGAACGTAGGTGACGTAAGGGGGTATGTCTAGAAATCAAGCTGTTGATGAAAACAGGACTATTACCATGCAAGGATTTAAAAATAAGGCAGCCTGTTTTAAAGGCACAGCGCTGGGCGATAGGGAGCCAGTGCAGTTTCTTCAGCAAGGGAGTTGCTGATTGCCATTTAGGTTGTTGGAGAATCAGTCGGGCTGCATGGTTTTGGACCACCTGAAGCCGTTTGAGCAGATAGAGGGGCATGCCCAAGTACACAGAGTTGGCGTAGTCAAGATGTGACAGGACAGTGGCTATTATGACCATAATCAAGGCTTCCTGAGTGAGAAGGCGGTGTATCTTCCTGATCTTACGCATTTGGAAGAAACACTTGGAAATGACCGCACCAACCTGGGTTTTTAATGAAAGGTCATTGTTAAGAGAAACTCCAAGTGTTTTGGCCGAGGGGGACGGGGAAGGAGAAGGTCCTAGCTCTGGGGGCCAGTAATGGGGGCCCCAATACTTAAAACTGTCCCCAGTAAGAACAAGCTCTGTCTTACCCGGGTTCAGTTTAAGGTGATTAAGGTCCATCCATTGTTGAATGTGCCGCATTGTAGCCTGAAAGTCCATGACCGAGTTTTGTGAGTTATCGATCTTGAAAAGTAATTGGAGGTCATCTGCATAATTAAAAACAGTCACATTCATATCTTTAAGGGACTGGATCAAGGGAGCAATATAAAGATTAAATAGATGGGGAGAAAGGGCCGAGCCCTGTGGGACGCCACAAGTGATTTTACGTAGGGGAGCTGAAAAATGGCCTTGGCAAATGGCCTGGGAACGATCTTCCAAAAGGAAGCAAGCCAGAGAGCCGCCGTACCTAGAATACCAGCATGTTTGACACGGTCGAGCAGAATAGTGTGGTCGACCGTGTCAAAGGCGGCAGAGAGGTCCAGTAATACCAGTGCCTGAGGGGAACATCTGTCTGCGTTGTCCCGGAGAGTATCCAGGACAGCGAGGATTACAGTTTCAGTAGAGTGGACCGGCCGAAACCCTGCCTGATGAGGGTCCAGGTATTTAGATTCCTCCAAGAAATTAGATAAGCATTTAGCTACATGGCCTTCCAGGATCTTCGCCAAAAAGGAAGCAAAGAGATCGGGCGGTAATTAGACAGGAGTGCAGGATCTGCTCCAGGTTTTTTAGGGAGGGGTACCACTGTGGCTTTCTTGAAAGCCAAGGGGACTTGGCCAGTTAAAAGTGACTCATTCAAAAGAGCGAGTGCCGGGCCCGGATAGACTGCAAGGCAGTCCTTTAGTATGTGAGGTGGACAGCAGTCAGAGGGGGCACCTGATTTAACTTTTACAAGAAGATCTTGGAAAGTCTCCATTTTGATAGAGGGAAAGCAGCTAATACTACAATTGTTACTATGCACAACAGAAGGGTTCTGGATGGAAGGATGCTTAGGGATACTGGCTTTGATGGTGATAATTTTTTCGATAAAATAATCATTTAAAGAGTTACACAGTGTCTGGGAGGGTGTAGCCTTCAGAAGAATTCTATCAGGATTTGCTAATTCATTGATAATAGAAAAAATTTCCTTGGAACTATTATTGGACTTCAAAATACGCGCAGAAAAATGGGCGGCTTTGGCCGTAAGGATGTTCTTCTTAAATTCCTTCCGGGCTGCAATATAGAGAAGTTTTTATCGGGGAGTACTTTAGTCGCCACTGCCTCTCAAGTTGGCGCAAGGTCAACTTCTGGATTTTAAGTTCAGTGGAGAACCATCGCTGTGCGTCTGCGCGACGGGCCAGTTTAACTTTTTTAAAAGGTGCATGCTTATTACTAGCATTAAGTAGCCACTCGGATACGTTCATTTCCGATGCATTAATGTCAATGCCAGAGGATGGAACTGTGTTGGATAATGTGTCAAGAAAATCCTTTTTGTTGACATTGTTCCATTTTCTGGCATAACTGCCTTCAGCCGTACTAATTTTCTCAATAGCCGGAAGAGTACATGTAAATTTTATTAAATAGTGGTCGGACCAAATGCAGGGGACAATTGTAGGGGTAGAGATGATCAGACCAATAGTCCAGACTTGATCGAGGATATGCCCTTTCAAGTGAGTAGGGGATGAGATATGTTGGGTAAAATTTAGATTTGAAAGAAGATCAGTCATCTCAGCTGATTGTACCCCTTCCTGGGGGTCATTGTGCCAGTAATTAAAATCTCCTATAAGAAGAATCTTGGCATGCTCAATCACTAGTTTAGCCATCTGTTCGCTAAGTGAGAGAGGAAAGGAAGGCATCTGATAGGGTGGCCTATAGATTAATATACAGACAAAGGAATCATTACCAGATTCAAAGTGTATCGTTATGTTCTCTGTCTCTTTAAGAACAAGACATGTCAGGGAGCAAGACTTAAAATTAGTATGAATGATGGCAGCGACCCCCCCCCCCCTGGTTTACCAGGTGGACGATTGGCAAAAATAATATAGTAATCGGGGGGTAATGCTGCCAACATGTCAGGGACAGAGTCGACAGTGAGCCAACTTTCAGTCAGTAATAAAACGTCAGGTTTATCAGTGGTCAGTAAGAGGAATATGTCCAACTGATGTCTGACAAGAGAACGGGTATTAAGGTAGTGAATCACTAAGGGCCTAGCTTCAGGTTTAGTCTGGCTGTGTGAGATGTGCTTGGGAGTGGTGGAAGTCCGTATTTCTGGAAACGTGCTTCGATTGATAAAAATTCCGAGTTTAGATAGAAGGGAGAGAGTTTCACGGGCAAGGTGCGGATGGGTGGAATGGATATTTTTCAATGTTTCAGAGGGGTAGCTAATAGGACGGACATAATGAATGGACCCTGGGCCCAGATGGGCGCGGACGGGCGCAGACGGGCTTGCCTTTGGCGCGCCGCCGGCGCGCCCGCTGCGCGCGTCTGCTGCGCTCCCGTGCTGCGAGCTGCATTTACCTTCGATCCCCGCCCTCAGCTCCACCCTCTCGCAACGTGATAGGCTGCTACCGGGGGAGTCACTAGGAGCAGCAAGGGGCCGGAAACAGTCGGCTTAGGCGTGGGGGCGATAGCGAAAGGAAGCACACAAATTCAAGTACAATTTTTAAAAAATGCGGTGAGTGATTTAAAAACAGTCGTAAATAATGAATAAAACAGCGCTTTGGCAGGCCAATGAACGAGACCTTAAAGCAGGGAAAGCCTAATGGAGAGCTCCGCGCTGCGGAGCTGCATTTACCTCCGATCCCGCCCTCAGCTCCACCCTCTCGCAACGTGATAGGCTGCTACCGGGGGAGTCACTAGGAGCAGCAAGGGGCCGGAAACAGTCGGCTTAGGCGTGGGGGCGATAGCGAAAGGAAGCACACAAATTCAAGTACAATTGTAGCCATTGTACACTTTTACTTAAGCTTAGACAAGGGCTAATGTGTTAATTCCCTAACTCCACTTAAGTAACGGGTTAGGAAAACGTTTCAAAGTTATTTCCTGGTTAGCATTTAAAATCTGATTTAATGGTGAAATCTGATTTTTGATAAATGTAACTTTATAAAAATGAATTTTAGGCTGCATGATCCAGAACTGTCTTAAAATAATTTCTGTCAGTCATCACACCTCAGAGATGAAATACACATCCTTGGCTGGGAGAGTTAATAATCCTGGCTCAGAGGCATAGGCCTGCCTCTGAGCACAGGAAGGGCCAATAAGTGTTAACTGCTGACCACTTATCAAGACTTAGCTATCTGGGAGTGGACTGGAACACTGACAGAACAAAGGACTGATTCAGCACTACTTCTTTTGACTTGGAGATGCCAGCAAGGACTTGTCCTATTCATTCCCATGGCCCTCTCAGACAGTCTGGCTTCAGTCAAAGTTTGAGACAAAGCCAGTTTTGACCCCGTCGGGTGTGAGGAGAATTTATTTGAATAGGGGGTGGTGAAGGAGAGGAATACAGGCCTGCCTTATGGCTGCTGGGTTTCATTATCTTGAAACAGGGGTAATGTTACAGTCAAGCAAAGAGAAAGTGCTGCAAAAGGAGGACTGGATGATAGAATTTCTCCAACCCTGCCTAATGCATAGGATACATCTAGCACTTCTAATACCACCTTCTCAGAACGTTCCTATCTGAAAAATAAATCCCTGCTGGAAGAAGACGTTGGACTCGGGACTCCTGCTGGAAGTAGACGACTCACACAAGGACTTAAGAAATCCTAACTCATCTTGGCACCCAGGAACTAGAACAGTTCTCCAAGGGTTAAGTGGTTGGCCTCTAGTTTACCTGCTTAAGGGACACAAAAAGTAGAAGCATGCCTAATCTCAACAAGGGTATCAACAAGTAAAGAGCGAGCATTATACAGAACACGTCCTTTTCCCCTCAGTAATCAATTTCAACAATATGGACGGGCCCTGACAAAGTCAACTGCATCCAAAGGCAATCATGCTAAAAAACCATTAGGTTTTTAAGAACCTTCACCCACCAACCTAGTTGGTGGCATGCTTCATCACTGGGTTCCCACCTAGGGTGCCGAGTGCATCCTAGGTGTGCTTCGACGCCTGATTACAGCAAAGCGGGTATTTTTGTGAAAGGCAGTGAAAAAGGTGAATTTTAAAATTGTCTCAATGATCCCCCTCCAAGCTAGGAGGACTTTGAATAGCGGGCCCTGGGGCAAGGTTAAAAACTGAATGTGGATGTTAGGAGATATAATTGATCTTAAACATCCTTTGGTTGGTCTACATGTTTCAGCCACTATCGAATAGATTCCAAGGCTTTCTTCAGGGCCAGAGTGAAAAGGCCATTCAAAAATGGCCTCAGCGTGGTGAGAGTACAGGCACTAAGGTACTATTTAGGGGTGAAACAGTCACTTGCGGTTTTCACCCAGTGCACTGTATCTGTAAGAGAAAATGGCACAGAGATCGATAGTCACCATAGCATAGGAGTTATCGAATGCAGTATGTGGTTTAGTATACCCATTTTGTGTCACCTTCACCATAAACATTCATGCAGAAAGGAATTGTATTCCTGCATGGCACCCATGTAGGACTCGTCGTCACAGGTATTTAAGACCTTGTGCTTCTTGCATGTAAATCAAACCATGCAAAAAACACCTCATTTCCTCATTATAAGTATTTCTTATAAGGCATACTTAGGTAAAGTAAATGTTGTAAATCAGTGTTTAGGCAGACAAAGGAACTTTACGTTGCATGCATCAAGAGGGTCTAAACTCATTATTGGGTCTATTCCCTCCTTCAAATCTGGTTATATGTGATCACTAAATAAATCATTAAATTTTTTTATTAGAAAACCATTTAGGGTAGAGAAACGTGTGAATGGTCTGTGATGTTGACAGCTATTTAGAGAAGTGGCTGTAATGAAAGGAAAATGTCTTACGTGAATACAAATAAACTTAAGAAACATGGATCTCGGTGGGGGCGCTGCCTGTAGTCACACACTGGAGACATGAATAAAAGAAAACAATCTCGTAAGTTCTATTTTTTGCAAAAGATACGTTTTCTAGGACTTTATGCTCCCCCCGGCCCCACTTACTTCATCAAGGTAAACCGCCAGTGTCAGTTACCTATTGCGGCCCTGGCACAAGACCCCGGCGATGCTCTGGTTTCAGCATCTCCTGTCTAAGTAAACCTCCTGGGCCGGAACCGGCCTTCCCTTCACATGGGCACGTACTCGTGCTGACGTCAAGAGGATTCTTCCTACCCACATTGCAGCTGTAGATTGGTATGACCATTTTGCCAAGCTTTACTCAGACGCTGACCCTTTGCCTACCATAGGGGACGCCCCATGCCCTCCTCAGCCTCCGGGTAAAGTTTCCTTCTCCCTTAGTGAGATTAAAGAGTCAAATTGGACGAATAGTGCAGGCCAAAGTCCCAGGGCCTGATGGTATCCCGGGGGACTTTTTCTTATCCGACATTTCTAATTGGTCTTGTTATATATTACTCCTTTCAAACGCCATAGCTAGCGGGGCACCCGTCCCAGGGTCCTGGCAGGGGGCGGAGGTGGCCCCAATATACAAAAAGGGGGATAGAGGCTAGCCCTGTAACTATAGGCCCATTAGCCTAATAGATGTCCTGCAAAAAGTCATTAGTCGAGCCCTCCTACATAAGATCCAGGTATGGGCCGATGAAAACGCTATCCTATCACCTTACCAAGCAGGCTTTAGAGAAAAGACTGGGACTATTGACCAGGTATTCCGGCTTCTGCTTCTTTACTGGAAAGTTGTAGTCATTGGCCAGGGCAGTCTGTACTTAGCTTTTGTTGACCTGAAGACTGCCTTTGATTTAGTTCCCAGACAGAAGTTATGGCAAGTGCTCAAAGACATGGGAATCCCATCCCCATTGCTCAACCTGGTCATTCGATTACACAAACGCAACTTTGCTAGGATAAGATGGGGCACGAATGGGCAACTCACAGATCACATTGTGGTTAGTAGGGGAGTTAGACAGGGTTGCGTTTTGGCTCCTACACTTTTTTCCCTCTGCATGAATGAAGTGGTAAGCTTTCTATCTCAAGAGCCCGCCGATGCTCCATCCTTAGGCGGGGAAAAGATAGTGACCCTTCTGTTTGCAGATGACACTCTGCTGGTGTCGAAAACACCGGCTGGGCTACAGACACTATCAAACAGATTTAAATTCTTCTGTGACAGTCGGGGCCTTGAAATAAACACAGCAGAAACTAAATTCATGCCCTTCAATCCTTATAAATCTTATAAAGGAAGGCCAACTTTAGGAGGGACTCCCCTGGAAAGGGTAAGCACTTTCGATTACCTAGGGGTCAAACTGTCAAAGAAAATGACCTGGAAGCCTCATGTAATGAAAATGGTATTGAACCATAAGCGCATAACAGGGGCACTGGGCAAAGAACACCGCTCCTCTTACAGCAGACCAGACGCCACTGCTCTACAGGTCTACGATTTAAAAGCCGTCAGCTCTGCCCTCGATGGGTCTGAGTTGTGGGGCTTTGATAAGATAACTGACCTCACTAGATCGGAGCACAAATTCTTAAGGAATCTAGGGGCATATTAGCAAGACCCACGTTAAAATTATCGCCGTTTTAGCGGCAGGAAACTGCCGCTAAAACGGCGATAATGGGCTTGCTAATATGCATTATAGAATTCCAATAGAAGCCCAGGTTAGATGTCCTGCCCCTAAGCACTCCACTTCACCCTTCAATGCTAGATATGGGTTGTCACCCCATCAGTGACATAGCAAAGCTTTGCCCTGTGCTATTCTGGGCTTGAATTAAGAGGACCCCTGAGCTGGCGCCCTATGCTGAAGCCCTGGCGGAGGTAATCCGTCTAGACACCTCTAACAAGGTCGGGTGGCTAAGCACACTGAGGAGGCTTGTGTCTGACATAGGGCTCCGGAAAGCTTGGGAAAAATCTGATTCCCCTCTGCTCCATAAAGATGCAGTAAAGAGGCACTACTGGGAATGGGTTACACTAACAGATTCCAGTAGGACTGATCGGGGAACATTTACCACAGAATACCTTTTGCACAAACAGATTAGATTCCTGGAACCCTATCTTGATTTAATTCAAGTACCCCATGATAGGAAACTCTATATCCAGTTCAGACTTGGCACCCTCCCTGTGAACAAGTTGAGAGCTATGTGGCTAACTAAAGTTCTAAGCCCACGTAACTGTCCTGGATGCAAGGCTCCGGTGGAGTCCGTAGCACATGTGTTGTTTGCTTGCCCGGCCTATGCGTGCCCGAGATCTAAATGGATAAAACCAATTTGCCAGCAAATGGGCAGGTGGAACTACCAGGATGCCTTGCAAATTCTAAAATCAGACAACAGACCCCTCTTCGCTTGTGCAGTTGCCAAGTTCCTCGGTCACATGTGGGGCATTAAGAAAAAGTGTAAGGCAGGAGCTTAGAATGAAGCGGGCTCACCTCTTGTATTGAAATGCCCACAGTTCTTAAGTATATTCTTGCTATGGAATTATGATTATATATGTTCCAGACGTAACGTATTTCAGGGATGTTATTCAAACTCTCGATTGCACATTGTATAGGAACTGACTTTTAAATACTGGCATTTTAAAAATGGGTTTTATGATGTAAATAGTACCACTATGATCTAGGTCATTTTATCTCTTTGTGCATATGAATTTCTTAACTTGTACCGAATTATCATTTTTAAAAACTTCGATCGCTTATATGGTATAACCATGATTATTATGGCGCTGCTTAATACTCATTTGAAATTCGTCTGTTTTTTTATCCATTTGTTTGCGAAAACTTTTTAAGGCACGTATGCCAAAATTAAGTTTATTTGATTTTATTGATTCTTCCTATTGGTGTAGCCAAACCGGCCCCCACCTTCTTTAACCCTTACATGCGAGGGGTTTACAACGATCTAGTTTGTATTAATTCAATCTCAAAAGAAGTTTTTCTTTTAGCTCCATATGGATGCCTTTGTTACTTATTATTTTGACAAACTGATGTTTTTCTTTGACATACCGTGTTACAACGATCTAGTTTGTATTAATTCTTTCTCAAAAGAGGAGTCATACGGATACCTTGTTTCTTATTAATTTAAAATAATGATGTTTATCTAATAACATACCATGCAATCCATATTGAATCGTATTTGAACCATCCAAAAGGTATCAATGGGAATCTCTATAGGTTGCATACAGAATACAAGAACTTAAGTTGTTTTCTGTTTTAAAACAATACTTCCCGATCTAAGGACCATCATAAGTGACCCTGTGGCATTTTGTTTGTTGCAATCAGAACTACTAGGCATAGAGTTATTAACTGGTAGGAATTTTAGAAATAGAGTTGGATTTTTAGACATTGAATTGGCATCTGTTTAGGATAAATACTTCTCAATCAAGTGAGGGCCATCCAAAATGATCCTGTGGCCTTTTTACATTGTTACTTTTATATTCATGACAGTGTATGTACAGATTACATAAATGAGCAGATTAGCTGGTATTCAGTGTGTCCAGGGAATGTTGTCATTCAGTCCCTTTTTGTGTGTGGACAGCCGATACACCCATCTTTGTTTTTTTTCCAAGAGTCGGCTCTGTAGATTATTGTGGGGTTTTTCCAATTGTTCTATGTTGTATTGCGGTTGCATCTTATGTTACTGCGATGCTCACAGATTCTCACCTTTATCTTTCTACTGGTCATTCCAATGTATCGAAGACCACAAGGACAGCTGATCATATATATCACATTGCTTGAAAAGTCGGAGGAATTGCCCGTAGAGTAAATTCTCCCTTAATGCCCTTGGGTGGGAGTTGTCAAATTTCAGTAGGGTATTCCTAGCTGTAGGTTTGTAATAGGTCTTGGTTTCAAGTTTCCCTTTATCAGCAGTTATCTTAATATCCAAGAATGTGATGATTTCTTGTCCACACAATGGGTAAATTTCAGGTTCTTGTCACAGTTGTTGATCCACTCTATAAAGGGAACCAGTGTCTCTTCTTGTCCTTGCCAGATCATCAATATATCATCTATATACCATTTCCGGAATGTTATATTTCTTCTGAAAGGGTTGTTAACATTTAGTATGTATGTTTTTTCAAATTCAAAAACATGTAGGCCAGCCACACTCGGGGCAAAGGTGCTGCCCATGGAAGTGCAGTAGGTTTGTAAGAAGAGGTCCCCTTCAAACTCAAAAACGTTTTCTTTTAGTGCTAGTTCTGCACATTCAAAAATAAAGGATTTTTGGGTTTTGAAGTCCCATGTGGTTCCCTCTAGGGCGTTTTTAATTACCTTGATGGTGTCATCCTGGGGAGGCTTGTGTAAAGACTTTCAATATCCAAGCTAACCAACAGAGAGGTCTCTGGATCAAAACTAATGTCTTCAAGTAGGTTCAAGAGATCTTTAGTGTCTTTCAAGTAGGTGGAGGTGTTCTATACTAGAGGCTTTAGAAAGAAGTCACAGAAGCGAGACAAGGGTTCACCTTGATGAGGTAAGTGACGCCGGGGGGAGCATGAAATCCTAGAAAACGTATCTTTTGCAAAAAATAGAACTTACGAGATTGTTTCTTTTTATTCATGTCTCTAGTGTGTGACTACAGGCACCGGCCCCCATCGAGATCCATGTTACTTAAGTTTATTTGTATTCATGTAAGACAATTTCCTTTAATTACAGCCACTTCTCTAAATAGCTCTCAAAATCACGGACCATTCAGGCGTGTCTCTGCCCTAAATGTTTTTTCAATAAAACATTTTTCAATGATTTATTTAGTGATCGCATATACTGAGATTGGAAGGAGGGTAAAGACCCACAATTGAGTTTAGACCCTCGTGATGCATGCGACGTAAAGTCACTTTGTCTGCATAAACACAGATTTATGACATATACTTTAACTAAGTATGCCTTATAAGAAATACTTATGATGAAGGAATGAGTTGTTTTTTGCACGGTTTGATTTACATGCAAGAAGCACAAGGTCTTAAATACTGGTGACGACGAGTCCTACATGGGTGCCATGCAGGAATACAATTCCTTTCTGCATGAATGTTTTATGGTGAAGGTGACACGAAATAGGTATTCTACACCACATACTGCATTCGATAACCTCTATGCTATGGTGACTTTCGATCATTGTGCCATTTTCTCTTACTGATACAGCGTACTGGGTGAAAACCGTGAGTGACTGTTTCACCCTTAAAATAGATGGTACACCTTAGCGCATTTACTCTCACCACACTGAGGCCGTTTTTAAATGACCTTTTCACTTCTGGTCCTGAAGAAAGCCTTGGAATCTATTCGATTTTGACTGAAACATGTAGACCAACCTAAGGATGTTTAAGATCAATTATATCTCCTAACATCGGCATTCAGTTTTTAATCTTGCCCCAGGACCCAGCTAATAAAAGTCCTCCATGTTTGGAGGGGGATCTTTGATACTATTTTAAGATTCACCTTTTTCACTGTCTTTCACAAAAATTCCCGCTCTACTGTAATCAGGTGTCTAAGCACACCTAGGATGCACACGGCACCCTAGGTGGGAATCCAATGATGACGCATGCCACCAACTAAGTTGGTGGGTGAGGGTTCTTCTTAAAAACCTAATGTTTTTTTAGCATGATTGCCTTTGGATGCAGTTGACTTTGTCAGGGCCCCTTCTTATTGTCTTAATTAATCCCAACAAGGCCCAGCTGGCTACTGAGGACTGAACCCTGCAAGTGACCTGGCTGGAGAGAGACCTGGTGTCCTAGAAACCCTCCATGAGGGTATAGCGGCAGCAGGACTGCTGAGGAATCTTTCCTAGAAAGTTAAAAAAGTTGTGACTTAGTCATTTTTTCTACCTCTGAAGAACAGGGACATGGTGCTGAAATCTTCCCAGAGAGGCTGCACCCATGGCTGGCAAGAAGTCCAGGTTCGTATTCCTCAGAGCATTTTTCTATGCACATATTTAGCCTTTTGGAGTCCTGCCTGGCTATTTCTTCCATTCTTGTTTCACAGGTGGGTTTTGACTTCCAAAAAAGTGACTAAGTCTGAAGGTAAAACTTTGAACTGGGGTGATGTGGCAACCTATTTGGCACATGAAGTGACCTCACCGGCTATGTAGTCCAGGTTTGCCTTGCGGGGAGCTTCTGATTCTAAAACAAAAGGTTTCAGGTGGAGCTTGACAATGACGTGTCCAATTTAAAATGATCCTCCCGGGCCACAATCTTGGATCTTGCTTTGCTGTAGGATTACAAACTCAATAACAAAGATTAAGATCTTGATTTAGACTGGGGCAGGTGGCAAGCTGTGCATCAGGGTGGTGGAGGTCAACTCCTCCACCTCCCTGGCTGGACTACAGCCCACCATATTTTGAGATCTCCATCGACCCTGCGGATGGTCTCTGGCCAACTGAAAGTTCGGTCAAGGCAATCCACCAATTTTTTGTTTTGTAAAATGAAACTCCCAAAGTGGGAATCCGTTTGTGAAAAACAAAAAATAAATAACCCGAATATCCTCAGAGTTTTGTCCCAGGGTTTGGTGGTTATTTTTCAATTTTTTCAGTTTAGAACCTGCCAGGGTTTCCGTAGTGGTCCTGAACATAAAAAAAATGTGAGGCCATCCATCTAATTAGGGCAGTGGTCTGATGCACCTGCATCCACTGGCCCAACTCTATCAGGCTACTAGTGTAGGATTTGCTATGGCGAAATCAGTTTGGGAACCACAGTCGAAAACATGACAGTTCATCTGACACAAAACAGAGCCAGCAGACTGTCAGTTTGGTGGACAGGGTACTCTGGAATATTAGTGGAGGAATACCCTGTCCGCTAAGCTCTAAATGAGGCCTTAATTCAGAAGATAAACACTTGAACTGGGACAAACTGCTTGGTGTATCTGACCTCCACTCCGTAGAGCTTGGCCCCAGTTGTGGTCAATCAAGAACGGTGACTTTTGGTTGGTGCTTTACTTCTTTGTGCCCCAAAACCTTAAACATTCATATCTCTGTTTCCCCTTGGCCCATTTTGATGATATTGGTGTCTTTTTACTCACTACAAGTTTCTCTATTTTTCTATTTTGTTTTGTGTGTTTTTACTTTAAAACTGTTGGTACTGCTTGAACTTAGCATGCATTTGTATGGGGATTGCTTGCTGTTCTGCCATAGCTACCAGGATGAATGGAGATCTCTCACACCAGAGTGGGATTATTGAGTTGGTAGGGGTGCCCCCTCTCAAATTATAAACCCCATTCCTGACACTCACCCATTTTGCAGTAATTCTTGCCAATGTTCTCATTACTCCCCATTGACCATCTCACATTTAGGGCCTGATTCCGATGTCGGTCGGAAGGGCTCCTGACGGCATCCGTCAGGAGCGACTCCGTCTCGTACGCGCATTTTCCGGATGACTCCTACCGCTTTACGAGCAAGCAAGTACGATGCGAGGATAGCCTCGCGCTCCGACCGACTCTTACCCGTCAGCGATGCCGTCCGGACGACTCCGACTTCCCCGACACGCACCACGCAATGGGTCCGATTTCCAAACGACCAAGTACGATGCACGCGTCGAGCAGCCGGATCGACTCGGAACCTCCGACACGAAAAAGCTCCAGGAAGCGGACTTTGGGGGGCCATAGCGGGCCCCCTTTCACCCATAGCCCTATGACTCAGTCACATGTATGTACAGTGCGGGGGTCACTGACGCGTCCCTACAACAGGGGGCGCCCTTTTCCGCTACGTACTTTTTTCGCAATGCAAGCCTATGTACGCAACGTACATCAGACTCCCATTGACTTCAATGGGGCTCCGAGCGACCCGAGTCCATCAGCGCGTACTTGCATCGTACACGGGCGTTTGGAGCCCAGGAGCACGAGTCGGTCGGAAAGCTCTACAGGACCGAGTCGGCCGTTGGGCTTTCCGAGCGAGATCGGAATCGGGCCCTTAATGTTAAATTGCATATTTATATACTTAGGTGTGCGGAGATTGCTGCCACTGGGCCTGAGATCTCCGTATAGAAAAGATATGCACAGAGAAGTTCTCTGATTATAGGCTTGTGAATAGGAAGTATGTCAAGCAGTACTACTGGAGTACTACTTTACATACTCTAAAATGTCTTTTGCGAATCAGGTCCTTTGTGGACATAAAAATGTACTCGATCCATGTGCTAGTGCTATTTCTTGCCCTTCTCAGTATGTAGGGCCTTATTATGATGTTGGGCGGAAAGCCTTCGACCAGTGGTCGGAGGCTTTCCCCACGACATGGTAGATTTACAGTCTGACCACCATATTAGGATGACGGTGGTCGAAGGTAAACCCTTCGGGGGATTGAGACGTGGTTCAATGGGCTCAAGGAGGCCGCCGGTCGGTCGGACAGACCACATAATCCCTTAATGATGGCAGCTCCGACGTTAGGATTATGACGTCAGTTTCCGACAGCCATTCCATGTCAGCCTTTCCGACATGGAAAGGCTGTCGTAAAGCGACATTGGGGGACCCTAGCAGGGCCCCCTTTCGCCCTGGCCCTCCACAATAGTGCCTGGTGGCCACCTATGGTGCCCTTTAAACATCCCTGCATCGTGTAGCAGGCAACTCATGATGCCTGCCACACGGTGTAGGAATGTTTCAAAACCTCCATTTCTCAATGGAAGCTTGTGCTGCAGGCCTTTTCCGCCCACCGCACAAGCTTCCATTGAGAAATGGAGGTTTGCGACCGCACCATGGGTGGCATAGCTGCCAAGGTATCATATTGCTATGTGTGACATTTTCAGAAATTCAGTGTAATTTTGAGTGACATTTCAATGACTATGAGTGACACTTTGTTGCATGCAAAATCAAGCAATTAAGATGAGGGGAAACATAGAAATATCAGAAATTACACCCATTTGAGCAACGAGAAACTCTAAGATCATCTTAAAACTGCTGCAAAGCACCAGAAATGGAAGAGCTTGACATCAGGGTTTTAAGTAGGATGAAAAAAGTGGGGGTCTCTAAAAGGGGCATGCATGGCCTATGTAATTAAGTGTATGGCTTAAACACAAACTACATTTCTCCACTAGCAGCACTTTGCTGGAAGAATTACTTCTAAAAAGAATTATATATCACACTCCACAACTGGGGCAGAAACGTGCATGGTGCACTCACAACAGAATGCCCCGTCTTGTTCCCGTGGTAACAAGATTCCCTCTTAACTACTATGGATTGAAACTCTTCCTATGAAAATGAGAGAATGAATGACCATATCAAGTTCACGAGGGCTTTAAAGTCACTCTTATTTATCATTTAACTTAGCTGGGACACGTACGGATGCCACCAGCTGGAAACAATAGTGATCTAGCAAATCCCCTTTGACATAAAAGAACAATTTACTGCCAAGACTGAAAAACGGGGGAGGGCAATAACATGGGAAAAACAGACTTCTTCTTTTACACTTATTTGTAAAACCTCATAGGTCTCAGTCTATTAGAGTACTAGCGAACATAAAGTTACCAATCACAGGGGTCAAGTGGTATTTATTTCACTTGCTCAAGGTGTTCGGTACTCCACTTTTCCCTAACTTAGGGGTCGATTCCGATCTCGTTTTGAAAGTATACCGAACGTCTCGGTACTGGAATGCTTTTCGTTAACCGTGGGCAATGAACTCTGCTCCGCTAGCGGAGGTTGCGGAGATTTGCAAATTACGCATTACATTGAAAACTCAGACTCCGCCACATAGCGGAGTTAGCTACTGCACCCACAACCCTTTGATAAAACAACTTTACCTTTATATGCTAAAAAAAAACATATAACCAATTCACAAAAGTGAGCTTTGAAAAATATCAGGCAATGAGAGAGGTGATGATTTTGGGGTCCCCCTGTCTTGTGGATTGTTACCTGCCTTGTTATGTTGGCCTAGGCCTGGCTGCCATGCTGCTTTTCTTTGCGCACGTTACACTGAGCCGGGCCTGCCTCGCCCTTTGCTCGTGCCAAGTTCTTTTGCACTGTCTGCATCTTCTGTTGTTCACCTTTTTGGGCTCAGTCTGCACAAACATGTACAAGGTCGCATAACAATGTATTTTGGTTCTTCCTGATATGGCCAGTCTCGCGCACCCAGACATAACATTATGTACAATTGCCATGAAGAATTTGATATGCTTTTAATACTGTGTTTTACTAGCGCTTAACACACTTGGAGAAATCCCTTTCAGTGAGAAGAGCTATGATGTCCTGCTGATGTAATTCTGCATCTAGAGACTGAGGTATGGGGGTTCGTTAGTCAAAGCCCAGAGGTCTTCTATTATTATAATAAACTATCTTACTGCAAGGGGAGGGTGGTAATGTTATTTATACGTTTATCCACTGAGCTCTGAGATGCTTTCCCCGTTTGTATTCTATGGAATAGTAACCATGCTGCTTATATTAGTCATATGCATTATGCTATTAGTACTGACACGTGTACTGTACATTAGAGCACGTAAGTTGGAATAAACATTTTAACCTATCCAGTGTCTCTTCCTACGCATCTTGTGGACAAGTACGAGTGAGTGATGAAAGAGTGTTCTTGCTTCTGCGAGTCCTGAGATAAAGACACCGTGTTCTGGGTTGTCCAAACATTAGTACTTGGGTGCTAATGGGATGCTAAGCTAGTTGGGTTGGGGTTTTTGGGTGCTACGGTATATGGTGGCAAACCACTGTATTCCGGGGTCCCATTTTCCTGTGCATAGCTCTGTGTATGTGCAGAAACCTTATGACATGGCGCGACCACCGTGGGGCAGCTTATCTGCGAGACGCTTGAGTAGTACTTGTGCTTGTCCACAAACCCCTCGCGTACGCTTCCGGAGGCGTATGTGACGGTGATACCTCCTATATTGAATGTTTTATAGGTTCTTTCAAGCTTGATATTATTAAAAAGGTTAGTTAATAGACCCATTTTTGTGCTCCCTGTTAGGTTGTCGAATATAATCGTTTAGTCATGGCTGGTGTGGCGATAGCTGCACATAGTCGAGGAGCACTCCGAGACCACTTAGCTGTGTATGGAGTGCCCGATACAGGGGTCGAGTTGGTCTTTGTGGTTCAAGCCGATGCGGCTTATCACTTTGAAGTGTTTTACACTTGGATCACTTTTGAAGCGGTGGATGCAGGTGATAAGCTGTTTCATGAATATAAACCCACCGCTATTCCTGCTGCCTATCGACCCTATACTACTCTTGAAGTGCCTCTCACGGCTTGGCAGCACCGTGTTTGGTTCAATGGCGCCCTACCACAACCAACTACCGCAGTTCGTTTAGGCCCCTTATCAATTCAGGGGGCCACTTGGCCTGTATTGGCCGGGTATACCCCGCATCCAAATTATCTGGCATTACCGCTTGCGGAACTGCGCACTATGCATACCGAATTGGTGCGAGTGCATCGAGCCTTGGTGACATACGTTACAGGAAGCCTCCATGGAGCTGCTCCTGTAGTCGCAGGCCAACCAGCTATTGCTGCTGGAGTGACTATAAGTCCTGTCATGGTAAATTCTGTGATGGGCAAACGTCCACAAAATAAGGACGATTATCCTTATTGGCTTGCCGAAAAGTTCGATCAGATAGAAGCAGTGTTTCCACATACGTCCCCAGTGGATAAACATCGCATCCTTACGATAAGTTTGCCAAAAGACATAATCCCCGATTTGACATCATGTGAAAACTGGGGTAAGGTATTCGCAGCAGTTTATTCAAAATGTTTTGGAACTCCTTCCATGACGGTTCTACCCTCTGTAATTAAAAAAGTACAGGATGAACATGGCCCTGAAGCGGCTGTGGAATTAGGGATGAGACTAGTGGGAGTGTTTGATGTAGTAGCTGAGCTGATCCTTGGAAATGTCAAGGGCGATGCTATGAACTTTCAAGTAGCGAATGCTTTGGCTTTGGTCCCAGAGTTGGACAGGCCCCGCGAATTACCGAAAATAATAGCCCGGGCTTATAAAACAATTGGAAGAAATAGCCTAGGCAACAAGCCTTTTGTAAAAATGCAAACTCAATCGCAATCACAAGTTATACAAACAAAAAGTGCATCTGAGAAAGATGATAAACCAGTCTTCACTAAAAAGAGTTGGAGACAGAAAAAACAGGGTAAGCAACAAAAGAAGCCGGGGTCGAGAGGCGCTTCCCCAGTTTCGGTTTCTTCTGAACGTACTTATGATTTACGTGATAGGTCAAGGATTAAATCACCAGAAAGGTTTCAGAGCTCTGATACGCGTTCTCCTCGTTCTTCACAGGCCCAGACATCGTCACAGGCTGGTGGAGGAGGACGGCAAGATAGAGGAAGGGGCCGAGAGGCTCCCCAGGAGCGAGACCAACCTCGACAACAAGTCAGAGGGAAAGCAGAAGATTTTCATCTTCCTCGACCGCAATTTCAGAAGAAAAAGGTTGCCGCTGTCACAGCGAAATATGCCTCAGACCGTGAGAACGAGACTCCAGAATTGGACGTGGGCAGTGACCCTCCTAGACAGCGCCGCGGAAGTTACCATAGTGCGGGAGGCGCTACGTCCTCATATGGAGGCGACAGCAACTGAAACATTCGTTACTGTAGAGACAGCTGACACGAGAGTGGCACCCCCTGACAGACTATATAATATAGTCATACAAATTGAAGGTGACATACCGCGTGAAATAAAAGGGATTTTTTTGGGAAAATCTAACCTCTTCATATGACATTTTGTTAGCAGAGGTGGATTGGCCACCCCCATTCGTTTTAGCTGCACATAAAGGAGAGGAGGTAATCCTTCCAAGCTTTTCAAAGCATGTCCCAAAAGACAAAGCTGAAGCACTTGCAGCTGAGTGGGCTGTGTACCTGGCACCAGCGTTATACCGCAACCATGTGGGATGGGATGAAGAATCACCTCCTCATGCAATACCTTTGCGGTCACTACCGCAGCCACAACCCCAATATCCCATCAAACGGCAGGCAAAAGGCCCCGTCTCCGAAATTCTGACACAGTTGGAATATCAGGGAGTAATTGAACCATGCGTATCACCTATGAACAATCCCCTTTTCGTGGTTTCTAAACCCGATGGATCGTACCGCTTAGTTTTGGATTACCGGCATTTAAATACTCATTGTCGGAACTTTGCGGTGCAAAATACACACAGTTCTGCGCTTGTAGACAGTCTTGTTCGTAAAAAATACAAAACGACACTTGACCTTTCAAACGGTTTCTACACGCACAACCTAGCCCCGGAGAGTAGTCAATGGACCGCATTCACATCCGGTGGTAAATTATTCCAGTTCCGGCGTTTACCCATGGGCTACAAAAATAGTCCGGGTATATTCGCCGCCCGTGTTGTTTCTTTGTTAAATGACATTGATCAAGACGCATGTTCGTACGTAGATGACATCTATCTGACGGACGACGAATTATTTCAGCATTTGTCCCGTGTGGACCGCATTATTCTTGAATTTGCAGAGCAGGGTTACAAATTTAACTTCGCTAAATCACACATTGCTGAATTTACCGTTCTGTTCTTGGGTTATGAGCTCAATAACGAAGGTAAGGGCTTAGCCCCCATTTCTTGGAAAAATGTGCACATTTGTGCCCCCAAATACTCTGAAGAAACTTCAGTCTTTGCTGGGTTTCTTGAATTTCAGGGCGTACTTACATTCCCGAATATGCTCAGCGTATCAAGCCTTTGTATGCTTTGATACAACCTACTTATTCAAGGTCTTGCTGGCTGCCTGAGCACACCTCAATTCTGCAGTCTTTGCAGACAGACCTTTTGGAGTCTAAATATCTTTTGACTCGTGATAACCACACAAACCTGGTGATTAGAATAATTCCGGGGGCGGTGGGATTCACCTATTTAACCTTTAATGAAGGTGATACAGTACCCATCGCATACAAGTCACATCTGTACACTTCCGCTGAATTGCGCTTTACATCTGTCGAAAAAGTTCTAACTGCAGTGCAAATGGCGATTCTGAAAGAACGCCGCACTGGCACAGGGAAAGCGGATTCTGGTGGTAACACCCTGTCCTGCCCTGGAGGCAGTAACAAAGGCAAGTGTACCGAACTCAAAAGCAATGCATCCCCGTTGGATACAATGGGCTACATCCTTGACGTCTTCGGACGTCACTTTTGTCTTTGATTCTTCTCTGCAGACTCAGGAGTTTTTGCAGTATGAATTCGTTCATCCTCCTCCTTTGTTTTTACTACCGCTTGAGGATTACAAATGTGTGATCTACACCGATGGTTCGGCGCAACCGGCCACTGGGTCCAAGCACGCTTATTCAGCTGCATGTGCTATTGTTGCGGGTTCCTTTGTGAATGGAACGTTCAAATCCTCTGTAGTGCACACTCGCACACTTGGAGATAGTACCGCACAATTGGCCGAGCTGCATGCATTGCTACTTGCACTTGAGTTCGCTTCACAGGATGAGACCACTCTTATTGTATGTGATTCTTTTTACTGTGTACAATCTTACAATGACAATCTGTTTTTCTGGTCGAAAAACGACTACAAGGACGCAAAAGGGAGCACAATTAAGCATAAAATGCTTTGGGTTCGAGTGGCAGAATTGCAACAACGTCTGCCCCTCACACAGGTGGTACACACCTTAGGCCATCAGCGGGTGGGCGCACACGCTATTGGTAACGATCTGGCAGATGAGGCTGCCCGTTCAGCAGTAGTCACGTGTTCAGTAGCAGCGGTTACCAGGTCCATGTCTAAAATAGACCCTGTTATATTAGCGGCTATTGCTGCAACCAAGGAAGGTAATAATTACCCTACAGGTTTCCCTTCCAAGTATTCTTACACATTAAGTCCCGATCAGGTTCCTTATGTAACTATACCTGGCGTTGGAGATCGGCTGATCCCCAACGCGGACCGCAGGAGTGCCTTGATATCAGCTGCACACGAAGGCATGGCTTCTGCTCATGCAGGTGTGTCAGCTACGGTTTTCATCTTGCAGCAGCGTTATTGGTGGCGTGGGTTATATAAAGACACCCGTGCTTTTGTGCTTTCTTGCGACGTTTGTCAACAGATTAAGCCTTCCACGGTAACACGTCCACCACAAACACCGCTCTGCATTGCTAACAGACCCTTTGGGTGTGTTTACTTGGATCACTGCGGTCCATTCTCATCAGACACTGCCTATAAATACATCTTGGTGGCAGTGGACTCGTGCACACGGTTTCTCTGGGTCTGGCCACAACGGAGTGCTGACGCCCGAAATGTGATCAGGGATTTGCGTGTCTTTGTGGGAATTTTCGCATGCGGCACCTTCCATTCGGACCAAGGTCCAGCGTTTGCCTCTAGGGCTTACAAGGATGCAATGGCTTCGCTTGGGGTGCGGGTGAAATTTTCGTCTCCGTATAGGCCTGAGGGCAACTCTATCGTTGAACGAATGAACCGTGACTTAAAGCAATCCTTAACAGCTAGGGTTTTAGGTACTGGCAGGAGCTGGCTGGCCCATTTGTATACCGTTCAGCGTGCACTTAATAATCTCCCTAGAAGACCTCTGGGTGGGCGGACCCCATACGAAATGCTCTTTGGCATAAGAATGTTTGTGCCTGACCTTGAGGGTCCAGACATCGCGGCGCAATCCGCCAAGTTTGATGTAGATAACCATTCTGCTATGTTACAGGACTTACAAGAAGCCCGAGACAAACTTGCAACTACACATTTGCCTTCAGCCACAGATCCTGCGTTGCAGATTCCGGTAGCCGGCTGGCTTCCAAAGGTTGGAGAACTGGTTCGAGAAAAGGTTGAAAACAAAAAGAATTTGGCCCCTCTTTTCGTGCACCGGTTCCAGTTCTGGGCTTGAAGGGAACACGTACAGTCATTTTACCACCGCTTCCTGGTCGCAAAGAGAACAGATACATCTCAGTTGAAAATGTCAAGCTACAGCGCCTGGCCGATCCTGAATAGTGTCACACCAGCGGTCTCTTGTCCTGCCATTTATCGGACATATGTTCGTGGCCCATCTACACGAACGGTCGCTGATGCTGTAATTGAGATGGTTGATTTGCCTGAAACTACAATTGATCCCCAACTCTCCACTAATATCGACGAGGACGAGTATACTTATCCTGCATCTGAATCGGTGGCGCATCAACCAATAACGCCACTGAGCCCGACTCGTTATTCCTTTGATTCGGATTCCACCTCTTCAAACGTCCCATCCAAGTTCAGTATTTTTGTATCCTGGTTTAGAGACAATTTTTTAATTCCACCCTGGACATACCTCTGGTTGGTACTTTTCTTGATATTTTTGTTCATGTCCATTGGCTTTGTCACAGTGTTTTTTCTACTAATCAATGGTCACTATTTACCTGAACGCTCTGCTGTAGACTATGTTTCTGGAACTTTGGCTCCTCATTCCTCGTCTCACATCATGAAGCGTGACCATACATTTGTGAACATTTCAGCCTTCCCAGTTGCTGATGGCATCGTATGGGATGCAGTGAACTATCAAATCCATGGTCCGACGGAAATTATTAATGTACCTAATGTCCTTCGTGTTTCAATGGGTGATGTAGTACAAAATAATATTCATTCTGATGATTGGGATGTGCAAGCCGTTGAAGCTTTGTTTGCCGATTTAAAATATTATGCATCTTTTAATGCTGAAGATTTATATATGAATTCTGCTAATTATGCCGATTTGTATTGTTACCAACATTGGGGTAATCATTTTCTCCATAAACCCAGTGCCCTGCGTAGTTCTGTTAACTATACCCAATGGGAACATTGTCCAAACCCCTTGCCAGGTAGCTCTCAAACTCTTCGAAATAAGTTTAATTATTTTACTGATTTTAATCGGTCGAACCCTGCATCCTATTATTTTAGACTTAATACCACAACAACTCAGAAAACTATGTTGACACACACCCAAATTGCTTTATTCAGGTTCCTTTCTGAGTGCCCTAGCTGTGGGTGGTTATGAGTACTGGGATAATACAGTGGATTTAAAATCTATTTGGGGCTCCAAGCCATGGCAGGTACAGGGAACCGAGGCGTTGCATCGTGCTTGCCTCATCCCTACCCAAATTATGTTCCTAAATGCTTCCATCTATCAGACTACATGTTGGGGCTTAGCAACCACTAAACAATTGAATACGCCATCAATACCATCCCTGTCGAGTTTTCCAAATGAAAGCTCACGATTCAATATGTCCCTCGTGTCCCTGCAGGCAATGTTACAAAATAATTCGTTTAATGTTTCTGAGCTGGTTCAGTCACCCTGGTTAGTATGGCCTATATCATCTAATGCATGTCAAATGCGTTTTCATGATACTGGTGCTAGCTACACACAGAATAGGCCTGATCCGAGGTTTACTGATGCCCGTACTGTCACTACATACTCTGTTGGTAAATTATGCAAACAATGGCTGCAACATTCGTCCCTTGATTCTGTTAAACAACATTTGTCCCTCCTTACAGGCAATATTGATCTGTCCGACTTTGTTTTGGGACCTCGTGGTCCCCGACCTAAAAGATTCATTTATGAAACATATAATGAACTCTGGAAGCTATCACAAATAGAAGCTGCTTCCCGTCTTCGGAAATAGATCAAGCAAATATGGAAAAGGTGCTTGCTGTTGTTGACAATAGTATTAATACCCTGTCTTCTCGCATTTACACTTTAGAGAATATTGTGTCCTCTGTTGTTGATATTGTACAAGATGATGTTTCTATGTTATATCATGGTCAGACTCAATTGCGCTCAGTTATGCAGTTTGCATGGACTTTGCAAACACTTAAGTTAGGTAAAGTGCCTTGGCATTTCTTGAACACCTCTGCCTTATTTCTACCTTTTAACTTAACTGATAAACAGCAATTTATGTCCATGAAGGATGCAACTTACAATCTATTACATATCGAAAAGGTGGATCCATTGCCGTTCTCTGTTGCAGAACTCGATTCGGCTGTATGGCTAGTCCATGGGGTTATAGCTTTACCATTTTCCTTGTTTGAATTTGACTCATGCATGAAACATTATCCTGTGGGCCGTTACCGGCCATTGGGCAGTGCTTTCCTGCATGAACTCTGGTCCTTGCCTTTCATGTATAAATGCCTTCGGGACGGCAAGGAAGTCTTTCTCACGGGGGAGTACTGCGACTCGACTATAGGTCATTCGCTTATTTGTAAACACATTAAATTGCATGGCTCATGCAGCGTTTCCTCTCCTAATCTTGCTTGTGTGCTGAAAGGTATTCCTGCTCCTGTTATTTCACCTACTTTCACTCTCCTTTCCAATGGTAGTTATTTACTTTTAAATAACGAAAACTGTTGTGGCCTGCAGGCTGGCATTCCTTACATTGTAACAGTCTCGCACCGGGTTGTCTGCTGCAAAATGTGCTTTTTCCTCCCCCTCATGGCAAGGTTGATATCTCTATTTGGCCTTCCATCCCTACCATGGAAGCAGATTTCAATAGACTGAGCAGAATAAAGGCACTATTATTAAACGAGGAAGTTATGCTCACGTCCGCCCGGGAGACATTCATTCTCCAGGTGGCGAGTACCCACAGTGAAATACAGGCCCTTTTAAACACTAATCTCCCCCAACATTTTGGGGAGTTAATACATCGTATTTTTAACGCATCTAACACTGAAGGCCTAGTACACTTTTTTAAGGTCGTTGGGTCGGGCTTGGTGTCCTCCTTCCAAACTATTTTTGGTGTCATCCCGGCTTTCATACATTCTATTTTTTCCAGTGTCTTTGGCGGTTTCCCATTGATCCTCGCTTTAGCGGCTGGTGTCTTGCTCTTAATTTGCTTTCTGCGCAATGGCTGCTCCCCGATGGGACCTGCTCGATCCAGAACGCCTCCAGCTGCTCCGTGAGCGCCTTTTGGCCGGTTTTGGTGTCTTGCCATTGGCGACACTGAGTGTGTCATATACTCTTTCATTTCGCTTTGCGTATTTCACTTGCGTGCAACCTGTGATGACGTGTGTCCGCTGTCCTTTCACCTGGACTCTGGATTATTGCCTCTCCAATTCGTCATTGTCTGTTCCGGATTTTGTTCAGTTGATGGGTCCCTTAGAGGCCCATGAGCAGGACTGTTCCGTTGCTGGCTGTATGGCGCGTGCGGCTGCACTGGGGATTTTGGCGCAATGGGATATCTGGGCGGCTGCCCAGGATCTCCTACAACGAAGCTGTTTCAATTATCACGCAAGCTGTCCCGCATTGCTTCTGGATGCTCCCTTTGCTGAGGAGCATTCCTGCTCTTTTGAACTCATGGATTGGATGGCATCTATGTTTTTGACGATTCCAATGATGAACTCTTGGAGGGTATGGCTTTTTTCTGCACTTTCACTTTCATGGATTGACCTGCCCTTCGCCGTTTGGGCGCTCCCTGTGCTCCGACGGCTATTTCTCTCCTCTGATGGGCCTCTGTCCTGGCCGCCGAACTGTCCAGGGGAGGGTGTCTTGTGGATTGTTACCTGCCTTGTTATGTTGGCCTAGGCCTGGCTGCCATGCTGCTTTTCTTTGCGCACGTTACACTGAGCCGGGCCTGCCTCGCCCTTTGCTCGTGCCAAGTTCTTTTGCACTGTCTGCATCTTCTGTTGTTCACCTTTTTGGGCTCAGTCTGCACAAACATGTACAAGGTCGCATAACAATGTATTTTGGTTCTTCCTGATATGGCCAGTCTCGCGCACCCAGACATAACATTATGTACAATTGCCATGAAGAATTTGATATGCTTTTAATACTGTGTTTTACTAGCGCTTAACACACTTGGAGAAATCCCTTTCAGTGAGAAGAGCTATGATGTCCTGCTGATGTAATTCTGCATCTAGAGACTGAGGTATGGGGTTCGTTAGTCAAAGCCCAGAGGTCTTCTATTATTATAATAAACTATCTTACTGCAAGGGGAGGGTGGTAATGTTATTTATACGTTTATCCACTGAGCTCTGAGATGCTTTCCCCGTTTGTATTCTATGGAATAGTAACCATGCTGCTTATATTAGTCATATGCATTATGCTATTAGTACTGACACGTGTACTGTACATTAGAGCACGTAAGTTGGAATAAACATTTTAACCTATCCAGTGTCTCTTCCTACGCATCTTGTGGACAAGTACGAGTGAGTGATGAAAGAGTGTTCTTGCTTCTGCGAGTCCTGGAGATAAAGACACCGTGTTCTGGGTTGTCCAAACATTAGTACTTGGGTGCTAATGGGATGCTAAGCTAGTTGGGTTGGGGTTTTTGGGTGCTACGGTATATGGTGGCAAACCACTGTATTCCGGGGTCCCATTTTCCTGTGCATAGCTCTGTGTATGTGCAGAAACCTTATGACACCCCCTAACCTAGGGGAGGACCAAGCAGATGCCTTGAACACAAAGAGCATATCATGCTGAACGATTCGGTGGTGGTCCCATCCTCCTAGGACCACCCCAAGAAAAGTTATGGGCAAAAATACAATGCCAACCAAAGGCCCAGCAAAGCATTATGGGGCGAGATTCTAGAGTGCAGTGAATATCATAGTATTAGCTCTCAGCTGAGCCGGGAGAGCCACTGCCGCTTGAGGAATGTTTTGATATTGGATACTATAATATTCACTGCACTCTAGAATCTCGTCCCATAATGCTTTGCAGGGCCTTTGGTTGGGATTGTATTTTGCCCATAACTGTGCTTGGGGTGGTCCTAGGAGGATGGGACCACCACCGAATCGTTCAGCATGATGTGCTCTTTGTGTTCAAGGCATCTGCTTGGTTCTCTCCCTAGGTTAGGGAGGACCCCAAAATCATCACCTCTCTCACTGCTTGCTATATTTTCATTTTCACTTTTGTGAGATGATTATATGCATTTTAGCATGTAAAGATAGAGTTACTTGTTTTACCAAAGGTATATGAGGTTTCTGTTTTATTAATTGGGATGAGATGGAATGGAGTTACGGAGTGGAGTTTCACAGAGTTTTTGTTAAACTCCGCAGAATTCCACGTAGTGGTACTCTGCCAACTTCGCCCACCCTTACTTTTCGTATGACTCGGATCAGGGGAGTCTGACCGAATGCTTACAATGCATTTGTAGGCATCCGGATATGATTTGGTCGGGCTCCCATTGGCTTCAATGGGAGCCTGTGTTCCGAACGAGAACACAGGCTCCCATTGAAGAAAGGGGTGGCTGGGGAAAACCTTGCGCCCTGTGGAGGACACCCCATGGTGCCTGCCACACTGTGCATGGTTGGAAAGGGGGGTCCCTTGGGTGCCCCCATGTGCCTGATCCGTAGGGCCCTGGTTGAAGGGGGACCGGCTACGGGTTCCCAAAGATCGATTCTGGCAGCCTTTTCATTCCGGGCCAACCGAATCAGAAAGGCTGTCCGAATCGTTCATTGTACTTGCTCACTTGGAAATCAAGTCCATAGAGCTGTATGCATCGGCTCCGGAAATGCTCGATCTCTCCAAATGCATTTCGGAACTGATTTGGTCAGCGCTAAGGGTTTCCAGGCATTGTACTTGGTCACTTGGAACTGGGAATGATTCGGTCAGAAACAAGGGCTCCGGATCGGTTTAGGCAAAGCCTAATCCGATTCGGAGCCCTTCCGACCGAGATCGGAATCAACCCGTTAGATTTGACCTTGACCAGCGAGTAACAACATCACCTCAAGAAAAAAACCATGAAGGCTGCGGCAGAAGTGAGTGCATGTCTGTTATGTTGGCGAAAGACACGCTGAGTGTTAAAGCAGGTCTGGCTAAAAAATGCTTTCATTTGTCAAACCGCGTTTTAAATAGCAAATAGTGATATTTTTATTTTCTAAATGCCAGACTCTTTTCCGAAAACAGAGAGGGCCACAGGGTGCCGATATCCTCCAAAGGTAATGCTGCTGATCAAGCATTATGGCTAAAAATGGAACCATGGGAAGTATTTCCTACTGTGATAGCGCTGCAACAACACCTTCTGGTCGAATTCGCGCTATCTATAAAACTGTTCAAGATGTAGTGGGCCAACGCTGGGCAGCAGGATATTAACTTAAACCTGAGGCTACAGAAATAAAGGCACCCCCCCCCCCAGGCTAAACTGCCTGCCGGTCAAGAACTGTAAGAAGACCTTAAACGTACACTCACTCAGAGAGGCGGGTCGGCTGATGTGTGTGATAATTAAGCATTGAGAGCCTGCCACAGAGCGTACAGAGTTCGTTCACGGAGACAGTTGTGTAACCTTTAATTCGTAAGTTCCAATCCAATCAGGACTGACTCGACCCTTCCTTCTTCTAGCACTGATAGCACAGAGTATTTGCATTAAAGTAACAAGCAGAAGTCGAGTGTTCTCTTGATGTCTGCTGCTGCACTGACTTTACTTGCGCGGCTGAATTAAACTTTGTGCAGACTGACTGCATGCAGAGCTGCTTTCTGTAACTTTAGGCTGGCTGAATGACGTGCTTCTAAAAGTAAAGTACATTAGGAAGCCACGGAGGAACAGTGAGTGACACTTCACTTACTCTGTATCAGCTGCTGCAAGCACCATTGACGGTACGGGCTAGCTTTGACGACTGCCCTGGTACAGTCCCGGGCAGTGCCGTGCCGGCAGTCCAGATCAGACACTCCGACCTACTTGCGTGGCATTGGCTGCACTGGAGTGCACTGTGGCTGCTGAGGCAGTCATGCACCACCACCCTCCGGCCATGGCTGAATCATTACGCCAGCCTGGCCGCGTGTTGCGAGCTGCAGCGGTAGGCTCCAATGCGCAGACTGCCAAAGAACTTAAACTATGCTGCGCAGCCGCGCCCGCCTACCGCGCCTATGGTGATTGGGCAAATAAAATCATGGGCCAGACTCATGACCTGACTTCAGAGATTGACGCGGTATTGGGTGAAATATTGTAGTTAGCCGCGAGCTGAGCCAGCCCCCCTTAGCATGCCACTAGCAGAGCCAGCCCCCTAGCTGAGAGCTTTAGCAGTCATTGGGGTCCCAAATAGCAGTGCTCCAGTCATGCACACAGCTGAGGCGCTATAAATGCATGACAATGCATTTCAGTGCTGTGATGCAGATCATCTCACTGAAATACGTTAGTCTAACGCCTGATGCATGGTACTTGGCAGGGCTGATGCGTGGTTGCATCAAAATACTGCAGTCGGAACCGCCGACCTGAGGTCAGGCAGTGCCTTTCCACAACGGTGTCACCGTGATAAGGCCCTGAGTGTTTCAGCAGATGTCTGTACTACACATGGGTCTTGGAGGTCAGTGCACTGTGGGAGATTACAAGACCATGCATGATGGTCACAGAAAATGTTAAATTTTATTTAAATTGTAATAACCACTATGTTAGGTGTACCCCAGTAACACTGTCTGATTTTCCAAATATGTTGGACAATTCACACAACTATCTGCACAGCATTACCAGAGTTTGTTGGTGCTGGAGCTGGTGCTTCCCTGCACACATTAGTATTGTGTGTGAGACACCTGAATGCTTGATACTAAAACATTTTCATGATGCATGATGTAGAAAATTGGCCGTTGTTACCATCCACATATTTCTATATCCTAGCAACCTGACTTTTCTACTGCAGCTCCGTGCACTATGCAGAGCTGCTATGTACAAAATATAATGGGGCTATTCAAAAAGGTAAATTTACATGTGAGTAAATCTACATGTGTACATTTTTGCTTACACTTTTGAGTACGGTTAAACTTTGGGCTATTTAATATCAACCAGTATAAAGTTATACAAAAGTGTAAACTTACATGTCTCCACCCACTGAAACGGGGTGAAGCCAAATTTATGATTTTAAACTTACTACAGTCAAAAAGGAACAGTAGTAATTCCAGCACGAACATGGTGAATAACTGACACTGCAACACTCACACCTAAAAAATAATAAAAGTAGGGATTTCAAATAGAGCCCAATAGGCAAACATGTTAAATTAAATTAAATGATTTAAAATATTGTTACAAAATCATCAGTAAGTAAAACATTTATTTTATTACATTTTAACATATTTTAATAACCATTTCTTAAATTTGAAAATTATTGTAACATTTTATTTATTAAAAATATAATTACATTATTTCTAATTAATTTTTAATAATACTTAATGAAAATGCTTTTTTCATTTGGATGGGATTTTTTTCATAAATATTTTAATAAAAATGGTGTTATTTTAATTTAATGTATTTTAATTAATTCAATATTTTATTAAATGGTAATGTAATAGTGATGTGGCATTTTTTTTTATTTTCTTCTACATTTAAAATAAATCTATAAAGTTCATTTATGTTACTATTCAACATAAAAGTATTCTACTAATTTTTCAAGTTTAACAAACTTTTTGCATTTTTCCTACACCTTACCATTGGGTGGTCTCTGCCCCAGCCCCATTGAGTCCACCACTGGCAAAGACCACCCAATAATGACCCCCAAAACTTCACCAAGAATAGAGGAGGGAAGAGTCTTAAAAATAAGTACAGTAGTTTCAGTAATATTGTAATGACCATATATTATGATCACCGAGTTGATCCAAAAATGGTCTGTTTGAAGGAGCCTAGAAAGATCACTCATAGCAGACCACCTATTTACATCCATCTTCCCAGCAATCCTTTGAGCCTGAGTTTAGGTCGTTTTTGCTTTGCAGGCCAGTAAAACAGTTTTGCTACATGGAATTTGAAGGAAAAACAGTGTATGTAACAGCATGTGACATTTTAGATAAGGCATAAGCATAATTATTTGAGGAAGGTGGAATTTAACATAATCTAACATAGCTACGGGCCTGATTAAGATATTGGCGGACGTGTTACTCCATCACAACGGTGATGGATATTCCATCCACCGAAATATAAATCCCATTAAATCCTATGGAATTTATATTTTGGCAGATCTAATCCATGATCTAACTCAGGCCCATAGTTCTGGTAAAATGTACAGAGTTTGAGAATTCCTTAAAGCTCATAAAGGAGTGCACTGGACAGAGCTCTGTTATACTCTTCACACTGTATGACATGCATCTGGACTTGACTCAAATGAGCCCGTCAGAAATAAGACATCCAGAAAAGACATAATACAATTTCAGCTTTCATGTTCCTTGTATTGCACAATAATCATTCAGTGCAATTTTACTGTGCACATGTAATTGTTTATAACTATTAGTGGCACCTTTTCGACTTCATCATAATACTTGTTAAAATATATATTTCAGCCTCATTAATACATTTAACCTAGAACAATTATGATTAATTACTATTTCTTATTTGCAACATAGATTCTATTAATTTGTCCTAAATACAAATAACATTTTGTACATTTTTGTATATTAAAACCTTACTGTGAGCCTAATAAAGACATTTATTTACATAGTCACCTGTTGCTGAGCATAAAACACAGGCACAGCTTCAGTTACTTTCAATATTCGTCTTTTTGCTCAATATATTTTGCTTAAATATTACATTATTGTAATATTCTTACGTAAACTTTTTTGTTAATAGTCACACACTTGCATCATTTCAATTCTTTTTAGTAGTCACGTCTTTTTATAACTAATAGCTCAATTATAGTTTTCCCTACTTTAAATTAAATCCAGATGAAGCAAATTAACTGATTTAATTGAAATGTTTCAGCAGTAAAGCATTTTATTTTTTGTTTTTTTCCAATTACTGCAATCGCAGCTGCCATACTGTGCGCAGTGAGGATCCATGATGCATCTGTTGAGTGGGCTTGCAAGGGGGGAGCACCAGGAGCAGGTTTGACCTGGGGCCACAATAACTGGAGCTCTGACAATGACCATATGTATAAATGATGTCCCTGAGAAAACAAGATGGCTCTCTTTAAAATTCCGGTGATTGATTTCAATTGTTCATGCAGTATTAACCCTTGAAATGTTCCATAAATTGTCCTGATTACTTCTCAATGTTAGATGCAAGGAAAGGCAGCCTTTACAAATGTTTACCTGATTGGTTATATCAACCGTGGTTTTCTGAGTGTGACTGAGATCTTCACAGAACAGGACTATGTAATAGTTGCTGGAATCGATAACCCAGATGAGTTGCCTTGGTGGATGTGGAAACTAATTCAGGAATGACCCATACTGAGCCGTTTCCTTGAAGATTGATAAGGATATATAAGATTCTGAATAAAGTAATCAATTATTATTAACTTAGTGCTACTTGGTTTACATCTTAGATATTTTAATAATGTAATAGCGGTATGGTGGATGATTTTTTTCAATTTATTAGAGAAATGTATGTAAACACTCACTATTATTATCCAAATTGAAGAATAAGATGAATTACTTGTAATGCTAATTGCCTGGATGTATGGAAAGTCTGTATAAATGTCATTAGACGTGACATCAAGGTTTACTGACTTCCCATTTTACCTGCAAGTACCGCTGGAGTGTGAAACAACCAAAAACCTACAATTGGGAACGCATCCATACGAATATGCCTCTTTTTCCCGCATACCATTACCCCGCATGTTGTTACAACGCGGTCGTTACAACGACCGCGTTGTAACAACGCATACCATTACCCCACAAGTCGTAGCAACGACTTGCGGAGGGGGGGCACTGGATGTTGGAATAGTAAAATTTACTATTCCAACTCCAGTCTGTGCGGACTGTAGGGAAGGTGTTGGATTTTAAATCCAACACCTTCTCCCCCCTCCGCAAGTCGTTGTAACGACTTGCGGGGTAATTGTATGCGTTGTCACAACGCGGTCGTTGTTACGACCGCGTTGTAACAGCATGCAGGGTTATGGATGCGGGGTGAAGGTTGTTTACCATCCATACACCATGTTTCCTGGCAGCAGAATGTATGATAAGAGCTTATATAATTTTGAACGCTAGTGTCTCTAAAAAAGCTTTGTTAAGCCAGAAACATTTCTTTATCCCAAAAGAATAGAATTTAAATGAGTGTAACTTGAGGGAGGGTAGACTTTTTGTTTTTATTTGCACCAAAGTTAGGAGCAGGGTTTTTCTCTTAATTCTGATGCTGGAATGCCAGACTAATTGAGACTGAGAGGGAGTCAGTTCCAGTTTTCTTCCGTTGCCTTTTCTTGCTAGTGTTTTGAAAGGTAATATTTATGGCCTTTTTGGGACAAAGTTAAATAGAGACCCTTGTTAAATGTCACCAAGTCGCTATCTGTCCCCTTTGCTGATGTTAAACAGGGCCCTATGATTTTTGAACTGGTTCTGTAATGAGAGTGCCCCATTCCTCGAGCATCTTTCTATGACTGAACAACAAATCCACAACCTTGTGATCAAACAACTACGTAACAACAGTAACTTCGCCCCTTCCATCAGGTGGACGCAGCCAAATCGTGTATCATCCATACAATCTGTAATCAGATGCTCTAAGTTTGGATTGGAACGAAAAAGGCGAAGTCAATTTCCCTAGTGCAGGGCGTCACAGTTCTCTATGGAGCCGTAATTAGTGAAGAAGAGTAATTTAAATGCACGATCTTTTCCATGTGTATTTGGCTTGTTTTCTGCATTCTTTGTGGTTGTGCACCCTGCAGTATTGATCTCCACCGGCGTTTTAACCTTGCATAGAGGAGGGATGATTACATTTGGGCAGAGACTCCATTGCAGGGCGGGGTGAAGTTATCAAAGAATCCATGTTGTTTAATTTGACTTTTATTTTGTTATTGAACTGATAAAGTTGGTAATGTGTGACTGCTTCTTAAGTTTATTTATTTTTTCCCAACTCTTCTTAGGTAGGACTTGCTCGAAATTAGCTTGACTTGGAGAAATCTGAATATCCGGTTCAGTGTTGTGAACTTCTTCGATGTCAGGATAGTTTGAAGTTGGTTGATGTAATTGTGTCATTAGTGTAACCACAGAGTTGGCTCTGACCTTGTGGAATGGCAAACTATAGGCGTTGCTTAAGACTGACTGTACTTGATGGGAAATTATTGGATCTGTATTCAAATTAAATTGCCTTTCGTCATCTGGCCAAATTTTGGGGCTCACCTCCGGTTTTTCGGCCTTTACGTTTGATGATAATTCTATACACTGTTTAAAATTTGCAATACATTCTTGCATTTCATTTTGTATGACTGCAGAGTTGTTAAGCTTCAGACCCTTGTTTGTATTTTGTGAACATCTTGAGTCTTGTAGGTTCTGATCTGGAGGAGGTAAACTGCTTTGTACTAGGGCTTTTATGTTTGAACACTTAACTACTTGTGACGTGGAACCTCATCTATGATGAGGTCACTGTCAGAACTCTTACAGAAGACTCTGCGTGTGCGAGGATTCTCAGAGTTGACAGTTGCTGTGCCATCGCCGTTGGATGAGGTGTTTAGAATAAACCTCTCTCACCTGATCTGGCATTGTGTCTTCATTCTTCACGACATCACATATTTTGGCGACGAGGATGGCTTCACGACATCACACTACTTCCTGTGCCTTGACTGGAATTTGTGAATTTCCTACTATAACTGATTCCTGTACCTCCTCAATGAAAGATTGCATCACATTTAGCTATACATTTGGGGGCATATTAACAAGGAGTTATCGCCGCGTTAGCGGCACTTTTATGGCGCTAATGCGGTGATAATTTTATCCCTTTTCAAGCTCTATTACCAAGCTGTCGCTAACAGCCGTTAGCGACAGTTTTTAGGCGCAAACGTCCATTGTAAAATCGCTTCTTCTGATAGTTATATGCAGGAGAGGCGTTCCCGTGCAAAAACGGCCGCAAACCCCACTACTCCATATTCACAAGGGGATCCTTGAAGTTCTGAAGACCAAAATAACTGTCTCTAACTGCAGTTAGAGCCAGTTACTTAAGACCAGAAACTAGCTGGTCTTAAAAATGGGGATAACACTTGGGGCCTCATCTCAGCAGGTTTTGGTGCTGGACAGCGCTGCAAGCAATGTTGCGGCGCTGCCCTGCGACAAAACTATAGTGTAGGAATGAGCACCATCAATAAGATAGTGTGCATTCCCGTGCCCCAGTCATGAAAAGTATTGCAGTGCTGCGGCAAGACAGCGTTGCAACACTTCTCACATCGCCCTTCTTGCGACAGCATGGATGTGCTGTATTCACTGGACAGCACTCCATGACGCAAGTAATGACAGATATGTCTGGAATCCTGACGTATCTGTATGCGCTACAAGTCACGCATTGCTGCAGTCCTGTCACAACCATGACGCAACTCCAGCAATGCATGGGGCCAGCCTAACCCTGTGGCACTGCGTCACCCTCACGCCTGCCATCAGGCAGGCGGAAGGCACTGACGCAGTGCCGTTCATGAGGGGTGCCCGAATGTCGGCGCTGTTGGAGAACCATCGGTGGTGGTTGTGCGCTGCGGTATCATCGTTTGGAAGCATTGGTGGAGTGTTGGTGCGGAGGGAGTTGACAAGATGTTCTTCGGTGGCCTTGATCCAGCTGCGTGGGGGTGCGATGATGGCGGTGGCGTCCGGTGGGCCAGGTGAAGACGTGATGTTACCAATGATGGTCAGTCCAGGATAGTCCGGTGTTGTGGCTGTAGTTGAAGTTCCCGCTGGCGGAGGTGACGTGCTCGACCGTGTGTCCTGCTATGTGGCTTGTTGAGGTGACTTGCTGCTTGCGTCTGATGTAGGGGACCTTCCCCAGGAGGGGGTAGTGCTCTGGTCACTGGGGTTGTCCAGGTGGAACTTGAGTTCACCGAGTAGGATGTCGTCGGTGGATGGGAGACCCTGGGGTGCAATGAGGTCTACAATGGTATTGGAGAATGGTGGGCCATGTCCCGGGGGGCCTGCACATGAGGGTGCCGCAGAGGATGTACTTGGGCTTGGTCCGGATCTGGGAGTTTAGGTGGTCCATGGTCACCCTTGGGTCATTAGAGTGCGTGGGCAGTCGGAGTGTGCTTCTGTAGGTGATGGCAATGCCTCCTCCTTGACGGTCGGGGTGCTCCTTGCGGGTGATACTGCAGCCATCAGTGATGGCGATGGCGACGTCCGGTCCGGAGCAGAGGTAGGTCCTGGCAGGTGAGGCGTCCAGGGTTGATGGTGAGGAGGGTGCTGGCGTCGTAGCGGTGGAGTGTCCAAGAGGAAGGCTCCTTGGTGCTGAGCGCGGTCCAGGGGCAGACGGACGCAAACGGCGTAGCCTATGGGTTGCCTTTGGCACGGGAGACAACCATTACAATGCAGGCAGTACATCGTTAACAACGCAACTCCGACAACGCAGGTGCCTTTACATCGCATTTGATTACAACGCATTGTGAGGACAGTAATGGGGTAATTAAAAGTTCTTCAGGTGGGTATGGGTTTCGGATGTCTGAACAGGAAATTGGGTTGTGTTTTGGGGTAAAATATGGAAATTGGGGTGTGTTTTGGGGTAAAATATGAATATTGGGTGTGTTTCGGGGGATCAAAAAGGAATTATAGGGTTCACGGTTTGGTTTGGGGTACAAAGCTTAGTTTTTGGGTGCACTCACTGAAGTGGGAATAGTAATTTTTACATCTCCGCTATGCAACACCTTCCCTACTGTTGCAATACGCCTAGTATTAGTATGCATTGGAATGGAATTCCATGTAATGGCATGCGTCATAACTACGTATGTACCTTTGGCACATGAGTGGTACGCCCGCTGCGCATGGGCGCACAGCGGACGCCATTGAGAAGTGAGGGGGGGCTGGACAGCTGGGAGGTGGTAAACGCCGCAAAGAACACTGGATGGGGCGTGGACGTGGGGGGTGTGGGTGAGCGGGTGTTGTAACTATTTTAATAAGGGAAGTCTTACCTCAAAGCCGGGTCCCGTGTCTTCGTTGCTCCTGCTCTCCTGCATCTGCTTCCAGGAACAGGAAGTAGGCAGCCAGGCTCCCTCCCCTGAGCCAATCACAACGCTGCGATGCGGCGGTGGGATTGGTAATTGGCAACGGGACAAGGCATGCAGCCAGGGGCTGGAGGGGTGGGCATGTTCTCCATGCAGGCTGTAATGCAGCCTGCATTACGAACAGGAAGTGCGCATGACTGCTTTGGGCGGCCTGAGTGGGCTGACCAAACAGTCATTGCGCACTTGAGTGGGCATACCAATCCGCCCATGCCTTGCCCCGTGCTTAGAGCAGTCCTACCCACCCTCCCACCCGCAAAGGAAACATAGCACGGTTACATCAGTAACTTATCATCATGTGATGATTGTTCCTCTTCTGCACTGCTTGAAAGCAGTGGGGCAATGCTCTTCCGCCATAGCGGATGAGCCGCCACTGGGGGGTGCGTCATCTACGTGTGCTAGGCCTGGGCGACTCGACCCACAGGCGTCCTGCGCTACGCGTCCCTCCTTCTCCTTACCTGGACATTGACACTGTGGCGCAATCCGCTACACTCTCTCCAAATCTGTGACTCAGCCAGCAGGAGCCTCAGCCAGGTGTGATTTCACAAGCCTGGGTACAGCAGTCGCTGTCAAGTCCGCTGGTGAACCTCCTGATGCAGTTGATGCAGCAGGGCCCCCTTAGGCGTGAAGTTGCAGCGCTCCCGCCACACAAGTTCGGCGCAGCTCAGGGGCCTCACCCTCCACAGCGTCTGGCCAGCCCAACATCATCCGGCCTGTGATGCAGAGAGGCGGCACCCACCGTTGGTAATCCCCTACGTGCACCCCGGTGTAGGGGTGGATCGTAGTATGCGATGCAGACCTCCCTACGTTGGGGCGCAGGAGCGCCTCTACTATTAACAGCTCCAAGGTGTGCAAGGCGGTCTTCTCACACAGGTCAGCAACGTGTCTCCATGCGACCTGCCAGACTTCACCACCAGGTACGGGCGATCTTCGCGCCTCAATGTCTACCGCCACGGCTCATCGACTCCACAGCTCCTCCGCATCCCACTCCAGGCTCCAGACGCAGGTCCAGCATGGCATCCAGGCTCCAGATGCAGGTCCTGCGAGGCATGCAGGCTCCAGATGCAGGTCCAGCGAGGCATGCAGGCTCCAGACGCAGGTCCAGCGAGGCATGCAGACTCCAGTCGCAGGTCCAGCGAGGCATCCAGGCTCCAGACGCAGGTCCAGCGAGGCATCCAGGCTACAGACGCAGGCTCAGCGAGGCATCCAGGCTCCAGACGCAGGTCCAGCGATGCATCCTGGCTCTCATCCTGGTCATCCTGGATGTTGGGTGGCTTGCAGGGGTTGTTGATGTGTGCTGAACTTGGCCCTGGCTGCTCCATTCTGCAATTGTTTGGTTTTTATGCCTATTTTCTATTGGATGTTGACTGATAGGCTATTTTTTGCATTAGAGGCAAGAAAAACTCACGTTGGGCTGACTAACGTGAGTTTTTTTGCCGCTAATGGGCCTATCGGTAGTTTTCGCCTGCTAACGCCGGATTTCCTATCGCCATCACGCTGATGTTAGCGGCAGTGTTCACCGCCGTTCCCTGATACTATCGCCATGTAGCGGCGGCTTGTTAATACGCCGTTAACATGGCAATAGTTTTCAGGGTTAGGCGGCGATAAAAAAACTGCCGCTAACTGGCCTTTGCGATAGGTATCGCCGGTCCTTGAGAATATCCTCTTGGTTTGTTCTAGATAGTAAAATAAGAGCATAATTTGCAAGCAGAATGTTTTTACTTCCAATACTTTTAAACCGCAGTCCAGTTTTGCATTAGCGGTTGCCCTTGTTTTTACTAAATCAACTTGCACTTCCATTTTGCGCGATTGCTGTGAATGAGTCACTATAATAATTTCCAATTATGTATTTCTGTCCTCCCAATATGCTATTGGGACATTCGTTTGTTAGGGATTTTCCTTCTGCTTAGGGGTTAAACTGCTATTGACTTAGAAGAGCAACTTTGATTGTCTGCTGGATTTTCACTGCATGTTAATAATTTCCAATTGTTCACGCAATTTCTCTTGCATGTAGTGCCATCCCACAAAACTGAGGCAGTTGGCAGAGATGACAATTGTGCTGGCAATTGTAAGATAAATATGTGTCTCGTTCCCTGGCATGAACAACAGAGGCTTGTGGTAGGGGAGCGATCAGTCATAGGCACCTTACACTACTCGGTAGCATTGCTATTGTTAGACTCAAAATAATGAGAGGGATCCATAAATGACCCTGTTGTTCCAGTAGGTTACATTTAGCACTTTATATATTACCCATATAGCCCAGAGAATCTTCATCATCTTACATGTTATGTTTCTTTTAACAGCACAATAGCTTTAGTCCCATGATCTCTTTCCCAGATACAACACTGTTATTTAGTACTTGCAATTTAAGATGTTGTCATATGCCTTTAAAGTGTGATGTACAATAACCCTTAGTGTCTCTAATATGGAGAAAAAAGGCACAACGGTGAGCCCTCTCGATCTGCTCCTAACTGCTCCTGATTGCTAGGCTGTCCTTATTTCAACCTAAAAGGCAATCATGTAGTCACAGCACTTGTTTACTTAGTGATTAAGCAGAAGAAATAAGAGGCAGAAAGAGCTAACTCACCTATGATGCTCGACTTCTGTACTCCTTCTCAGCACCTTCTCGCTGTCTTGTTGTGGTTTGTTTAAATATATATTTGTATGCTTATGTATTTAAATGCCAACTCTTTAGAAAACTTCAGCAAGGGACAGCAAAGCTCAAAGTCTGATCTAAAAATAACAATCGTGGACCAGAAAGAGCCCTCCAGGCCTTAAAGAAACATTGTAAGAGGGCTGCAGTAAGACACTGAATGGAGCAGCATTGGCACCAAACTCACCAGATGCAGCAGCAGTGGCAAACCAGTAAATAGGTGCCGGCAACCAGTTACCACTCACCGTGCCTCTGCAACAATGACGGGCCAGCAGTCAACAATGCGTCTGGAGTGCTAGTTGATCCAGGGATCACTACATCTCCACCAGATCACCAAGGAAAGCCCGACCCGTCCAGCCACCAGTGACCATTATACAAGCAGGATGATTCCTGCTGACAGCCTTACTGTTAGGTGGAGGGGAGCAGGGAGCAGGCAGCGGCAGTATGTACAAAAGTAGCTAGCCACACATGTTGAAACATGCTGAAACAGCAGCCATACACTGGCTGTAAGGAAGCGGGCCATTAGTTGTGTGGCCTGCACAAGTAATGGGCCCACATGTGCCCTCCACTCAGAACCAAACACCTCATTGTAGCACTTGAGTCTCTCAGGGTAGTGGAGCAGCACAGTCCAAGGCCTAGTGAAGGGAGGTGGTGTGGGCTAGTAATCACCATTCGCTGGTACGAAATATTAACACACAATAAATAATGGTCCAGCCTGTGATTTAAAAAAAAAAAAAGGAAAAGTACATTTATTACTCACACACTACTCAATACTATGCAGTAATTTACAAATATGCATAAGGCTGATGGAAATATCTTTTGATGACATGCCTTATTACCTCTGATGCTCTAAAGGGGTCAGTCGAGGTCAACAAACCACATGTCAAAATCATCATCTTAGGAGTAAATGCAATAATCAAAAATAACCGTATGAATGCACTTCTTAATGATAATAAAGCATATGTACTTTGATCACTAGTTACTGTCAACATAATTATTTCAATAAAGCATTTACAAAAAAAAAGAATTTCTCATGGGTCTATGTTCTTTTTATATACTTGCATCACTGAAAATGCAAATATTTAAAAAGTCACTAGAGAACATCATATTATGATGACACAACACTGTGACGGTAGCCTTTGTAAACTCTTTCAGACACCTTTAGGCAACAATAGCTGTGACCATGCTCCAGCCTGGGGAGTGTTTAAAAGCTCGAAGAAAATCCTGAGTTGGTCCTTCTTTTTGGGACCCTTTACACTTAGGGTCAGTACTTCACAAAAGACGTTTGGGGCCAGCTCAGAGGAGGCTGCTGTGCTCCTGCAGCTTCCTAGTATGTTTTTTGTACTGTTGGTGGTGGCCCGTCATCTTGGAGCCACCATAGGGGACAAAATATGCCAAATGGAAGGGACCCAAAGGACATTATGGAGCTCTTGTCTGGAGCAGTATATATTTTACTAGCAGCTCTCCCGCTGAGCCGGGGAGAGCCACTGCCTCAGTTGAAGCCGCACAGTTTTGCATTGTGCCGCATGCAGTTTTCTTTTTCTTTTTTAATTTTTTGGAGGGGTGTGCCCTGCTCCACTTGGGCATCCCACGTGCCTGCTTTGTTGGGGGAAACCCAGATAGTTCACCTCTGGCTGCCCCGGCCAGCTCCCTTCGTGTTTCACGCTCCTCCTTGTGGCCACAGAAGCTGGCGTGCTTTTCGCACCCACTCCTGCGGGCAGGGTTTTCCCTTTGTGGTGGCCTCCCGCGGACATGGGCCTGGAGAGGGCCTGGCACTCCCCCTTCCTCCTTCTGCTGTCAGGGCCTGGAGTTGGGGATCCCGGGCCCCGCCTCCCTCTCTCTGTCTTCGGGGGGGCACGACAGCACTCCCCATCTTCATGTGCCTCAGGTTCCGAGTACCCCCTGTATCCATAAACTGGCTGGGAGGAAGGGGTCCCCCTGCCTCTAGAGCCCAGGGGAGGGGCCCTACGCCCACCCCTTCCAAGGGCTTGAAAATTAAAAATTACTCTGCGTGGCAACCTCTGGGGCCTGGCCCACCCTTGGGGTTAAAGTTGCAGCTGGCAGTGGAGCTCTCCAATCATGCTGGTGGGGGGTCAAAGGTCAAATCCTTCCCCTTCTGATATCTCAGGCCCTGCTGGGCTGATTTGCACCCTTTCTGGCTTATTTTTCCCCAGGTGGCGAGCTCACCTTGCACTTTTCATAGGCCTCCTGGCCTCTAAGGTGACAAACTTTGCAAGGAGCTGGTTACTTTGGCTTCAGCCTTTGTTCTTGGTTTCCTCTGGGCCTCTCTCCTCCTTGGCGCAGAAGCCTAGTCTTTTCTCCAGCTAGTCCCCAGGGGATACAAGGGGACTAGCTTCCCAGGTCCTGGGAAGAGCCCCACTGGTCCTGGGGTCATCTGAAGGTAGAGTCCTTAGGACAGATGGCGTCAGAGGGTTCTTGCTTCCAAATGTCCATAGCTGCCACCTCCAGTGCCATTCCCAGCTGAAAGTCACAACCAAGAGAGAGCTCTCCTTGCCCAAGACCTTTTAAGTGAGGACGGAAGGTTCCAGAAGTGAGGTACCTCTGGCCTATCCTAAGGTGCCACATCACCTCTCCACCCCTGTCCCAAGCTTCCTGCACAGCCTGCTGGGACATTTTGAAATGGCACCACCCAGGAGTCACTAGTCACTTCTGCTCTGGTGGTCTCAGCTCAGCCGCTCGCTGACATCAATGCCAGGGCCTTTGCCACCAAATCTTCGAAGGGAGCCCCCTCCTGTGTTGGTTCCAGAGGTCTGGGCTCCCTCCTTTGTTCGGTGGGCTTGGGCAGACCCATCTCTGGTACAGTGTGACAGCTGATTGATTGATGCAGAGCATTCTGCCCCACCCCTTTCCTCCTCAGGCACTGAGTGGTGCACTGTTAATTGCTCCCTTTGTGTTGGGCGGCCTTTGTTCCTGCCCCTGGAGAGAAATTTAATTAACTGGCCACAGCAGGGTGGCAAAAGGCCTGGGGTCTGATCCTGAGCTGGGCCAGAAAAATGTGACAATCCTGGATGACCCATGAGCTTTTTTGGACTTGCATAATTGATTGTCCGGCACAAGTTACTCCCCAATTTGATATGCCACTGGACTCTGTAGGCCAAAGTGAAGCTGTCATGACCCCGTTCCCACGCTCTACAGCGTGTTTATTTTCACACAGGTAAAGTTGCCCCCCCATAGTAATATATACAGTGTCTTAAATAATGTGCACTATTTCACATTAGTTTGGTTTAATTTGATCCTCCACTCATGATTACTATAGTTATTCAAGCATAACATAATTGTGAAGAAAGCAGAGTATCTCTGATGGTAAGTGGTAGACAATGATATGAATCTTTGCAATGTTCTACTGTTTTCCTAAAGAAGAAACGTTACAGCTTGACAGCCAGGTGAGGCACACGTTCTACAAAATGATTGTGCACTAGTTAACTGTCAGCAGAGCCCATGTGCAGAATAATGGCAGCACATGAAGCACTTGGTGGCCTGCCACGCCCTCCAACGTGCTTGCTGAAACACAGCTATTTAACCATCCCCATCCCAATGCTTGGCCTCTTCTTACACTGTTCACCTGTTTCCCCCAGTCCCTCGTTGGCTCGCTAGAGCAGGCTCCGGTCATCTCCTCGGCAAGGTGGCAACTGCTCCAGCAGCTCCGTCATGTCTCCATGGCAACGCGTCTCCACACAGCTCTAGGCTTCTGAAAAGAAATACAAACAGAAAGAGGTATTTTCAGCCCTTTGTCTTGTGGTCCGAGTGACATTAACAAGGTAAGTACTTTAAACATTTTCTGCGCAGTGGCAAACCACTAGATTTTCAATCCCTGCATGGGCCAAGGACGGAATGGGCCCAGTAACAGTCAGTCCTTTTCATTTGAACTCAGCGCTCAGGACATCCTATTTGCTCAAGTAGTAAGCGCTAGTTACTCTCTGGCTTCTCTCCTCCTAAGTGTGTAAAGTTCTATGTCTAATCACAGATCACCCTGCGGACACACTCCCAAAAAGCAGGAAAGCAGACACAGAGAAAAAACAGAAACTTATATCTGAGCCTTACTAGATTGAGAACAAGTTACCACTGGGTATTGGACATGTGCTTAGTGCCAGAACATTGTGTGATAAATGAAAGACATTTGTTTCAGCAAAAAGAAATCTGTGATTACTGTTGGATATTGTATTATTGATGCTAGAGTAATGCATGAAGGACACTGAATCAAACTCATGTTATAAGATTCCTTGAAAAAACCTTTATGGTATGTGGTGTATTGATCCTTATAAATATAAAAGCTAGCTGACTTGTTTTGTACCACACCAAGCTAATTGTGTTTGTTTCCCATAAACCCAGAGTATCTAGTTTCCCCTTGCTAAACCACCACCTGACTCCTGAGTGCGGTAGCAACTGATTTCTGAGTGTGGTAACCACGCCCAGAGACTCCTTTCCCCGAAACCACGCCCTGGTAAGAAGACGTGCTGTGGCCAATGTGGTTTGTCTCTTTCTCTCAACCCATTCCCCCTCCCTTTGGGCACTTTCATGGAGCTGTGCGTTCTCAGTGACATTGCTACCAATGTTAGTTTCCAGAGGGGGTTGGGTCCAGTCGTCACACCATCGGAACCACCTGGAGTTCAGGTGAGTGGCTTGTGACAGTGGCAAAACTGCACTATAAGGCAGCCCTTCCCATAGGTGTATAATGGAGTGTCACTGCAGACAAGACAGTAAAACACACTGGGGCAGATTTACAAGAACTGGCGCATCTCTGCATATTAGCAGAGATGCGCCAGTTCATTTGCGTCCCGTAAAAGAAATCCTTGCGCCACCATGGATGCGTCGCATTTACAAGGCAGCGCACCGTGGCGCAAGGATAGGCAGATGCATGACGCATCTTTCGGCGTACAGGCAGCGCATTGCTGAAGTCATGTCGCAAGCACGACGCAACTCCAGCAATGGTTAGGAATGCTTATTCCTAACATGCTGCGTCACTCCTTACGCCTGCTTGAAGCAGGCGTAAGGTTTTGACACAGTGGCTTCGTAAAAGTGACTCAGTGAAATCTTGTAGATTTCACTGCCTCACTTTTACGAGGCTTTATCACGTTGGAACGCCCACCCTGCATACATTATACCTGACGCAGGTATAATGTAGCGCAGGGCTTTACAACGTGATGCATCTCCCTAGATGTGTCACGTTTTAAATATGTTGCAACGTGGCGCATTGTTTACGACGCCGCTGCGTCACAGAAGTGATGCAACGTTGGCATAAAGTTGTCACAAGGGGCTTGTAAATCTGCCCCACTGACTTTCCCTTTGAGTGTACACTAACATTTTGAGGCCTACCCAGGTCAGTATCCAATCCTGCAGGGTTACCTCTGCGCCAGGCTACCTGTGTGCAGTTACTGGGCTGCGCACAATGGTAGGTATCCCATGTGCAGCCCTTACACGTGTGCACATGCGTGTGCACACATGAACACGTGTAACCAGCCAAGTGCCCCTTACCCTTGCTGCATCACAGCAGCCTTATCTTAAAAGGCGGACACTGGCAGTAAACACGTGCAGACCATTTACTATGAGTTTACCGTGGGTGAGTCACCAGCTATGAGGCTCCCCTAAGTAAAATGTCAAAAATCAGGTGATCTAAAAATAAAAAAACTGGGCAGATTAGATGTGCAGAACCCATTGTCTCACACCGGTGTTGGACTTAGCTAGAGCTGGAGCTAGAAAGAAATAGACATGACGTTGTGGATGCCCGGGAGTCAAGCTAAAGTGCTGGGTGAAGGAGCAGGAAGGCAGAGCACACCAATCATAAGATTCAGGTATTGATTAATTCTTCTACACCAGCCAATGTACCTGGAGCATTAAAATATGTTGCGTTTCACACATCTCTCCAAATTTAGTACCATCTCTAAATGCCCCTGCCCTTGGAATCAATCGAAGACAGCACCTTGCTGTTCAGAGACTCTTTCAAGGTGAGGAGTTCTGAGACTCAGTTTAGTCTGGTTTTTGACCCACTGGTAGCACAAAATCTAGCCATGTTTAAATATTGGATATTTTATGGACAGAATTGTACTCTGGAAAATAAGTGGCCCATATTTTGCCAGTTCTGTTGTAACACTTTCTGGCAATCCACTCAAATGGACTCCTGAGGCACAGCTTTGGACTGGATAGTATTTTCATTTGTAACACTTCATGCCTGCATCATCCAACTTTCTCATGCCTCTTACTTCTACTATTCTGCAGTATTCCACATAGAAATTCTCCTTTGCTTTGACTGTGTATCTTCTGTAGTTCAGTCTTCTACACAAAACTGGAAATATTTAAACTGTTGTGTCAGTTTGATGCAATTCAGAAAAATGATAAACATTTGTGCAGCAGCCTTCATAATCATGAGTAATAAATACCCCCATCTTCCCTATGTGGCTTTTCAGTAGCAGCAGCATGAGTCCTATGTTTGTTCTTCGAAGGAAAGCAATACTAAATGTATGCCTCCAACCTGTTGTTTATGATTTTAGAAATAATGAAAACCAACAATCAGCAATTTCCTTTTTAGATAAAGTTTGAAATTCCCTGAGAACCCACAATGCTAAAAAGAATGTCTGCAGTATTCAGATAAAATGTATGCAGATTTTCTAATATCCATCCTTTGAAAATAATCATACCATATCTATGAGATAAACAGTAGGAAATAAAACATATGTAAGTGTAAGAAGATTCTATAACTCCGCCTTGTGTCACACTAATCTCAGTCCTATTCCACACTAATCTGATACTTAAGTCCTTTTCCGGATCAAACAATGGAAGTTGTCACTTTATGTTGGAAGATATTAAATGCTTGGGGGGTGTCTTATACAACTGCACTCTGTATAAACGCTGCCAGTGACGAGAAGATGAAGCAATGTGGCTCAACCTTTCTCATGCATGTCAGATGATAATACCCATATGATGTATGTAGCACAGCGTCTGTACGCTCTTGATCTTATATACAAGTGATGCATGATTGTATGTTAACAATGCAGCTGTTTGTGTGTGTTTGGGACACTGAAATGCGTCATGAAAGTGCAGGGCCTAGAAAGCAGGCTACCTTGTTATTTTGTTTAAGGTTATGCAACTGAAAAGATGAGTTTAGATTGCCATGATATTTCTTAATTCATGATAACAGGACTGAGAAGAAACATTTTGTTCTCTAGTACATGCACTGCTTGCAAATATGGCAGCTGAAAGATAACTGCGAGGTAAGATGACCTTGTTAGTTCTGCGTGCCAAAAGAAGGAACAAAACCAGCAGAAGGTTTCTATGTAAACCACAGTAGGCTTCATTTATGGCATTTTCGTGTAGAGCAGCACAGTAAGGGACCTTGCTGCGCTTCCCTACGCCAAAGTGAAATACGGTGCATTCCTGTCCTTTCTGCCTGCGCTCGCACCGCTTCAGCAGCCTAGCCCTAACGAAGGTGCTTCAGTTGCAGGCAGGATTGTTTTTTGTGCAGAAGGGGCTCCTTCCTGCACAAAAACAATCCTAAGAGGCGTTTTCCCTCTTTCTATGTATGCTTCAGGATTCAGCACACATGAAAAGAGGAAAAAATGAGGAGAAATGAAGTTATTTCTCTTCTCTCTGCCTCACCTCGGGAGACGTACAGATTTGGCGCTTCCCCAGGTATACATATTTTTGTAAATCTGGGGCAGCGTCAAATTCCATGGGTGTTGCGTGGGGAAATCCAGCGCAACACCCATGGATTGCCTCCCGGGCATATAGTAAGGCACTCAGCGATTTGCGCTGCGTCACCTTACTCATGATTTATGAGGCCACTCAAAGTCACACAGGGTGACTTTTTTGCGGGTTTATAAATGTTTTTGAGAGCCCTGCATCACATATGTGCCACTTTACTTGATGCAAAAGTGATACAGGGCTCTCATATTAAAGCCCTGAAGTGCTGTTAAAATATCTGGTATAATGGTAAAGAAGACAACTCCATTGGCACCATGCTTACATAAAGTATTGGTTCAGAGGTCGGATTATACACACAGACCGGTTCCTGTAGCGGATGCTACACCATGAAGTTCCAACTTTAGGCCTGAAAGCACAAAAAAGGAATGTGAGGAGGCGTTACATGACTTGGTGTATCATCGAGAACTCACCTAACTATGCCATCACCAAACCTTTGCCCTATTTTATGCAATTATTGCAGAGCTTTTAACAATACTTATAATCATTTTAGCGCATATCATTTTTAGACGAATGGTGTATAAGAAATAATCATATTCCAAGTATGTTGTGTTGTGTTTGTGTACTGATTTCAGGGTACGTGGCGGTACTCTATGTATAACACCTGTGCATTAGAGAATCTCTGACAGGTTTCTCACACAGTGGACGTGGAGAGAGAGCTACATGTGAGTTCTCCTTCTTATCAAACATTTACAATAGCGGATGTCCTGGGTGGACCCCAATAAATTGGGGCTACCAGAACCCATGGCTTATAAAATGGATGAGGACTGCTTTTGAGCAAGAGGCTGAGTTACTGCTTTTACATTATGAGCGATCAGGAAAGCAAAAATGGGTGACTTAAGCAGAGACAAAGATAGTTTCTGAAGGCACAGTAGATAAGTGCAAGACAAGAAAGCAGCCATTTTGGGAGTAGATGGGGGGATGGTTTATATTGCTGCTTGTGGAAAAGGAGCTTGCTTCTCAAATGCAATCATCAGGGACCCAAAGTTCAACCAATATGGTACATCTTCATTTTTTAATCATAAGTATTTCTATCCTTCAGTCTTTTTCATAGAAACACTAAGAACACATAACATATCACAAAAAACCAAACTTGAGGTAACAATACAATAAATCCCATTCCCAACTACAAATCTGAAAAATTAAAGAGTCACTAAATGCTGAACTGGATTACATATCAAGAATCTGCACATGAGAAGAAAACGAGTGTTCTTGGTGATGTAGCCAGCTTTTAAAACTACCAACACTCCATTAAAAATCTACACTTTCTATGGCATCCCTAGTAATATCCATCTATAGTTGCATGGCACAAACCAAGCCATAATAAGACTTTCAAGATACTGGGCCAGATGTTAAATAATTTTTTGTGGTTGCAAATGCTCTGAATCAGAGTTTTGCAATATACTATACCCATTTTAGGAGTTGTAACTTTTTCTTACTAATAAAGCAAGTTTAGAAGCAAATAATGAATCGCTATTTGCGGGAGTGTTGTAGGTGCCCCATTTTATATAGCAACTCCTATCCATATACATCAATGGTTCATGGCCAAAACCGTGGTCGTAAGCCATGGAAAAGTTAATGGCCCCCAAGTTGGGGTGGTACCCATTTGCAAAAGAATAGGATCCCTCTGAGATCCCACCCATTTGTGAATGTTAAAAAAAGTTTGTTGGGGAGGAGCAATGTTACAGGAGACCAATGTCTAGCCTCAAACAAAAATGTATTGGAAACAGCCTCCATCCAAAAAAGATATATAAAAACTGATCACAAACACGGTGGCCTGCTGACCCCAAGAGCCCATATCCCTTTCATGGCCACCAATCATATCGAATTTCAATTTGCAACCTACCTCATGAATAATATTGAGGTATGTCAGACTGTGACCCACTACAATTCAGAATGTTGTGAATGGACCAATTAGTACATAGATCAGTTCACAAAATTCCACACTTGTTGCAAAAATGCTGGCCACAATTTGCGACCAGTTATCATGACTCTTGGAACTCAGGTTGAAGGACAGCAAGGTTTGTCATGCCTTCTCCCCATCTAGGTAGTCCTACTTCCTGATAACCCTCAAGGAAAGTAGGAAACATCTTATTTTAAGGAGAATTGTGGTGTGGGGCATAGAGAGAGAGAAAACACTTAATTCCAGTGAGATGGTTGGTAGAAGACTTTGACTGGCCTCTCTCAGATACGGATGGCATTGTGTCACAGAGACACAATACGACTCACTGTCAAGAGAGACAACAGAAGTCCGAAAGTATCAGATAATGGAAGAAGGGTTTCTGTAGTTGATGCTTGAGATGGGTTACCCGGTGTGAGGTGAAGTGTCACTGTAACTAGCCCCTAGGAAAACCCAGAAACGTGCAAGAGAAATGAAGACCAGTAGCTCTCCACTCTAGTGGAAAGCTGAATTGTAGTCCCAAAAGAAAAAGGGGATATCCAAAGGAGGTCAGGTTCCTATTTAACAAAGCCAAATCACAGGGGATAACTAGAGCAAGATCAAAAAACAGTAGCTGTGTCAAAATCTCAGGATCTATCCAAACAAAAACTAAAAAATACAGTGAACAGTACAAGGAAGTGGGGGAAGGGAGACCAAAGGAACTGACAAAGGGCAAAAACAACAAAGGTGAGGGACTGAAATTATGGGTGCGAACTGTAGCATTGAGTGAGGGAGTTGAAACAACCAATGTGCTAGAAATTGTCCTTTGCAACCACTAACCCAGTATTGGATTGTGCCCCTCTAAATTGGAAGTTAACTACCTGTCCTTTGGTGGCTGGGGCAGTGTGTTTCAGACCCAAACCTGGAACCTGTTGTCCTCCATGACTGTAGTCTAGAATGCTCTTCTCTGTATCTCCTTTATGTGATATGTTTCCTAACTCTTTTGTGTGGTGTCATACCCCGAAACCTGACAGTCGCCCCTTCCCAAAGTCCTTCTCTCCTCTTTGGCTCTGGTTTGGTGGGAAACTTTTAATGAAATAGTCTTACTAATCTCGGGTCATGGATAAAGACTGGTGGTTCCCAGGAGTTGTCAAATACATCATACCCCTTGCGCTCCCAGGAATTGTAGTTGCCCTCAATGGTATCTTGAATCGAGTGGTTCCTCTAGTTCGTACTCAGGTGTTACATCAAGTAAAGTGGGAGGGGAGTAACCACAGTATAAGAATCAGCCATATTTCCTCTGGCTATATGGATTACAGTGGGTATCCTCCAGTCATCAAGTAGCCTTAATTATAGTACAGATTTCCCAATTAGTCTGATAATCGAAAAATGGCCTGCAAATCTTGGTACAAACTTGGGATGGGACCTCCGATAGACCAGCTAATTTGTAGATAACCTGACCTTCTCACCTTCCTGAAACACTCATCTTGCACTATGGTTCCTGTCTGCAAACATCATATACTGAACTTTTCCCCTTCTTAAATGGATTAACACTAAATCTTGGATCATAAATGTATATTTACGTACAGATTGTGCAGAAAGGGCTATTGATTTGGAAAACGTAGGTGGAGAAATGTGGGTAAGGAACCCTGTGGAACAGAAAAACAGGCAGTATCCCACAGAGGTGTGCAACATTTTATTTTAGAAAAAGTCTGCCATAGGATTTAATTACACCCACTGGTCCGAGTGATTCAATAAAAACATCTTAAATACTTTTCAAGTGTTTGATTCAGTTTCTTCATCTGTCTGAGGATGGTAGCTACCAGGCATGAAATCTACTACTCTGATTTGTTTAAGCAATGTTCTCCAAAATCTAGATATGAATTGAGACCCTCTATCTGTAATGCTGAAATGAGGAAGTCTATGTAGTCTGAACATTTCTTTGGGAAATACTGATGTAGGTGTTGGGGCTGTGGCAATCTTTTCGAGTGGAATAAAATGTCCAGACTAAGTGAGAGAGTCAATTACAATTAGCACAAGCACTTCTACAATTATAATGTGTAAAGGGGATACATCGATTGATATTGTTTGATATTATTCTTTCAGAGATTGCAAGAAGGTTTCTGCATCTTCACTCAACTTCCCTGTTAACACCAAGATAGATAGAGGACTAATGATCAGCTCTTGTTCTTCTTCTAGACACGAAAAAGCATCTGCTTTTCTGTGACTGTTACCTATTGTATAGGTGATTTTCATAATTAAATATAGAAAGCAGCCTAAAGTGCCTTGGATTAATGCACTTTATTGATTTAAGCCAAAAAATGTAATATCAGTCCTGATTGTTACCAGATGCTGAGCCCTGCTCCAAATAGTGTTGCTTGTGGGGCAAAGCATCTTTATTTCCCGATTTGTCCCCAGTTGTAGACAGTGTAAGTAATCTCTGCATTATTGAGGGTACAAGAAAAATGTGCTGCTGGATGTACCACCTAATCTCGAGATTTTTTTGTGATAAAATCTCTCCGATGGCATATGATAAGGCATCATCAGTCTTGAGGATGAAAGGCAATTAACCATTGGGATGTTTCTAGCTGAAGGCAGTAGTGAAGGCCTTTTTAAGTCTCTAGCAGCAATGTTACAAAAAAATGGCAAAGCATTATGGACAATGTAGTCCAATTACAATCATGTGACTGGGATTGAGGTACATAAACTCAGACATTGCTTTTGAAAAAAGTGCATCATCAATAGATATATTAAGAGTACTATTTGAAAAGTGCTCCCTCATCCTGACTTGTAAAAAATAATGTGTAAAATCAAAGTGATTGACATTGTTAAAACTGGTGTCTGTCCTTAGAGTCCTCCCTCACCCTTGATGACCACAGTGCTTTTTAAGCTCAGAGTGACTAATCCCTGCATTTACATATGATTAAGACCCAGGGTGGGACAAAACGCATAATGCTGCACTAGAAAGACTGCCTGCTGTGAACTAATAAACCTATTTTACCTGTTTTATGACTGGATCGGCTTCTATATCACTCGGTGGAGATGGAGTGATTCTTCTTATGGAATATTCTTCTTAAGTAAACTACTGCATACACAGTAGTGGCAAGCAATCTATGAAGAATAGCACAGGTTTGAGTAGCAAAAGAGAATATATTATATATATAGAAGGACAGGGAAGAACAAACAGACAAAAAAGCTTTCTGTATCAAGCGAAAAATGAAAGCCCCATAAATGCAGCAATTCCAAATCCTGGAAAAGTATATATATATTGTCCTCTTGAGTTTCCTATCTAGCATCAAAACAAAAACCAACACAAAAAATGTGTACGGCCCTTTTTGTCTATGACGTAGGCTAAACAATATCTTTCTCTTCTACTTTTAGAATGCAAGGTCCTGGGGGCGTGGTCTGGCCACAAATGCAGTTGGCCGCCTGAATGGGAAGCTCTGCTCCGAGCCGGGCTTCGTTCGGCGGCAGCGGCCTTAATGAGGTGACATGGGGCAGCTGCTACACCATTCCTGGGCCGGAGGGATATCTAGATGATGTGGAGTCGGAGCCCGTCTGTCCAGACAGCACGCCGGAGCAGATCCACATCGACAGCCGGGCGAAATCACAGGGCCTAGAGGTGTGACTGCAGCCTCAGCTCTTGCGTAGGAGCCCGGCCCTGCCCTTGGCTCACTATCGCTGTGCCAGTTGGTGACCTGGCCCCAGTGCCGCATCGGGTGAGTGTGGAGATATACAGCGGGATTGAGGGCCCAACGGGGGTGACACCTACCACACCCCTGCGTGAAACTACCGGTGCATCGCCCAGGCCTGCACCTGCCCCGAAGTGCAGCTGTGAGACAACCGCCTCTCAGCTCCCTTACTTGGGCAGGCAGGCCCCAACCTGGATTTACATCCCAGCTGCACCGGAGGCTTGAGCAGCAGACACCAGGAGGACGATACATGGCGTTTGTGGGGGCGATGCTCTTTGGCCAACGGAGCGTTTTCACCCCCCGCTCCCCCCCTCGCATCCTGATGGTGGAACACGGCCACAGAATTTCCCTGCACCACGCACCTGGGAACCATATGGCCTAAGGCGAGTCGGAGAAACGCCAGGGAACACAAGGCAATCCTCATCATCATCGGAGGACACTGATTGTGCTGCGCTGACTGGAGAGAGGTGACGAAGGGACTGAGGGTTGGCACAACACACGGGGGCACTCCTCCCACCTTGCCTCCCTCCCTGTTGATGCCTAACTGTGGGGAGCGAGACCACATGGTACACCTTCGTGTGGCCAGACGTTTACGAAGGGACTCCTTCCTACACCATAATTCCATCTCCTGGGCCACACACAGGAGAGCGCCAATATCCTGGCCACCTTCCACTGTCTCATTTCCATACAAGAGACTACCGCTCAGGACGCGGTGGACCCGCACATAAACCATGCATGGCCCTGCTGCTTTGCCTCTAGAACATCCTAGACCAGCTGTCCTTCACACACAACAGGCTTAAAAGAAGCAACACTGAGGCTCCTGCTTCCGGCTCTTACTGTTAGCGTGGCATGTTGGCAACGACGCACAGGAGACCCCCACACCTGTCATCCCCAGAGGCCCTGAAGAATATATGAACCTTACCCCTCCCTAACCCTCCAGGCAGCAAAGGGGGCCTGTGTAACATCCCTGGGCCCCTCTTGCGGATTACTGGGGGACTCCGCACAACAAACCAGCAGCAGGCAGTGCACCCTTCCACGTCTTCATGCCTGTAAGGTATAACTGCCTTCGCCCCTATACCCACCAGCCATAAATTGGGGCACTGTCGGCGCCACTCTGCATCTACCCAATGTATTGGTGTGCCAACAAAGGGTGCCACCCTGTGAATAGAGGCAAATGTCCACCAACAAGTCCTCCAGACAACTTCTATTCACAGAAGCACTCAAACAACCATGCAATATGGCCATGAAGGGTGCCACTCCAAACGTGAGTGATCCCCCTCCACTGCCGCCAGCCCCCACGCAGGGTGAGACCATGGATCGCATCCTACAGGAAATCTTGGCTGTCGCCCAGTGACTGAAAGGAATGGACACTATAATATCATCGCTGGTGGAGGAGAAGAAATCGATCAGAGCGGATATTGCAGGGTTCCATACGCATACGGAGAGACTGGACCAAAGGCTGACTATAGTGGAGGCATGCCAAGACGCAATTCAGGACAAGGACCAAGAGCTCCTCTTTCTCTGCAGCAAACTGATTGACCTAGAGGACCGCAGCAGGATAGACAATGTCCGATTTTTCAGCTTCCCAGAAAGAATTGAGGGCTCTAGCGCAAGGGCATTCCTGAGAGACACCCTTCCAACACTCCTAGGGGTTACCTTTGATCCCCGCTGGAGATGCATCGCATCCACCGTCTTGGCCCTCCACGCAAGGTCCTGGCTGCACGCCCCTGTCCTATCATTGCCTGCTTTCTTCTTCACGAGCAAGCGAGGCAGATACTGGCCGCAGCATGCACCGAAGGACCGTTCACATACGAGGGACACGACATCCGCCTGGCTGTGGATTTCTCCAGAGAAACCAACGACCTCCTTAAGGCATTTCTCTCTCTCAGACCTCGATTATGTCAAATGAACATCAAGTACGGTCTTTTTGAGCCTGCTCGCTTCCGCATCACCAGAGACGGTGACTCAAAGGATTTCTACAACCCGGAGGACCTATGTCTGTTCCTGGACAGCTTAGGTTCGCAGGATGTGGATATTCAACAGGACGCTCCGGATTAGGCACATAATACTTCCTCCTCTCAAATACCGGACAGCAGACACCGGATTACCAGCGGCTCCCAGAATCGTGGTCGGGACCATGCGAGACAAGCCCATACTCATGAGGATAAGGCCTCAGCTCTTCAAACTGTTGTTGCCTTCATTCACAAACAGCAAAGAGACAAATCCCGCCCCCCCCTTAAAGCCCGCCTCAGATGCTGATTGAGGGGGAACGGTCCTAAGAGAGGCCCCCATGTCAGTGCCAGTGCCAGTGCCAGTATGATGAGCAGACACCTTCCTGAGAAGAGAGACGGCTGCCAGACGTCGGACAGCTGAGTATCGCTTACACTATTTTGACTATTGAGCAGCTGTACAAGTTTTGTGTTGTATACGATATCTATTGATGTTTGTTGTTGTTGACGATGTTATCACAGCCTTTGTTGTTCATTCTTATAACTGACATCAATGTTTGAGCTTAGCCTGATGTATGTCACTGATCTCTCGCTTCTCCTGGCCTGGCACCGGCTTAGTTACTGCGCCGCTGGACACACCCCGAATGTCATAGGATTGATTGGGGCTGTCCTCTGTTACTCGCCCCCCTCCCTTTACTCCCTTTACTTGCTTCGGCTGCCTCGCAAACCGCCTCGCCCCACCATCTTTTTGACTTGACCTAGGCAATGCCCTGCCCTCCCAACGGACCCTACCCTCGGAGCGGTACACCAGCGCACTCAGACCCACGGTAGAAAGCTTAGCATCCCCTGCACTGCTCAGTAACTTGCAGCCACCCTTTCCTGTCACTTCCCCCTCCCCCCACTCTCTCCGTTCTGGCCACGGCGAAACATTTGCTATCTAGATAAAACCCTTTCCCTCTGAATTCTATTTTTGCCTCTTCTCAATCGATTTGCGCTCCTCTTGCTTACTCCACCAACAGGGTGGTGTCTCCTTTGTTACATATTCTGTTAGCTCCGCAGGATCATACCACATCTGCCGCATGCTAGGGGGCCTGTGACACTTATACCCCGTACCCCTCTTTCCCTCCCCCTTTGTATCCGTGTGTCTCTACCTATCCCTTTAGTCTCACCTGTCCTCTCTCTTTCCTATCCACTAGCTGTCCCCTGCTACCCCGCCCCCTTTCATCTACACAACTCTTCGGGCCTCTTACTTCCCAAACACCAATCTCCCCCCCTTTACATATTGTCTCAGACATCTTGCTACCTATACACACCGCACGGACGTGTCTTACTCTTGCTGTCCCACATCAGGTTAATTCTACAAAAAGGGTCCCTAACATACTCTAGTGCACTCCTCTCACCCTTTACCCATCTCCAACTTACACCATGTGTGATACTCGCCCCCTGCGTGCTATAACCTGGAATGTTCATGGCCTCAACCACTACAGCAAAAGGAAAAAAATACTCTCCTACCTTCAATCCAAACGGGTCGATGTGGCACTGCTGCAGGAAACACACCTCAACGCCTTAGAATTTGACAAACTCCGAAGGGACTGGGTGGGGAAAGTGATACACAGTAGTGTGCATGGTGGGGATACCCCAGTTGCGGGACCTCCACGCAGATGCGGCGTGGCAATCCTCCTATGCAAATCCATACCGGTCACAGTGCTTAACATGGTCAGACACAGATGGCCGCTATGCGTTTACCAAACTGAGACTAGGGGATCACCATATCTGCGTAGGCTCGGTATATGCTCCAACAGGAGCGAAAAAGTCGTTCCTCCTTCAGTTAAACCACCTCCTGGTGGAAATAGGCGCTTCACAATACCTTATTGGCGGAGACTGGAACATAGTGAGGGACCCAGTTCTGGATAGAACGGGACACCTCGATAAGTGCAATGCAGCAGATAGGGCCCTGATGGGCGACATGCTAGAGGAAAACGGCTTGGTGGACCACTGGCGGCTTAGTCATCCCGCGGATATGGAATTCACTTTCACCTCCCCGACCCAAGGCACGCACTCCCGAATGGATTATTTTATTATCTCTCACAGGGTGGTGCAACTAACCCGAGAGTCCCATATACTGGAGGCAGCAGTCTCCGATCACTCTCCGGTTCTCTTATCACTGGAAGTAGGACTGTCCAGACCGGGCTGCAAGCCCTGGCGGATAAATATCCAGCGACATTGGAACCATAAGGGTAAAACCCAACTACTACGGACACACCTCAAAGTATACCTCTCTGAGAATCACAGATCTGTACACTCAGGCAGGGCCCTCTGGGCCGCAGCAAAAGCCACCATCAGAGGTCAACTCATGAGGGATGCAGCACAGGCCAAAAGACAAGCGGCTACCCGACTGAAGGAGTTGGAACAAGAGATTAGGTCCTATACCCACCTCTACTCTGCAAAACCCAATCTACAACACCGCAAATCGTTGGAACAGGCCCGGATTGACCTAAACAGCCTCTTCACTTCCAAAGCAGAATATGCTCTACAGAGGATAAAAGGGAGGCATCATGAGCAGGGGGAAAAAGCAGGGAGGCTACTGGCGGCCCAGCTCCGCCAGTGAGAGGCTGCCATGACCAGAGCGGCCATAAGATCGTGGGGATGAAACCCTCACCTGCTCCCAGGATATCGTGACTGAATTTGCTTTGTTCTACGAGTCTCTCTACGCCCCAGGGGAACCACCTGGTCGACTTCGTCAAGGAGGCGAATCTTCCTTGTCTCTCTGATAAAGGCAGGGAACTCTTAGATGGGGAGATCGGCAGAGATGAGGTCGCATTGGCGATAGCCAAACCACCCTACCATAAGGCCCCTGGAGAAGATGGCTTCCCAGCAGAGTTTTACCATTGGGCGGGAGAGGAGGTAGTCGACACCCTCCAAAGCTGCATTCCAAGCTGCATGAAAGTCCTCCCTTCACTGGTGCATCACACACAAGTAGGATTTTTCCCAGGCCGCTCCTCTAGAAACCACTTATGCACCCTAGCCCATACGTTATGGTCAGCCAAGGACCTCGAGACAGACATGCTGGCTCTCTCGCTCGATGCGGAAAAGGCATTTGATCGCATTGAATGGGATTACCTTTTCAATGTAATGGAGCATTTCGGCTTAGGAGACTCGTTCATCGCCAAGGTGCAACTGCTATATGATAACCCCACCGCACAGGTCAACTGCGGGGTTTTCTTATTGGACCCATTTCCAATTCGAAGAGGGACATGCCAGGGATGCCCCCTATCCCCGCTTCTCTTTCGCCTGGCCATGGAACCCCTGGCGGCCACCATACGTAACTCGGATAGTGTCACGGGCATATGCCTCCCAATTGGGGAATCCAAACTTTACCTCTATGCAGACGATATCCTGCTCACCCTTTCAGACCTGCACCGATCTTTACCATCCTTGCTCCAAATCATTAACGGTTTCTCCTCCTTTTCTGGTTACAAAATAAACTGGGATAAGAGTGAAGCACTCTCCATCTCTGATGGCACCACGAAAGTGGCTATACATGGGTTCCCCTTCCACTGGCAACTCTCGCGTCTCAAATACCTTGGCATTCTGGTGAACAAAGGCATGGTTGGCATAGCCTCGGAAAACTTAAACTCACTGCTCGCCCAGGTGCAACGTGACTTCAAGAAATGGAAAGTGCTAGGGCTTTCCATGTGGGGCAGAGTGCAAGCTGTGCGCATGGTCACGCTCCCATGCTTTATCTATACCCTCGGGATGCTTCCCATACAGGTGCCTCTCACCACGCTGCGCCTCATAGATTCCAGGATCAAGGCCTTCGTGTGGGGCTCTTTGAAACCCCGCCTGGCCGCGCCAAAACTAAATGCCCGGCACACCAGTGGGGGGCTGGGCCTCCCTTCAGTGGAGCATTATACTCTTGCCCTCCAACTTTCTCAACTGGCATACATGCTGCCGGACACGCCACACTGGGTACATGTCGAAAGACACTTACTATTGGCAGAGGCAGGTCTCTCCACTCTCTATGGGACGGGACATGCCAACAAGACCCCACCCACCCGGTATTATCCGCCATGCACAGGGCCTGGCAACGAGCGCACCACTTGCCGGGCTCGAACCCATGACTCCATGAGAAAGCCCCCCTATCGGGGAATGCAGGCATATGCATCGCTGGAGCGGGTATTCACACCATCGACCAGCTCCTCCTTGCTGGTGACTTCAAAATGTTCACACAGTTAAGGGAAGAGTTTGGCCTCCCCGCATTGCAATTTTGGAGTTATGTGCAGTTGTAGCACTACATGAGAACATTCCTAGGCCCTGGTCCTTGTCAGCCTCACCGGTGGTATCGTACCTCTAAAGTGGGGAAACACAAAGGAGTAGTGTCAGGTCTATATGGAGTCCTCATCTCTCTGTACCAGATGCTGTCTGTACCAGAGGCTGGCAAGTACGGCTGTCAGTCTCCTATGAAGAAGATGAGTGGGCAGTTACTCTAGAAGCCCTGGATAGGGAAACCAGGGAGGCGCAACTGAAATTCTGTCTTTTTAAGACTCTGCATGACTGGTACTGGACGCGGGTGAAACTGCATAGAGCCGGTTTACTCCTGCATGCGAACTGCTGGAGTTGCGCAGACACATGCTGTGATACAACACATATTATTTGCGAACGCCCATCCGTGCAATCCTTCTGGTCCTATGTGGGCCAGACACTGAGCGCCTCTATGCCCCTACATCTGCCACTCACCCCCCTGCCATTCTTCTGCATGTCCTGCGGCACTCGCCAGAGCTATCAAGGACACAACGCCGACTCTTTCACACCGCGGTTGCCTCAGCTAAAATATGTACCTTGACAATGGAGATTGCAGGCGCCACCATCATAGGAAGCTTGGCTAGTGGCCATGATCAATATCGCCTCCCATGAACGAGCCATTTACAGTCTACAGGACCAGTCCGACCTGCTTTTATAGATATGGGCGCCCTTCCTATGCGCAGAGGGGAACGCTGAGGACAATCACACTGCAGGGGACCCGGACCCCCTCTCTCCCACAGCCGACCCATGAAATACAGCATCTTATGCTCCTCTGGATATTGGGATTGCGCCCCCCCTGACCCCCTACCCTCTCCCCATGGTGCTCTTCTTGTACTACAAGCTTACACTTCCCCCCTTTCACCCTCCCTACACACTCTACACCCCACACCCACCCTTTATGACCTGTACATCTACACCCCACCTGCCTCTACCCATTCATCCCCTACCTACCTTTTCTCTCTACCTTTTCTCTCTAACTGTTCTGTCGGCTCCTCCCATCTCCTCTCTCATGTCTCAAATGGTGCTCACACTCATTCTATGACCCAACCCCAGAGCCCTCCTTACCCCTTCCCCCATCTATCTGTCTACCTTACCTCCCTTTCCCATCCCCCTCCCCTTTTCCCCACCCACCTCCCCCACCACACCACCCTCTCTCCGGCATCTCCATTCAGGGTCACGCAGCACTGCAATGGAATAGTCACGAACGCCCTCACACCAAGAACTGCAGACATAGAGAAGTAAGATACCCCCTATCTTACTTCCTCACAGACCGATCCCTCCCTTCATACGCATATACCATCATGTACCTGGTACTGACGCCCCTCTACACTTCCAGACGAATACAGATACACAAACAACACCAGCAACACCACCGCTCCCATGGGACACTCCCCCTTTGATCTTTGGCCAAGGGCCAATTGCCGCCAGGGATACCTCCGAGGTTGCATTATGCATAATGGATATGCAGTCTTGCCCTGGGGGGAATACTGGAATACTGACCAGCCCCTTGGCGAAACCCCTCCCACGGGACACACTGAACTGTTAGAACACCCGGGCTTGACACTTTTCCACTCATGGACATCAGTGCCATCAAAGGAGGTAACAGGGGGAAAAGGAAAGGAGACAGTTGCCCTGACACCCCGATGCCCTGCTGCCCTGGTATCCTGATATCCTGCTATCCTGCTATCTCCAGGACTTTGACACACGTGATCAACCAGACCACCCACCCCACATTCACGTATACCATAGGACTAGCAGCTCGTCCATACCTCCTGTTCTCCCTGTTAGGCCCCCTATCCTTTATCCTTTATGCATTTTCTTATGTTACTGCATTACCATGTTAATACGATGTGAATGGCCATTCATGTTTTCATAATCATATTTTCGTATTATTATGGCTACCCGCTATTGCATTTAGTTGGCAGAGGTTGACTCCTCATGATGTTCATTTAAAGATTCTGTACTATAATAAAAAAATTGCAACACAAAAAAAAAAATGCAAGGTACTATGAAAAGAACAGGATCTCCAACTGCCAGAGAAACCTGTCAGATAGGTATTTGCACAGGAATCACAGAAGTATTTGCATAAGCGCAAAGCGGGTTACCACCTTTGTTGGCAGCAGTTGTTTTGATTCTTTAGAAGTTTTTCCTTTCCTTTTTCTTTCAGTTAGGGTTCAGAAACAGGAGCAGGAGCAAAGAAGAACCGGAGGAAAAAGCCAAGAAAGTCTCATATGAAACTGCCGAACAGCTGCCCGTGGGAGGCATCGATTCCGACTTGCTGGTGACACCGGAGGTGGAAAGGAATGTGAATGAGGGCGGAAGAGTGTACAGGCATCAACTAGAATGTGAAGCTCTCTTCCGCCTGGGAAAGTCAGCTTTATGCTGGAAGAGCTCTGCCCATGCGGCGATTCAGCCGGGAGCGGAGCAGGTGTGACAAATTTTTCAACTTTTGCTAATGAAGATTGTTTCCTTAGTGTTTCCCTAACCTTTTCAATACTTTCTTTACATGTTTCCTGTGTTCTTCAAGAACTCAGAAAAAACTGAAATCACACCCAGGTAAATTACAACATATATATCCAATATATCTCAAAAAATGTCACTGACAATATGTAGAAATGCTGTGGGGTGGGGGGGGGCACAGCACAGACCAAACGTCATGACTAATATTCAAAATGGTCATCCGGGTAGTAAAGTCAGTCTTCCACTCATCTCCCTGTCTGAGTCTCACAAAATTGAATGCATTCATCAAATTAAATTTTGAGAATATCTTTGCTGTTTTATTTGGCCATAGAGCACCAAGGTGAGTGGCAAAGGATATCTATTATGTGAAATGACGGCATGTGGTCAATGCATGGATGATACTACCCTCTTGTTTTTGGTATAAAGAGGATGGCAACAACAGCCGGAGAGGTGGAGTGGCAGATGAATCCTTTCAGTAGATTTTCCTTAAATAAGTATGAAGAACCTCAGTCTCTTTAATGGTCAAAGAATATATGCCACTATCAGGAATCTTTGCTTTGGAAAGAAGATTAATTGGACAGCCATAGTACCGATGTGATGGGAGCTAATATGCCTCCTTCTTACTAAACACATCTTCAATCTCTTGGTAAGGCTCTGGGATAAGTAATGAAGGGGATTCAGTCTGTAATTCATGACACATTATTTCTGTTTTGAATTTGTAAAGTGCGCATCCACGTGTAGGTGTCAAGGTGCTGTGGATAGTGTATAGCTTAGGTCAACAACAAAAAAGAGAGGGGGGGACCAGGAGCCTATTAAGGTCCAGTGTCCGTGCTCCACAAATGACCGTTTAAATCATAGGGGACACTGTTCCAAATTAAGGGTGTAATATGTCACCCAGTCAATGTGAAGAAAGATAGGGAGTAGAACAGAGGATCAGAGGAGAAGAAAAAGAGAGAGGCAGAGGTTCATCCCCAGTATCAAGGATCCAATCCCGAAGGGGAGGGCCAAATCTAGCCTCTCAGTTGCCCTCACACACCCCGAGGGATGTCATGCTTCATCATTGGGCTTTTTAGCTCCTCGTCGGGCCGGCGCTGCAATGCCCGACGATCCCCCGAAGGGTCACTTGCACGGAGATCTTTTAAGAGAAAAGCTGTTTAGGTGAGTGCGGGTGTGTGGGGTGGATCCAGTGGAAGCAGTGTAATAATGCGTGTGAAAGTGAATAGATAAAAATACCTAGGGGTATCCACAGAGGAGTCCTTTAATAGCGTGGTGCCCCTGGTAGATTAAAAACCAGATGGTTGGTGAGTTACTGTAAGGCCCAATGTGCCCGTGTAACTAAGCAAGAGGTCGACATGTTTCACGCCTAGTAGTCTGAACGATCAATGGCGTTTCTTCAGGACCTAACTGATGTGGTGTGTGTGCACTAAAAGAGGGGTTCCAAAATAGGGATGGTAACCCACATAGGTGAGAGGTGGCTTGGGAATAACCACAGGGATATTGTCCCTATTGTGTGGTATGGAAATCTCGAAATGTAGATTTGCCCAAGCAGTAATGGTACCCTCACTTCGAACGGGAGCAGTCGCCCTAGGCTAGTATCCGCTGGGTGCCCGCACCCTATTGAGGTTGCGTCGGGTGCCGGCTCTTGAGCACCTACCCTCTCCTAGCGGCTGCCTGCAAAATGCATTTTCATACCACACAATAGGGACAATATCCCTGATGTTAATCCCAAGCCACCTCTCACCTACGTGGGTTACCATCCCTATTTTGGAACCCCTCTTGTCACAGCCCTGACCACAGTTACCAGCAGCGTTTCTCACACACACCCCTAACACAAACTCCACAAAACTCACCTGGGAGAATGCATTGCCTCACACTCCAATCAAATATCCCACAAAGAACCACAACCCTGGGTCATGCTGAGTGAAGCACAGGGACACACATGGGACTTGTAGCAAAACTAACCCCAGGATAACACTGTCAGCCATCTTGTCAGCACAGGCACACAACCCCACAGAGAAGCAGAGTCAAAGGGAAGGAAGCATGGGCATGCTGGGAAGGGGGGTGGAGGCAATAGCATGATGGGAGTGGTAGTCACAGATATTGGTTACCCCCACAACTGTCCTATCAACACCACCCTGAACCATGCACACATCACAGGGAGTGGAAAACAACTCACAAGATGGCTGACACTGGCTACTGCTGTGGGGAGCACAAGGCCCTGCTGGCAACTGTGCACCAACCAACAGCAGGACACCACTGACTGACATCCTGAAAGACAACTTGCACTCCCTGCAATGGAAGCACGTTCCATGGTGGAATATCTGGCTGGGTGGGAAGGAGGGCTGGATGTCAACCAAATACAACCAATGCAGACCATGTACACACCCCAACATTCACATAGAAATGCCCAAATAATGCAGGACAATGTGCTACACCAATATCAACCCCTGACTGTGACAACTTAGGACAATGCAATGTACAGGCCCGCATCCAGAGGCACAGTCACAACTGTCAGGTGTGTCAACCATTGATGCCTGCAGAAACATAACATACATTGTGTGTGTCTCCCAAAAATAGGTGATGATGGGGACACAGCAGCAGACGCTGAGGAGTCCCCGTCCCAGGCTCAAGAGGATACGGAGCTCACTGGTGTGGAACAGCCTCTGCCCTCCTCGGATGGAGAAGACCCACCTGGCACCTCCGGAGCAAGTCATCATGCAGCACCAGCAGGACCACCAGCTGTACCCCCTGCACCCACCCCTCCAACGACTGTCAACACACATACCACCCCTGCCGACATGGACAGACCAAGGAGCACCACCACCACCAGCACAGGGACCTTGGACCAACGTGGGGCCATGGACACCAACACCACCAACAACCCCCAAGGGGGCCCAGGGTCACCTGTGCATGCCACCTCAGGTACTGCACGTGTCGCCAGGGGTGGTGGGAGATGTGGGAGACATAGGTCGCTGCTCGCAGAGGGGTCTGGACTGCATGATGACCCACAACTGGCACGCATAGGCAATGCGTACCAGTCTAGCCCCGGAGAGCTCAGCCAGGTAGTGGGGCTCCTCAGGGACATTAAACAGCAGCAGGCTGCCCATCATGCCCGCTTGGACTCACACATGTCCCGCGTGGAGTCCAAGTGGGACACACTGCAAGAGATGACGGCGGTGCATAGGGACATATTACAATGCCTCCGCCAGATGAGCAGCAACCAGTCAACACCTCCCTGTGTGCCCACAACATCTGCTGCTGAAACAACTGCAACTGCCACAGGGAGGCAGGATGACTCTGGCGGAGAGTCCCCTGCACCGCAGCAGCCTGCACTTGAGGGTCCCCCCAAAGAAGAGGGGTCGTCCGAGGAAGGACAACTGAGAGGATGATGGCCATGCACAACCCCCAGGAAGCCAACACCTGTTCTGGATAATCACCTTTTGCGCAAACTGTGCACCCTGTTGACTGCAACACAACTCCCCCACATGACATGGGGAGTACAAGTTGGACCAATGTCTCAGATGACTGTGGACTTGATACAGGACATTTCTGCTACCAGGACTTCCAATTCATCTAGGAACTTTGGATTGCAATCAAAATGTATAGCACTCACCATCCTGTGCACTATTCACACACATGTATGACAATAAACACACTAATACACCATACCTGCCTCTGTCGTGATTCCAACGTGGTTTCTGTCATGGAGATGATGACCAGCGAAATTACACTGTGCATGCTAACTGCTACAGCAAGTACAACACAGGCATGTGAGTCATGGCAACGTGACACATATGAGGGAGACACACCACCAGGGCTACACAACAAATACACACCTAGGCCATCTGACTCATTGCCTACACTGATGTTGCCAGGAAATACGGTGCAATGCACAGACACAACACCTATTCACAGTCTTAGTCAACTAGCCCACTGGTGCAGTAAGCAAATGTCAGTCAAATGTGTGACCACAGACAACGCACATCACAAAGTGAAGCACAGGTTTATTACACATTTGCAACATGTTGTAACCACTACAGATGCAAGGTAATCCCACCTGGCAGCGGGCACACAGTCAACAAGTGTAGAAGGAAGGAAGTCCATGGGTGTGGCGCACATCACCTGTAGGGACACGACAGCTACCACCCTGGAAGTCGAATCACGGTGTTGGGGATCACAGTTGACCAAACGACTCTGAAAGTACCCTGTGAAGGACAGAAATGACACACAGTCAAAAGCACTGAAGAACAGGACAGAACTGCAATACTCATGCCCAATACACATCACAAGATACCCACCCAGAACCAAGTTAGCATGTCAACACTGTTGGGGAGTACAGACTACCTGTAAGGACACATCGCTACACGCATACAGTCATGTAGCCCATGGACACACTCAAACAGCACCAGAGCACCACCAACACATATCATGCAAACTCACATCATTGACATGACATCTCTGGATACTCACATTCAGCTGAAGAAGTTGGTGATGAGCTGTGTGCGGACATCACCATCATCATCATCATGATCACTGGCATTGTGGTCCAGGCCAGGATCCTCCACAGGTGGCGGACGTTGGTCATCGTCATCCAGGATGAGAGGCAACTCCTTCCGCACTGCCAGGTTGTGTAGCATGCAGCAGACGATGACAATCTTGCACACCTGTGCTGGGGCATATGGGAGGAACCCTCCTGTCTTGTCCAGGCAGCGGAAGCGGCTCTTCAGGAGACCAAATGTCCGCTCAATCACTCTCCTGGTCCGACCATGTGCCTCATTGTAGCGCATCTGGGCTGGTGTCACAGGGTTCCTGAGGGGCGTCAGCAACCACGGCATGTTGGGGTATCCGGAGTCACCTACATACAGACAATTGCACATTAGCTGAGTTGGAAAAGAGGGTGGAACACTACATTGCAGAACACACACAATGGTACAAAGTCAGTACACACCAACAAGCCAGGCACGCTGGTTCCGCATCTGTGACATCATCCTCGGGATGCGACTACTCCTCATCACGTAGGCATCGTGTGCAGAACCGGGGAAACGGGCCCACACGTGTGAGATGCTCATATCTGCAAGACAGACCACCAGTGCATTGACCGAGTGGTAGTGTTTGCGGTTCCTGTATGCCTGCTCTAGGGCCTGTGGTGGTACCAAAGCCACATGTGTCCCATCAATGGAGCCAATGACATGCGGCATCCTCCCCAGGGCATAGAAGTCACTCTTCACGTCAGTGAGTTGTTGGAGTCTAGGGAAATAGATGTACTGGTTCAGGTATATCAACATAGCCTCCAAAACATCGCAGAGCACACGGCTGAACATGGTCTGTGACATCCCACCAGCAGTCGCCACAGTGTGTTGAAAGGTACCGGTGGCAAAGAAGTGTAGGGCTGCCATCACCTTCACCTTGGGGGTCAGCGCTGTAGGGTACGGCTGGCCAGGTTGCAAATGTGGTGCCAAGCGCACTGCCAAATCCTCAATCAGCTGCCTGGTGAAGCGGTACCGTCGGATGCTGTCACGTTCCACCATCGTTGCCAGGTCAGTGAATGGTCTATGGACAGCTGGTGCCCTGCAGTGCATAGGTGAAGAAAGAAAGATTGTCAGTCACCCCACATATGTGGCATTGAACACACTCAATATCACATGATACATCATTATGAGGCACAAGTACATGATGTGTGCAGTTCCGTAAGGACATGTATGGCACATACATGGCCAACATCTAACATCACAGTTCAACAAGTGGCATCAATAAGTCCCAGGTTGTGCCATTGGATATCATGAGGCCGTGTCACAGTTCCCATCTCCTGCTGCCACGTTACAAACACACCCCACAGTGACATGTGAGGACAGATGTGCCCCAGGCATCACAGCTCAACGACAGGTAGATTCCCAGGGACCCTGTATTGCCACATAGACACTGGCATGACATGGTGTATCATGTATACACCACAGCAAAACAACCATGACCCCCACAGGTAGTGGTCCCTGTTGCCTCGCAGGACAGACATGGACGTCTGTGACACACACACGCACAACATCAAAGTCCATGCACAAACAACGTGGATGTGGAGACTGTCTCCCATTGTGCACATGAAATCAGAGACATTGTAAACACAACATGCACACAGACTGTGGAGGACCATCACTATTGTGCCAATGGGTCACCCTGGGTTAAACATACCGTCCCACATGGGACTCAGGGGGTATGTGACATGACATACACATACACCACCGTGAAATGTGACCATGCCACATGCTCAGATATGAACAGTTGCACATCACAGTGGTCATGTACACGAAACACCAAGGATCCTGTCCCCATGAACACGTGCACAGCCTGGGGGTGGCTGCCCCCAAGTGACACCCACAGAACAACATGTTCACCCCCATACACGGAATAGGTAATGCAGCCTTACATGCCTTAGGATACAGTCTGGACAGGCTGTGGTGTTGTAGGTGTGCCCCTCACTCCCTGGGAAGTATATGTGGCTGGCATATGTTCACCTGTGACAGGCATGGTGACATATGCCAGTGACTTGTACAGGGACGCGTTGGACAGCAATGGACCGATCGGTGCGCACACATTGGCCATTGCATTCAATGTGTGCTGGTACGCGTTGTATTCGCAATACGCATTGGACAGCAATGGACTGATCGGTGTGCACACATTGGCCATTGCATTCAATGTGTGCTGGTACGCGTTGTATTCGCAATACTCGTTGGACAGCAATGGACTGATCGGTGCGCACACATTGGCCATTGCATTCAATGTGTGCTGGTACGCGTTGTATTCGCAATACGCGTTGGACAGCAATGGACCGATCGGTGTGCCCGGCCGGCCCATTGCATTCAATGTGTGCGGGTACGCGTTGTAACCTGGGTACGCGTTGAACAGCAATGGACCGATCGGTGTGCCCGGCCGGCCCATTGCATTCAATGTGTGCGGGTACGCGTTGTAACCTGGGTACGCGTTGAACAGCAATGGACCGATCGGTGTGCCCGGCCGGCCCATTGCATTCAAAGTGTGCGGGTACGCGTTGTATCCTGGGTACGCGTTGAACAGCAATGGACCGATCGGTGTGCCCGGCCGGCCCATTGCATTCAATGTGTGTGGGTACGCGTTGTAACCTGGGTACGCGTTGAACAGCAATGGACCGATCGGTGTGCCCGGCCGGCCCATTGCATTCAATGTGTGCGGGTACGCGTTGTATCCTGGGTACGCCTTGAACAGCAATGGACCGATCGGTGTGCCCGGCCGGCCCATTGCATTCAATGTGTGCGGGTACGCGTTGTATCCTAGGTACGCGTTGAACAGCAATGGACCGATCGGTGCGCACCCATTGGCTATGGCCTGGCCTGGCAACGGACGCGTTTTCAAATTTTGAACGAGTCTGATGCTGTAAATTCAGTTGGTCACCCACAACAATGTTGCAAATTCATGGGTGTCATGAAGTTGAACTTTTGAAGGATGCTGTGGGCGTGTATAAGTGGTGCAATTCCATGGATTGGCCAGATTCAGAAGATGCAAATGACTTGGACCTATCACTTTGGACACATGGGACAGTATCTGCCTCTGCAGCACACATATAATGCTGGCTGTTCCCCTGAGAGCTCACTTGCCTGCACTACATGCTCCAGGACGACATCTGCCACCACCACTGCTGCTGTATCTGCACCCTCTGGACCCTGCAATGGCACGTACTGTGGAGAGAGCCCCAGCCTTCAGCACTGAGGAGAACCAGGCCCTGCTGGACAGCCTCCTTCCACAGTACAGCAAGCTGTATGGGAAAGCAGGGGAGCAGGTGAGTGTTCTGTCCACTGCCTTCCTAAATGTGCATGTTGTCTGACTAGCAAGGCTAACAGTCTGCACGCCACTGGCTAGCAGGCTCACTGAGTAGTTGTCACCCCCATAGTGTGTAGTTACATGCACTGGACAGGTATAGTGCAGTGACAGTGCATTTAAACAAGGTTTTACTTCCCAGGCAATGATACCATGTAGTAACTCCTGGCATACTGTCCATGGCCATCGTTGCACTGCCTGTGTACATCATGTGCCCCTGTGATTGAGACATGTATATCCAACTGTGTAATGCACGGATATGTTGCATGTGTAGTAATGGCATTCTCACTTTGTCATCCTCACAGGTTGATGCCCACCAGAAGCAGCAGATATGGCTGACCATTGTCCGGGCAGTGAGATCCGTGGGGGTCTACAAGCGCCGGATCCGCAACTGCCAGAAGAGGTGGCAGGACCTTAGGGGCTAGACCCGGAGGATCGCACGGGTCCAGCTGAAGCTGTCGCCTCCTCGCAGGAGGGGCGGACACCGGACCCTGACCCCCCACATGCTCAGGATCCTGGCAGTGGTCTTCCCTGATCTGGATGGGCAGCTGAAAGCCAGAGAGCAGCAAGGAGGGGGTGAGTCCATGACTGCATTGTGAACTATGTCTGCCATGCTATGTGCCCTCCTCTGGCCTGGTTAAACTTCCACAGTACATCAGTCATGTGGTCCAGGACCCATGTCCCTCTATTGTGCACTGCCCACTCCTCATCTGATACCCAGGTGTGGCCCTTACAGTCAGGGAATTGTGTCACTTGGGTACTGTGTCCTTGCAGTTTGCTTGACTCAAGGTGGGGGACAGCATCTGTTTCCCTAACTCTGTGGTGGGCATCATGGGTGGGTCCATTGCTTACACAATGCCTGTGTTCTGACATGTAATCTGCGTGTTACTTTGATATGTGGTCCAATTGCTGAGCTGATCCACCACATGTGCCTGGGGTATCTGGCACACACCCATGCTGTGGGTGGGAACAATGTTTGGGCCCCAGGAGTGTGTATATTACGTGTGTCACACATACTTAGCCAGCTGCCTACTGTCCAGGGCTCATCCCTCATTCATGTGGGGCAGGACAGTCATGCCTACTCCAGGCCATACAATACACTCTGTACTCCCACTCCCGTGTATCAGCTGACACGTTGTGCTCAGTGTATTGTCCCCTCAGGTGTCTGCCTCTGTGTCAGTGTGCTGTGGCTTCGTTGTCAGGACTGCTGGGGTGTTTCTCGGTTGGGGCTCAGCATGCAACCGGAGATGTGACCATAGGAGACGATACTTGTGTGACACAGGTGTTTGATCACCTGACCGTGCAGACTGGGGTATGCGAATGTGAAGTTCAGGCAGCTGTCTCCCATTCACAGCAGATTGTGAGGTGCTCAGGTTCAGAGGGTTGTGTTACAGGTCTCCCATATGTCCAATCGGTATGACCTGGACAGATAAGGGTTCAGATGATGTGGTGTGTGGGGGATGTACATGTGCACTTGTTCAGCTCCAGGACTTGCATTCCCCATGACCTACTATTGTGACACAGTGCAGAGTGTTGTTGTCTGGCTGCCCTGCCCATGTGACTGGAGACAGTGATGTATGACTTAGCAGGCATGCCTGTGCCATGGCATGTGACTTCCTATTAGTGATCCTGCAGGGGAGTGACATGTGCTACATGCACACCATTGTGGCAATGGCTATCAGGACATGGGTGCATCATGGTGTCTGTCGCTGGTATGCATCACATGCATTTCCTATTTGACTCTGGGCATCCCTTTCATCCGGACACCTGTACTGACTCAGTGGCAAGACTTGTGATGTGTGCATGTTCACATGCTTAACCGGGTTCTCTGCACTGTCCAACTACTGTGTAGGTGGTGCATGTGTCCACACTGGGGTATTGCCATCCAACAGACACCAGACAGATGGGTGCAAGGCCATGTAGGATGTGAGTGCCATGCTTGGCATCAGACTGACAATTGGCTTCTCCTGTTCTGTTTGGGCACTTTTAGCAATGTTCAACTAAGGATGCCAGGGCTTGCTCTGTAATGTGCTGTACTAACTGTGGTGTGTGCGTTCGGTGCAGGTGACTGATGTCTGTCTGTTGCCCTATTGATTGCAGATACATCCACGGCCACAGGAGGGGACAGCTCCACGGACCAGGAGGAGCCGCAGAGCCAGACTGGGTCAGCAGCCGAGGAGTGGTCGGAGGGACCCAGTGGCACGGAGGGCGAGGGGAGCCACACCGAGGAGTCCTCAGCACCATCCACCTCAGCTGAGGACCACAGCAGCTCGGAGGATGACTCCCTTATGGAGGCGGGTGTCAGCAGCCACCACACCCCAGCTAGTGTTGCTGTCCCCGCCACCACCACCACCACCACCGCCCTCCCATCAGCTCCCATTCCCGAGGTCCGTGGAGGCTCCCATGTCCGAGAGCGTGTCTCCTTCGGGCCAGGCACCGCACCCCCTGCCCCTGTGTCCCCTGCTGCCCTGAGTGAGGAGTCTGTGTACCTCCTTCGCCAGCTCCATGTAGGGCAGACAGCGATGCTGAGTGTCCTCCATGCCCACACCACTCTGTTGACTCAGCTGGTGTCGTTCATGGAGGGCATCTCATCGGGCATGTCTACCCTACAGAGGGGCAACAGGTCCATGGACTCCTCCCTGACGGCAGCAGTGTCCCTCCTCCGACAGTCCCTCACCCCTCCTGCCTCTGCCCCATCCACACTCCCCAGCACCTTACCTGTCCCAAGCACACACACACCGGCACAGGCACACACCAGCACAGACACGAGCAGCACACAGACACACATGCCACAAACAAGACACACACGCACGCACAGTCAGGGGACTGAAATCACACTCACAGGGGATGGGGCCCAGGCACACACACATGCATCCACGAGCACTGCGCTGTCCTCAGTTGCCTCTCCCTCCAAAGCCCCCTCCCTTGCCACACCTGCAACCCCGAAGACACAGCGGCCCTTCCTCAGTGACCTCGGCCTCTTCCCCTCCGATCCAGCTGATACAGCATTCAGGGGGAAGAGGAAGCCCACCCACACGGAGCGGAGTGCCCCTCGCCCCCGGACACCCTCCCCCAGGTGCAGACCGACTGACACCCCCACCCGCAAGTCCCCCCGGACCCGGAAGAGCAAGACTCCGCCGCCGCCCTGCAGCTCAGGCACCAAGTCTCCTTCCTCCATCCCTCAGGCCCCCACTCCACAGGTGCCCCCACCACACCCTGCCCCAGGTTCCCCCACCCACAGATACACCATCCCCAAAAGGATCAGGCCTTCTCCCCCTGCCACTTGCTCTTCCGGCCCCACACCCCCGCTGCGCTTGTCTGTGCCACTGGTGTGGTGAGGGTGTCCTCCCCCTCTGTCCTGCCCACCTTACCTGATCCCCATTCTCCTCCCCTGGAGGTAGGCACTGCAGTGGAGGCCACTACCACCCTGTCTGACTTGGGCTCTGCAGTGGCGAACCTGTCCACTCCATCCTCACTGTCCACTGCAGTCGTGCCGGCGCCCACACCATCTGAGTCATGTCCCCCAGTTGTGCCGGCACACACCATGTCAGACACCTCCACTGCAGTTGTCAGTGGCTCTCCAGCACCCACCACCCCTTCCCTGCCTCCTTCTGGTGAGCCCTGATCCTGTCCCTGCGGTGCCTGGCCTGCCCCCCGTATGCCCCTCCGAGGGGATTGTCCCTGGTTTTCATCAGTGCAGGCATGCGTAGGGTGACATCTGCCACTGTCACCCTGTTTTGACTTTCATGATGGACTGGCCATTGGCCTTTGTTTATTTTTTACATGACTTCAAGTTTTGAACCCACATATGCTGAATAAAGCAACTTTCTGTTCTCTATTGCTTTTGCTTCTGATGTACATGATGTTGATGATGCTAACCATGCCCTTGCTGCAGTGATGGTGATATTTGGTCTCATGAATATGTAGTGTTACTGTGCAGGAACCGATGTGGTCCAGGGGGACTGTGTCCTATCCTATGGTGTATCCATGTCATCCTTAGCAGCATCTGAGGGTGTCATGTTTTCAATATTTGGCAATCGGATTTCCTACTTACATTAGCAATGTCACATCTGTGGCTTCCACCCCTGCACATCTGTTGTGCTTGCCATTGTTCAATTAGTCTACTTCCCTGACCGTGTGGCCATCTCCACTGGACATGCAGGTTTGGGCATCAATGGGGAAGGACTCATCTGTGTTGTCAGTGCAACTTGCTATACATGTGTGTTGGATCTGTGCTGATGATTTCGTTGACACTCCCATGACCAGGCTGATGTGACAGGAGCCTTCATTTGGTGCTAATTGTTGACTGTGTGACCAAGTGTTCTGCTGACATGATGGAGCCCTACTGAGGCGACATATGGCACAGCTTTCCTCACACAGGAGTGGAGTCCCCTCATGGCACTGTGTGCTCCTGTGACATCGCCTGCACCCAAGGTGTGTGTTGTATGAGCATGTCTGTGTGTTCACTTCCATTTTGCTGTGCATGCTGGGATCCCTAGTGATGTTCCTGTTTGTGATGCTTGCTGAGTTGACCTATGTTCCCCCAAAGTCTTCTCCCTGGGTTCTCTGTGATGTGGGTGCATGGCACATTACTGGTCATCAGGGTGTCACCCATAGGTGTGTTTGCTGTCAGGGCTGAATTTGTGGGCAGACGCTGATGGGTCACAGTCAGGATTCCCCTTGGCACTTGTTGTTTACACCTGTCATGTGATTTCCGGTTTGTGTTAGCTTTCATTGGTTGTGACACGTTGTGTGTGTGACTGCTGGCACTCCTCAGGGTCAGGGCTACAATGTTGGTAGTTGTCTATGTGTGTTCTTTGTGGGTGACCTTGGCTTCTTCATTGGTGTGTGACTGTGGCTGGGATCCCATTGGTTGGTGTGGTATTGCTGTCATGTCCATGTACAGCGTAGTGTGCAGTGTGTCAGACATTCAGGAGTCTTGTTGAGTGGCCATGTGTGATGTGTTTCTGCACCTTGGTTCCCGCCACCCCCTGGGATTGTCATGGGTGCATGTGCAATGTCACCAGTGCATGTGAGCTTCACTGCTGCACATTGTTGGAGGTCGAGGTGTGTGGTGTTGAGTGTGTGCAGATGAGAGTTGTTGCCCGGCTAGACCCCTGCCTCCATGTTGGCCTTGGCTTACTGGCCGTGCTGATTGATTTGTGCTTGTGTAGGTGTGATGGTAGTTTGTTGCTCAGGACACATGACTGTGGTTCACAGTGTGAACGACATCTAGCTTTGTCATCACAGTGGGATTGTAATGCAGCCCAGGGTCACCACATTGTGGGGGCCCTGGGGGTAGTGCTGTGGTGTCTCTGTGTCTTGCTGTGTCAGTTGCTGTTCCTACATGCTTGTGTGACATGTGTGATTTGTGCTCCCTCTCATCTGACAATGCCTGATTGCCCACATAGGGGATTTGGATCCATGAGTTACCTTTGTGTGGCACTGTATGCACATCTGTGTAATTGGTATTCAGGCCTCCTCATGTGTTGTGTGGTTGCCTGGGGACACTGGCACCCCCCCCTCACCTGTTGTGTTTGATGTGCAGTGTGGGTTCTTCCTGTTTGTGTTTGTGCATCTGCACCACTGCATTGGCATATCTTTAGTGTGCCATTGGCTGTATGTTGTTTGGTGTGTTTCCCCTGCTGTCCCTGGGACTCCTAGGTCATCAGTCAGCACAATGATCATTGTTTGTGTGTCCCATTGCTGCCATGGTATGGTATCTGTTCACCTCACATCTACAGTCTCCACAGGGTATCTGCATTTGTGTGCCCATTGGTGCAAATATGTGGGTCTGCATTCTGATGGTCACTTCTGTCATTGTGTCATTGATGAATGTTGACAGTGTCAGCCCCCATGGGTGATGTTTGTCTGCACATGGCCAATGGTATGTCTTTTTGCACTGCACTGTTTGCCTCCACCAATCTATGTTGCTATGGGACACAAGCACTACTTTGCCACTGATGTGTTTGTTGTTCTGTGACCAGGAATCATCCATGCAGTTTGGCAGTTGCAGCTTTTTCTTTGTCAACACTTACATTTTGGTCACTGTGATGATGGGGGTTTGGACCCCATTGCCACAATGTTCAAAATGTGCTTCAGCTATGGACCCCACACTTACATTTTGGTCACTGTGATGATGGGGGTTTGGACCCCATTGCCACAATGTTCAAAATGTGCTTCAGCTATGGACCCCACACTTACATTTTGGTCACTGTGATGATGGGGGTATGGACCCCATTGCCACAATGTTCAGAATGTGCTTCAGCTATGGTCCCCACACTTACATTTTGGTCACTGTGATGATGGGGGTTTGCACCCCATTGCCACAATGTTCAAAATGTGCTTCAGCTATGGACCCCACACTTACATTTTGGTCACTGTGATGATGGGGGTTTGGACCCCATTGCCACAATGTTCAAAATGTGCTTCAGCTATGGACCCCACACTTACATTTTGGTCACTGTGATGATGGGGTATGGACCCCATTGCCACAATGTTCAAAATGTGCTTCAGCTATGGACCCCACACTTACATTTTGGTCACTGTGATGATGGGGGTTTGGACCCCATTGCCACAATGGTCATGGCCTGCTTGCATTGTGGGGGCCACACACATTTATGTGTGGCACATGTGATAGGGGGTCACATTGTATGTTCAAAGTCATGTTCAGTGTTGTAGGCATTTGACACAGTCTACACACGCTTGTCATGGTGTTGGGGGGGATGTCTTTATGTTGCATTCTTTATGTTGGTGTGTGCTTATTGTGTCATGTATTAGCCATCCTGTGAGTGGGGGTGTTGTTGGTGGTAGGCATCCAGCCCCCCATGGGTAGAGGTGGTAGTAGTGGTAGGCATCTGTCACCCCTGGGTAAGGGTGGTAGTAGTGACAGGCATCCAGCCCCCATGGGTAGAGGTGGTAGTAGTGGTAGGCATCTGACAACCCCTGGGTAGGGGTGGTAGTAGTGACAGGCATCCAGCCCCCATGGGTAGAGGTGGTAGTAGTGGTAGGCATCTGGCACCCCCTGGGTAGAGGTGGTAGTAGTGGTAGGCATCTGGCACCCCCTGGGTAGGGGTGGTAGTAGTGGTAGGCATCTGGCACCCCTGGGTAAGGGTGGTAGTAGTGGTAGGCATCTGGCACCCCTGGGTGAGGGTGGTAGTAGTGGTAGGCATCTGGCACCCCCTGGGTAAGGGTGGTAGTAGTGACAGGCATCCAGCCCCCCATGGGTAGAGGTGGTAGTAGTGGTAGGCATCTGGCACCCCCTGGGTAGAGGTGGTAGTAGTGGTAGGCATCTGGCACCCCCTGGGTAGGGGTGGTAGTAGTGGTAGGCATCTGGCACCCCCTGGGTAAGGGTGGTAGTAGTGGTAGGCATCCAGCCCCCCATGGGTAAGGGTGGTAGTAGTGACAGGCATCCAGCCCCCCATGGGTAGAGGTGGTAGTAGTGGTAGGCATCTGACACCCCCTGGGTAGGGGTGGTAGTAGTGACAGGCATCCAGCCTCCCATGGTAGGGGTGGTAGTAGTGGTAGGCATCTGGCACCCCCTGGGTAGAGGTGGTAGTAGTGGTAGGCATCTGGCACCCCCTGGGTAGGGGTGGTAGTAGTGGTAAGCATCTGGCACCCCTGGGTAGGGGTGGTAGTAGTGACAGGCATCCAGCCCCCCATGGGTAGAGGTGGTAGTAGTGGTAGGCATCTGGCACCCCTGGGTAGAGGTGGTAGTAGTGGTAGGCATCTGGCACCCCATGGGTAGAGGTGGTAGTAGTGGTAGGCATCTGGTACCCCCTGGGTAGAGGTGGTAGTAGTGGTAGGCATCTGGCACCCCCTGGGTAGGGGTGGTAGTAGTGGTAGGCATCTGGCACCCCTGGGTAAGGGTGGTAGTAGTGGTAGGCATCTGGCACCCCTGGGTAAGGGTGGTAGTAGTGGTAGGCATCTGGCACCCCTGGGTAAGGGTGGTAGTAGTGACAGGCATCCAGCCCCCATGGGTAGAGGTGGTAGTAGTGACAGGCATCTGGCACCCCCTGGGTAGAGGTGGTAGTAGTGGTAGGCATCTGGCACCCCCTGGGTAAGGGTGGTAGTAGTGGTAGGCATCTGACACCCCCTGGGTAAGGGTTGTAGTAGTGGTAGACATCTCACACCCCTGGGTAGAGGTGGTAGTAGTGACAGGCATCCAGCCCCCCATGGGTAGAGGTGGTAGTAGTGGTAGGCATCTGGCACCCCCTGGGTAGAGGTGGTAGTAGTGGTAGGCATCTGGCACCCCTGGGTAGGGGTGGTAGTAGTGGTAGGCATCTGGCACCCCCTGGGTAAGGGTGGTAGTAGTGGTAGGCATCTGGCACCCCCTGGGTGAGGGTGGTAGTAGTGGTAGGCATCTGGCACCCCCTGGGTAAGGGTGGTAGTAGTGACAGGCATCCAGCCCCCATGGGTAGAGGTGGTAGTAGTGGTAGGCATCTGGCACCCCCTGGGTAGAGGTGGTAGTAGTGGTAGGCATCTGGCACCCCTGGGTAGGGGTGGTAGTAGTGGTAGGCATCTGGCACCCCTGGGTAAGGGTGGTAGTAGTGACAGGCATCCAGCCCCCATGGGTAGAGGTGGTAGTAGTGGTAGGCATCTGGCACCCCCTGGGTAGAGGTGGTAGTAGTGGTAGGCATCTGGCACCCCCTGGGTAAGGGTGGTAGTAGTGGTAGGCATCTGACACCCCCTGGGTAAGGGTGGTAGTAGTGGAAGGCATCTGACACCCCCTGGGTAGGGGTGGTAGTAGTGACAGGCATCCAGCCCCCCATGGGTAGAGGTGGTAGTAGTGGTAGGCATCTGGCACCCCCTGGGTAGAGGTGGTAGTAGTGGTAGGCATCTGGCATCCCCTGGGTAGGGGTGGTAGTAGTGGTAGGCATCTGGCACCCCCTGGGTAAGGGTGGTAGTAGTGGTAGGCATCTGGCACCCCCTGGGTGAGGGTGGTAGTAGTGGTATGCATCTGGCACCCCCTGGGTAAGGGTGGTAGTAGTGGTAGGCATCTGGCACCCCCTGGGTAAGGGTGGTAGTAGTGACAGGCATCCAGCCCCCCATGGGTAGAGGTGGTAGTAGTGGTAGGCATCTGGCACCCCCTGGGTAGAGGTGGTAGTAGTGGTAGGCATCCGGGCCCCTATGTGTATATGTGGCATTGGTGATGGCCATCCCGCCCCTATGGTGCTGCTGTTGCTGGTGTAAGTAATTTCTGCATCCCTCTGTGTGTGTGTGTAATATGTCGGGTACGTGTAGTTTGTTTTTGTGGTTGGTGTCTGACTTACCTTCTGCGCCGTACACGTCCGTGCCTGTTCCGGTAGTAGATGTAGAATATTGGTAGGATCGGCACGATGGGATTCATGGTTGGTTCGTCTCGTTCGTCTTTCTCGTTGCTTCGCCTCGTCCTCGTCGCTGGCGTGTTCGTCTCGTAGCCGTGGATCGTGTTGTGGCGCGAATCGGAGCTTATGTGCGCCTCTCCCGGATGCTTTGACGTGCCGTGCGTAGCGACGGGTTCGGCGCGTACGGGAAGCACATCGTACTTGTCCGGCCGGACGGGGCTGCATTTTGGCTTCCGTGCGACTCGATTCTGCGTTTACGGATCCGGCTCGGTCGGGGAACAGGACCTGGATTGGGTGAGTACGACTGGGTCGGAATCTATGCTGTTGTGCGCATCGTACTTGCTCGTTCGGAATAATGTGCGGTTCGGTCGGGAAACAGGCATTCGCATGGCTTTTTTCCCGACCGAATGATGTTAGGTGCGCCTCCGACCGAGATCGGAATCGGCCCCAGAGTGTTGTTCTTAAGAGAGAGAAATGTGAATTCTTAAAGTTGAAGTGTTGAATATCTAGGTCATGTAATCTCGAGTTCTGGCATAAGTCTCAAGTCACAATTGATCAGTGCTATTTTAGAAGCACCACATCTCATTGACAATGGGGGTGTCAAGTCATTCCTTGGATTGTGTGAGTTTTATTGGTGCTTCATCATAGATTTTGCGTCCAAGGTTAGACCCATTTCAAATTTACTAAATAATGTGGGGTTTTGTTGGAGTGAAGAATGTGTGGCAGCGTTTGAGTATGTAAGGTCACAATTGATGTCAAAACACTTCAACAATATGATCCATTGCTCAGATGCGTCCTAACAGTTGTTGCCACCTTGGATTAGGTGCTGTACAGACACAAAGATCAGGGAAGGAAGAACAGACCATTGGTTTTGCCTCCAGGGTATTCAAGGAACCAGAATTACACTATTCTGTAATTGAAAAAAGTTGTTGGAATGTTGATGGGCCATTGAGAAGTGTTATAGCTATCTGTGGGGAAGCCGTTATATACTTCAGACCAATCACAAGCCATTGGTGATCATTCTTGATGGCAACAGTTCTAAAAACAACACACATAGAATAGCCAGGTTTTCACCAAGGCTGTTGCAGTTGTACTCAAACCTGTGGAAAAAAAACATCAGGGTAAACTACCTGTCTTGTTTTCCCACAAAAGTAAATCTTCAAAAACAGCAACGAGAGTAAACTTAAATTTGTGGCTAATGACATTGAGTATGAAAGTTGTATAATTGCAATGGTTGAATTGGGTAAGGTTGGTCCCTTTTCGGGAACAGAATGGAAGATGGCCACTGATAATGATGCAGTGTTGGGTTTAGTACTAAAATATATCAGGGGCGGTTGGCCCAAACAGAAAACTCTGGATCTGAGTATTCAGCCATTTAGTAGATTAGCTGAAGAGCTGTCCTTGGATGACGGGTTGGTTATGAGGATCGACAAGTTGGCTCCTCCCGTAAAACTTAGGATACCTATACTAAGGAGTGCCCATGAAGGGCATCTAAAAGCCACTTTCAGCAAACGTAGAGTACGATCTGCATTCTGGTGGCCACAGATGGACAAAAAATTTGACTTATCGATTAAAGATTGTGTTGTAGGCTCAATGAGTGACAAAACTCTTAAAAGTTCTAACCTCCCCCTCCCCGTTGTCTCCCATTGAATGTCCTGCTGCACCATGGCTGAAAACTGAAAATTGGGATTTACTTAGTGGGACCATTCAACTCCCTGCCCAACCATTCAAGGTATGCTTTGGTCTTTATTGACAATTACTCCAAGTAGCCAGAGGTAAGGATTGCAGTGCAGCCAAATTCTGAGTCAGTCCTGTGCTTCTTAAAATATTTGTGTATGAGGGAAGGGTTCCCAGAGACGATTGTTTCTGACAACGGGGTACAATTTGTCTCATCTGATGTGGAAAAGAGCCTGAAAATGAGTAATATAAGACATTTCAGGAGTTCACTCTATTACCCCCAGACAAATGGCCTAGTGGAACGCTTCAATTGTGTGTTAGTTGAATGCATGCAGTGGGCATTACAAAACAGATGAGTGGTAAGCAGTGTAGTCCAAACCACGTTGTGGTTCTATAGGACCATGCCTCAGTCATCTACAAATGTCTCCCCATTTGATCTGCTTCGGGGTAGAAAACCGACAACTCACATTCAGACCTGCATGGATGTCAAGATGGTTGAAACCGAACGTATCTTTGGAAAGTATGGACGCATGTGTGAGGAAGAATGTGAGCCATGCTTAATGTAAGCAGAAGGTCTACTATGATATGAAGAAAAGTGTGAATGACAAACCTGTTATGGTGGGAGATTAAGTGCACATTAGGAAATGTCCCTATGCCAGCAAAGGTGATTCAAAGTTCTCTAATCCTGTGGTTGTTGACAAAGTTTGTGGTAGTGAGGTCCGTGTTGAGGGTCATCATCAGTGGAATCTTGCTAAAGATGTCAAAGTTTCACCTTATCCGAAAATTTCACATGAGATCTCTGAACATTGTAACAATGTAAAAGAAACTTCTGTACAGAAATGCAGTGTACAAGATGGTTATCAACTGGTGCGGAGGAGTGTACGAGAACATAGAATTCCAGCAAGGTACAGATGATTTTTATGAGATTTATTTGTGGTTTTGGTGCACTGACCTTGTGTAAAATTACTCATCTCTTTTATGTTTAGTTACCTCTAATTACCTGACATTTATATTTTTCCTATTTCTGTTCAGATGTTGTTGAGTTAGTCTTGTTTTCATGTGTATCTTGGTATAGACTATGCCCTTTATATTTTGCATTTGTAGTAGGTTTACACATTTATGTATTTTCATTGATTTAATATGTTGTGGATATTGGTTGATAAATGTTGTTGAAAGTTTTGTTGTAAAAGGAATTAAACCCTGCAGTATTTTAGACTCCACACCATTGCGTGACATCTTTGTTAGAACACTGGTGTGGAGTCAAAGTTCTATGGAACGTTGATGGCAAAGTGTTTTTGGCATTTAGACGCTTGACTCGAGCGTTGCTTGTACGCTCAGCAGCTCGGGTGGTTTCTTCAAATATAAATCTTATGCTATCTATTTTGGCTTTGTGGTAGTAATTATCACAAAGGTCTGAGCAAACACATCTCAGTTGCTAACAGGAGTTATCTGATATAGGAATCTAATAACTATTTTTAATTATGAGGTAATTTTTAGCAGCTCTAGGAGCACCACTCAGAGTTTCAGACAAAATAAAATAAATAGAACAGAAATTTAAAAAAAAAAAACATATTTTCTGACTTATGGGTCTCATGTACAAAGGGTTTGGTAAATCAGAGAGTTTTCAAATGCTAAAACTCATTTTAAAATGTACTAAACCAATTTAACGTTTCAGAAAAGGTTTTCTAATTTTTAAATGGTTAAGGAAACCATTAGGAATCGCTATTTGGAACAGGCATGTTATGGGTGTCCATTTCAAGCACTGATTCCCCAAGACACCCATTACCCATTGTAAATATAGACCAACTTTTTTTAGCAGTAGGCAATAGTCCTACACGACTGCCTAATCCTAAAAACAATTGTTTAATGTTCCAATTTATTTTTAAAATGCATACTATTTTTGTTTAAGGAAACAGACTGAGGGGCATATTACTAAGGTCCGGCGATAATTATCGCTCAGCGCGCTTAGCGCGAGGATAATTATCGCCGGACTAACGCTGAATTTTATCACTGAGATAGCGTGCTATCAGCAACGCTCAACTCAACAGTGATAAAATTGCAAGCGCTAACTGCCAAATGTGCGATTATCGCTGGAAATCCAGCGATAATCACACAACTTTGGCGATAGCTTGCTGATAGGGCAGGACAGACTCAGCCATGATATCCACCTTCCATTGGATATCATGGCTAAGTCATACTGAGAGCAGGCGTTAGAAAAGTAGCGCTAACCGCGGTTAGCGCTACTTTCTAATCGCTCTGCATGTTCGCCTGCAGCTTGATAATAGGAGAAATGTCGGTTAGCGACATTTCTCCTGTTATCCTGGGAAGGAACGCCCACTTTGCATCTCATTAGAGATGCAGAGCGAGGCGTAGGGCAAACGGGTGCTAACATGCGTTAATGCATGTTAGCACCCGCCTTGGTAATAGGGCGGTAATATTATCTCCGCTTTTTTGGCTCTTAAAGCCAGAAAAGCAGAGATAATGGCCCTTGCTAATATGCCCCTGAATTTTTTAAACACTGTTTTCTTTATTTAAAAGCAATCATAGATTTGGTGATCTGCTGACTCCAGTGATTATGGCTCATCATAGTAGGTTGCAATTTGCAACCTACCTCATGAATATTAATGAGGTAGATCGAATTGCAACCCACTAGGATTCTGTATTTTGTGAACGGTGAATCAGTGCGCAAATTGTGACCACTTTTACTGAATCCATTTTACTGCATTCAAATAAGAAATTGCAAATTGTGAATCATTATTAGTCGCTATTTGCGATTTTTTTATCTGTAATCTTTGTACATGTGAGTTTATATTCTGTAATTCAGCATCAGCTTTCATGTTCCTGTCAGTTGCAAAAATAGAACGTAGCACTTCAAGTAATGCCCACCAGAATTGGAGTTTCCCACCATGTCTGTGAGGAATTACAGCTCGAAGTGTGATACTAGCCAGGCCCTCATTGCCAAGGTTTCCCATATAAATTTGTTCATTCCATATGCAAACACCCAATAGCCAGGGTTTGTTTCAGAAGGACTAAAACAATATCACTGATGCCCAGGGAGTTTTTTCCTAGAACATGGAAGATTTCATCGGATTTTCCATGTTTATGGCTGGCTGCCATGCCTTTGATTACCTTTGCAAACAGGAAAAAACCAGCATTAGATCAATCCTAAAAAGAACAGGTTTTTCAAGACTGTTATGCAGGCAGAAGTGTGGCGGTTGGCCTGCCTGCAAGAGGTTTCTGATGGAGGCACCAGCTGAGGCTCTGCTATCAGAACTAGATGGTCTACCTACCTGTAAATGATGTGGGGGATCCAGAAGGTGAGAGGATTGGGTATCTGCTCTTTTTTGTCGGATGCTCTTTTCTGCCCACACCTGAATGACTCCCTTCTTTTCTTGCTTCCTCAAACTCTGTAGATTTTCTGGTTGCAGATAAGGTACAATAAATGTGGGACTACGGAAGAGAACCAATATACTGCTTAGAAATTGTTACACACATATTTAACAATGATCCTTCCCAGTCAGCTCATATCCAGTATACCAAAGATGAATTATTGAGTCTGTGCCCCACTCCACTTAGAGCATATGGTGCCTCCTTCAAACTAGGCCAGAGGGATTCACACTGCAATCAGTATAGATTCTTGCTCCAAAACCCCATCACGCTAACTGTTAAAACTTGTCCTGTCTCTAGATCATGTACCTCCTTTACACTTATGTTAGTAAACTGTCGATCACTGGCTACGTACAGGTTAGAATTTTGTGACTTTCTGAAGATCAGATGCCAGACGCCATTTTTCTAACGGAAACATGGCTCAAAGAGGACTCTTCCCCCGATATACTGCAGGCCATCCTGCAAGGTTTTGAATGTATGTACCACCTCAAATTTATTTCTAGGTCTGGGAGTAAGGGGGAAAGAAGCCAAAAACAACGTTTTCAAACTCGCACACAACCTATATTTCTTTCTATAGGCTCACTAGAGCTCTATGGGGCTGTCCATTGTACATGTTTCACATACCATACTTATACTCATAATCTTATTTATCTCTTTATCATATTTCTTGAATTATTCATATTTTTCGTTTTTAATTTTTTTGGGTGTACAAAAAGATAGAAAAAACCTGTTTAAAATTTTCATTGGTTCCAATATACAATAATTCCACTTACTAATACATATAACAATTATATTGATATGTTATTACACTTAAAAAATAATACATATATAATAACATTTGATATGTCCCCCAAGTCTACCACACAACCATTCTGACCTCACACGCAACAACGCACTAGCCCTCTCCCATCAAATACATACACTGCCCCGCCTAGATCGCATACACTGTTGAAAATCACGGAAAGAACAATTCAGAAGATGTCTGCAAAAATGTTGTAGGGTGGGGTATCACAACAGTCAGGTCAACGCACGTTTCGGTGGGGATTTTCAAATTAAATCCACTTTCATCAGGACCACCCATTAATATATTTAAAGGTCAGTGGTTGGGGAATCTGTGAACAGAAAACGCAATGTTACTAACGGGCTGCCCCACATCCTGCAAGGTTTGTCCATTGTCAGGCAATATAGGCTCTCTAAAAGAGGGGGCAGAATTGCAATAATCTTTAATAAATAGTTTCAATGATTCTTTTCTTAACTTGCTATCAAGGTCTGTGAAGCTGCCTTCTTCTCCCTCATGCTCTCTAACAATTTTGCTATATCAGCATCACCAGTCAGATTGACTTTGCAGCTTCTCCTGCTACGTTTTTCTCTGCATCAGCAAATCCTTTTCAGCGGTCCTTTGCAAAAGAGGTATCCGGCCTTGTGGAACTTCGGCTACAGCCCCCTGCCACGTCCCGCTGGAGATTTTTCCAGCTCTCCCAGTACGTCTTTGCTCTCATGCATAGATTAGTGCACACGCTTGACCCAGTGTTTACCAACATGACCTGTGTCGAAATGTTGTCCTCCATCCCACTGGTTTGGTCAGATCATCTGGTGATTCAAGTAGTATATCTCATGCTGGGACATCAGAGAAATCTCTTTCCCTCCCTTATTGGCTCGGAGATGGTCAAAAGTGACTCCCGAGAGGTTTTACTAGGCCCTTGGTAACAACTATGTAACTTTCGATAGCTGCGTCGACAAAGTCAGCAGTCAACTTAATAAATGGCCCAGGAGTGCGTTAGACCAGATTGCTCCCATCACAAAACTAGTTGTGCACAGAAGTAAACCATCAGCTGCATGGTTTTCCGCTGAACTCCTGGCTCTTAAAAAAGAAATTCAAGAAGCTTGAACATATCTGGCATAAATCCTATGATCAATGTACCAGAGACAATTATAATGATAGCCCTGAAAACTTATCATTTGCACATTACCCAGTATTGCCGAGTACTATTCTAAGGACATTTCTGCCTCCAAGAATTCCTCTTGTGAAGTCATTCAGATCATTATATTCCTTACATAATTAACAGCTGTTGCACCTTCCTAATGTCCTTCGGTTGAGAGCTGTGAAGCTTCCTTCTTTTCCGAAAAGGTGGTAAACATTTATGCATTATTTTCATCAGAAGCTAGAAAACACCCACAACTGGAGACATGATTTGATATGATTGGCGAAGGTGTTAAGCTTCATCACTTCTGTCCTACCCTTGAGGAACTCATGTCTCTCTGCTCAGATGTTAAATCAGGGTCCACGACTGACCTAATTTCCCCCGCCATCCTGGAGTAGGGATGTGAAACTATACATCCGGTCCAAATTTATTCATTTGTCCCTATCCTCCGGATGTGTTTCCCAGCAATGGAAGCACACTATGGTGGTAGCTCTTCTCAGAAAATCACTACTCAACCCCCCCAAAAAGGAAAACTCTTGGCCCATATCATTGCTACCCCTATTTTCAAAAATCACTGAGAAGCACTTGAATAGGCAGTTGTCTTGTTATCTGAAGGATAATAACCTAAAGCACGGGACCCAATCTGGTTTCAGGCCCTTACATAGCACCGAATCCACCCTGTTACTGCCTTCTGAATCAGCCCGTCGGATTATGGATGAGGGGGACACAGCGGCCATCTTGATGTTGGACCTTAGTGCCACCTTTGATATGGTGTTACACAATATTCTGCTGAAGAGGCTTTGGAATTGTGCAATCAGTGGCAATGTGTTGTGTTGGCTGTCCTCTTTCCTGTCAGGACACACCTTCCAGGTCTCACAGAAACTGTTTAAGTCCACAGTGCGCCCCCTGCAACAAGGAGCTTCACAAGGCTCTTCACTGAGCCCGACTCATTTCAATGTGTATGTGGATCCTTTGGGGAAGTCATTGAAAAACACAGGTTTTCTATTATCTCATATGCCGATGACACACAAATTGTCATCACCCTGTTGCAGAAAAGCAACATTGTGGCCTCGTCCCTCTGTGAATGCCAGAAGTAGTAGCATGGATGGACTCAAACTGTCTGAATCTTAATGCTGGGAAGACGGAGGTAATGGTCCTAGGCAAGTACATCAACATCTGGTTCAGTGCCTGGTACCAGGTGACCTAGGTGCTCTACCTGTATCTAAGGCCAAGGTTAAAATCCTAGGCATCTGGTTGATGATAAACTATCTTTTGATGCTCAGATCACCACCCTCTCAGGGAAGTGCTTCAGCATACTGAGATCTCTGAGGAAAGTCCTCCATCTCCTACCAGAAGGTGCCCCGAAAACTGTGCTCCAAGCACTGGTGATATCCAGGCTGGACCATTACATGTCCTATATCTGGGTGTGTTCCAGACCTGTCTGAACAGACTACAATGGGTCCAGAACGTGGCTGCTCAGGCATTGTTGAAGATCCCTAGGCGGACCTCTGTGAGACCCGCGCTGCAGAAACTACACTGACTTCCGATAAGGCATAGAGTCCTTTTTAAAGCACTCTGTTATTGCTTTAAGGCTCTTTTCTCAAAAGGTCCTCACTACCTTCCAGTGGCGGCCAGCATGACTCGCGGGTGGCAGGGCAGCGGTGGGCACGGGGCAGGGTGACGGGGGAGTGGGGTTGCACAATACAATAAATAAATAAAATATACACTTACCTTGCTGCTGGGTCATGCGTCTCTGCTCCTGCTCTACTCGTGGGACTCGAGGAACAGGAAGCCAGGAAGAACAGCCAGGCTCCCCATACCAATCATAACACTGCAATGCAGCGTTGTGATCAGTAAGCACCCAGGCTCCCCTGACCAATCAAAGCGCTGCAATGCAGCAATGTGATTGGTTTTGAGCTTCCTGGTTCAACGCTCTGCCAGGGAATGGGGGCCTGGGCATGTTCTCCACGCAGGCTGTAATGCAGCCTGCATGGAGAACGGGGAAAGCGGGCATGACTGGTTTGGCAGCCCAAGAGGGCCGACCAAACAGTCATTGCACACTTAGGAGTGGGCAAACCACTACTCCCCTGCCCTGCTCCAAGAGCAGAGCAGCCCCGCCCACCCGCAAAGGAAACAAATTGGTAATAACTCAAATAAGTTAAAGACATGGCTTTTTGGCTTAGAGTGAGCTCTTCCTTCAGACTTGGTAACCCATCATCCACTGTGTTAGTACCCTAGCGCTGGGACACTCCGTAAGGAGTAGCAATGCTGTTTGCAAATCGCATTACTATTATATTTAAGCTATTTACTTTAAGCCAAATTTGGGGCCAGTTTATTAGTTTAAAATGAGTATCAACATGCAGATTTTGTGCTTCTCTCTTGTACTGAGACACTGCCCAGCACTGCCCTAAATAAACATACTTCATGAATTATTAATTAAATAATTTTCAGGGATAATAGAGTTTGTGAGGAGGGAATTCGAAAGCTAATCAGAGGAAGTTAAATTATTTTCTGTCTTCCAGTGACCATAAGACATATTTAGATCTAATGTTACCTTAATTCTCACTACACATGTTAAGGTTTTATGTAGCATTGCAACTCCCAATGCCCGACCTGTGCAGTCTTAAAGTTTTCTATAATTGTTAAAGATAGTTGGCGCTCTGCTCTCTGTGCTCATTTTCCGAATGTCTGCTAGCAGCAGGAATTGTAACATTACCATTCAACTGTAATATCTTATTCGAGAGGAAAAGTGAATTTGCTTGCTTATTACAGGCAAATAGTGAGGTCAAAACTACACAGTAATATGGAAATAATTTACACATTCCATTATAAGCATATTGAAAGTCACAAAGTATTTCCATGGTCATGTAGAGGCACAAAGCTGAAAGCCGATTAGTTTTTATAAATACATTAGTTTGGGTGCATCATTCCATATGATTTTTGGGCCATTCATTTGACAGGCTTCTGGCTTGATGTCTACTTAATTACAGGCAGCAGCCCCACCAGAGGGAGGAAGTTGGACCAGATGTATCATTAAACTGGCTGCAAATAGTGGTCGCAATTTGCAACCAGTCTTCTGATATCAGTATATAGCTTTGTGAACTGACCTATGTATTATAGTTCGGTGTGCAAAATTTTAAATCTGAGTAGGCTGCAGTCCAACCTAACTAATTAATACTCATAATGCTGATCTCAAAATACAATTCACTCCAATTGGTGACAATCACAGGTATGATGGCCTGTAGTGGTCGGCAGATTAATGTTAAATCTGTCAGCCTTAGGGTGGTCTTCCCTCAAACCTTTTTGCCTCTAATCCTCCATTTTGCTGAACTTATTTTTGTTGGCCTTAGGATTCTGTGAACTTTACCACTGCTAACCACTGCTAAGGTGCTTGTGCTTGCTCCCCCTCAAACATGGTTACATTGGCTTATAGCCAATTGGCATATTTAATTTACGTATACGTCACTTTTAGGGTGGTATACCTTATCAAAGAGCCTGTAATTGAAATGCTACCTGCAGCACTTATTGTGCCACCCACTTAAGCAGCACCTCAAAATGTGTCCCTGCCACTGCAGCCTGAATGCAGTTTTTAATTGCCATGTTGGCTTGGCAATAAAACACCCTGGCCAAGCCTTAAACCCTTTTTAATTACATATAAGTCACCCCTAAGGGAGGCCCTAGGTTACCCATAGGGAAATTGAAAGGTTGGACATGTACTTTTTAGTTTTACCTGCTCTGGTAGTGAAAAACTCCTAAATTAATTTTTCACTACTGTGAGGCTTATCCCTCCCATAGGATAACATTGGCAATTGCTTATTACATTTGTTAAACTGTAATTTCCAATTGGGAGCAGGTAGCTTTGCCATGTTTGTTGTAGTTGTAATTTTAATGAAAAACCCTATTTAATTGTAAAGTCAGGTTTCTATTTAGAAGTTTGAAAATGACAGTTTTTTAAAAGCTGACATTTTTCTGCCCTTAGCCCTTTTTTGTCTGCAGCCTGCCTTGGGTCACATGACTGGGTGTACCTGACAATTAGACTTTGTGAATTCCTCCCAGACAGTCACACAAAAGAGGGATTAGGTGTGCCTGATTGGGCCATCTGCTGGCCGGATGGGGAAGCCAAGCTGAGCAATTGACTAGGGAGTGCTCTACCTTCACACAAAGGACTTATCACTTCCACATTGTTACTGCAACCAGTTTGGAGCCAGGCAGGGGAGTCAGGAAATTCCATACACTTCAAAGTCACTGTCTAGACGTTTTTCACACCTTCAAGATGTATGGCACCAGGGTATAAAAATAGGACCTCAGACACCAACTCTTCAGTCCACTTCTGGACCTGTGGAAGGACTCTGAGGATTGCCTGCTGCTGTGACCTGCTGCGCTCTCTGCAAGGCTGCTTTACTGTACCTGAAAGGACTGCTTTGTTGCCTGGTGCCCGCCTTGAACCCTCTGAGGCAAGATTTGCTGTTGATTCCCCCATCTTCACCTGAACCCAGAACTACCAGAATGACTCCAAGGGCTAATTTGCTGGCCTCCTGTTTAGAGTCACAGGACACAAAAGGCTCCCACCATCTTGAACCTGCACCTGAACCCAGCCTGAGTGAGGCCTGAACCCCCAACTGGTGGTCCGTCAGTCCTGGACCCTTGGTTGTGGAGCTAAAAGTGCCCAGATTGGCCAAAAACTTTTCTGAGAACAAGAAAGAGACCAGGACCAACCTACCCGCCTATCCGCCCAAGATGCATCACCAGTCAGATTGACTTTGCAGCTTCTCCTGCTACGTTTTTCTCCGCATTAGCAAATCCTTTTCAGCGGTCCTTTGCAAAAGTGGTATCCGGCCTTGTGGAACTTCGGCTACAGCCCCCTGCCACGTCCCGCTGGAGATTTTTGGCTTCCAAAAAAGAAACTAAGTCAGAACATAGAAATCTTCACCACGGATTTGACCCAAAGCTATACAATGAGGATGTTCCCTCCTTGGACACCTCCTGCAGCCTTGCCTCACTGAGCTTTACCTTCTCAGAACATTTTTCGCAAAATTTCTTTTAAGTCTGAAGGAATGTACTGACATGGCCCAATCCACTTCTTATATTCAAGCCGCACTCCATCGCTGCCAGCCACATTGTTTTACTTTGACCCAGTCTTGTGTGACTAGATGTCCACAGTTGGTGCTTTGATCTTTTAGGCACTAGTTTTTACTAATAACTTTAAAAAATCATAACTCCGGTTCTACTGATTGGATTCTTGTCATTTTGGTGTCAAATAATTTATTAAAATGTGCTTTATTTTTCTAAATAGCATGGGATTTTTTTATGTTGTGTTTTTACTTTAATACTGTTTGTGTGCTGCATAAATACTTTCCATATTGCCTCTTTGTTAAGTCACACTGCTTTTTGTGACAAGCTACCCAGGGTTAAGCACTGGTCATTGACACATATGGAACAGATTTGCAGTTTCGAAGGGTTGCCCACAAACCACTCCTTCCAAATTGCAAATTGTAACCATTCGGATACCAATTTTAGGAGTTTGACAAACATTTACCAACTCCTAAAATGGTTTCTTGATCCAAATACCTGTTTTGTGGTCTCAAATGATCACATTATGCAAATCGGAGTGTTTATGACTACAAAATAGGTTAGTCCATCTGCCTCTTGGTTCCTTTTGTAGGAAATTTAAGATTTAAGCTTGACCAAATGTTTTAACTGCACCATTGGTTAATGATGTGCCAGCTAATTGCTTTTTATAGATCAGAAAGTTGGTGAAAATGTTGCCTATATTTTTTGAAGAAACTTGTACATCTGCTGACATCCGCTGTCTTGACAATCACTGCTTCGAGGATCAACAGTGGAAACTCTTAAAACCTGGCTTGATTTCTGCACTCTTGTAGATGAGGTTGCGAAGTAGAGAAGAGGGACTGTCATGACCCCAGAGCGAGATGCGCATCTTCTGGCGCCTCATTGTACACTGGTAATAAGTAATTTGAAGTAAAGAATCACATCATTCTCTAATTACTGATGTAGCATTTTGGGGATACCCTCCTATCATTTGTCCTCTGGTGGACCTTTCTACCTGACTGAGAGGTGAGGAGAAATAGCATTACATCAATCACTTTCAATTAAAAGTGTAACCCATTTGGCTACAGAATAAGGACCAGGAATCAGTGACTAACATTAACCCCTTCGCTGCTAGGCCTTTTCCCTCCTGTGCTAAGCCTTTTTTTGGCTATTTGGTGTAGTTTGCGCTTAGGCCCCTGTAACTTTTTGACCACATAAGGTATCCACACCAAATTTGCGTCCTTTTTTTCCAACATCATGGGGATTCTAAAGGTACCCAGGGTTTGTGGATTCCCCTGGAGGGGACCCAGAAATTAGCCAAAATACAGAAAAATTTTGTTTTTGGGGGAAAAATGCGAAAAAAGGGCTACAGATGAAAGCGTCTGGTTTTTTCCCTGCAAATGGTATCAAAAAAGGGGTTGTGGTGCTAAAATCACCATCTTCCCAGCTTTCAGGTACAAGCAGACTTTTGTCAGAAAACCAAATTTTTTTACACAGTTTTGGCAGTTTTCTGGGACATAGCCTATTTTTGCTATTTTTTGTGCAACTTCCTTCCAGTTAATGGTACAAATGGGTATGAAAGCAATAAGGGATCCTGGAAATCTATACATTTCTAAAAAGTAGACAAACTTCTGAATTCAGCAAGGGGTCATTTGTGTAGATCATTCAAGTTTTCTTTATAGAGACAAACAGTTACATATAGGAAAAATTGAAAATTAGTTGAAAAAAACAGCCATTTGTGTCAACGTTTTCACCTGCAACTTCTTCTAATTATGAGAGCTATTTGAAAGCAATATACCGTTACATCCGCTGGACCTTTCTGGTTGTGGCGATATATAGGACTTGTAGGTGCACCAAGAACCCGACGAACCCAGAGCCAATAACTGAGCAGCGTCTTGCAATGTTTTTTTATTATGTACCGGGTATATAGCAATTATTCTGGGAAAATTTATACATGGAAAAATCGGTATGAAAGACACCTATGTATTTCTGAAATGGGAACAAAATATAGAGTTTAGAAACAGTAGATATTTGCACATTTCCGAAATTGGGAGTATTGAGGCAACATCAAAATTGCCTATCACAAAATGTTTTGGGTCTTTGCCTGTCGCGGGTACTTGGGCCTCCCACACGAGTGAGGCACCATTTTTATCAGAAGACCTGGGGGAATGCTGGGTGGTAGGAAATTTGTGTCAGCCCGGTGATGCCACAACTTTCCCACACAAAAATGTGTGAAAAAAGTGATTTTTTCAGCTAAATTTCAGGTTTGCAGGGGATTCTGGGTAAGAAACCGTTGGGATATCCACGCAAGCCATACCTCCCTGGAATCCCCCGGGTGTCTACGTTTCAGAAATGTATGGGTTTGGTAGGTTTCCTTAGGTGGCCGCCGATCCCCGGGCCAAAAAGTCATGGGACCCCCCTTGCAAAACCAGGTCGTTTTGTGATAGGCAATTTTGATGTCGCCTCAATACGTTTTGGGCCCTTGCCTGTCGCGGGTACTTGGGCCTCCCACATGAGTGAGGCACCATTTTTATCGGTAGTCCTGGGGGAATGCTGGGTGGTAGGAAATTTGTGTCAGCCCGGTGATGCCACAACTTTCCCACACAAAAATGTGTGAAAAAAGCGATTTTTTTCAGCTACATTTCAGGTTTGCAGGGGATTCTGGGTAAGAAAACGTTGGGGGATCCACGCAAGCCATACCTCCCTGGAATCCCCCAGATGTCTAGTTTTCAGAAATGTGTGGGTTTGGTAGGTTTCCCCAGGTGGCCGCCGAGCCCCGGGCTAAAAAGTCATGGGACCCCCCCTTGCAAAACCAGGTCGTTTTGTGATAGGCAATTTTGATGTTGCCTCAATATGTTTTGGGCCCTTGCCTGTCGCGGTTACTTGGGCCTCCCACACCAGTGAGGCACCATTTTTATCGGGAGACCTGGGGGAACGCTGGGTGGTAGAAAATTTGTGTCAGCCCCGTGATGCCACAACTTTCCCACACAAAAATGTGTGAAAAAAGTGATTTGTTCAGCTAAATTTCAGGTTTGCAGGGGATTCTGGGTAAGAAAACCTTGGGGGATCCATGCAAGCCATACCTCCCTGGAATCCCCCAGTTGTCTACTTTTCAGAAATGTGTGGGTTTGGTAGGTTTCCCTAGGTGGCCGCCGAGCATGGGGCCAAAAACCAAGGTGACCCCCCTTGCAAAACCAGGTCGTTTTGTGATAGGCAATTTTGATGTCGCCTCAATACGTTTTGTGCCCTTGCCTGTCGCGGGTACTTGGGCCTCCCACACGAGTGAGGCACCATTTTTATCGGGAGACCTGGGGGAACGCTGGGTGGTAGGAAATTTGTGTCAGCCCGGTGATGCCACAACTTTCCCTCACAAAAATGTGTGAAAAAAGTGATTTTTTCAGCTAAATTTCAGGTTTGCAGGGGATTCTGGGTAAGAAAACGTTGGGGGATCTACGCAAGCCATACCTCCCTGGAAATACCCAGGGTGTCTAGTTTTCAGAAATGTGTGGGTTTGGTAGGTTTCCCTAGGTGGCGGCCGAGCCCCTAGCCAAAAAGTCATGGGACCCCCTTGCAAAACCAGGTCGTTTTGTGATAGGCAATTTTGATGTTGCCTCAATACGTTTTGGGCCCTTGTCTGTCGTGGGTACTTGGGCCTCCCACACGAGTGAGGCACCATTTTTATCGGGAGACCTGGGGGAACGCTGGGTGGTAGGAAATTTGTGTCAGCCCGGTGATGCCACAACTTTCCCACACAAAAATGTGTGCAAAAAGTGATTTTTTCAGCTAAATTTCAGGTTTGCAGGGGATTCTGGATAAGAAAATGTTGGGAGATCCACGCAAGCCATATCTCCCTGAAATCCCCCGGGTATCTAGGTTTCAGAAATCTGTGGGTTTGGTAGGTTTCCCTAGGTGGCCGCCGAGCCCCGGGCCAAAAAGTCACGGGACCCCCCTTGCAAAACCAGGTTGTTTTATGATAGGCAATTTTGATGTCGCCTCAATATGTTTTGGGCCCTTGCCTGTCACGGGTACTGGGGCCTCCCACACGAGTGAGGCACCAATTTTATCGGGAGACCTGGGGGAACGCTGGGTGGTAGGAAATTTGTGTCAGCCCCGTGATGCCACAACTTTCCCACACAAAAATGTGTGAAAAAAGTGATTTTTTCAGCTAAATTTCTGGTTTGCAGGGAAAACGTTGGGGGATCCACGCAAGCCATACCTCCCTGGAAATCCCCGGGTGTCTAGTTTTCAGAAATTTGTGGGTTTGATAGGTTTCCCTAGGTGGCCGCCGTTCCCGGGGCCAAAAAGTCATGGGACCCCCTTTCCAATACCAGGTCTTTTTTTGATAGGCAATTTTGATGTTGCCTCAATACGTTTTGGGCCCTTGCCTGTCGCGGGTACTTGGGCCTCCCACACGAGTGAGGCAGCATTTTTATCAGGAGACCTGGGGGAACGCTGGGTGGTAGGAAATTTGTGTCAGCCCCGTGATGCCACAACTTTCCCACACATAAATGTGTGAAAAAAGGGATTTTTTCAGCTAAATTTCAGGTTTGCAGGGGATTCTGGGTAAGAAAACGTTGGGGGATCCATGCAAGCCATACCTCCCTGGAATACCCCGGGTGTCTACTTTTCAGAAATGTGTGGGTTTGGTAGGTTTCCCTAGGTGGCCGCCAACCCCGGGGCCAAAACCTCATGGGACCCCACTTGAAAACCAGGTTAGTTTGTGATAGGTAATTTTGATGTCACCTCACTAGGTTTTGGGCCCTTGACTGTCGCCGGTCCTTGACCCACCCACGCGAGTGAGGTAGCATTTCTATTGGGATAGTTGGAAAAAGGCGGGGGGGTAGGAAATTTGTTGTTTTTGTCTGCAGCGTGAAAAGTTTGGCACAATAATGCAAGAAAAATGTGACAGACACAATTTGAGGTTTGCAGGACATTGTGGGTAAGATAACTTGTTGGAATCCACAAGAGAGACATCACCATGTACTCCCATGGGTGTTTAGTTTACGACAATATCTACAGTTGGTAGGTTATTCTTAGATGGAATGTACACCTTGGCAGAGAGACAAAAAAGACAAAGATTACTGCACAGCCATCTATTCCTCAAGCACAAACACATACTGGTTGGATTTGGCACGAGGGCGAGTGATGGTTCAGTATATAAAATTTTATTAACAAGAGATTTCACAAAAATGAAATGCACTGTCAATAATTGAAAGGACAAAAAACTGAACCAGTGACTCGCAGCTCGTGAGCTGTAAAGCCACGTCAAGGCCCCAACCGCTTTACTGGCCATTCACACACCTTTTATACGTGATACACACAAGACCATTCACACCACCAGGCACGAAATCAACACATTACAACATTCACAAAAAGGGACAAGGTACATCCGGCTTGAGAAAGACAGAAAAGACAAATATTTCTGCACAACCACCTATTCCTCAAGCACACAGACATACAGGTTGGATTTGGCACGAGGGTGAGTGATGGTTCAGTATATACAGTTGTATTAACCAGAGATTTCACAAAAATGAAATGCACTGTTAATAATTGAAAGGACGAGAAACTGAACCATTGACTCACAGCTCGTGAGCTGTAAAGCCACGACAAGGCACCAACCTCTTTACAGGCCATTCAAACACCTTTCATACGTGTGACACATACAAAACCATTCACACCGCCAGCCGCGGGCCCAGCACATTACAACACTCACACCAGCAGACAGCGCCATTCAAGGGCCCATCACTTTCACACGCCCACATTCCTGACACAGCAACCACACCACCTCACGGATTGAATGGAGTGGCATTTGGCTAGCAATGTGTGTAGTGACCAGCAGCAAGTCACTACTCACACACCGCCAGCCAAGCGCCAATCCACGTACACCACCAGCCGAGCGCCAGTCCACGCACACCGCCAGCCAAGCGCCAGTCCACACACACCGCCAGCCAAGCACCAGTCCATGCACACCGCCAGCCAAGCGCCAGTCCACGCATACCGCCAGCCAAGCGCCAGTCCATGCACACCACCAGCCAAGCGCCAGTCCACGCACACCGCCAGCCAAGCACCAGTCCATGCACACCGCCAGCCAAGCGCCAGTCCACGCATACCGCCAACCAAGCACCAGTCCATGCACACCGCCAGCCAAGCGCCAGTCCACGCATACCGCCAACCAAGCGCCAGTCCACGCACACAGCCAGCCAAGTGCCAGTCCATGCACACAGCCAGCCAAGCGCCACTCCACACACACCGCCAGCCAAGCGCCAGTCCACGCACAGAGCCAGCCAATCGCCAGTCCACACACACAGCCAGCCAAGCGCCAGTCCACGCACACCGCCAGCCAAGCGCCAGTCCAAACACACCGCCAGCCAAGCGCCAGTCCACGCACACCGCCAGCTAAGTGCCAGTACAAACACACTGCCAGCCAAGCACCAGTCCATGCACACCGCCAGCCAAGCGCCACTCCACGCACACCGCCATCACATTTAGGATTTTTTTATACAAAAAAGAAAACACAAACAAATTGCAAATAGATACAAATCTACTAACACAAAATCTGAAAGTAAATACACTACACAAATGCCAACCTTGAAACTGAACAAAAAATATTAAACAATAGAGACCAGGCAGTTCATTTTACCACTCATGGATGTTCCCAAAAATTATTTTACGTGTGGTACACTCTAAAACAAGCAGGCACACACAGCCCAGTGTTAGAAGGACCCTCGGGGCAGTACATACGAGTCTCCTTCCGCGTACCTCTTCGCCAACAGACTCTGTATCTCCTACTGGGAAAGTCTTTGGAGGGTGTGGGAGGAATGTGATCAGGAAAGTGGCGATCTTTCAATCTAGCCACATCCTCCACCACTCCAACTCTAGGAACACTTGCCTGTTCCACTACAACAAGGCTGCCTATTACAGACTCCTGAAACTTAGCAAAAGTCATCTTTGACTCAGGACAAGAATCCTTGAACACAACAAAAGCATTAAAGGTTGCCAAGTGGAAAAGATGGATAGCCAACTTCTTATACCAAATGTAAGCCTTACGAAGAGCAGTGTAAGGTTCCAACCTCTGATCTACTCTATCAACACCGCCCATGTGCCTATTATAGTCAAAAATGCACACAGGTTTGCGCGCTTCAGCAACCTGACCCCAAACAGTCACAGGTGAAGTGCTTTCATCATGGATCGTAGTCAGCATGTAGACATCTCTCCTGTCTGAAAACTTCACAGCTAGAAGTTCCTCGCAATGCAACGCACTGCACTGTCCCCGCACAAGCTTTTGACAAACAAGTTCTTTTGGGAAACCTTTACGGTTAGAGCGGATTGTGCCACAAGCAACAGTGTCCACTTTGGCCAATTCCCTGAACAACCGCACGCCAGTGTAGAAGTTATCTACATATAAATGGTGGCCTTTGTTAAAAAGTCCTCTACCAAGTTCCCACACAATTTTCTCAGTCACTCCAAAAGTGGACGGACAACCAGGGGGGTTAATCCTGGATTCCTTACCGGTGTACACCCTGAAATTAGAGACATATCCAGTCCTACTGTCACACAGCATATACAGCTTAATTCCATAGCGTGCCCTCTTAGTAGGAATGTATTGCCTAAAAACCAAGCGGCCCTTGAACAAGACCAAAGACTCATCCACTGCTATTTCTTTCCCTGGAGCATAGATCTCAAAAAATCGATCAACAAAGTGATCAATGACATTCCGAATCTTAAAAAGACGGTCACACTCAGGGTGATCTCGTGGCAATGCTAAACCATTATCGACAAAATGCAGCATCCGAAGCAGAAGCAAATACCTATCACGACTCATGACTGCCGGAAATATAGCCGTTGCCATCAAGGGACTAGTAGACCAATATGAAGACATTGATGGCTTCCTTAGCAAGCCCATCAAAAAAGTTAAACCCAAGAACTTCTTCATCTCTTCCAGATTTGTGGGAGTCCACCGGGTAGCTCTAGAATGGGGCTTAAGGCTGGCACTGTTGTCCCTCAAAAACTGTTCGGCATACAAATTAGTCTGCTCAACAATCTCTGCCAAAAATACATCATCCATAAACAACTGAAAAAAATGTATCGGCAAAAAAATTTCTGTATTCACTCTACACCATGGAACACCAGTAAAGTCTGGCAATGCCGGCTGCACCATGCCTGGGGCAACCCACAGGTCATCACTTCCAACTGGAAGCCTTGCAGCCCCAGGCTGCAGCCCAGATGCCTCTTGCTGCACTATCGGCACATCAATGTCCTCCTCTAAAACAGGCACTTCATCCGCACTAAGAGTAGCTTCACCCGCACTGAGAGTAGCTTCATCATCCGATGACTCCATGTGGGGAGAAAACTCACTGCCTGAATCTTCCGCTCCCTCCTCTGCCTCAGATGCAGAGTCAGTCTCCGAACCATGGTCAGAGGAAGACTCAAAGAGCATACCAACAACCTGCTGAGCAGTAATCCTGCGGCTAGCCATTATCCTTGCTAAGAAAGGAGACTGCACAAACATGTCATCAACAACCAACACTGTGCAAAGTAAGTAAGTAAAAAAGAATGTGTGCCTTTATCACAAAGATCTATATACTCAAACTATACAATTCACTTGCAAGAGACAGCTACACTCACCAGCACCTACTCTGCAGAGAGACAGCAAAAACCAACAATATCCCACTAGAAAGAAAAAAACAAAACCAATTACTCACAAGACAACAAAATACACATCGAGCACAAATGCAAAAAGTTTTTGACACTCAAAGAACAGAAGCCAAACATACTGCTATTATTACACCATTTGCAAAAAACACATTCATGCAGAGAAATGAAACTCATTTACATTGTACAAAAAAAAGTCTCTTACCAAACACAAGCAACTACACAAACAGCAGAACCAAAAGTAACGAAATCGCAACCTGGAACAGTCTAAAGAGCAAAAGCTTTCAACTAGAACAAAAAGGGAGAAATAAAGCATTACAGTTGCAATTCACAAGAAATAAAACAATTAACATTATAACACGCTATGTCACTACCCAAATGGTCAATCTGCCAGATGGGCCTTCAAATAGGGCTGTGAAAAATGGGGGGTGAACTTGCCCAAGGGATTGGGTGAGCTTGTCTGAGGGTGGGGCAGAAAACAGCAGACAGAAATGTGTCCCCCTTGCAAAAGAAATAAATCCCTGGTGCCTAGTAGGGTTTTCTGCCTCCCCCCTCTCGCCTAGGGCAAAAAGGCCAAAAAAAGGGGCAGATCTGTCCCCAGGAGGGGCAGAAAAAACATTAACCAAATTTTACCCCCTTGGAAGCAACCATGTCGCTTCCATTACACACAAAACAAAATCCCTGGTGCCTAGTGAGTTTTCTGCCCCCCCCTCCCCCCGGGGGCAGAAAGGCCAAAATAACAGGCCGATCTGCCCCCAGGGGGGGCAGAATACACATATTAAAAAAATCTGCCCCCTGGAAGCGACCCTTGCCCAAGGGGTCGCTTCCATTTTAATTTCAAATAAGTCCCCGGTGTCTAGTGGGGCTTTCTCCCCCTGGGGGCAGAAAGGCCAAAACAAGGGCTGATCTGCCCCCAGGGGGGGCAGAATACACATTTAAAAAAAATGCCCCCCCGGAAGCGACCCTTGCCCAAGGGGTCGCTTCCATTTAAATTTTAAAGAACTCCCTGGTGTCTAGTGGGGGGGGGCAGAAAGGCCAAATACACGGGCCGATCTGTCCCCGTGGGGGCAGAATACACATTTTAAAAAAATGTGGCCCCTGGAAGCAACCCTTCCCCAAGGGGTCCTTCTGATTTTAAAGTATCCCTGGCTCTAGTGGGCTTTTCTGCCCCCCCTGGGGCCAGAAACGCCAAAAAACCCAGGCAATCTGTCCCCAGGGGGGGCAGAAAAGTCTTTAAAAAAATGTGCCCCCTAAGGAAGCGACCCTTGCCCAAGGGGTCGCTTCCTTTACATAATTAAAGGACTCCCTGGTGTCTAGTGGGGTATTCAGAAAGGCCAAATACACGGTCTGATCTGCCCCCAGGCGGGGCAGAATACACATTTTAAAAAAATGAGGCTCCTGGAAGCGACCCTTCCCCAAGGGGTCGCTTCCATTTTTTTTTTTTAAATATCCCTGGCTCTAGTGGGCTTTTCTGCCCCCCCCTGGGGCCAGAAACACCAAAAAACCCAGGCGATCTGGCCCCAGGGGGGGCAGAAAAGTCTAAACAATAAGTGCCCCCTTAAGGAAGCGACCCTTGCCCAAGGGGTTGCTTCCTTTTACTAAAAAAAACATCCCTGGTGCCTAGTGGGGGCATTCCTGCAGCACGATTGAGACACTGTGCGCGATCGTGCTGCAGGAATGCCCTGTATTGAGACATCAGGGGAGAGGAAATACTCTTTCCTCTCCCCCGATGCCTCAATACATTATGAATTCCCCCCCCCCCGCCACCGGAGCACACAAACTTACCGGCTCCTCCTGGACGCGCTGGAAACAAATGGTTTCCAGCGCGTCCAGCGCTTCCTGATGACGTCGGCGCGCGCGTTGCGCGCTGACATCATGGGATTGCGTGGGGGGGTCGGGGGTGACAGCGGAAACTCTTCCGCTGCCATCCCCCTTTGTGGGGGCTAGATGGGCTGCCCATGGGGGGAGCGCCAGCGCTTCCCCCATGGGTGGGTGCCATGACTGAGCGGTTCCATCATGAGCACACGCCCACCGTGGCTCATGACGGAACCGCTCCGTCATGAGCATAGAAGGGGTTAAGAAGGCTTATCACAAATTAGCAATCAAGTTAAGTTACACAAATCTCAGCACCACGCTATAGAGATACAGAATAAAAACCGGGAAACCCAACCTCCTAAAGAAGTTTAGGCACACCAGTATTAAGCAAATAAGAAGTTCAAAACAAAAGATTAGCATTATTATCTGGTGCTCAGATAAGAGTCTTCTGTTCTCCCTTCTATACATGAGTAAATCTAGAATCGTCAAAGTTAAAGTCCAAATTAAAAAAATGGATCATTAGTCTAAGGAAACTCAAAATTCAGGAAAACGCAGAAAGTTGGGAAAAATATAAGGAGGTATGGAAAGTAAAGGACGGTGTCAGCATTGCAGAAGCTTGTTCAAGAGTTTTCTTGGGTCAGGGGAATTTGAGTATTAGCATAAGCCACACAGCAAGAATGAAAGGGAATAAGCATAGAAATCTAAACCTCTCAAAGTCCAAGGAAAAGTGCTCTAGCATCAGACAGTGAAGACGCCAGTTATTCACACTAAAATCATTCAGGTAACACCCCTCTGTTTGCATCATCAGGGGTTCCATTGTCCTTATCTATTCTCACAGTATAGACTGAAACATTGGCTAATTATCCCACACTAAACATAGGAACAACATCGTCCTTGCTCAACCAAGCCATGTGAAACATGCTCAATAGGACTCTTCAGTTAACGCTCTGGCTCTCCATGTTCTTTCGTCAGAGTCTTCTTCTCCGGCTCTCTCTCTATCACTAATGCAGTGTTGTATCTAATCTCAAACTAACAGTGTGTGTGAATAACAGCAAGGGGATAGTCATGTCAGCAGAATTGGAAAACAGTATTTTATACAGAATGAAAAAAGGCCCGCTAAGGGCAAGTTTAAAATATTAAATCAATGGTGCACATTTAATATGCATGTGCACGCTTAAACACAAATGAATATAACTTGTCAGTACATTAGATTCATATTGCATGTGGTATATAGTAATTCTTTAATAAGCATGTGTGGGTATGGCTAAGAACTACATATTATATGAAATATACATGTAACATTAGTCCACACATTACACAAATAATTTATTGTTTCTACGCTGTACAGTTACTCATGCATTCTAATGTAACAATGTGCCTACAGTAGGAAAATTACGCAAACCATGTTAAAGGAGATTACCATTGATCACAAATTACATATTGATAAGTATATAACTAGTTACATGTGGCATTGTATATATTTACAACTATAAGCCATAGTTGGATATTGGACTCTTGTGTACCTGGATATGGAATTATACTGTGTTTTACCTTTAAGGGAGCATGAACTGTTTTACCCATTTACAGGTCCCAAATGTTTGACCTACTTCAAAGAGGCATTATGACTGCGCATCCTCTCCTGAGCTGTTTTTTGTTGTTCATTTCTTATACTTTTTAAAAGCAAAGGATGAATCACAACAAGGCATTGTCAACTTCGACTACAACAGAGCATAATTCTGAATTCATTAAGAGCATGCGGTTTACGCTCGCTAGGAGGAAAAGAGACGCCGAACTTGCAAAGTATACGTTCCCTTTACACGTTCTGTCATTGCTGTATGAGCAGCCAGTCGCGCCATGTGCTATCTCCGACACACACACCTACTGCCTGGGGTTTTTGTGAAGTATTTGGAGCAACCCTGGCCTAAAGCAGACACCATACTTATTCTCGAGGACTCCCCTTGATGCCCCTGGTGTCTGTGCTACTTTAAAAATGCGACATTCCTGGAAGCCAATCTTTCCAGTTTTCATCCTCAGCTCCTTGTTCCCTGCTGTGACTCAATATGGCGCTAAATAAATATCACCGAAGCGCTCGCGCGCAGCCCCCGTGGGGACGGCTGACCCGTGGACGTCACGTGCCATCGGAGGGGTGTGATTGTCAGAAAGTGACTGATAAGGCTTGCAGGAGGGAAGCATTATGCTGACACTTCATCATGATAACAGTGGGAGATCGAAGTCATCATATTTCATCTCCCGTGAATAAAACAAACACGTGGTTTGGAGCCTCTCTCTGCTGTCAGCAAGTGTACTGGGATCATACACTGAATTATGGCCCCGGCGTACAAAATTGGGGTGTTTTAAAGTTCAGAAGCTTCTTTATCATATTTAACAGCTGCTGCTGCACAGAACACCGACAACAATCAAATAGAGTGGGTATGTATGAATGTAAGTATATGGGATTTTTATAGCGCGAACCTAGCCCAGAGCCAGTGGAGCGCTGTACACGGTTCAAGGCAAGCATAAATTCAGCGAGTAAGGGGAGAGGAAGCCGGGCTGTAGACAGTGAATGGTATTTGTAGCTTCTGGCTGGGATCGTGGAAGAATTAAGGCCTAAGCTTAACACATCTTCTCACAAAAGAAAGTGTATTTTGATATAGAACTAACACACAGCTCAGATATCTTCACTGAGGACATAGCGAGTTGTACTAAATCACATTTGAGGCAATATGAAAACAGAGAGGAACAAGCATTTTAAAACGTATGTGAAAGTAACCAAACAATTGCAGTTTCTAAATGAGTTACTAAATCCTTTGCAAGCATTTGTTATCTGCAGGGCCTTTTCTACAGCAAGGCAAGACTAGAAAGGCGTCTACGGCGCCTCCAGACGAGGGTGCTAGAGTGGCCCTAGAAGTATGGCAGTGCGGCCCAATTTGAAAGAGGAGGAGCTGTTGTTAAACGCCACTTTGCATGGGATGAAAACATTACCCCCTCATGGGTCCTCCTCGTCCCAGTCCTAACATAGTGAGGCAATCCTGCCTCCCGACAGCCAATCAGAATGCTTAAAATATTTTCAAAGGGCACATAAGACCCTCCCACCCACCACCATGCCTGTTTTTTTTGCTGTCCGACGACGGTCGGAACGCTGGTGTGCTCCGTGTTTCCTGCTTGCCGGTTCCCAAGTTGGAAGGGCTGGGTTTGTGGTGCAGTGAGTTTTTTCTTTTCTTTGCTGTTAAAAAGTTTCTTTTACTGCTTTTGTTGCGCACGGCCGCACTGGTGTTCCAGTCGGGCACGTTCCTGCTCCTTGGCCAGAACGCGCTCCCCGCGCATGTGCTGGGCTGGGGCGGGGAGTTTCTCTTGCGTTCTGGCCTCAGGTCGTTCCGGTGCTGGGGTCTTCTAGAGGCATCCGGCTCCCGCGGCCATAATGTTTGTTCTGTGGCTGTGGGGGAGACTGCAGGGCTGTCCCTTTTTGTTTCCCTGGTCTCGTGGTGCTTTGACTTGGTTGTTTGGGGACAGTTTTTTAGGGGAGTTGCTGGGCACTTCCTGGTGTGTGCTGTGGCTTCCTGTTAATGCTGCATGTGGCCAGGGGTGTTGAGGATTCCGCTCCAGTGACTGCAAAGTCTTTGCTTATGCAGAAGCTGCTGGTTGTTGACCTGTTGCAGGTTTCCAGGTCTAGCTTGCGGGATTTGGTTCTTTCTGCTGTGCTGACTTCCCATGCAGGCTGCGCTGGTTGAGCCTTCTGCTTCCTCCTCTACGGAGGGTGGTGAGTACATGGTTGTTTTCCCTGCTGGGGGGTATGACCTGTTAAAGGTTTTTTTTTCCGGTCATGTTGGTCCCTTTCATGAGGTTCTGGGATTTGAGTCTGCTTCGTTGTCTGTGGAGGGGTGACTCCCTGTATCGTTCCTTGGGGGTGAATGACCTGCCTTTCCATTATGTCATTGAGGAGGTTTTGGCTGTCGAATGGCTTGAGGTCGACATTTGGGGGATTCCTCGTTTCTGGGGAAGCGGTGTCTCCTGGCTGTGTTTGACACTTATTTCCTCTGGTTCCTGGGGTCTATCTATTTTGTCCTCTGTAGCTTCTTCTTCTTCCTCGGGCTTCTCATTTGTGGGGTTCCTGCTTGCACTTACTCAGCCTATGCTTCGCTGGTCTGTTCTAAGGGTTTGTGTGCCTGTTTGACGGGCTTCCGGTTCAGGGGGATCTCCCTCCTATCTGGGCGCGGTTGGAGGTCTTGGCTCAGTCTCTCTCTGCTGTACTTTGGATGCCATGGGGGCACTCTCCTCGGCTGCTGGGGCAGCGGTGGCTGGTGGGAGGTCTCTCTGGACCACGCTTTGGTGCCTTGTCCCTGATCAGACGCCTTGGTCTATTACCTGCCTTTGTGGTTGCGGGGGTGTTGTGGTTGTTGCACCCTTTTCCGTCTGTGCGGAGGGACTTGTCTTTTTTCCATATTCTTCTTCTTGGCCCTTTCGTGGTCGGGTTCGTGGTCGGGGGGCTGCATTCCATTTGGTTCCTGGCTTCTGCAGCGGCTGCACCTGGGTGTTGGTCGCTTGCTGTTATGCCCTGGAAGAGTCGCTGTGGCCTGGTGGTTGCGGTTGCGGTCTCTTACTCCAAAGGTTATGTGTTCGATTGCTAGTGTTTCACTGGTTGTGTGCTCCCTGTCTACATTGTTGGTGATGTTACACTTTTGGGCGCTCGGCTCAGTTTGTTCCTGGATCATTGGTCCTGTCTGATTTCCGACTGGTGGGTCGTGTCGGTCATCGATCTTGGTTGCCGAATTCCGTTCCGGGGCCGCCCCACTTTGGACTGTTTCCGTGGTTACCCCGTTGTCCATAGGCCCCATGATACGATCTGCCTTCTTATCTGGCGTCGGCCTGTTTTTGTCACAGGGCGCTGTTGTGCTGGTCCCGGTGGCAGTGCGGGGGCTGGGGTTCTATTCCTCTCTGTTCCTGGTCTCAACGCCCATTGGTTCCTTCCGCTCGGTTCTGTATCCCTGGGCTTTGGACGGGTTGGAGGGGCTGGATCATTTTCTGTTGATCCCCTTGCGGTCCATTCTTCCCCTCATCCTGGTGGGCCATTTTTGGCTTCCCTGGATGTGGAAGTCGCATGTTTTTACATTCCTGTCCATCTGGTAGGTCTGCGGTTCCTGCGGTTTGCGGTGGACGGGTTCCATTCCCGGTTTTGGGTGTTGCCTTTCGGCCTCTCTTCTGCTCCCCGGCATTTACCGCGGTGTTGTGTCCCGCTGTGGGGGTTTTGCTGCGTCTGGGTTTCTCTGTGTTTCCCTGAGCTGCCTCCTCCCTCCTTATGGCTCTTCTGGCGGTGGAGGCGTCGGTTGCCTTATTCCAGGATCTGGGGTTCATGTTGGATCTGGCCATGTCTCCTCTGGTTCCTGTTATGGGACTTCAGTTCATCGGAGGCCTGTTCGACGCTTTGCAGGGGGCTTTTTTCTCCCTTGAGCTGGGTTCTCTACCCTATTGTCTCTTCTGCGGGTCCTGCTGGGTCGCCCTTCTGCCCCGGCTCGGGGTTGGTTGCTGGTCCGGGGGCTGTGGCTGCCTGCTCGCCTGCTCCTCGTGTCCTTGGTGATTCTTCTGTTAACTCGTTGGGTCCCTTCCCGTGCTGGTTTCGTGGCTCTGGTTCCTCTCGCCCCTGTTCTGGGTCCTTCTTTGAACTGGTGGCTTTGACCTCCCAACCTGGTGTAGGGGGTGCGTTTTCAGCTTCCTTCTCTCCTCTTGTTGCCCTCAGACGTCTGTCCTTGGGGTTGGGGGGCCACGTTGGGGTCCTTGGTGGCCGACGAGTCTGTTGATTAGTACCGACAATCAGGTGGCTTGTTGTTACTTGGGCCTTCTTGGGGGACCCAGGTGCGCGTCTCTGTACCTGCTGGCTTCCATGATTTGTGTCTGGGTGGTATCTCATCTGTTGGTGTTGAGGGTTGTTTGTGTTCAGGGGCGTCTGACTTTTCGTGCAGAAGGATTGGGCCGCCTCCTCCCATCCTCTGTTCTGTGTCTTCTGTCTGTTCCTCTGTTCCGGGACCTTTGTCTTCAGTTCAGGACTCCCTGGTTCGGTCTTTTTGCTCCCCCTCACGACGCTTTTCGCCCCTGGTTTTGTTCCGAGGTGGTCTGTCCTCGGGCTTGGGGGTTGCTCTCTCATTTCCTTGGCCTTCGGGGTTTCTGTATGCCTTCCCTTCTATTTCCCTCCTCCCGGGGGTGCTGCAGAGGATTCGGGGGGTGACAGTGTCTGTGCTGTTGGTTGCTCCTTTTTGGCCTCGCTGCCTTTGGCTTCTGTTCCTGCTGCTGCTGGCGGGGGCAGGTTTGTCCGGCTTACCTTGGTTCCGGCTCCGCTTCTGTGTCTGCTATGCTTTGGGGCTCTTTGTCTCCTGGTGCTCTTCTATTGGTGTGGATCCTGTGGTTGGGGATCCGGCTTCTATTCTTGTCTTTCTCTGAGTTGGGTTTTTATACGACCTTTCCCCTTCTGCCTTGTCTGCTCGATGGGCTGCGGTTCAGGCTTGTGGGGGTCCCGGGGCCTCCTTGGAGGTTGTTGGTCCTTTGGTGGGTCGGCTTCTGCATAGTTTCGGCTTCGTCGTCCGGTCTCTCCTGTCGTTGTGCCTTCTTGGGATTTGCCTGCTGTTTTGCGGGGTCTGCTGTTGCCCCCTTTTTGAGCCTTTGTTGGAGGCTGCTTTGTTGTGGTGTTCCGGGACAGTGGCTTTTTTGTTGGCCGTCGCCTCCGCGCGGCGGTTAGGTATGTTGGGTGCTTTGCTTCTCCCCTTCCCTTATCTGCAGTTTCTGCTGGTTGGGGTTGTTTTGCGGCTGGACCCGGCTTTTCTCCCTGTGATTTCCTCCGTGTTCCCTTTTGTGCAGGTAGTGATTCCTTCCTGCTTTGCCTGAGGATGGGGAATCCCTTGTTCCTTCGTCCTTGGATGTTTGCTGGGCCCTTGGGTTTTTCGTCCTCGGTACCCTGAGGTTTCGACTTTCGCCTGCCCTGTTTGTCTCCTGTGTGGGTGTGGCTCGGGGACGGTTGGTTTCTCCTTCCACCTTCACTCACTCTGTGCGTTTGGCGGTCTGCCTATCTTATGGGTCTGTGGGTCTGCCTCCTCCGTCTCTGGTGCAGGGTCATTCGACACGTTCTGTGTCCGCTTCCTGGGCTGGGGCGGCGGGGGTCTCTATCCAGGAGTTTTGTGGAGCGGCCACTGGGCAGTTCCATCTAACTTTTGTTCAGCACTCTTGCCTTGCTATTTTACATGCCTCTGTGGACAGTTTTGCTGTTGGCGTTTTGAACGCTGCTGTTCCTTAATCATTGGTTTGATTAAAATGTTGTACTTTTGCAAGGATCCCTGGTGTCCTGCGTTTTTTCTTCTTGGGTCTCTGCTTGTGAGTTCCTCACTATGTTAGGACTGGGATGAGGAGGACCAATGAGGGGGTAATGTCTTGTTACTTACCGGTAATCTTCATTACCCCGATTAGGGTCCTCCTCATCCCAGTCCTGTTCCCTCCCTCCCTCCGCTGTGTTTGTGTCTGGACTTGTTGATAACAGGCATGGTGGTGGGTGGGAGGGGCTTATGTGTCCTTTGAAAATATTTTAAGCGTTCTGATTGGCTGTCGGGAGGCAGCATTGCCTCACTATTTTAGGACTGGGACGAGGAGGACCCTAATCGGGGTAATGAAGATTACCGGTAAGTAACAAGACATTATTGCTCTGGCAATGGTTCTTCTAAAGAACACGGTGATAGACTTTGAACTGAGAGAGAGTGAGAGAGCGAAAAAGAGAGAAAAAACTGAAACAGGAGCAGTAAGAGGTTGAGAGAGAGAGAGCGAGGGAGAGAGAGATAAATATACAAAGGATGTGCAAGAGAAAAACACAGACAGAGAATTACAAGAGAGTGATGAAGACAAAGAGACATGGGGATATAAGAGATCTGGAAATAGACAGTGGGAGAAAAGGCTAGAAATAGCAAAAGAGAAATGGCGAGAAAGAATCAGGGGAGCTTGGGAGATAAAAAAGAAGGGGCAGGATAGAAGAGAGGGATTGAGAGACAGAAATAAGGAGGAGCAAAAAAAAGTAAGAAGTGAGAGAGGAAGAAATATATAGAGAGCCTGAGGTGGAAGAGGAAGAAGGTGAGAGGACACATAGAAAGAGAGCTAGACATAGAAGAGGGTGAATGGGGAATAGAGGAGGGGAGGAATAGAGATACAACAGAGATACAAAGAGTGATGAGGACAGAGAAGAAGAGTAAAAGAGAAAACAAGACTCTGAGGTAGAATGGGGAGACATGCAATAGAGGGTAAAGGTGGGGAAGTGAGAAAGTGAGAGACAGTGGAGAGAGATGGGAGTTTTTGGTAAAGAGAGAGATACATGTTGACAGACACGGGAGACGAGAGTGAGGGTAACAGAGAGAGAGAAAAATAGGGACAGGGAAAGAGCGTGAAAAAAAGAGAGGTTGTAAGAGAGTCAGAGACGCTGTGAGAGTGAAAGACAGGCTATGAGAGATAGGCAGAGCTAGAAATTCCTACGCATTCCACAAACACGTTTACAAACTTTATGGTGGCAATTCGCCTTCCACAACGATTCATTGTTTTTTTCCCCTACTATACTTATACATTTGCTTGTAAAAAAGAGCACCCCTTTGAACCCCCGAAAGCCTCTGTTTTTTTTTTTTTTCTCAATATCATACTCTTTGGATGCAAAGTGGCACGGGTTTACGGGTTGATGCACTCTACCCTGTCCCTAGTGTGAATAAAGTGTTATTTGGCCTAAAAGCGAATCTTTTAAATTTCTCTTAATATGCTGCCTCTGAATCTCATTTATTTTGTCCAAGTGGAAAACATGTTTAAAATTGTACTTTTAAATTCTTACCTCAAAGAATACTTCGAATTGGCCTGTTGTAAAATTAGTAAATGGGTTTTCCTATAGGTAATACTGTTCGTACTCAGTAAAATGATAGAAACTGTGCTTGTTTGACGCTTGGTGTTTTTAAACTGTTGAGCATTGCACAAGACACACTTTCCTCCATTCAAGATTATTGAAAACGTATAATTTTAATTTATCGGTTTTAATATTACATAAGTTGGGTTATCATTTTCCTAGTGTGTATGTCCTAGAGTTGAGTGTAACTCGTGTGTAATTCCCTGTAGAGTAATTATGCAAATTTACAAAAGATTATGCAGAATTACGCGAAAAACGTAACCCTCTATTGAGCACTCTTTACTTTGTGTAAAATGTACCCTCTCATCCAAAATTGGCCCAAGGATGAATTTTGTGCTAAGAAAATAGAGCAAATTGCCATAGACCGAGTGCGGTAGCATCCAACAGCTGCTCACACTCTTTTCCTGCGCTCTTTGGTAGGCATTTGTGTCCCAAATTGTTCCAAATTACATGAGTGCATGTAATTGCATACTTTTTGGTAATTTTGCAACATAAGAGCAATGCGAAATTACCAAAATAACTCCAGATTTCTCCAGTATAAATAACATTTTGCCCAGGCCTAGTATGTTCACATGAATGGTTTCCTCCTGGTAATCTTTAGGGGGTCGAGGTTGTAAATTCACAAATCACATGCAACATGTAACTATTCTTTAGGAGCTTAAAAGATATTACTTTTTTGGCTCAGCAGTGCATCCCATATCTCAAAATGTCTCCTTTCATCGAATATTTTGTTTGTGCAGGGTTTTTAAATCACCTGTTTAGTTGGGAAAAGTTGATTGGCAATCCCTAAATGCTGTGTTCACCCATATGGTATTTATTTCAAAAAATTGTTTTATTGCACAAGGTTTAGGCTAGATCGTCGTCAACAAATGTTTGGGAGATAAAAAGAAGTCCGGTTCATAAAAATGTGTGAACATCAGTTCAGTTACCTTTTTAAGAGAGTTTGAATGCAGGGATTGAGCATATTTTGACAATTACTTATACAGCCAATAGAAATGAAAGACAGATTTTGATAATAGTGTACACTGTGTGAGTGATATTACTTACTCACCCACACAACCACTCATTCACACCCATTTACTTACTCAGCCGCTCATTCACTCACTCACACTGTCTCGCTCAATGGCTCTATTATTTGACCTGATAACGATGATAGGTTGAATGATATATAAAAAAGGTATTCTTTGCACCCAGCGCATTCACTCTTCCATCTTTCTAACCAGCCTATGCGACAATATCAGCATTTTACCCAACATGCCAGAAGTTTTACACATATCACACATGCCCTACTTACAAACTGAAAAAAAAACTTTCATTCATAACAATGAGATGTTGCATTAGTCCTAGCTAGGATAGACTACTGCAACGCATTGTATCTGAGCATCCAGAAAAGATTGCGGCTGACCCTCTGCCTTTTACTCGTCCACACACCAATCACATTACGTTACAAATGTAATGAATGTATTACTCTTAACCTGTCATTTCTGTATGTTCCTGAATTTGCCCAGCCAACCCTATAGCTGTAAGAATAAACTTTACACTTGCCCATACTTAAACCTGAACTCATTATTCCAAAAACGAGGTGTTGTTGACTTTTTATTTCTTTTTTGCTGAATGCTCCCCACCCCTGGCAGTTTGGGCTGGACTGTTCCTATTGGAGCCGGGTCAAGAATGATTTGCAGATGGCTGGGTCTAATCCGAGGTGACATGGTGGGCAACACAACGATACGTTGGAATGCTACCTTCAGTGATTGCTAGTGGTTAGATTTATTGCAAGCATCCTCCCATTACCGTTTGTGTGTTTGCTATAAAGACTATAGCAACATCAATTTTCTTGTAAGTCCAAGAAATGGGTATTCAAGAAGAAAAAGACCGATTATTTTGGATTTAAATTGAATGCGACTGGCTTTTCCATGAATACAAAGTATCAGCAATTTTGGAGTGACCTACACCCACTATTGTAAAAATAGACTCAAGGCTTTTGTTGAATTGGAAATTTTCAGTGTTTATAAAGTCAAGCTTGAGGGGTATTTTTCTTTGCATGGTACAATTTTTCTATCACTTATATTCCTGGTTCCAAGAACCTTTTGGCTGATGCACCCATTTCATCAAGAGTCATTCCTCACTCATGATCATTCTGTGATTCCTCTGATTGTGTGGTTGGAATTGTTCAGTTCTCTTTAGACAGAGTTAAGTTGGCTTGAGCAGATGGATCTAAATGAACTAGATGAACCGATGGTTCTCTCAACAAGCTATTCTTGTTTCAACAAAGTCACTGCAGGTAGATATGATGAAAATGTACCATGACCATGCTAATTCTGGTCATAGAGGAGTTAAGACGACTTTGGAATTAGTTTTACAATCTTTTGCACTGCGATTGGTAGCATGCCAAAAACTTAATTATAACATGGAGCAACCACCATCGTGATGGATTGGACACTGTCCACCCATTGAGGGGTGTAGCGTGCTCCAGGTCGTGAAGTTTTTGCACGCTTGATAAAAAAGGAACATCTGTGTTGTCTTTGATAACTGGCCACAGGTTATTGCTCAGCAGGAAACCAAGATATTTCAGATTAGTTTGTACCCATCCAAATGGAAGGCCATGTAGGGAACAGAATGTTGTGGATGGTGTCATAGGTAGGGCTTCAATCTTAGACCAGTTGATCCTGTATCCTGAAAACGTGAAGAAATGCGAAATAGTTTCTATGAGCACTGGAACGGATGAGGCTTGCGTTCTTAGTGTGAGTAGATTGCCACCTGAATAAAGCATTGTTTTCACGGTAATAGCCAGGACTTTACTGCTGGAGATGTCCTTTGAATGATGTATTGCAATGGCTAGCAGCTCTAAAGCAAGCACAAATGACAGGGAGACAGGAGACCCTCTGTGCATCGCACAAGTGTCTGATAAGGAGCTGTTGCAGTTGACTAAGGCCAAGTGATTGGTGTATGGACCTTGTACCATGGCTAAGAACTTGGGCTCCAAGCACATTCTGACAAGCTCTCTGAAAAGGTAGCCCCACTCCACGTGATCAAAGGCCTTCTCAGCATCAAGGTAGAAGGCCAGCCTGTCATCTTGGATGTTGTGTGAAGACTATAATAGATGTGCCAGAGTTCACAACTGATTTTGTGATGAGTGGCTCAGTATTAACCCAACCTGGATCTTGTGTACAACAGAAGTAATGCAGCCTTGTTGCCAGAATTTTAGCCAGGATTTAAATATCACTGTTAATGAGCGATATGGGCCTATAGTTTTCGCAGAGCAGTTCCCCTGCCCATTGTAGGGATCAAAGCAATATAAGCTTTATTAAATTGTGCTGGAAGTGTTTCATCATGCATAATCATTCTGATTAGCTTCTCCAGAGGAGTGCCCACCCCTGAAGCTGTGACCTCTGCCAGGAATCCATCTTCCTCTGGTGCTTTCCTAGTAGGTAGGTATTTAATAGTTTCCATCACTTCATCTGCCCTGATTTCTTTATCAAACTCTGCTCTACTTTTCAGTGTCAGTCTGGTAATTGCAATTCACCTTTTTGTGTGGGGGGCATTTCTGAACTGTATAAGCCTTCATAGAAGGAATCATAGGCGCTGGTAATATCCGTGTGATTAGCAAGTGTGACATTCTCCGGGCCGTAGATAGCTGGACTAGCAATCTTAGTGGCCCTCTGTTTTAGCTGGAAGGCAGAAGCCTACCGGCATTTTCACCATGTACATGGCGGCGTATTCTAAGACTGGTGAGCTTTTTGTGCCTGAGCTGTAAGTAGAGCATTAAATTAATATTACTTTGAAGTCAATGACTTCAGCAATGCACTTATTGGTGCTGCAGGGTATTTTGGGGTTAGAGTAGCAATGTCCTTCTCTGGGGCTTATTTGCTGCTCTGTACCTTATTTTGGGCAGTGGCTGAGTTTCAGATGAGGAGACCTCATAGATAGGATTTTTCTGCAGCGCATAGAGTGTATGGTGAGGTCACTGAGTGTTCATTGAGTGCCATATAGTCTCTAAAGTATCTCCACAGTTTTTTTCTTCCTTAGGGTAGTTTGAACCTGGTTGTATCCATTCTCCGAATCCTGCTTTTAGGGATTTGTAGCTGATGGTCTATTTCATGTGTTATTGGTGCATGGTTGTAGACACCCTGTGAGCCAATAGTTCTGTCTATGAGTTCCAGGATAAGATTCGAGGATATCAAAAAATATTATATTCTTGATTCTGTCTCATGCGGACAGGAGAAGAAGGTATATTCACGCCTAGTCAGATGCAGAAGCCTTCTAGGTTCTAACAATAGGTGGTCAGATATCAGATCATGGAGAAACCTCTATCATTGTTATTGTGGAGATCATCACGTCCAGATCGGTCTAGATTCTGATCTGGGGCAAGATTCCAATTCACACCATTCATTATTTTTGAGTCACCTACTTCTGTAAGCATTCTAGTAAGGCCTATAGAGAACTCTCTTTTTTCCGTGCTCAGGGTGGTAGGTGAGCAGAATATATAAGTGTTGCCTTGGATGCTCCCTCTTGCAAAGACATCACGTCCTTCCAGTTGTGCCATATCCAGAGATCATATGTAGCAGAGTTTTATTGAAAAATTACTTCACATTTCTTATAGGGTATCATGGAGGATGCTCATTGATCGTCAGGCAGTCATTCCTGAAGCTGCTTCTGCAGACACTAACCATTCACGACATAGTTTCTTCACTTCCGTCTGGGAAAGATGCGTTTCCTGGAGAAGGGGCGTATCCTTTTTTTCTAACCTAGATAAGTCAGGATACTTTCCTCTTAATATAGCTGTTAAGATCATTTACATTAAGGGCCCAGATCGGGAGGGACTTTAGCTTATTCATTTTGATGTTTCACCAGAGAGTATGGCAGGCAATAATGTTACTGTAAATGAGGGAGGCAGCAGATGATGTAATTTAATGTTTTTCATTAAATAGATACAGTAAAGGCGATGCTCTTGCAAACATAAGAAAGGGTCAAGACACGTAATGGGAGAACTCTGTAAAACACGGTTAAAAAAACTTTCAAAAGGGTGAGTGACATTCTGTGCCATCTTGGGGTCACTCCTGCTTCAAAAGAGTAGGGACTTATTGCAGAGGCAATATAACCATATGAGTTTCTTGGTAGCATGCGTATTAAGCGATCAGGGTACTCACATTGTGAGGTTTAACTGGGCCAACTAGGTTTTAAAGGAGGATATGGATTTGTCCCTGTCTCTCAAGGGTTTGGGATGACTTGCTTTATCTTGTGAAGAGAATTTGTGCCCAGCAGGTTTATGACTTGCAGTTGGGCCAGCAGCAGGTAAGGTAGGCATGTTGGAAGATTAAGGGGATATTTTGAAATTGGGTTGTGGTGGGGCAGTATCCATTTGGGAGTATTTGAAGGAATCCTGAAATGTGATAGGTCTTGCACGTTATAAATTCTCAAGTCTTACCATCCATGATCACGAACATTACTGCAGGGTCCAGAACACCATACCGCAACCGCTTTTGTCTAAGAGTAGGACATAAGGCGAGGAACTGCTTGCAAAGTATGTGCATATCGTACGAAACGTCTGCTGCAAAAGAAAGTTTCCTTCTTTGGTAATTGTATGGGCCATGTGGTCTGACTGTATGTAGTACCAGTCGGGCATGCTGGTGGCACAAAAAACACATAATTACTGCCCTTTGATGGTTTGCTCCTGGTTGTTGCCTATGTCGCAACTTATGGGCTCTTTGAATCTCATTAATACAAGAGAAGTCAACCACAAGCAACTTTGGTAGATATTCTGTCATTAAAGTTAGTAAGTTTTCCTCCATATCCATTTCCGGCAGGCCGTACAGGTGTATGTTATCATGCCCCCCTCCCCACCCCCCCAGTCATCGAGGTCAGTTACTTTCTGTTTGGGAGACAAGATTGCCACCTCTCAGTCTGGAGATTCCAGCACTTTAGTTTCTATGTCTGACCAGGGCATACCAGTAGAATTAAGTTATAGTCTGCATGTTGACATTTACACCCTTATAGTTTCCACTTTACGAGCCTTCGTGGAAGCCATTTCCACTGATGAGATAGAAGTCTTAATAACTTGTGACTCTTGCATGAGGGTATCTAGTGTTACTAATGACGTTTCTTGGTCCATGGGTTTCAGCTGTTTCTTTTTGTCCTTAGTGTTGGTCAGTGCCTCAGGGAATATTAGCTGTCTTGAAACCTTTGTCCCTGGCATCAATGTGGGTTGACTGGATGTGAGAGCCCTTGGTGATGATAGAATATGATATCTGTATGTGCTAGCAGGCCCGAGGATGGCTTGCAGTATTACAGAATATAGTCAAGGTTTAGCTCAGTGGGGGCTTGATAGATGATGTTTTTTTCTGGGCAAAGTTACACTATCTTATAAATTGGGTGAGTGTGGCCAATTGCATCTCACTGAGCAGTCACTCTATAACCAAATAATAAAGAGTGTTTTGTATCAGGAGCCTTCCTTCCACTGGTCAAACGCTGTTATAACCTTGGTCCACCAGGTGTCGCTGTGCCAGATATTCGGTTTAGACTTGGCGCCCAGATAGTGTAAACATTCAATACAGTGGCACCTCGAGATCTAGCTGGGACGATTTCCCAATCTAAGATGGTCGCAGTGACTGGTAGAGATAAACCGGAGCCTCCGCTACATAGCTCCACCCTGACAGGAATGCTGCATCCAACAATCAACCGGGATTCTGGCACCAGCAGTGCCTGTCTGCTGCTGTGTAACAGTGCCGCTCTGAATGGTTGCAGAGCAGTCATAGAAGTCAGACACAGAAACGGCTTATCAGCATTGCAAGAGTCCAGCAGCACCAGTGCCTCTGTGAGTGTGGGTAGTCTTGGGGCAACACAGTCTGCAGCTGGTGAGTGCATACCTGCCAGCTCACACGGTACCATCATGTAACACATGACCATCACATGGTCACCTGGTGACCATCACACGGTCACCTGGTGAAGAGCCGATATCACACGGTGGGAGGGAAAACAAGCTGTAAACCACAGTAAATAGTGGTTTTCCAGCTCATTTCCCGAGGCCTTGAACTGCCAACGTCAATTAAGAGGTGTGGAAACACCCCAGGACATCGCCATCGGCCTCAGCAAGCTTTTGTTTGGGGGGAGGTGGCTTGGGGGCAGGATGGGGTTATAAAGTGCCTCTTAGGTACTTCTCAGCATGAGGACCCACCCCCTCCTCACGCGGTGTGATTTTTGTTCACGTTAGCAGGTACGTGAGTGAAATCTGTGCTGGGGCAGGCAATATTATACCTGTGTCATCTCTCCTTCCTGCTGGGGTTTGGCTATCTGGGTAGAGGAGACCTCTGAGTCTAAGGGTTTCATTTTGGGTCTCTTGGCACCACCTTCGTTGGCCACCTACATTAACTCGCATTGTGAATGTCAGCTAGGGTCCATAAATTAAATGATACAGTCTTTAGAAGGGTCTATCCCTGAAGGAGTAACCTAGGAAGCCACCATCATACTCAAGGCTTAGCTCTGCCCCGTTAGCACAATTTCATTGATTTGGAGGTGCGGCACTCTCTGCTCCCTGGCCTGTGACACAGGGCTATGCTGTTCTCTTTAAAGGTATTATTGTTGAATAGTTGCATAATGTGCGCATGCAGAGTTCAGATACCTCTGCTTTGAATATGGCTTGGTGTAAGAGGACAGCACAGTATATATAGTGTATGAAGTTCGAATATGCATGTCACGTCTTTATACTCATTGTGGAGCAGTAGTTCATGGAATCACTAGCTAATGTGCATTTCATTATTATAGTCAAGGTTTCAATTTCTTTATTTGAGAAATGTGCAACTGCTCAAGATTTTTGTGATGGGTTTAAGCCATACTCCATGACAAAACTGAAGACCATTCCAATTTGCATGATTGGGGGGATATATTTACAAGCCCCTATTGCCACCACAACGTCACTTTTCAGGATGTTTTGGTGGCGATAGGGGCTTCGCCTTGTTTACATGTTTTGAGCATGTGGAGCTGTATTAACACCGATGTCCAATTGTATTTTGTTTGAGGGCTGTGTTTCTTTGTGTATGCATGCATGTTATTTTTTTTTTTCATTCTAGTTCTTCATTTTTCAAGTTCAGTTGTTCCTGGAAGTTATCATGTTGTTATGCGAGACTGCCTATTTCTTATAATGTGTGTGAGAGTGTGTCATTCGATCAAATAAGATGTGTGTGCTAGGTCTTTGTGCTTTAATCTCTGGCAGGATGGGGCTCTGGTAAGTTCCTCTTTAGTACGTACTGAAAACTGCTATCTATTTTTCATTTTTTCAAAGTTTGTTGTATTCATGCTTACATTTTAACCTCTACCGGAACTACACATATTGCCTGATTGTCATTTGTATATTATAATTTCAATATCGGTTTTATTCTTAATTAGTTGTATTTTAAAGTACATTAAATAGGATCCCATAACTGAGGCTGAATGTACCCGGGCATGCTTGCCAAAGAGTAACTCTCATAGGTGTGTCTATTTGATGTTATGCAATAACCTCCTGAAAGTCACAAGACGGCCAGGTAATACATTTCAGTTGAATCAATGTATGCCTTCATTGACGCATATTTTCTTAGCTATCTGACATCTGACTGCCCATTGATCGTTTGGTTTATATTCAGCCTGAATATTTAAGATTGGGATTTACTTCTAGTGGTAGTCTTTAACTCACATTCATAGCAAATGTATGCACTGAAGACTGTTCTACCTTTACAATGTCCTTTACCTCAAGCCTTGTATTACCTCCGAGGAATGATTCTGTTCATGCATGTAGTATTATCCTCGTCTAAAGCAAAACTAAATTTTGAGAGAATTGTCATTACCTTTGATTTTGAAATTGTCTAAGTGACATCACGGATGCTCTGGTAAACATATTTACCCATTTAGTGATATCAATCTAAGAGTTGTTCAAGTGCATTATTGGTAGGTGTGCCTTTTATGTAAGTTAATAGCAGAGGCTCTGTGCCATCGTATTCACCAATGATGTGGCTTAAATGCTAGAGCGGCCGACTTTGAAGCTGGGGAACCAGGTTCGAATCTGGCGGGAGGCTCACACATCCTGTGATTCTGGGCAAATCACGTACTCTTCACCTGCCTAAAAATGAATGTGTCCGTCCGTAATGCAACTGGTGCGCATGTAAAGCGCTCTGATACCTTCGGGTCAAGTTTGCGCTATATAAAAATACAAAAAAAAGAAGAAGCCCACCTCACAGTGTACAGCCAACATAGATAAACCCTAAAGAAATGTTGACATGGGAAGAAGGATGTAGTGGACCTGCCACCTGTCTACCTGGACTCTGGTGCAGGACAGCAAGCTTTTTAATCAAGCCAGTTAGGAGAAAATGAGATTTTGTGAAACTGCTGGCAATCTTGGTGACCATTTTGAACAGGAGGTGATAGATAGGGGCACCCTCTAACTACTCTAAGCAAGATTTGGCAGATTTCAGCAGTAGCAGTAGGCTGTAGAGTGATTTCTGATGTTCATGTGTAGAACTTGGAAAAATAGATGCTAAGGCTACTTCAGGATCAGGTAGGAGGTAGCTGTTCATAGAATCAAGTACATTTTTGGAGAGCGACTGACATTTTGTGAATGATTGATTTGAGAGTTGAAAGAAAAAGCAATATCCATAAAATGACTTAATCTAACTCTTGTATTGAGAGTACTGAGATGCAAATGTTGTTAGAGAGAAATTGGCAAACTGATTTGGTATCTCATAACTACTTTAAGTATTTATCTGATGTTGATGCCAATTCAGATTGGCAACATGAACCTGTAAACAGAGACATATAGCATGTTTTTAGTGCATTGAGCATATTTGGAAAGAGCTGTGACGAAACACCCAAGGCAAGGATTACTGATATTGATTCATAAGTGGTGTGAAGAAACAGTTAGGATCACAAGGCTGTTTCTCATTGATGATATCTATCATGTATGTTGCATTTCCTTAATTGAATGTTAAAGTACAAGTGTGATAATTAGCCATCCAATGCACTAAAGAAAGCTCCATAATTTGCAACATTCAACATATACAGTTATCACAAGAAATACAATTTTATACAATTTTATTCAAGGTAAATATAATAATGTAAATAGTGGCATATGGTTCTAATCGTGGATGTTTATGTGGCATTTTATTTACAGCCTTCCTGTCCTGTGTTTCATATTATGTTATTGTTAGACCTGGCATCCTTGGCGTAGTTTTCCCTGACTTTTTGCCTCTACCACCTGTGTTTTTGATGCTGTGCTGGATTTCGTTTTTGCTGACTTAGATGCTTTGGGCACTTTGCCACTGCTGATCAGTGTCAAAGTGCAAGTGCTCCCTGTGTAAATTGATATTGTAATTGGTTCTCCCTGATTGGCATATTTGTTTTACCAGTAGGTCCCTAGTAAAGTGCACTGAGTGTGCCAGGGCAGGTAAATCAAATGCTACTAGTGGGCTTGCAGCACTGATTGTGCCACCCACATGAGTAGCCCTGAAAAGAGGTCTCAGGCTTGCTACCGCAGTGCCTGTGTGCAGTTTGTTAACTGCCATGTTGACTTGGCAAGTGCACCCACTTGCCAGGCCCTACCCTTCCCTTTTCTTACACATAAGACACCCCTATGGTAGGCCCAAGGTACCCCCCTGGGCAGGGTGCAGTGTATGTGAAAGGTAGGACATGTACTGGTGTGTGTAACATGTCCTGATAGTGAAATACTGCCAATTTCGTTTTTCACTATTGAAAGGCTATCTTGCCCGATAGGACAGAATGGGAAATGCTTTGTAACATTTTACAAGCATATCTTCCCATAGGGATAAGATAGAAAAATGGAGTTTGGTATCCCTGAACTCAGGTTTAAATACACATCTTTTGGTAAAGATGGTTTTTAAATTATGTGTTTGAAAATAGCACTTTTAGAAAGCGGCTATTTTCTTGTTCAACCTTCCTGTGTGCCTCTTCCTGTTTGTGGATTGACTGTCTGGCTTTGGAGTGACAGGGGCTGGGGAGGTGCAGTGGCTCCAGGAGTCTGGATGAGTCAGCACTGGGCTGAATAGGCCTGAACTGCATTTGGAGTGGTGGGAGGAGTAGCACCTGTACCTGAATAGGGCTGTGCCTGCCTTCCACAATGCTGGCTCCGCCCCCCTGTGGTGTGTCTGGAGCCAAGGCTCACATTGACAATGGATGTTGTTGTGCACTTGCAGAGTGCCCCCCAGAACTGGTTTGAAATGAGCTCAGAGCCACTTGCACAAAGAGAATAAGGACATTTTGGGGTATAAGTATCAGACCCAAAACCCCAGACTTTTAGATCATTCCTGGAAATCAAGAGGAACCTTTGCCAAGGAGAAGAGCTGGAGAGACTGAGGAGAAGTACTGCCCTTGCTGTGTGTCTGGGGTTGGCCTGCAGTTGCTGTTTCTGCCAAGGAAAGGAGAAGGACTTTGTTGTGTGCTGTGTCCCCTGTTTGAAGGAGATCTCCAAGGGCCTGAAATGTGCTGGCCTCCTGTTCTGAAGTCCCAGGGACACAAAGACTTCTCCCCCAGCTCCCCTGAACTCTGCTGCTGTGAGTTCTGACCTGCCAAGAGGTGCCTGTGCCAGTTTTGGGCTTCTGGAGGTTGTTGCTGCTGTTTGGGAGCTGGAAGAGAGAAGAAACTCAAAGAACTACAGAAATCGACGCATCTCTCTTCTTGCAGCTGTTTTACCGACGCATCTTCACTGCACGAGAAGAATTTCCACGCATCGCCGCGCTGCTGCGAAAACCATCGTAGCGCCTGTCGTCGCTGCAAGAATTGACGCATCGAGGGATCGCGGCTGAAGAGGACCAACGCAGCGCCGCGCAACGCCGCTGCATCGATCTCCGAAGCATCCCGGATTTCCACGCATCATACCTGTGCGGCAAGTTCTTCCGACGCATCACCTGTAGGCAGGAACCGGCACGAAGAATCAACGCATCACTCCCCATACAGACCGGAATCGACACAACCCTTCCTCTGCGTGCAGCTGGACTGTCGCATCGCCTCCTCAGGGTCTCAGAAGTTTCGCATCTCTTTGTTTTCCGATGCTGTGGCTGTTTGGCTTGGTGAACTTTGATGCAACTACAGGTACTTTGGTGAAAAGTCACGCACCCATAGTTTTCCATGGTACAAGTTCTTGAAACCTTTTGAAAGTCATATTTTTAACTGTGTATGTTGGATTTTTGTCATTTTGGTCTTGTTTAGTTTAGACAAAGATACTTTATTTTTCTAAACTGGTGTGGTGTCCTTTTGTGATGTTTTCACTGTGTTACTGTGAGTGTTGGTACAAATACTTTAAACATTGCCTTTGGGATAAGCCTGTCTGCTCATGCCAAGTTACAGAGGGGGTGAGCAGGGATTATCTAAAGTGTGTATCCCCCTTACCCTGACTAGAAGCAAGGGTCCCTATTTGGACAAAGGTACCTACCTCTGCCAACAAGACACCCCCAGTTCTAACAGTTATTTTATTGAAATCTATAGAAAGCATGAACACCCATGGGTCTCTTGGTGCTATCTGTAGGACACAACTGAATAAAAGCAAGTTAAAGGCTGAAAAGGAAGGTCTTATGCTTCTTCCTAAAACAAGATAGTGCATCAGTCACTCTCCAATATTGAGGAGCTGATTCAATTGATGCTCTGCCAAGTGAGAGAAGGACTTCCCATCTACAAACGCTCCAGTTATGCGAAACAGCCAAAAGATTTGAACTGAAACAACAAAGCAGCTGAGTAGGCTGGGACAATTAAATCATGATTTCCAGAACTAAGGAGCATCTCCATGAAGACATCTTTGCACTATGAGCATGAATTTTAAAACAATCCTTTTGAAAATGGGAAACAAATGAAGTTTAAGCAAGATTGGCTTTGCCGAGGCAAACCATGGAACTTGAACAAAGGCCCAGGCTGCTTGATTTGAACAGCCTCAGTCTATTAAGCTCCTGTTTAGACATTGCACCATAAAATAAGTTGCAGTAGTCTAAGCAAGATCCAATTAACTCTGAGGCTAAGCTTCTCCACATTGCCTTTCATAGAAGGGGAAGGAAAGGCATATGGCTACACAAAATCATGTGGCAGGCTGGTGTATTACATTTGCGAGTTACATTTTGAGTAGACATTGAATTTAACCCCAAGATTTTCTTTGGGATTAGAGTTTACCCCAAGGTCAGAAGGCCAAGGAACTGACTGCCAATACATGACATGGTTGCCCACCACCAGCACCTCTGTATTATTCTGGTTGATCATGAGCCAGCCTGAAAGCATCCATCTCCTGATTTAGCTGATATATTTAGGTAAAGAATCACAAGTACCATACTCATAGGAATACAATGAGCACCTGGAGCTCCTAATAATGTTCAAAAGAGGTTGAAAGTAGGTGGAAAAGAGCAGACAGGAAAACATTGAACCCTGGGGAACTCTAGCGTTCACTGTATGTGGAGCTGAGGTACATTTCTGCAATATCTCCTTAAGAAAAGATCTAAACCATTCTGGAATAACCTCATCAATACCACATTCAGACAATTGCTGACCTATTTAGGGCAGTCTTAGCATTGCATATTTTAAATACCTGTGTCCAAAGTGTGAAGAAAGCCTGCTTGAGCAGTGAAAAGAAGAAATAGACTTCTCACGCATGTAAAAAAACTCCCTGCACTTTAGGGCCTTTGCTTTTTTATTTTTGACAAACTGCTACTTTAGGCAATTTTTGGGGAAATCAGCAAAGGACAAACACATGTTACCTGCTAGACATTCCACTGTGCTGAAAGACATGGGCCTCATTGATGGATTCCCTTTGGGTTTTGAGATCCCTAACAGCAAGTTGGACCCCTGCCATGAAGGCAGAAGCTAGATAGTTTGCCAACCTGCTTGGCCAGCGGGCCACCCAGGGGGTCCAATTGGCCTATTAGCATAACAATGGCAAAACTCTCTTTTTTCAGTGTTCGGGTCGCAAATCAAGCCAAATATGTGTGTTGCGTTTTATGCTCACTTTTGCAAAGACATAACGTCCTTCCGGGTTGCGCCATATCCAGCGATCATATGTAGTAGAGTTTTATGGACTTTAAAAAAAACTTTATTTATCATTTTGTATACATACAAACAATTAAACAGCGACATAACTCCAGTTACAGCATAGGGTAAGTAGCGAGTACATCCCTAGGGAGAAGAATTACATGTTCTTCTGGGTGGAGCCTAGATGTGAAAAAAGTATGACATTGGAGCTACACCATAAGACACAATGATTACAACTTACCATTTCAGAAGTGTCCCTATCTATCCAGCCCAATCTTCACACCATCAATGTTTAAAAACATTCATATTGAACGCATACAGCAACCCGTATATCTTCTTAATGAGCAGCCAACACCCAACCCTTCAAACTAGTCAACTCCTGTCTCTCCCGTACGGGTCAACACTTTCTGATTGTTATCTTCCTCTTCCTCTTCGTCAGCTGACATGCGGATCAAGTACACTTGATATGGACCCCATATATCGCGTGGTCTATTACATATCGCCATGAGAGCATTATAGGTGTCTGTCTGTCTGTTGCAGTACGACATGTCAGCATACCATTCGTGCATCATCGGCAAAGGGCCCTTCATCCATCATATAGCGATTCTCCGCCTTGCCAATAAAAGGTCCAATGCCATCAGCCGCTGAAACATCTTTGGCACATCGCAATAATATACCAGTAAGGCTACCAATGGTGACGCTGGGAGCGGTACCTCCACAATTTCTTGTAACACTTCAAACTCTGCTGTCCAAAAACGCCGAATTACAGGGCAAAACCAAGCCAGGTGCGCAAAGCCAGCACCCTCGACGCCACATCTTAAGCAGCGATCATCACCCCTTAGCTCCTATCTGAATAGTCGCATCGGTGTGTAGTATATTCGGTTAAGGTATTTAAAGTGTACCAAGTGATGCCGCCCATTCTGCGAAATGGTTTTTGTTAACGAATAGCAATATGTTCACTATTTCTCTGTAATTTCTATGCCCAGGTCGTCCTGCCATTCCTTCCATGGCTTTGCGAGTATCGGGTCCCCACTTAATCTCATGAGCTTATATAATGTCGATATCCCCTGGCAGGGGGAATGAGTCGGCAATAGGTATGTCAATAAGAGTATCTCCTGTGGTTCCGATATCTCGTTCCCTAGTAGTGCCCGTAACGATTTGCATGCCCGGTAATAGTGAAATTTGGTGAGTAGTGTTATATCGGGTGTTTTTGATTGAATCTGTTCCCAGGTACTCATCACTCCCTCTACAAAGAAATCCCCCATGCAGTGTATGTTAAGCTCACGTAATGCCTGTAGTACTGTCCTGTCTTCACCCAATGGAAACTATCCGCACCATTCTACGGGCAATTTCAGAGAATATAGAAGTTTAATCTGTGCTACATCATCGGTTTTCCGCGGGAGATATCTTGTGACACCCTTGGGATCAATAGTGTGGAATCGGCGTTGCAGCGTACTCAATTAGTATCGTGGGAGTGTTAATGGACTAGCTTCTTCCTTCTCCAAGTACAGGTGAGGTAAGTCCGTCGGTCCTTGCAACCAGTAATACCATGCGTAGTCTGTGCTTCTCTAAAGTATACCTCGAGATCTGGTGCGTCAAGCCCTGCCACCAAATACGGCAGAACCAGTGTAGACCATTGGACACAGGGTTGCTTTCCAGCCCAAGCCAGCCTGGATCAATAAAATGCGGATATTGCTGCGGTGAGAGTGGTTTTCACATTGACCCATGAAGGACAATAAGCTACGGGAAACCCACCAGTAGTCAATACGGGTATGTATGCCGTGTACAGAAGAGTAATGGGTGTATTCCATGCCTTGAGGAGAGCTAAAACGCCAGGCATCCACTAACCCACTGGCCTCAGTGATTGCAGCTATGGTGCAGGCAGCAGCCGAAGTTTTCCTTATGGGGCCTCTAGATTGATCCAACACAGGAAACGGCACACAATTAAAAATCCCTTCCCCATAGCTGTGGTATGTGGCCGTAACGCGCTATCTTACTGTGTAGGGAGTGATAGAACTGCGGGTCATCATAATTGGGGCCATAAATGCCTATTAGAAGCGCATCAAAATGTCCCTTACGACATTGAACCACAACATATCTCGCCCTGGGGTCCACACAGACCTACTGCAGTCTAATGCTAGACCCATGACGCGCCCACACCAGAACACCATGTGTGTGCGAAGTAAACCCCGCAGCAAGGCACGCGCCCCTCATCCTACATTGGGAGAGCATCCCGGTATGGGGTACCGAATGTGTTTCCTGTAAAATAGCTACATCTATTTGGTGGCACTGCAGGTATAATACTACCTTTCGTATCTTTCGATTATCATTCAACCCTCTGACATTCCAAGTTAAAAAGCTCAGCGTGACTCCACATGTGGATGGTGGTTCTGTAGTGTCTTTCTCACCTCTCCTCTCCCACCCTACTCACAAAAAAAAATCAACGGCATTGCTCAGCAATCCCCTCCGTATCCTTCCATGGCTGCATTGCAAAAACAACTGTGAACAGAACAGTTCCCTCTCATGCCGTGTACCCCACTGATTGACACAGCATGTTCTTACTCACCCTCAGAGCATAGTCCCCCATACCCAAACAATATGCCCCAATCAAAAAAGTGTGAATCACACATGAGGGCAGAGATTATCCGAATGCCACTATGTGGCCAAAATTTTCATCATACACACCAAACCATAAAGTAAGACGTGCATCGAGTGTGTTTTTCAACTCAGTGACCCCCGTACCGCTTCACTCCACTACAATCAACAGAAACCCACAGCAGTATTGACACATATGCCTCAACAGGCCACTAAATCCAAAGTATGCCATGCTCGCAGTGATTCAAGTATCTAAACACAGTAGATGCAACCATAGTTCGGTGGCAAACCAGTAGGCAAAGCTATTAGTCTTGCTAATCTGCTAATCAAGTTCGCTAGTGGAAATGTGGTCATCCGCTTTGTGCTCCGGCACACGCCTGTTGACCTTTGTTGCTTCTCATTTCTTTAGTACTTGTTGCAGGCTTTTGGGGTCTGTAAAAATCCTGGGATTCCCCTCAACCGTTACCCGCAGCCACGCCGGATAGAGCATAGCATAGTCCATGTTGAGCTCTCCAAGTTTCCGTTTCACAAGTACAAACTGTCTCCTCGCTTCTTGCACCTGTGGGGTGAAGTCTGGGAAGAGTGAAAGTTCGGATCCCTCATAGCGGAGTGTTTGAAGCACTCTCGCGCTCGGCAGGGCTGCCTCCCTGCCTCTGTAGTTGAGCAACTGTGCTATTATTGGGCAAGACGGCGCACACGGCGCCGGTCGTGGGGCCAGTGAGCGATGGGCACTCTCCACAATGAATCCGGCCGAGAAGTTTTGGTGACCCAGCAGAGTTATAGGTAACTTCTCCATGAAGGTCTCCATGTTCCCTGTAGCAGTGGACACAGTGAGGCCCACTATACGAAGATTATTCCTTCTCGAGCAACCCTCCAAATCCCCCGCTTTGCTCTGCAGCATCGCCAGGAGCTTCTCCGTTTGCTGGTGTGCCCCCGTTGATTACTGCAGATTCTCAGCCTCAGGCACTCTCCTTTCAAACATATCGAGCCTCTCGGCGTGTTTGTCAATACGTTCAGACATTCGGTCCATGCGATAAGAAAGAGAGTGAATCTTGCCATCTGTAGTGGTCAGGCTCTGCTGCATTACCAGTATTTATCGCAGGTCTCCCCCAAATCCGACCCCGGGGGCACTGGCGTCCTGTTCAAGTGACATTGCATCTTCCTCACAAGCCCTTGTGGACTTGCGCTTTCAAAATGCAGCTTGGGCTTGTTCATGTCAGGCTTTCCCTTCGAGGTAGTCCAATGCGCCCACACACTTTATTCGAATAGCGTCCTACAATTGCATCTGTACAGTCCAGTACGGATTGGAGTCTGCAGCTCCATCCACTCCGGGTGCAGGCCTCACTCTTCCACGCTCTTAAATCTGCAACACCATAGCCCAGGCCCTAGTGCTGTCCATCAACACCCAATCTGAGATGCGAAAAGCAGACTAAGTACCTGTTATGGTGCCCCAGGGCCGCCGGTCTAATCCACTACCAGGAGACCTGTGGGCCCTTGTCTAAAGGATGCAGCACCCCCATGTATTACAGTAGGGGGGAGGAGGGTCTTCCCACTTGTGTCGCCCCCTCCACTGTAGACACCCAGGGCGCGACAGCACCTCCACGCTCGTCGACTCCAGTAGGTCAGAGGGGGTTGGCCCAGTACACCCTCCAGCCCGTCTGCCAAATCTTTTATAGATGGTGGCCCCGCGAGGCCTCTCAGCACCAGTCATCACTCCTTGATACTCTCCCCAGGCAGCACAGCAGAGGAGAACTGGCCCCACAGCAGCTCCTCTGCCCAGCCGACAGCCCCTTGAGGGCTGATAGGAAGTACAGACCGTGAGCTCGGCAGCAACGCCCCAGGCCCCTCCGTCAGCAGTCAGCCAGGGCCAAGGCAGGCAATCCACTTCACCTGCTCCTCCACCACTGGGCCCAGAGGGCCACCCAGTTGCCAGTCGCCGCCACTGGTCCCCACCAAGCACTCAGCGGGTCACAGTCAATTGGCTGCCAGCACGTGCAAGCCCCACGACCATCGTTTCTGGAACCACCGTACAGGCAGGCCTCATGGGCTGCTCGGCTCATCAACTTTCGTAGAGACACCCAGGGATGGTCATCAGCGGCTTCAGAAGTCTATTTTAGTAGCACTAGGTGCACTCGTTCCAATACCACCCTCAGATATTACATTCCTGTGGCGATGTCGGCGGATTTTAAAGGACAGTGATGACGGCTTTCGGAGCTCGCCTATGCAGCGGCCATCTTAAGGCCAGGCAAGCTCCGCCCCCGAGTTTTATGGAAAATTTACTTAACATTTCTTATAGGGTATCAAGGAAGACCCTGATTGATCATTGGGCAGTCAATCCTGAAGCTGCTTCTGCAGACGCTAACCATTCATGCCATAGTCTCTCCAGTTCTGTCTGGGAAAGATGAGTTTCCGGTTGGGCTAGCAGCAGGTGGGGTAGGCATTTTGGAAAATTTAGGGGATATTTTGAAATCGGGTTGTGGTGGGGCAGTTTCCATTTGGGAGTATTTTAAGGAATCCTGAAATGTTTTGAGGATTTGCAGGTTATACATTCTCAAGTCTTACCTTCACGATCACAAACATTATTGCAGGGTCTAGAAGGACATCCCAAAACCACTTTTGACTAAGAGTAGGATGTAAGGTGAGGAACTCCTTACGAAGTATGTGGATATCACACGAAAAGTCTGCTGCAAAATAAAGTTTTCCTCCTTGGTAATTGCATGGCCCATGTTGTCTGACTGTATGTAGTATCAGTCTGGCATGCTGGTGGTACAAAAGCACATAATTACTGGCGTTGAATGTTTTGCACCTGGTTGCTGCCTATGCCGCAACTTATGGGCTCTTTGAATCTTATTGATAGTAGAGAAGTCAAACCCAAGCAGCTTTGGTAGAATTGTGGCATAAAGGTTAGTAAGTTGTCCTCCTCATCCATTTCCGGCAGGCCGTACAGGTGTATGTTATCGTACCTCCCCCCGGTCATCGAAGTCAGTTACTTTCTGTTTGAGAGACCAGATTGCCACCTCCTAGTCTGGAGATTCCAGCACTTTAGTTTCCATGTCTGACAAGGACTTACCAGTAGAATTAAGTTCCAGACTGAATGTTGACATTTTCACCCTGATATTTTTCAGTTCATGAGCATCAGTGAAGCCATTTCCACTGATGAGATAGAAGTCTTAATAACTTGCGGCTCTTGCATGAGGGTATCTAGCGTTACTAATGACGTTTCTTGTTCCATGGGTTTAAGTTGTGTCTTTTTGTCCTTAGTTCCGGTCAGTGCCTCAGGGAATATTAGCTGTCATCAATGTGGGTTGGCAGGATAGGAGAGCCCTTGGAATATAATATCTGTATTATGCCCTTGGAATATAATGTCTGTATGCACTATCAGGGCTGCGGATGGCTTGCAATATTACATATTACAGAATATAGTTAGGGTTTATCTCAGCGGGGGCTAGCGTGATTATGTGTATTTCTGGGCAAAGTTACACTATCTTATAACTGCCTGAGTGTGGTACATTGCATCTCACTGGGTAGTTACTTTATAACCAAATAATAAAGAGTATTTTGTATCAGAGGCCTTCAATCCACTAGTCAAAAACTGTTATGGTCTTGTTCCACCATGTGTCACTGTGCCAGATATTTGGTTTCAGACTTGGCACTAACATAGTGTAAACAAAAAGATGATGGCACCTGGAGATCTAGCTGGGATGATTTCCCAATCTAAGTGGCTGTTAGAGATAAACCAGAGCCTTCACTACATTGCTCCACCCCCGACAGGGAGACCACATCCAACAATTGACTGGGATTCTGGCACCAGCAGTGCCTGTCTGCTGCTGTGCAACAGAGTCACTCTGAATGGTTGCAGAGCAGTCACAGCAGTCAGATACAGAAGCGGCTTACCAGCACCACAAGTGTCCAGCAGCACCAGCGCCTCTGTGAGTGTGGGTAGGCTTGGAACAGAACAGTTTGCAGATGGTGAGTGAGATCGTGCTGGCACGGGCAGTATTATACCTGCATTGTCTCTCCTTCTTGCTGTGGTTTGGCTATCTGGGTAGAGAAGACCACAGAGGATCAGGGTCTCATTTTGGGTCTCTTGGCACCACCTTCGTTGGCCACCTACATTAACTCGCATAGTGAATGTCAGCTAGGGTCCATAAATGAAATGATAAAGTCTTTAGAAGGGTCTATCCCTGAAGGAGTAACCTAGGAAGCCACCATCATACTCAAGGCTTAGCTCTTCCCCATTAGCACAATTTTATTGATTTGGAGGTGCGGCACTCTCTGCTCTCTGGCCTGTGACACAGGGCTATGCTGTTCTCTTTAAAGGTATTATTGTTGAATAGTTGCATAGTGTGCGCATGCAGAGTTCAGAAACCGCTGCTTTGAATATGGCTTGGTGAAAGAGGACAGCATAGTATATATTGTGTATGAAGTAGGAATATGTGTCACGTCTTTATACTCATTGTGGAGCAGTAGTTCATGAAATCACTAGCTAATGTGCATTTCATTACTATGGTCAAGGTTTCAATTTTGTTTATTTGAGACATCTGCAACTGCTCAAGACTTTTGTGATGGGTTTAAGCCATACTCCATGCCAGAATTGAAGACCATTCCAATTTTGCATGATTTAGTTTAAAGGTACAAATGGATATTTGCATCCCAAAGTAGCCATACAACAGTGTAGATGTTGATTTTGTTGCAATTACTTTATGTTGTATGCACAGCTGTGTTTTCATTCAAAACCGGTGTACAGTGTGTGCTTGTCAGTACTTTGTTCTTTAGGTTTTGAATAGGGCTTTATGAATTCGTGAAGGTTTTTCTCTGCAAAAGTTTTTCCAAAATGTTGCAGGGCTTCTGAAGATCACAAGACTGTAAAGTTTAAAACTCACTCAAACTTTCTGTGGGCAGTTGTTTTGAAAAAATGTTGGGAATTTATTTCGCAGAATCTTTTGTGTGGAATTTTTTACTCAAAGACAAAATCTTACAAGATTTATAAATTTCACTAACTTCAGGTCCAAAACTTTGATGGCAATCCTTTTATGAACACGATGAGCTGTATTAACACTGCTGCCCAATATGTTTTGTTTGAGTGCTGTGTTTCTTTGTGTATGCATGCATGTTATATTTTTTCCATTCTAGTTCTTCATTGTTCAAAGTCAGTTGTTTTTCATTTTTCTAGTTCAGTTGTTCCGAGAAGTTATCATGTTGTTTTGTGTCATTTAATCAAATAGGATCTGTGTGCTATGTCTCTGTGCTTTAATCTCTGGCAAAAATGAACTCTGGTAAATTCCTCTTTAGGACGTGCTGTAGACTGGTGTGGCTGATGTTTTCATGCTTACATTTTCACCTCTACTGGAACTACACATATTACCTGATTTGGCCATTTGTATATTATAATTTAAATATTGTTATTATTCTAAATTAGTTGTATTTTAAAGCCCATTAAATAGGATCCTATATCTGAGGCTGAATGTACTTAGGGCGAGAAAGCAAAAGACAAACAATTGATGGACGGAATGCAGAACAAATCAAAACATTCACCCCCAGTCAAGAGATCTGGGTTCAATCCATCATTCTTTTGCTCACCATGCCAGCCCAGTTTAGACCTGGCCATATGCAAATCAGTCTTGATCCTGTGCCTCATGGGAACAGTCCAGCCCGAACTGCCAAGCCAGGTCCTCCCTGGAACAGAAACAAGCATCCTAGGACTGGTTTTGGGGTTTCACCCCTCTTCAGCCAGGATAGCTTGATTCCAGTGGCACAATGAGCCCAGGACCCACGTCTGGGCATACCTGGCGCACTTAGGGCGAGAAAGCAAAAGACAAACAATTGATGGACGGAATGCAGAACAAATCAAAACATTCACCCCCAGTCAAGGGATCTGGGTTAAATCCATCATTCTTTTGCTCACCATGCCACCCCAGTTTAGACCTGACCATATGCAAATCAGTCTTGACCCTGTGCCTCATGGGAACAGTCCAGCCCGAACTGCCAAGCCAGGTCCTCCCTGGACCGGAAACAAGCATCCTAGGACCGGTTTCGGGTTTCACCCTCTTCAGCCAGGATAGCTTGATTCCAGTGGCACAGTGAGCCCAGGACCCACGTCTGGGCATACCTGGCGCACTTAGGGCGAGAAAGCAAAAGACAAACAATTGATGGACGGAATGCAGAACAAATCAAAACATTCACCCCCAGTCAAGAGATCTGGGTTAAATCTATCATTCTTTTGCTCACCATGCCACCCCAGTTTAGACCTGGCCATATGCAAATCAGTCTTGACCCTGTGCCTCATGGGAACAGTCCAGCCCGAACTGCCAAGCCAGGTCCTCCCTGGACCGGAAACAAGCATCCTAGGACCGGTTTCAGGGTTTCACCCCTCTTCAGCCAGGATAGCTTGATTCCAGTGGCACAGTGAGCCCAGGACCCACGTCTGGGCATACCTGGCGCACTTACGGCGAGAAAGCAAAAGACAAACAATTGGTGGACAGAATGCAGAACAAATCAAAACATTCACCCCCAGTCAAGAGATCTGGGTTAAATCCATCATTCTTATGCTCACCATGCCACCCCAGTATAGACCTGGCCATATGCAAATCAGTCTTGTCCCTGTGCCTCATGGGAACAGTCCCGCCCGAACTGCCAAGCCAGGTCCTACCTGGACCGGAAACAAGCATCCTAGGACCGGTTTCGGGGTTTCACCCCTCTTCAGCCAGGATAGCTTGATTCCAGTGGCACAGTGAGCCCAGGACCCACGTCTGGGCATACCTGGCGCACTTAGGGCGAGAAAGCAAAAGACAAACAATTGATGGACGGAATGCAGAACAAATCAAAATATTCACCCCCAGTCAAGAGATCTGGGTTAAATCCATCATTCTTTTGCTCACCATGCCACCCCAGTTTAGACCTGGCCATATGCAAATCAGTCTTGACCCTGTGCCTCATGGGAACAGTCCAGCCCGAACTGCCAAGCCAGGTCCTCCCTGGACCGGAAACAAGCATCCTAGGACCGGTTTCGGGGTTTCACCCCTCTTCAGCCAGGATAGCTTGATTCCAGTGGCACAGTGAGCCCAGGACCCACGTCTGGGCATACCTGGCGCACTTAGGGCGAGAAAGCAAAAGACAAACAATTGATGGACGGAATGCAGAACAAATCAAAACATTCACCCCCAGTCAAGAGATCTGGGTTAAATCCATCATTCTTTTGCTCACCATGCCACCCCAGTTTAGACCTGGCCATATGCAAATCAATCTTGACCCTGTGCCTCATGGGAACAGTCCAGCCCGAACTGCCAAGCCAGGTCCTCCCTGGACCGGAAACAAGCGTCCTAGGACCGGTTTCGGGGTTTCACCCCTCTTCAGCCAGGATAGCTTGATTCCAGTGGCACAGTAAGCCCAGGACCCACGTCTGGGCATACCTGGCGCACTTAGGGCGAGAAAGCAAAAGACAAACAATTGATGGATGGAATGCAGAACAAATCAAAACATTCACCCCCAGTCAAGAGATCTGGGTTAAATCCATCATTCTTTTGCTCACCATGCCACCCCAGTTTAGACCTGGCCATATGCAAATCAGTCTTGACCCTGTGCCTCATGGGAACAGTCCAGCCCAAACTGCCAAGCCAGGTCCTCCCTGGACCGGAAACAAGCATCCTAGGACCGGTTTCGGGGTTTCACCCCTCTTCAGCCAGGATAGCTTGATTCCAGTGGCACAGTGAGCCCAAGACCCACGTCTGGGCATACCTGGCGCACTTAGGGCGAGAAAGCAAAAGACAAACAATTGATGGACGTAATGCAGAACAAATCAAAACATTCACCCCCAGTCAAGAGATCTGGGTTAAATCCATCATTCTTTTGCTCACCATGCCACCCCAGTTTAGACCTGGCCATATGCAAATCAGTCTTGACCCTGTGCCTCATGGGAACAGTCCAGCCCGAACTGCCAAGCCAGGTCCTCCCTGGACCGGAAACAAGCATCCTAGCACCGGTTTCGGGATTTCACCCCTCTTCAGCCAGGATAGCTTGATTCCAGTGGCACAGTGAACCCAGGACCCACGTCTGGCCATACCTGGCGCACTTAGGGCGAGAAAGCAAAAGACAAACAATTGATGGACGGAATGCAGAACAAATCAAAACATTCACCCCCAGTCAAGAGATCTGGGTTAAATCCATCATTCTTTTGCTCACCATGCCACCCCAGTTTAGACCTGGCCATATGCAAATCAGTCTTGACCCTGTGCCTCATGGGAACAGTCCAGCCCGAACTGCCAAGCCAGGTCCACCCTGGACCGGAAACAAGCATCCTAGGACTGGTTTCGGGTTTCACCCCTCTTCAGCCAGGATAGCTTGATTCCAGTGGCACAGTGAGCCCAGGACCCACGTCTGGGCATACCTGGCGCACTTAGGGCGAGAAAGCAAAAGACAAACAATTGATGGACGGAATGCAGAACAATTCAAAACATTCACCCCAGTCAAGAGATCTGGGTTAAATCCATCATTCTTTTGCTCACCATGCCACCCCAGTTTAGACCTGGCCATATGCAAATCAGTCTTGACCCTGTGCCTCATCGGAACAGTCCAGCCCGAGTGCCAAGCCAGGTCCTCCCTGGACCGGAAACAGCATCCTAGGACCGGTTTCGGGTTTCACCCTCTTCAGCCAGGATAGCTTGATTCCAGTGGCACAGTGAGCCCAGGACCCACGTCTGGGCATACCTGGCGCACTTAGGGCGAGAAAGCAAAAGACAAACAATTGATGGATGGAATGCAGAACAAATCAAAACATTCACCCCCAGTCAAGAGATCTGGGTTAAATCCATTATTCTTTTGCTCACCATGCCACCCCAGTTTAGACCTGGCCATATGCAAATCAGTCTTGACCCTGTGCCTCATGGGAACAGTCCAGCCCGAACTGCCAAGCCAGGTCCTCCCTGGACCAGAAACAAGCATCCTAGGATCGGTTTCGGGGTTTCACCCCTCTTCAGCCAGGATAGCTTGATTCCAGTGGCACAGTGAGCCCAGGATCCATGTCTGGGACGGGTATGCCCAGACGTGGGTCCCGTGCTCTCCATGCCACTGGAATCAAGCTATCCTGGCTGAAGAGGGGTGAAACCCCGAAACCGGTCCTAGGATGCTTGTTTCCAGTCCAGGGAGGACCTGGCTTGGCAGTTCGGGTTGGACTGTTCCCATGAGGCACAGGGTCAAGACTGATTTGCATATGGCTGGGTTCAAACTGGAATGGCATGGTGAGCAAAAAACGATGGATTTAGGCCCAGATCTCTGTACTGGGGTGAATGTATGACATTGTTCTGCATTCTGTCCATCAACTGTTGTTTTTGCATTTGTCACCCCGAGTGGGATGGGTATGCCCAGACGTGGGTCCCGTGCTCTCCATGCCACTGGAATCAAGCTATCCTGGCTGAAGAGGGATGAAACCCCGAAACCGGTCCTAGGATGCTTGTTTCCAGTCCAGGGAGGACCTGGCTTGGCAGTTCGGGTTGGACTGTTCCCATGAGGCACAGAGTCAAGACTGATTTGCATATGGCTGGGTTCAAACTGGAATGGCCTTTACTTCAAGCCTTTTATTACCTGAGAGGAATGATTCTGTTCATGCATGCAATGTTATCCTAGTCTAAAGCTAACCGAAATGTTGAGAGAATTGTCATTACCTTTGATTTTGAAATTGTCTAAGTGACATCAATGATGCTCTGGTAAACATATTTACAACCATTCAGTGATATCCATTTAAGAGTTGTTCAAGTGCATTATTCCTAAATGTGCTTTTTATGTAAGTTAATTGCAGAAGCCCTGGGCCAATGTATTCACCAATGATGCTCAAGAAGCCCATCTCACAGTATATAGTGTACAGCCAACATAGATAAACCCTAAATAAATGTTGACATGGAAAGAAGGATGTAGTGGACCTGCCATCTGTCTACCTGGACTCTGGTGCTGAGAAGTAAGTATTTTAATCAATCCAGTGAGGAGAAAATGAGATCTTGCGAAACTGCTGGCAATCTTGGTGACCATTTTGAACAGGAGGTGATAGATAGGGCCACCTTTAACTTCTGTAACCACGATTTGGCAGATTTCAGCAGTAGCAGCAGACCGTGGAGCGATTTCTGATGCTCATGTGTAGAACTTGGAAAAATAGATGCTAAGGCTACTTCAGGTCAGGTAAGAAGTACCTGTTCATAGAATCATGTACATTTTTGGAGAGTGATTGACTGAAATTTTGTGGATGATTGATTTGAGATTTGGAAGAAAAAGCAAGATCCATAAAATGACTTAATCTAAGTCTTGTATGGAGCGTACTGAGTCGCAAATGTTGCTAGATAGAAATTGGCAAACTGATTTGGTATCTCATAACTACTTAAAGTATTTATCTAATGTTGATGCAATTTCAGAGTGGAAACCTGAACCTGTAAACAGAGACATATAGCATGTTTTAGTGCCTTGAGCATATTTGGAAAGAGGTGTGACGAAACACCCAAGGCAAGGAAATGATATTGATTCATAAGTGGTGTGAAGAAATAGTTAGGATCACAAGTCTGTCCCTAATTGCTTTTTTTTATCATGTGTGTTGTATTTCCGTAACTGAATGGTAAAGTACAAGTGTGATAGTTAGCCATCCAATGCACTAAAGCTAATCAAGCAAGATCCATCAATTGCAACATTCAACATATACAGTTATCACAAGAAATACAATTTTATGCCATTTTATTCAAGGCAAACATAATAATGTTTATAGTGGCATTGGTTCTGATCATGGATGTTTAAGTGGCATTTTATTTACAGCCTTCCCGTCCTGTGCTTCATATTATGTTATTTTATTGAAATCTATAGAAAGCATGTACACCCATGGGTCCCTTGGTGCTATCTGTAGGACACAACTGAATAAAAGCAAGTTAAAGGCTGAAAAGGAAGGTCTTATGCTTCTTCCTAAAACAAGATAGTGCATCAGTCACCCTCCAATCTTGAGGAGCTGATTCAATTGACGCTCAGCCAAGTGAGAGAAGGACTTCCCATCTACAAACGCTCCGGTTATGCGAAACAGCCAAAAGATTTGAACTGAAACAACAAAGCAGCCGAGTAGGCTGGGACAATTAAATCATGATTTCCAGAACAAAGGAGCATCTCCATGAAGGCATTTTTGCACTATGAGCATGGATTTTAAAACAATCCTTTTGAAAATGGGAAACAAATGAAGTTTAAGCAAGATTGGCTTTGCAGAGGCAAACCATGGCACTTGAACAAAGGCCCAGGCTGCTTGATTTGAACAGCCTCAGTCTTTTAAGCTCATGTTCAGACATTGCACCATAAAATAAGTTGCAGTAGTCTAAGCAAGTTCCAATTAACTCTGAGGCTAAGCTTCTCCGCACTGCCTTTCATAGAGGGGGAAGGAAAGGCATATGGCTACACAAAATCATGTAGCAGGCTGGTGTATTACATTTGCGAGTTACATTTTGAGTAGACATTGAATTTAACCCCAAGATTTTCTTTGGGGTCAGAGTTTACCCCGAGGTCAGAAGGAAAAGGAACTGACTGCTAATAGATGACATGGTTGCCCACCACCAGCACCTCTGTATTATTCTGGTTGATCGTGAGCCAGCCTGAAAGCATCCATCTCCTGATTTAGCTGATACATTTAGGTAAAGAATCACAAGTACCATACCCATAGGAATACAATGAGCACCTGGAGTTCCTCATAATGTTCAAAAGAGGTTGAAAGTAACCCTGGGCGTAGTTCGCGTAGTCGCGCTACGCGAAGCTACGCGAAGACGTCGGAGCGCTACGCGAGCTACGCGTAGCTTCGCGAGCATGCGTAGCTGCTTGGCGCGCCCGTTCGCGATGCGTTTTTCTTGCTCGGGAACGCGCTGTTCGTGTTCGGGACGCTGTTTGCGTGCTCGGGGGCGCGAACTTACCCATGCGGTCGCCTATGGGCGCGGCCATTTTGTTTTTCACTTGTCCCGCCCGTTCGCGATCCCTTATTTCCTGTTCCGGGTCGCGTATAGCGTGCTCGCGATGCGCATTCCATGTTCGGGAACGCGTTGTACGTGTTCGCGACGTTTTTTGCGTGCTCGGGGAGAAATATCGCGCGAACTTACCCATGCGGTCGCGATGGGCGCGGCCATCTTGTTTTACCACTCTATGCTATGGTTCTGGGCCTGCTTTTCTATCCTCCCTCAATCTTTGCAATCCTTAGTTTTTTACACTGTTTTTCAATTTTTCTTTATTTCTTACCTATCTCTCTCTCTGCCTAAGTCTATATTTTGCATTTTTTTCTACTTTTTACTGTGTTTTTTTTACTTTTCAACTGTTTTATATAACTTTCTTCTTTAAGCTCCTACTTCTTCCCCTAACTTTATTTTTCCCTATCTAACTTTTCTTTTTCACCTCCTCCCACCCCAGAACCATGGCGAAGGGTAGCAGCAGCGGCTCAAAGGGCAAGGCGCGTGCGCCCAATCGCCGCCTGCCTTGCGGCAGACTGCGCCCTGCAGGGGTGCAAGCCCGCCAGCTGTTTACGGAGGAGGAGGTGGCCGCCCTTGTTTTTTTTATTCAGCGCCACCTCCCCTTGACCTTGGCAGCAGGCGGCAGGCCAGGCTCCGGTTACCCGACCCAGGAGCGTCACCGCCGGTGGGCGAAGGTGCGTCGGGCAGTGTTTCGCTGCTCCGCGGTCCGGCGCACCCATAACCAGCTGGCCCACCGGTGGTCAGACATTCTTGACCGGGAGCAGGACCTGTTGGACCTGCTAGGTGTCGAGGTCGTGGGGCTTGGTGAGTAGCCAATATATATAGTAGTATAAGTATTGTGATTTGTGTATACATTTTTTACAAATAACAAGAATAATGCTGCTTACATTGCAGGTAAATTACGTTTCAAAATCTTCTGTGATTGTAGGACACAGGTGCTGGGCGGTACTCTTACTTTTTTGCAACTTTGCGCTCGCTTGTCATTATTATGTAAGAGTTTACTTTAGAGAACTTCAGTTAGGTAATGCTATTGCTAGAGAGACTGTAGTCCTTCCTTTGTCCTCCTGTCAAATAGTGGTGGATGGATTTGATACTAGGTTTAGTTACTATTAGTTGATAATTTTTGAGCGGTCTGCGTGACGCATCCTCTGTCACTGAGTGCTGCTTACCCCAGTCCTTAGTAGAACCTTTTGTAGTTTGTTTAGTGAGTGGTACTGGTAAGCTTAGCTTAGCAGTGTCAGTCAGCTGCAGAACATCAGACGCAACCAACCAACAATTTGGTGTATGCATTATGCACTGACTTTATGCATGTGTCCTCCTTCTCATCTATGCATTTTTGATGGAAAAAAAAAATGGAAATGCAGGCTTAATGAACAATTGGCCCGCCTGGAATAGGTGGGCTAGGTCAGGTGGTACTTAGGCTTAGTTAGTGTTCTGGATTTTATTTGAATCAATCAGAATGGAACACTGAATTAGTGTTCCCAAATAAGTAGACTGTCCGTGAATCCCGCAAGCCAGTAGTCGATCGGATTAGATAGGTCAATTTTATTGCAATTTTTGTTTCCTAAAACGTTTTTTGAGCGTTTTTTTTAGATAATTTATTTGTTTCACAGCAATCATTAATGTTTGTGTCTTTCTTTTTCTTTATTATATCTTACATGATCACTGATCTGCAGCACCCAGGGGCAAGAAGACGGGGTCCGAGTCGGCGGGACAACCACCAGAGGACCGCTCCTCTACCGAGGGCCCTGCTGCTGGTCCCAGTAAGTCCTCCAGTGGTTATATTAACAATTATATTGCCCTAACTTTTACTGGACCTTATTTTTTCAGAACTATTAATTCTGGCTCCACTCCCTAATTATATTTTTTACAAAAGATTCTTTGATCTTGACTTGACTATCTGTTTCTAAATTCTGGTTATCCCTGCCTCTAAGTTCTAACTGCCTCTGCTATGAATGTCTGTACTCTGTACTACTACTATTAGTCTGTCGCTAAGCTTGCCCAGTTTGCATTGCCACTCTTTATTGTACGGTTTTGAATAAAACTCAGATTGACCAATACTAATAGCTCTAGCCACTGAGTCCAGTCCTTTCGGTTGTCCTCTTCTAGGCTTCTTAATCTTGAGGCTTTGACAATTACCACAAACAAAATGCACAACCAGATATTTGACTATTTTTGATAGGATATAGTACATACTACTTGGATTCTGCACAGCCCCATGCAGAACTATGCACAATGAAATAGGATGTTGGTGATGCGAGTTTGGAACTTGGACGTTCCTCACACCTCAGTCAGAAGTGAACCCACAATCCCCTGAACGACTAGCTAGTGTCTCATTAGGTCCCCGAACCCCCACCCGAAGATACCCAATGATTATGATTCCACAACCCAGAACATAACACCCTTTCGCTCACTCACTCGTGTAAGTCCACCACCACCACCACACCAAATACCACAGAGTCTATGTGTAAGTTCAAAAGGTTTATTTTCAAATAACAACCTCTGTATGTTGTTGTTCTATAAAATTCAGTGTACTCCAGCCAGCTCCAACAGCAAAATGCATAAGATTAAAACAATAAAAATTGTTGCAACAAGTGCATGATGATATAAGACAAAAGATCTGTGTGAATTCTGGGCGACTCCTCACCGTAGAACGTAGAATTACTGGTTACATGCATCATTCATAAGCTCTGCAAATCTCTGGTTCGTAGAAGGGAATCCTCTGCCTGAGAAAAATGGTGCGTGTTAATGCAAGCATTTGTCAGTCCTGCCAAAAAAGTGTAACATGTTACCTATGGCTAAGTAATACGGACTAACCGAACTCCATAACAAAGTGGCTTGTTTTTCGACCTCTTGTACGCAACGCTCAGACAGTAGCTGTATGTGCTCATGTGGGCTCAAAAAGGCGTCTTACTGTTACTGCACAACAAGCTGCGAGGTAACATGCGCAAAAGACATGAAGCGAAAAATGGTTGCATGGCTCAGGCTAACTTTGCAAAGAGTAGAGTATAGTATAATAATGACCCTAGGGACCATAATAACACTACTAGTGTCTGTCTACTGACTGTACTCTAGTACCCGATTTGGACTATTGAATGTGATTTATAATAATAATATGTATGTATTAACTTTTTTTTCAATCTTGCTAGTGAAAAAGAATAAATAGGGGGAGGTGTACAGGCATCTAAAAATGTGTCATGTTTTTTCTAGGCGTACTACCGACCACCAGTGCCGGTGGGGCCAGCGGCGATGGCGTTGCGGCCATTCCGGAGGGGGCAGGAGATGCAGCACCTGCAGGAGATACAGGGGGTGAGCCAGCAGCAGTGGCGGGCGGTGGTAAGTTATATTCATGACTTATTGACATTGCACTAGCTGGAAGGGTGTGTGGAGTGGACTTCACTCACTGTACTGTTGTTGAGACTTATTAGGTATGAAGTTGTAGTGAACATTATACAACGGTTAATAAAGAAGACACCCTTTACTTAGCATGAGCAATGCAGTAGCAATAGCATTACCAGCGTGACTTCATTAACCAATGGCCTCTTATATCTGACTCCAACTCAGCTGTGAAAGTTTTATGGAGGAGACTAAAAGTCAGATCAGATGACCTTGATGGATGTGTTGAACAAAAAGGGAAAGAAGGGTGGAAGGAGGAAGGGCGGGCGAGATTTAATATGACGACTGGCAGAGAAGGATACGTTGGAAGCATGGATAGGTGGCTGATAGGAATCAGATGCATGTGTTGTTGAAGGATGGGTGGGAGGTGAAAGAAGAATGGATGCCTGCCTGGGTGGGCGACACAGTATGGGTGGATACTGTGGATAGCAAGAATCATCAGCGGTGTTTGGGTGAAACTCAAAGCCAAGGCAAGCAACGGAGTGAGTGGACGCATGCGTTGTTGTTGGTGAAACAAAGTAACGTTTGTGGAGAGATTAAGAAGAATGATTGACATTTACTTAGAATGGATGGATGCCTGTATGTATTCATCATAGACAGCATAGGTGGAGACTGTCACGGGATGCACAGTTTTAGGGAATGTTAAAGAAACCGCGCCAGCGTAGCAAAGCCGATGTGGGGAGGGGCAGGGTGGGGGTAGTAGTAAACAATGTATTACGCGGGCAAATACAGGTAACTTTACTGTAACATACAAATAAATAAAGTGAATTTCATTGTGCGCACTGCACCGCCAAATGCGATGCAGTGTGCGCAACAAAATTAGTTTCATTTATTTATATGTTTACTTACCTGTAATTGGCCGTAATCCATAGTTTACTACCCCCATCCTGCCCCTACCCACGTCACCGCCCGGCCGAACTCCCCGAGTCCCACCACCGACCGCTACTGACCTTATGTCGTTGTCCCATATAAAAGCAACGATCATTGGATCAGATATATAATCTGCCTTTTTGTAGTAGCCAAGGCACTGTGAAATTGAGCAATTGCCCTCCATGTAACAGAGAGAGTATGGCCAGTGCCACCCGTAATAGAAAAATACGAGCTTCCCCACCTGCAAACAGTAGTAAATCAAACTAATGTGACTCTGCGTCATGACTCGTATGTTTGTCTTGGGTTCAAGCATAGATGACCGAGCTGGCAATGCCGGCTACAACCAGGTTATGTCATTTCGCTAAACTAGAGATAAGAAGAACACTGGTGTACTGTGTACTGGTTGGAGTCCATAGTGCTAGTATAATGCCTGAAACTCCCACAAATGTTAGAGGCCGAGGAAGTGGGAGGATAGATAGATTATTACCACAAATGTTATGTACTGTGCTTCTTGCTAGTGCTACTGTGCCATTATGTGTTGAATTAATTTTGTGTTACTGTTTAGGTAAGAGTACTGGTTACAACAATATTTTTTTTCTTTCTTTTCCCAAGACAAACCATCGCGGAAGGAGTTGGCAGTCAGGGCCCGGCGCCGGAAACTGGAGGCCATATGCCAGGAGTACCGGCGGCTGGTGGCTCAGGCGGAGGAGGAGGAGGAGGCGGCAGCAGCTGCAGCCTCGTCCGATGCCCCGGGCCCCAGCCAGGCCCCAACTCCAGCGGTACGGCGCCGCGGTCTGGTAGCCGCCCGCCGCAATTCACTAGCAGCCAGCACTGCTGTCCCCCATTGTGGATGCCACTGCAGGGCATTCCGCAGGAAGATTCTCCTCCGGATGGCACGGCAAGAGGAGCAAATGGAGGAGCGGGTGAAAATCCTGGTGGACAAACACCTCAAAGCCCGCCGATTATAACATCGAGGACCCTGTTGCTTTGCCCCTTTTTATTCCTTGTTTTGGTGGGTGGGAATTGGGCGTTGGGGTTTCGGGACATTCTTTGGACTTTTTTCGTTTTGGACATTGGTTGGGGTTAGGGAGAGGGGTGGGTCAGGTGTGGGATAGTTTATTTTTGTTAGGGTAATAAATTATATTTATACTTAAACATACAATGTTAATGTTTTGTGGGGGGTTACTGTTTTACGAATTAACGTCACATTGGTTTCCTTGCTGCTGCAGGGCCGCAGCCAGTGTTTGATTTAAATAATCTGCCGATGATGTATAACAAACAGATAGATGCGGTACCCCTCACTGAGTTATTTGTCCTACTAGTATTCTACCTCCCACCAAACTTATCTTACCTGTGATTGATGATGACTACGTTCGGCACAGCGATGGCTGCATGGTTTCCATAGAGAATGTAGAAGATGCCATGGTTGTGGTGGTAGTAGTAGAGTAGACACTGGCAGTAGCATTTGCTAAAAAAATAAAAAAGAGACAGTCACTTGCCTGAGAGCGACTGTGGGAGGAGTAGTCGAACGAAGTAAAATACAGTACAGAAGACGACTGCCAAACAAACAATATTGCAGTTGCAACTGCTAAAGTCAAATTAAACATAATGGTGGCGGGGACAGCCTAGTACAAGAAGTTATAAACTGTAGTTGTGCTGTCGAGTGAGTCACTTAACTTAACACAATCGTAATTCGTAACCTTTACTGCTGTGTGGTAGGAGTTTGATGATTAATCCAATCAATGACGGCAATTAATTATGATGTACTACTATTAGCCGGTGACGGCTTGCACATAGACTGAGCATGGGTGGGCAAGCAGAAGAAGCTCCTCGCCCTGCCTTGCAATTGAATTAGTGTTGCTTTCACCACATCTGCCCCAGCAAGCGTGTGATCAATTGGTGTACATTTTATGTAGTCACATCACACCTCAATATAAATCACAGCCCGGGGGAAGAGGGTTAGGGTTTGATGAATGGATGGGAAGGGGGGTTTGGGGAAAGGTTTGAAAATGAAAAACAGTACGCATGGACAACAAAAGCAAAGCGCAATCTTGGCAGACGACCATGATCTTATCCAAAAAATCAATAAAGGGAGAAAAGGGAAATGCATGCGTTAATGATGATGAAGATTAGATAACTTGATGGTTAATGAGTAGTACTTAATAACTCCTACTAGACAATTAGACAGTACAGGGCACCAGTATATTCTATGCAATTTGCCTTGCCTGTAATATGCCCTCAGAGACCCAAATTCCATGTTGTACTGGGCTTACTTGTAAAGATAGCAAAGACAATTAAAAAACATTTGTAGGGATCAATTAGCAAACAAACACACAACACACAGTCCTAATGATTGCAGAGAAAAAAGGATTCAAATTAATTAAAAGATGAATGATGAATGATACTAAAGTTACTGTATTATCATGCTAAAATTGTGGAGTTGAATCTCGTCCTTCCTCTTGGTCCTATCTTCCATGGACGCTCCGCACATCAATCTTGGTGGCCTTCCTGATGCCGATTGGTAAGGTAAATGTGAGTTGTGTCTCCCAGTATAGCAAGCACAGGGTAAAGGCCGGCCTGTAACGTCTAGATGGAAAAACAAAAGGGGTATTGAGAAATCAATGAATAAAAAAAAACATCATTTACGGTGGAGTCCAAGAAGAGAAGAGAGAACACTTTCAGAGTGAGGCGGCTTGGATATATCGTGTAGATTCTGTTTACAGCATTAAGCTACAACAACAACAGGACAGAACAGGCCCACCACAGCACCAGCCCGTGACCCAACCTCCATTTACCTTAATTTTTGACATAGCCAGACAAAAGGCATACACAGCAACTTAGCATTTTCCTAATTAAGTGACAAAATCAATGCGCCGCTGTCAGTCATCACTACACTCGACTACACCACTACATGGACATGTAGGTCTGCTGTGTTTACTACTTTCTTGTTGAATTGTTGTGTTTATGTTTACCTTATGCCACTTCATGAAATGCAGTTAGTCCTTGAATCATCTCCGATCCAACTGAATGACTGCGCGCAAAAAGATAGTATGGTCATCATCATGGTGTGGTACGTGTTGTCCAACTACAACTCAGTCTGTATTGACTCCGATTAAGTCCATATTCCATATTAAAAAATTGCAACAGATATTGGCCTGCACCTGCAGTAGTAGGAGTACAATTTGGTTATTAAACAACAAGAAGGGAAACATTGACTGTCACTGACTTACTTGAGTCACTTTGTAGATTAACTAGTAGAGTAGAGTTCGACTTCATGCACAACATCAACAACAAACAACAGCAATCGCTCAGAGTCTGCAAGCATCCAATGCATTCCATCATTACCTGTCTTGCTCTTCTCTTTGGCTGTCAGATCATCAGATGCCTAGTTCTGACATTTTTTTTTTTTTTTTTACGGGGCAGTGGCCTCATCATTACTCCAGTCCACATTCATTTTGAGTGTTAGGCGCTGTTTCGGTTTTCGTCTTATTCATCTGTGGCACTTTGTCACAGTTTAAGTTGCTTCCCATGGTCAGCACTGTGATGATGGGCCGCGGCCTGTGTAGCGCTCATTGCTGGTCATTTGAGTTTGCACAAATGTCAGCAAGTTTCTTCGAAGAGTCTCTTGTCTTTCTCTGCCAAGTACCTTCTGTCCTGACAGTGAGGACCTTTGGATGCCTGCTGAGGCTGTAGCCTTCGGACACTGATGAGTTTCGGCTCGAAAACAAAACGGAGGATAGCTATAGTAGTCACGTTTCACTTCTAATGGAGGCGGGACTGGTAAAGGCAACATTTCTTGTACTAATGTCTGGCTTGATGGAAATGTACTTGTGCGAGACAGGAAGATGAAGCAGGACTCTGAAGAGTGGACAGTTAAATGCACAGACGTGCAACTCCAATAGGGAAATAAAAAGAGAAGACGGTGGTGATGGTTTTGTTGTGATTTGATTTGAACCAGAAAGACAGATACACAGACACATAAAGGAAGGAAGAAAGCAACAATTTGAAAGCCTAGTTGTCAGGGAAGAGGAGCTCGTCCTCAAACTCTGGTGGTTCGGACAGAAGTAGGTCCTGTAACGCACTATTTACGTCATCCAAGTCGCTCTCCTCTTCCTGCTGTGATTCACGTATTTTGTAATCCGGTGGTATAAAGTGCTGATTCATTTTGATCATGGTTAACCTCTCCACGCTTTGGGCCGAGAGACTGGTCCTTTTCGAAGTTACAATGGCACCAGCAGCACTGAAAACACGCTCAGAAGAGACACTTGCGACAGGGGAAGCCAGATACTTTATCGCCAGCCTGCTGAGCACTGTCCATTGGCTTCTTTTCCCATACCAATACACCAATGGGTTTCGATCCATGAAGACCTCTGTTGGGTCATCCAGATAGGCCTGGACCATCCGCTCAATGTTCAGGGGTGCTCCGATGTGCTCGGCCTGTTTTGCCTTTGCATCAGCACTGGACTTACCATACCCCTGCTGTAGAAACCAATCAGTTGCACATTGTGCTGTGGATGATCCTGTTCTTGATGTTATTGTTGGTGTAGGTGACTGCTGGGAGGCAAATGCACTGCCCTCAGGCTCCGAAGTAGAACTTGACTCTGGATGCCCTGTAGTACTGGTTATGGCCTGGGGTGGGGGGCCTGTAATTAACAGCCGTTCGCTTTCGAAAATAGTGGCTTCCTTAGCTATCAAAGTTTTGTAGTTGGCAACATCCACTTCCGAAAAAGGAATTACTGCCTTGCTGTTCAGAAATACTTTGTACCGTGGATCCAAAATTGTGGCACTAATGTAATGTGGTTGTGACAAAATTTTATTTTTAATCCTTGTATTTTCCGATAAGCGAGCGGCTAAGGTCTCCGCCAAATGATATGCGTCTTGTTTGTCATCCACACCTGCGTACGTTTCAGACACATCCTTCAGCTGTTGCTCTAGCATGTGCAACAATGGGATAGCTTGGCCCATAGTACAGTCCTCCCTGCTGACTTCACGTGTGAAGATCTCAAAAGGAAGTAGCATCTCAGTCAGGCATTTAATGAGGTCCCATTGAGCCATCTCAACGGTCATGCCTCTCACAGTAGGTTCCCCTAATCTTTGCATGACATAAGCATTGAGTGGTATGTACAGTTCAAACAGACGATCAAGCATGTAATAAGTTGAGTTCCAACGTGTTGGCACCTCCTGGATGAGCGCTTTGACTGGCTGTTTATGCTCACGTTGAATGACCCTCAGCTGCTTCCGGGCTTTAAAAGAATGGCTGAAATGTGTGCATATTCTTCTGCAGGTGACCAGTAAGTTGCTGACTTTTGATTCATTTTTCAAAAAGTCTTGAACAACAATGTTAATGCAGTGTGCCAAACACGGGACCCTGAAATAGCCACCATTGCGCATGGCCAAAACTACATTACTGCCGTTGTCCGTGGCAACAAAACCAATCGTAAGCCCTCTTGGGCGCAGCCACTCAAAGACCTTGGTGTTAAACTCTTCCAAAATGTTTGCAGCAGTATGAGATTTCTCCATGGCAAACATGGCTACAGTTGCATGTTTGCGAGTGGCATGAAAAATCTCTGCAGTATCAACACCAGCAGATACCTGTTCTCTAACCCCCACAAAACTGATCCAGTGTGCAGTGATGCACATGTAATCTGTGGCTTGGCAACTGGTCCACATGTCTGTAGTCAGGTGGATACTGTGAACAGCACTCTGCTTCAAGGCCTTTCCTAGCAATTCCAGCACGTCGTGATGTAGTGCTGGAACTGCAACTCTGGCAAAATAGTAGCGGCTGGGAACATGCCATTTTGGGCAGATGGTTGACACAAATTCCACAAAACCCAACCCTTCAACAAAAGAAAAAGGGAGAAGGTCCAGTGCTAACATTTTAGCCAGCTTCGCATTGTACAAACGTGCTATTGGGTGGTTGCGTTCGTACTGCCCCTCACCCCCAAACATGCTGATAATGGTAGGCTGCATGGTTTTCCTTTCTCTTAGGCTCAACGCACTTTTTGGTAGTGCGGACCTGGTACTTCTTGGTGTCTCCGGCTGACTCTTACTCTTGTGCCACTGAGATGTTGCTGAAGATGTGTGCAACGTTAAGACTGCACTGCTGGGGTCAGGGACACCTTGTGTACCACTACCAGAGAGAATGTCTCCCTGTCCTTCCTCTTCCACCGTGATCGGATCTTCTTCTTCTACTCCTTTATCCCCACCAACACCAATGGTTGCAGTTTTTTTTATGGCGCGAAGGTGGTCCTCCCAGCTGATCAAGTGGTGTTTTTTCAGATGGGTCATTTGGCCTCCGGTACCATAGTTTGTACCAAGCTTACCACGACTAACAGAGGTATTACAAATGGAGCATATAGCAATGTTCTCCTCCTTTTCGCTAACCGTAAAGAAGTCCCAAACTGGGGAGCTTAACTTTGGCCTCCTGCTGGAGGTGCCACTTCCAATGCCGGATGATCTGTAGGGTGTGTGTTGAATTTGACTCTGTGCTGCTGTACCACTACCTACTCCTACAGAGGTGGTGGTTGTGCTGGATGTAGGTCGCTGCCGGGCCTTTGCTAATGCAAATATGGAAGCTGTAGGTCGTGTTGGTGTTACCTGTGGAGGTATGCGTGCTACATCCCTCGCAGCGATTTTGGATAGAGTAAGAATGTTGGTCTCCATCTCCTCGGGGCCGGGAGTGATGTTCGTGATGACTGGCTCGTCGTCATCATCATCATCATCTTGCTGTTCTACATCGACCTCCATAAGTGTAAGGCTTTCTGGAACCTTCCTTTTCCCTAGCTTGGTCTTGGAACGTGGCTCCCTCTCAGACTCAGTTTGTGGCTTCCAAGTGGCATCTAGATCATCAGAAGGGGGGCTTGGCGAAGAACTTGATGGACTACCCCTCCTTTTCCTTGCTGGGGATTTGGAAGACAATGGATCTTCTGAATGAGTGGCTTCTTCTTCTACCTCTGCATGAGGCTCAATTTCCTGAACTGCCCCTACTTCAGGAGGAACAACAACTACTATTGCGGGCGGTGGTTGCGGCTGTTGTTGTTGACCACTTATCTGCTGTGTTTCCTCCTGCGTTGATTGGGTACTACTTTGAGATAGCGATAAGTTTATCTCCGGCTCAGCATCACTGCTTTCCACCATTAGGCTGGCTACCTCTTCCCCACTCATGTGCTTGGGCCTGGGTTGGTGGGTTGGGTCCACTGATGCGGAGGTGCTGCCCCCAGCTTGCCCCCGGACACCGCTGCTGCAGGCGCAATTTTTTTTCCCCAAAAAGGTATTGGCCGGCACACCAGACTTCAGTGTCACTTGCTTCTTCTGTTCCTTCTTCTTCTCAATAGCAACTTTCTTGGTACTGGAGGACCTGGTACCTGCTTTCTTTGGGCCCATCTTCTTCAGATGTCAGCAGCACTCAGTTGCAGAGATGTCTGGTCAGGTCACACGTCACGTTGTGTTGTGTGTACAGCAGCAGGATGTCTGTCTGGAAGTGCAACAGGCAATGATGAGAGACACACCTCCTCCTCAGTCTTTGTGCACCTAAAAGCAAAAAAGCCAGAACATCAGTCAAACATAGCACAAATCAAACAAATAGAATATAGAACTTAGTGTGTGGTGGCCTCAATTATTAAATTTCAGAAACTCTGTGAACAACAACACACAGTGTAGCCATTTATGAGACGTTGACAACAAGGCCAGGGCTTTCCTGGCTACTGTGTAGTGCTAGTGTACACTCTGGAAGAATAAGAATAGTAAAGAACAAAAACTAAAATGTACTGGAGCATGTTTGGCCTAAATTTGTGCATCACGTGGGATGTATTATATAGCAGCATCAGGGAGCTGCAGCTGGCAATGGGGATGGATTTGGAAGCAGTAAGACAAGAGGAACAATGGAAAGACACGCAGGCCTATGTGGCAAAAACAGCACACTAATAACTACCACAACAAAATGGCCCCCAGAAACATGGTGACTCACAGGCACAAGGCACGGCAAACAATGAACTCAAGCAGGCCTATATATGGGCAGACAAAGGATGCCTTATAAAACACACACAGCTTTAATGCAAAAACTAAAATCCACATGGCTAAAAACACTTTGGAAAGTTAGACAACCACTACAACAACACAATTATAATTACACAGTACACACGCAAAAAAGGCATTTATTTAACACACCCAAAAAGTGAAATAGTCAGACCCTCCAAAAAAACCCACATTTCGCAATTCAATTGAATCAATTCAATGCCATCCATGGCCTAAATGATGTCAAAATTCCACAGACTACACAGAAACAGTTTTATGCACCCATGGTGACTACCTCTGGGCCTACTGGCATACTGGGCCGCAAGCTTGGAGGCCTATGGCAAAAGCACAGTGGCTGGTTTAACAAAATGGCCGCCGCCCACATGGCCAGGCCACCAAAAATAACAAAAAAGTGAAGACAAAGGACAGGACCAGGCAGTTGGAGACTCTGGGCAACTTGCTACCTCTTGGAAAAAATTGTAAAACAAAAATAAAATGACTCCTTGCTCACCAAACTACATCTAAATGACAACCTGAGGAGTTTTTTGTGCAAAATGAACTAAATCAACATTTTCGAGAAGGTTTAATGATGCTCGAGAGATATTGTTCGCCAGATTGTAAATTCTGCGTGTTCGGCATCGCGATCGTCACAAAATGTCGTTATCCGCGCGCGAAAACGTACATTGAGCGCGCGAAGAAGATAAAAAGTGTAAGTCCGCGTTGTCGCGCAGTGCGGACTTGCCCAAAGTCCGCGAACTGAACGCCCAGGGTTACCTACTGGCTGAAAAGGCCTATTTATTTAACAAACACCCCAAAAAATAAAATACGCCCCAAAAGCCACATTTTGCAAATCAATCCAATGCCATCCATGGCCTAAATTATGTTACAATTCAACAGACAACACAGAAACAGTTTTTATGCACCCATGAGGATGACTACCTCCGGGCCTACTGGCACACTAGGCCGCAAGCTTGGAGGCCTATGGCAAAAGCACAGTGGCTGTTCACACAAAATGGCCGCCAACACATGGCCAGGCCACCCAGAACAACAAGAAAAGGAACACAAGACAGACAATGCAGGCCTATGGCAAAAGCACAATGCCTGGCTTTACAAAATGGCCGCCACCCACATGGCCAGGCCACCCAAAATAACAAAAAAGTGAAGACAAAGGACAGGACCAGGCAGTTGGAGACTCTGGGCAACTTGCTACCTCTTGGAAAAAATTGTAAAACAAAAAAAAAATGACTCCTTGCTCACCAAACTACATCTAAATGACAACCTGAGGAGTTTTTTGTGCAAAATGAACGAAATCAACATTTTCGAGAAGGTTTAATGATGCTCGAGAGATATTGTTCACCAGATTGTAAATTCTGCGTGTTCGGCATCGCGATCGTCACAAATTGTCGTTATCGCGCGCGAAAACGTACATTGAGCGCGCGAAGAAGATAAAAGTGTAAGTCCGCGTTGTCGCGCAGTGCGGACTTGCCCAAAGTCCGCGAGCTGAACGCCCAGGGTTACCTACTGGCTGAAAAGGCCTATTTATTTAACAAACACCCCAAAAAATAAAATACGCCCCAAAAGCCACATTTTGCAAATCAATCCAATGCCATCCATGGCCTAAATTATGTTACAATTCAACAGACAACACAGAAACAGTTTTTATGCACCCATGAGGATGACTACCTCCGGGCCTACTGGCACACTAGGCCGCAAGCTTGGAGGCCTATGGCAAAAGCACAGTGGCTGTTCACACAAAATGGCCCCCAACACATGGCCAGGCCACCCAGAACAACAAGAAAAGGAACACAAGACAGACAATGCAGGCCTATGGCAAAAGCACAATGCCTGGCTTTACAAAATGGCCGCCACCCACATGGCCAGGCCACCCAAAATAACAAAAAAGTGAAGACAAAGGACAGGACCAGGCAGTTGGAGACTCTGGGCAACTTGCTACCTCTTGGAAAAATTGTAAAACAAAAAAAAAATAACTCCTTGCTCACCAAACTACATCTAAATGACAACCTGAGGAGTTTTTTGTGCAAAATGAACTAAATCAACATTTTCGAGAAGGTTTAATGATGCTCGAGAGATATTGTTCGCCAGATTGTAAATTCTGCGTGTTCGGCATCGCGATCGTCACAAAATGTCAGTTATCGCGCGCGAAAACGTACATTGAGCGCGCGAAGAAGATAAAAAGTGTAAGTCCGCGTTGTCGCGCAGTGCGGACTTGCCCAAAGTCCGCGAGCTGAACGCCCCGGGTTACCTACTGGCTGAAAAGGCCTATTTATTTAACAAACACCCAAAAAAATAAAATACGCCCCAAAAGCCACATTTTGCAAAGCAATCCAATGCCATCCATGGCCTAAATGATGTTACAATTCAACATACAACACAGAAACAGTTTTTATGCACATATGAGGATGACTACCTCCGGGCCTACTGGCACACTAGGCCGCAAGCTTGGAGGCCTATGGCAAAAGCACAGTGGCTGTTCACACAAAATGGCCGCCAACACATGGCCAGGCCACCCAGAACAACAAGAAAAGGAACACAAGACAGACAATGCAGGCCTATGGAAAAAGCACAATGCCTGGCTTTACAAAATGGCCGCCACCCACATGGCCAGGCCACCCAAAATAACAAAAAAGTGAAGACAAAGGACAGGACCAGGCAGTTGGAGACTCTGGGCAACTTGCTACCTCTTGGAAAAAATTGTAAAACAAAAAAAAAATGACTCCTTGATCACCAAACTACATCTAAATGACAACCTGAGGAGTTTTTTGTGCAAAATGAACTAAATCAACATTTTCGAGAAGGTTTAATGATGCTCAAGAGATATTGTTCGCCAGATTGTAAATTCTGCGTGTTCGGCATCGCGATCGTCACAAATTGTCGTTATCGCGCGCGCAAACGTACATTGAGCGCGCGAAGAAGATAAAAGTGTAAGTCCGCGTTAGAATCGAGCAGTGCGGACTTGCCCAAAGTCCGCGAGCTGAACGCCCAGGGTTACCTACTGCCTGAAAAGGCCTATTTATTTAACAAACACCCAAAAATATAAAATACCACCCCAAAACCCACATTTTGCAAATCAATCCAATGCCATCCATGGATGCCCGGCCTACATGATGTTTAAACTTTAAATTCAACAGACACCACAGAAACATGCACCCATGGGTACCTCTGGCTCTAGTCCGGGCCTACTGGCTGAAATTCCAATCAAAGAAAAACAACTAGGCCCCTGCCGAAACTACAGGCCACAACAATACATTTTAAAAACTATGGAAATACCACAAAAAATGTAGGTACAAACAAGCCCCAATCAAACAAACAAGTACACCAATTCTCCAACTTACTTGTAAAATCTCAAATCCAAGAGTCCTCAAATCCAATCCAATGATATGATGCAGCAGACAGACACAAAAAGTGATCCTTCCAGCTCCAAATCCAAATGAAAGTGAACAGCACATGGACAAAGCACTGGGAGGAGCCTGCTGGACAGGAACAGGAAGTTTGAGAATCAGGGGCACTTCCTTCCTCTTGGAAAAAAAGAAAAAGGACTCCTTGCTCACCAAACTACATCTCTAAATGACAACCTGAGGAGTTTTTTGTGCAAAATGAAATAATTCATCATTTTCGAGAAGGTTTTATGATGCTCGAGATATATTCTTCGCCAGATTGTAGTTTCTTCGTGTTCGGGATCGCGATCTTACCAACACTGCCGCCGGAAGTCAGATCGCGCGTCCGAATGACGTGTTTGCGTTCGTACACTCTCGCGGGATCGTGCGGCCGGATTCCAAATCTCGTGGCGCCCGCGAACGGATAGGAAGTAACCCTGGGCGTAGTTCGCGTAGTCGCGCTACGCGAAGCTACGCGAAGACGTTGGAGCGCTACGCGAGCTACGCGTAGCTTCGCGAGCATGCGTAGCTGCTTGGCGCGCCCGTTCGCGATGCGTTTTTCTTGCTCGGGAACGCGTTGTTCGTGTTCGGGACGCTGTTTGCGTGCTCGGGGGCGCGAACTTACCCATGCGGTCGCCTATGGGCGCGGCCATTTTGTTTTTCACTTGTCCCGCCCGTTCGCGATCCCTTATTTCCTGTTCCGGGTCGCGTATAGCGTGCTCGCGATGCGCATTCCATGTTCGGGAACGCGTTGTACGTGTTCGCGACGTTTTTTGCGTGCTCGGGGAGAAATATCGCGCGAACTTACCCATGCGGTCGCGATGGGCGCGGCCATCTTGTTTTACCACTCTATGCTATGGTTCTGGGCCTGCTTTTCTATCCTCCCTCAATCTTTGCAATCCTTAGTTTTTTACACTGTTTTTCAATTTTTCTTTATTTCTTACCTATCTCTCTCTCTGCCTAAGTCTATATTTTGCATTTTTTTCTACTTTTTACTGTGTTTTTTTTACTTTTCAACTGTTTTATATAACTTTCTTCTTTAAGCTCCTACTTCTTCCCCTAACTTTATTTTTCCCTTCTAACTTTTCTTTTTCACCTCCTCCCACCCCAGAACCATGGCGAAGGGTAGCAGCAGCGGCTCAAAGGGCAAGGCGCGTGCGCCCAATCGCCGCCTGCCTTGCGGCAGACTGCGCCCTGCAGGGGTGCAAGCCCGCCAGCTGTTTACGGAGGAGGAGGTGGCCGCCCTTGTTTTTTTTATTCAGCGCCACCTCCCCTTGACCTTGGCAGCAGGCGGCAGGCCAGGCTCCGGTTACCCGACCCAGGAGCGTCACCGCCGGTGGGCGAAGGTGCGTCGGGCAGTGTTTCGCTGCTCCGCGGTCCGGCGCACCCATAACCAGCTGGCCCACCGGTGGTCAGACATTCTTGACCGGGAGCAGGACCTGTTGGACCTGCTAGGTGTCGAGGTCGTGGGGCTTGGTGAGTAGCCAATATATATAGTAGTATAAGTATTGTGATTTGTGTATACATTTTTTACAAATAACAAGAATAATGCTGCTTACATTGCAGGTAAATTACGTTTCAAAATCTTCTGTGATTGTAGGACACAGGTGCTGGGCGGTACTCTTACTTTTTTGCAACTTTGCGCTCGCTTGTCATTATTATGTAAGAGTTTACTTTAGAGAACTTCAGTTAGGTAATGCTATTGCTAGAGAGACTGTAGTCCTTCCTTTGTCCTCCTGTCAAATAGTGGTGGATGGATTTGATACTAGGTTTAGTTACTATTAGTTGATAATTTTTGAGCGGTCTGCGTGACGCATCCTCTGTCACTGAGTGCTGCTTACCCCAGTCCTTAGTAGAACCTTTTGTAGTTTGTTTAGTGAGTGGTACTGGTAAGCTTAGCTTAGCAGTGTCAGTCAGCTGCAGAACATCAGACGCAACCAACCAACAATTTGGTGTATGCATTATGCACTGACTTTATGCATGTGTCCTCCTTCTCATCTATGCATTTTTGATGGAAAAAAAAATGGAAATGCAGGCTTAATGAACAATTGGCCCGCCTGGAATAGGTGGGCTAGGTCAGGTGGTACTTAGGCTTAGTTAGTGTTCTGGATTTTATTTGAATCAATCAGAATGGAACACTGAATTAGTGTTCCCAAATAAGTAGACTGTCCGTGAATCCCGCAAGCCAGTAGTCGATCGGATTAGATAGGTCAATTTTATTGCAATTTTTGTTTCCTAAAACGTTTTTTGAGCGTTTTTTTTAGATAATTTATTTGTTTCACAGCAATCATTAATGTTTGTGTCTTTCTTTTTCTTTATTATATCTTACATGATCACTGATCTGCAGCACCCAGGGGCAAGAAGACGGGGTCCGAGTCGGCGGGACAACCACCAGAGGACCGCTCCTCTACCGAGGGCCCTGCTGCTGGTCCCAGTAAGTCCTCCAGTGGTTATATTAACAATTATATTGCCCTAACTTTTACTGGACCTTATTTTTTCAGAACTATTAATTCTGGCTCCACTCCCTAATTATATTTTTTACAAAAGATTCTTTGATCTTGACTTGACTATCTGTTTCTAAATTCTGGTTATCCCTGCCTCTAAGTTCTAACTGCCTCTGCTATGAATGTCTGTACTCTGTACTACTACTATTAGTCTGTCGCTAAGCTTGCCCAGTTTGCATTGCCACTCTTTATTGTACGGTTTTGAATAAAACTCAGATTGACCAATACTAATAGCTCTAGCCACTGAGTCCAGTCCTTTCGGTTGTCCTCTTCTAGGCTTCTTAATCTTGAGGCTTTGACAATTACCACAAACAAAATGCACAACCAGATATTTGACTATTTTTGATAGGATATAGTACATACTACTTGGATTCTGCACAGCCCCATGCAGAACTATGCACAATGAAATAGGATGTTGGTGATGCGAGTTTGGAACTTGGACGTTCCTCACACCTCAGTCAGAAGTGAACCCACAATCCCCTGAACGACTAGCTAGTGTCTCATTAGGTCCCCGAACCCCCACCCGAAGATACCCAATGATTATGATTCCACAACCCAGAACATAACACCCTTTCGCTCACTCACTCGTGTAAGTCCACCACCACCACCACACCAAATACCACAGAGTCTATGTGTAAGTTCAAAAGGTTTATTTTCAAATAACAACCTCTGTATGTTGTTGTTCTATAAAATTCAGTGTACTCCAGCCAGCTCCAACAGCAAAATGCATAAGATTAAAACAATAAAAATTGTTGCAACAAGTGCATGATGATATAAGACAAAAGATCTGTGTGAATTCTGGGCGACTCCTCACCGTAGAACGTAGAATTACTGGTTACATGCATCATTCATAAGCTCTGCAAATCTCTGGTTCGTAGAAGGGAATCCTCTGCCTGAGAAAAATGGTGCGTGTTAATGCAAGCATTTGTCAGTCCTGCCAAAAAACTGTAACATGTTACCTATGGCTAAGTAATACGGACTAACCGAACTCCATAACAAAGTGGCTTGTTTTTCGACCTCTTGTACGCAACGCTCAGACAGTAGCTGTATGTGCTCATGTGGGCTCAAAAAGGCGTCTTACTGTTACTGCACAACAAGCTGCGAGGTAACATGCGCAAAAGACATGAAGCGAAAAATGGTTGCATGGCTCAGGCTAACTTTGCAAAGAGTAGAGTATAGTATAATAATGACCCTAGGGACCATAATAACACTACTAGTGTCTGTCTACTGACTGTACTCTAGTACCCGATTTGGACTATTGAATGTGATTTATAATAATAATATGTATGTATTAACTTTTTTTTCAATCTTGCTAGTGAAAAAGAATAAATAGGGGGAGGTGTACAGGCATCTAAAAATGTGTCATGTTTTTTCTAGGCGTACTACCGACCACCAGTGCCGGTGGGGCCAGCGGCGATGGCGTTGCGGCCATTCCGGAGGGGGCAGGAGATGCAGCACCTGCAGGAGATACAGGGGGTGAGCCAGCAGCAGTGGCGGGCGGTGGTAAGTTATATTCATGACTTATTGACATTGCACTAGCTGGAAGGGTGTGTGGAGTGGACTTCACTCACTGTACTGTTGTTGAGACTTATTAGGTATGAAGTTGTAGTGAACATTATACAACGGTTAATAAAGAAGACACCCTTTACTTAGCATGAGCAATGCAGTAGCAATAGCATTACCAGCGTGACTTCATTAACCAATGGCCTCTTATATCTGACTCCAACTCAGCTGTGAAAGTTTTATGGAGGAGACTAAAAGTCAGATCAGATGACCTTGATGGATGTGTTGAACAAAAAGGGAAAGAAGGGTGGAAGGAGGAAGGGCGGGCGAGATTTAATATGACGACTGGCAGAGAAGGATACGTTGGAAGCATGGATAGGTGGCTGATAGGAATCAGATGCATGTGTTGTTGAAGGATGGGTGGGAGGTGAAAGAAGAATGGATGCCTGCCTGGGTGGGCGACACAGTATGGGTGGATACTGTGGATAGCAAGAATCATCAGCGGTGTTTGGGTGAAACTCAAAGCCAAGGCAAGCAACGGAGTGAGTGGACGCATGCGTTGTTGTTGGTGAAACAAAGTAACGTTTGTGGAGAGATTAAGAAGAATGATTGACATTTACTTAGAATGGATGGATGCCTGTATGTATTCATCATAGACAGCATAGGTGGAGACTGTCACGGGATGCACAGTTTTAGGGAATGTTAAAGAAACCGCGCCAGCGTAGCAAAGCCGATGTGGGGAGGGGCAGGGTGGGGGGTAGTAGTAAACAATGTATTACGCGGGCAAATACAGGTAACTTTACTGTAACATACAAATAAATAAAGTGAATTTCATTGTGCGCACTGCACCGCCAAATGCGATGCAGTGTGCGCAACAAAATTAGTTTCATTTATTTATATGTTTACTTACCTGTAATTGGCCGTAATCCATAGTTTACTACCCCCATCCTGCCCCTACCCACGTCACCGCCCGGCCGAACTCCCCGAGTCCCACCACCGACCGCTACTGACCTTATGTCGTTGTCCCATATAAAAGCAACGATCATTGGATCAGATATATAATCTGCCTTTTTGTAGTAGCCAAGGCACTGTGAAATTGAGCAATTGCCCTCCATGTAACAGAGAGAGTATGGCCAGTGCCACCCGTAATAGAAAAATACGAGCTTCCCCACCTGCAAACAGTAGTAAATCAAACTAATGTGACTCTGCGTCATGACTCGTATGTTTGTCTTGGGTTCAAGCATAGATGACCGAGCTGGCAATGCCGGCTACAACCAGGTTATGTCATTTCGCTAAACTAGAGATAAGAAGAACACTGGTGTACTGTGTACTGGTTGGAGTCCATAGTGCTAGTATAATGCCTGAAACTCCCACAAATGTTAGAGGCCGAGGAAGTGGGAGGATAGATAGATTATTACCACAAATGTTATGTACTGTGCTTCTTGCTAGTGCTACTGTGCCATTATGTGTTGAATTAATTTTGTGTTACTGTTTAGGTAAGAGTACTGGTTACAACAATATTTTTTTTCTTTCTTTTCCCAAGACAAACCATCGCGGAAGGAGTTGGCAGTCAGGGCCCGGCGCCGGAAACTGGAGGCCATATGCCAGGAGTACCGGCGGCTGGTGGCTCAGGCGGAGGAGGAGGAGGAGGCGGCAGCAGCTGCAGCCTCGTCCGATGCCCCGGGCCCCAGCCAGGCCCCAACTCCAGCGGTACGGCGCCGCGGTCTGGTAGCCGCCCGCCGCAATTCACTAGCAGCCAGCACTGCTGTCCCCCATTGTGGATGCCACTGCAGGGCATTCCGCAGGAAGATTCTCCTCCGGATGGCACGGCAAGAGGAGCAAATGGAGGAGCGGGTGAAAATCCTGGTGGACAAACACCTCAAAGCCCGCCGATTATAACATCGAGGACCCTGTTGCTTTGCCCCTTTTTATTCCTTGTTTTGGTGGGTGGGAATTGGGCGTTGGGGTTTCGGGACATTCTTTGGACTTTTTTCGTTTTGGACATTGGTTGGGGTTAGGGAGAGGGGTGGGTCAGGTGTGGGATAGTTTATTTTTGTTAGGGTAATAAATTATATTTATACTTAAACATACAATGTTAATGTTTTGTGGGGGGTTACTGTTTTACGAATTAACGTCACATTGGTTTCCTTGCTGCTGCAGGGCCGCAGCCAGTGTTTGATTTAAATAATCTGCCGATGATGTATAACAAACAGATAGATGCGGTACCCCTCACTGAGTTATTTGTCCTACTAGTATTCTACCTCCCACCAAACTTATCTTACCTGTGATTGATGATGACTACGTTCGGCACAGCGATGGCTGCATGGTTTCCATAGAGAATGTAGAAGATGCCATGGTTGTGGTGGTAGTAGTAGAGTAGACACTGGCAGTAGCATTTGCTAAAAAAATAAAAAAGAGACAGTCACTTGCCTGAGAGCGACTGTGGGAGGAGTAGTCGAACGAAGTAAAATACAGTACAGAAGACGACTGCCAAACAAACAATATTGCAGTTGCAACTGCTAAAGTCAAATTAAACATAATGGTGGCGGGGACAGCCTAGTACAAGAAGTTATAAACTGTAGTTGTGCTGTCGAGTGAGTCACTTAACTTAACACAATCGTAATTCGTAACCTTTACTGCTGTGTGGTAGGAGTTTGATGATTAATCCAATCAATGACGGCAATTAATTATGATGTACTACTATTAGCCGGTGACGGCTTGCACATAGACTGAGCATGGGTGGGCAAGCAGAAGAAGCTCCTCGCCCTGCCTTGCAATTGAATTAGTGTTGCTTTCACCACATCTGCCCCAGCAAGCGTGTGATCAATTGGTGTACATTTTATGTAGTCACATCACACCTCAATATAAATCACAGCCCGGGGGAAGAGGGTTAGGGTTTGATGAATGGATGGGAAGGGGGGTTTGGGGAAAGGTTTGAAAATGAAAAACAGTACGCATGGACAACAAAAGCAAAGCGCAATCTTGGCAGACGACCATGATCTTATCCAAAAAATCAATAAAGGGAGAAAAGGGAAATGCATGCGTTAATGATGATGAAGATTAGATAACTTGATGGTTAATGAGTAGTACTTAATAACTCCTACTAGACAATTAGACAGTACAGGGCACCAGTATATTCTATGCAATTTGCCTTGCCTGTAATATGCCCTCAGAGACCCAAATTCCATGTTGTACTGGGCTTACTTGTAAAGATAGCAAAGACAATTAAAAAACATTTGTAGGGATCAATTAGCAAACAAACACACAACACACAGTCCTAATGATTGCAGAGAAAAAAGGATTCAAATTAATTAAAAGATGAATGATGAATGATACTAAAGTTACTGTATTATCATGCTAAAATTGTGGAGTTGAATCTCGTCCTTCCTCTTGGTCCTATCTTCCATGGACGCTCCGCACATCAATCTTGGTGGCCTTCCTGATGCCGATTGGTAAGGTAAATGTGAGTTGTGTCTCCCAGTATAGCAAGCACAGGGTAAAGGCCGGCCTGTAACGTCTAGATGGAAAAACAAAAGGGGTATTGAGAAATCAATGAATAAAAAAAAACATCATTTACGGTGGAGTCCAAGAAGAGAAGAGAGAACACTTTCAGAGTGAGGCGGCTTGGATATATCGTGTAGATTCTGTTTACAGCATTAAGCTACAACAACAACAGGACAGAACAGGCCCACCACAGCACCAGCCCGTGACCCAACCTCCATTTACCTTAATTTTTGACATAGCCAGACAAAAGGCATACACAGCAACTTAGCATTTTCCTAATTAAGTGACAAAATCAATGCGCCGCTGTCAGTCATCACTACACTCGACTACACCACTACATGGACATGTAGGTCTGCTGTGTTTACTACTTTCTTGTTGAATTGTTGTGTTTATGTTTACCTTATGCCACTTCATGAAATGCAGTTAGTCCTTGAATCATCTCCGATCCAACTGAATGACTGCGCGCAAAAAGATAGTATGGTCATCATCATGGTGTGGTACGTGTTGTCCAACTACAACTCAGTCTGTATTGACTCCGATTAAGTCCATATTCCATATTAAAAAATTGCAACAGATATTGGCCTGCACCTGCAGTAGTAGGAGTACAATTTGGTTATTAAACAACAAGAAGGGAAACATTGACTGTCACTGACTTACTTGAGTCACTTTGTAGATTAACTAGTAGAGTAGAGTTCGACTTCATGCACAACATCAACAACAAACAACAGCAATCGCTCAGAGTCTGCAAGCATCCAATGCATTCCATCATTACCTGTCTTGCTCTTCTCTTTGGCTGTCAGATCATCAGATGCCTAGTTCTGACATTTTTTTTTTTTTTTTTACGGGGCAGTGGCCTCATCATTACTCCAGTCCACATTCATTTTGAGTGTTAGGCGCTGTTTCGGTTTTCGTCTTATTCATCTGTGGCACTTTGTCACAGTTTAAGTTGCTTCCCATGGTCAGCACTGTGATGATGGGCCGCGGCCTGTGTAGCGCTCATTGCTGGTCATTTGAGTTTGCACAAATGTCAGCAAGTTTCTTCGAAGAGTCTCTTGTCTTTCTCTGCCAAGTACCTTCTGTCCTGACAGTGAGGACCTTTGGATGCCTGCTGAGGCTGTAGCCTTCGGACACTGATGAGTTTCGGCTCGAAAACAAAACGGAGGATAGCTATAGTAGTCACGTTTCACTTCTAATGGAGGCGGGACTGGTAAAGGCAACATTTCTTGTACTAATGTCTGGCTTGATGGAAATGTACTTGTGCGAGACAGGAAGATGAAGCAGGACTCTGAAGAGTGGACAGTTAAATGCACAGACGTGCAACTCCAATAGGGAAATAAAAAGAGAAGACGGTGGTGATGGTTTTGTTGTGATTTGATTTGAACCAGAAAGACAGATACACAGACACATAAAGGAAGGAAGAAAGCAACAATTTGAAAGCCTAGTTGTCAGGGAAGAGGAGCTCGTCCTCAAACTCTGGTGGTTCGGACAGAAGTAGGTCCTGTAACGCACTATTTACGTCATCCAAGTCGCTCTCCTCTTCCTGCTGTGATTCACGTATTTTGTAATCCGGTGGTATAAAGTGCTGATTCATTTTGATCATGGTTAACCTCTCCACGCTTTGGGCCGAGAGACTGGTCCTTTTCGAAGTTACAATGGCACCAGCAGCACTGAAAACACGCTCAGAAGAGACACTTGCGACAGGGGAAGCCAGATACTTTATCGCCAGCCTGCTGAGCACTGTCCATTGGCTTCTTTTCCCATACCAATACACCAATGGGTTTCGATCCATGAAGACCTCTGTTGGGTCATCCAGATAGGCCTGGACCATCCGCTCAATGTTCAGGGGTGCTCCGATGTGCTCGGCCTGTTTTGCCTTTGCATCAGCACTGGACTTACCATACCCCTGCTGTAGAAACCAATCAGTTGCACATTGTGCTGTGGATGATCCTGTTCTTGATGTTATTGTTGGTGTAGGTGACTGCTGGGAGGCAAATGCACTGCCCTCAGGCTCCGAAGTAGAACTTGACTCTGGATGCCCTGTAGTACTGGTTATGGCCTGGGGTGGGGGGCCTGTAATTAACAGCCGTTCGCTTTCGAAAATAGTGGCTTCCTTAGCTATCAAAGTTTTGTAGTTGGCAACATCCACTTCCGAAAAAGGAATTACTGCCTTGCTGTTCAGAAATACTTTGTACCGTGGATCCAAAATTGTGGCACTAATGTAATGTGGTTGTGACAAAATTTTATTTTTAATCCTTGTATTTTCCGATAAGCGAGCGGCTAAGGTCTCCGCCAAATGATATGCGTCTTGTTTGTCATCCACACCTGCGTACGTTTCAGACACATCCTTCAGCTGTTGCTCTAGCATGTGCAACAATGGGATAGCTTGGCCCATAGTACAGTCCTCCCTGCTGACTTCACGTGTGAAGATCTCAAAAGGAAGTAGCATCTCAGTCAGGCATTTAATGAGGTCCCATTGAGCCATCTCAACGGTCATGCCTCTCACAGTAGGTTCCCCTAATCTTTGCATGACATAAGCATTGAGTGGTATGTACAGTTCAAACAGACGATCAAGCATGTAATAAGTTGAGTTCCAACGTGTTGGCACCTCCTGGATGAGCGCTTTGACTGGCTGTTTATGCTCACGTTGAATGACCCTCAGCTGCTTCCGGGCTTTAAAAGAATGGCTGAAATGTGTGCATATTCTTCTGCAGGTGACCAGTAAGTTGCTGACTTTTGATTCATTTTTCAAAAAGTCTTGAACAACAATGTTAATGCAGTGTGCCAAACACGGGACCCTGAAATAGCCACCATTGCGCATGGCCAAAACTACATTACTGCCGTTGTCCGTGGCAACAAAACCAATCGTAAGCCCTCTTGGGCGCAGCCACTCAAAGACCTTGGTGTTAAACTCTTCCAAAATGTTTGCAGCAGTATGAGATTTCTCCATGGCAAACATGGCTACAGTTGCATGTTTGCGAGTGGCATGAAAAATCTCTGCAGTATCAACACCAGCAGATACCTGTTCTCTAACCCCCACAAAACTGATCCAGTGTGCAGTGATGCACATGTAATCTGTGGCTTGGCAACTGGTCCACATGTCTGTAGTCAGGTGGATACTGTGAACAGCACTCTGCTTCAAGGCCTTTCCTAGCAATTCCAGCACGTCGTGATGTAGTGCTGGAACTGCAACTCTGGCAAAATAGTAGCGGCTGGGAACATGCCATTTTGGGCAGATGGTTGACACAAATTCCACAAAACCCAACCCTTCAACAAAAGAAAAAGGGAGAAGGTCCAGTGCTAACATTTTAGCCAGCTTCGCATTGTACAAACGTGCTATTGGGTGGTTGCGTTCGTACTGCCCCTCACCCCCAAACATGCTGATAATGGTAGGCTGCATGGTTTTCCTTTCTCTTAGGCTCAACGCACTTTTTGGTAGTGCGGACCTGGTACTTCTTGGTGTCTCCGGCTGACTCTTACTCTTGTGCCACTGAGATGTTGCTGAAGATGTGTGCAACGTTAAGACTGCACTGCTGGGGTCAGGGACACCTTGTGTACCACTACCAGAGAGAATGTCTCCCTGTCCTTCCTCTTCCACCGTGATCGGATCTTCTTCTTCTACTCCTTTATCCCCACCAACACCAATGGTTGCAGTTTTTTTTATGGCGCGAAGGTGGTCCTCCCAGCTGATCAAGTGGTGTTTTTTCAGATGGGTCATTTGGCCTCCGGTACCATAGTTTGTACCAAGCTTACCACGACTAACAGAGGTATTACAAATGGAGCATATAGCAATGTTCTCCTCCTTTTCGCTAACCGTAAAGAAGTCCCAAACTGGGGAGCTTAACTTTGGCCTCCTGCTGGAGGTGCCACTTCCAATGCCGGATGATCTGTAGGGTGTGTGTTGAATTTGACTCTGTGCTGCTGTACCACTACCTACTCCTACAGAGGTGGTGGTTGTGCTGGATGTAGGTCGCTGCCGGGCCTTTGCTAATGCAAATATGGAAGCTGTAGGTCGTGTTGGTGTTACCTGTGGAGGTATGCGTGCTACATCCCTCGCAGCGATTTTGGATAGAGTAAGAATGTTGGTCTCCATCTCCTCGGGGCCGGGAGTGATGTTCGTGATGACTGGCTCGTCGTCATCATCATCATCATCTTGCTGTTCTACATCGACCTCCATAAGTGTAAGGCTTTCTGGAACCTTCCTTTTCCCTAGCTTGGTCTTGGAACGTGGCTCCCTCTCAGACTCAGTTTGTGGCTTCCAAGTGGCATCTAGATCATCAGAAGGGGGCTTGGCGAAGAACTTGATGGACTACCCCTCCTTTTCCTTGCTGGGGATTTGGAAGACAATGGATCTTCTGAATGAGTGGCTTCTTCTTCTACCTCTGCATGAGGCTCAATTTCCTGAACTGCCCCTACTTCAGGAGGAACAACAACTACTATTGCGGGCGGTGGTTGCGGCTGTTGTTGTTGACCACTTATCTGCTGTGTTTCCTCCTGCGTTGATTGGGTACTACTTTGAGATAGCGATAAGTTTATCTCCGGCTCAGCATCACTGCTTTCCACCATTAGGCTGGCTACCTCTTCCCCACTCATGTGCTTGGGCCTGGGTTGGTGGGTTGGGTCCACTGATGCGGAGGTGCTGCCCCCAGCTTGCCCCCCGGACACCGCTGCTGCAGGCGCAATTTTTTTTTCCCCAAAAAGGTATTGGCCGGCACACCAGACTTCAGTGTCACTTGCTTCTTCTGTTCCTTCTTCTTCTCAATAGCAACTTTCTTGGTACTGGAGGACCTGGTACCTGCTTTCTTTGGGCCCATCTTCTTCAGATGTCAGCAGCACTCAGTTGCAGAGATGTCTGGTCAGGTCACACGTCACGTTGTGTTGTGTGTACAGCAGCAGGATGTCTGTCTGGAAGTGCAACAGGCAATGATGAGAGACACACCTCCTCCTCAGTCTTTGTGCACCTAAAAGCAAAAAAGCCAGAACATCAGTCAAACATAGCACAAATCAAACAAATAGAATATAGAACTTAGTGTGTGGTGGCCTCAATTATTAAATTTCAGAAACTCTGTGAACAACAACACACAGTGTAGCCATTTATGAGACGTTGACAACAAGGCCAGGGCTTTCCTGGCTACTGTGTAGTGCTAGTGTACACTCTGGAAGAATAAGAATAGTAAAGAACAAAAACTAAAATGTACTGGAGCATGTTTGGCCTAAATTTGTGCATCACGTGGGATGTATTATATAGCAGCATCAGGGAGCTGCAGCTGGCAATGGGGATGGATTTGGAAGCAGTAAGACAAGAGGAACAATGGAAAGACACGCAGGCCTATGTGGCAAAAACAGCACACTAATAACTACCACAACAAAATGGCCCCCAGAAACATGGTGACTCACAGGCACAAGGCACGGCAAACAATGAACTCAAGCAGGCCTATATATGGGCAGACAAAGGATGCCTTATAAAACACACACAGCTTTAATGCAAAAACTAAAATCCACATGGCTAAAAACACTTTGGAAAGTTAGACAACCACTACAACAACACAATTATAATTACACAGTACACACGCAAAAAAGGCATTTATTTAACACACCCAAAAAGTGAAATAGTCAGACCCTCCAAAAAAACCCACATTTCGCAATTCAATTGAATCAATTCAATGCCATCCATGGCCTAAATGATGTCAAAATTCCACAGACTACACAGAAACAGTTTTATGCACCCATGGTGACTACCTCTGGGCCTACTGGCATACTGGGCCGCAAGCTTGGAGGCCTATGGCAAAAGCACAGTGGCTGGTTTAACAAAATGGCCGCCGCCCACATGGCCAGGCCACCAAAAATAACAAAAAAGTGAAGACAAAGGACAGGACCAGGCAGTTGGAGACTCTGGGCAACTTGCTACCTCTTGGAAAAAATTGTAAAACAAAAAAAAAATGACTCCTTGCTCACCAAACTACATCTAAATGACAACCTGAGGAGTTTTTTGTGCAAAATGAACTAAATCAACATTTTCGAGAAGGTTTAATGATGCTCGAGAGATATTGTTCGCCAGATTGTAAATTCTGCGTGTTCGGCATCGCGATCGTCACAAAATGTCGTTATCGCGCGCGCGAAAACGTACATTGAGCGCGCGAAGAAGATAAAAAGTGTAAGTCCGCGTTGTCGCGCAGTGCGGACTTGCCCAAAGTCCGCGAGCTGAACGCCCAGGGTTACCTACTGGCTGAAAAGGCCTATTTATTTAACAAACACCCAAAAAAATAAAATACGCCCCAAAAGCCACATTTTGCAAATCAATCCAATGCCATCCATGGCCTAAATTATGTTACAATTCAACAGACAACACAGAAACAGTTTTTATGCACCCATGAGGATGACTACCTCCGGGCCTACTGGCACACTAGGCCGCAAGCTTGGAGGCCTATGGCAAAAGCACAGTGGCTGTTCACACAAAATGGCCGCCAACACATGGCCAGGCCACCCAGAACAACAAGAAAAGGAACACAAGACAGACAATGCAGGCCTATGGCAAAAGCACAATGCCTGGCTTTACAAAATGGCCGCCACCCACATGGCCAGGCCACCCAAAATAACAAAAAAGTGAAGACAAAGGACAGGACCAGGCAGTTGGAGACTCTGGGCAACTTGCTACCTCTTGGAAAAAATTGTAAAACAAAAAAAAAATGACTCCTTGATCACCAAACTACATCTAAATGACAACCTGAGGAGTTTTTTGTGCAAAATGAACTAAATCAACATTTTCGAGAAGGTTTAATGATGCTCGAGAGATATTGTTCGCCAGATTGTAAATTCTGCGTGTTCGGCATCGCGATCGTCACAAATTGTCGTTATCGCGCGCGCGAAAACGTACATTGAGCGCGCGAAGAAGATAAAAAGTGTAAGTCCGCGTTGTCGCGCAGTGCGGACTTGCCCAAAGTCCGCGAGCTGAACGCCCAGGGTTACCTACTGGCTGAAAAGGCCTATTTATTTAACAAACACCCAAAAAAATAAAATACGCCCCAAAAGCCACATTTTGCAAATCAATCCAATGCCATCCATGGCCTAAATTATGTTACAATTCAACAGACAACACAGAAACAGTTTTTATGCACCCATGAGGATGACTACCTCCGGGCCTACTGGCACACTAGGCCGCAAGCTTTGAGGCCTATGGCAAAAGCACAGTGGCTGTTCACACAAAATGGCCGCCAACACATGGCCAGGCCACCCAGAACAACAAGAAAAGGAACACAAGACAGACAATGCAGGCCTATGGCAAAAGCACAATGCCTGGCTTTACAAAATGGCCGCCACCCACATGGCCAGGCCACCCAAAATAACAAAAAAGTGAAGACAAAGGACAGGACCAGGCAGTTGGAGACTCTGGGCAACTTGCTACCTCTTGGAAAAAATTGTAAAACAAAAAAAAAATGACTCCTTGATCACCAAACTACATCTAAATGACAACCTGAGGAGTTTTTTGTGCAAAATGAACTAAATCAACATTTTCGAGAAGGTTTAATGATGCTCGAGAGATATTGTTCGCCAGATTGTAAATTCTGCGTGTTCGGCATCGCGATCGTCACAAATTGTCGTTATCGCGCGCGCGAAAACGTACATTGAGCGCGCGAAGAAGATAAAAAGTGTAAGTCCGCGTTGTCGCGCAGTGCGGACTTGCCCAAAGTCCGCGAGCTGAACGCCCAGGGTTACCTACTGCCTGAAAAGGCCTATTTATTTAACAAACACCCAAAAATATAAAATACCACCCCAAAACCCACATTTTGCAAATCAATCCAATGCCATCCATGGATGCCCGGCCTACATGATGTTTAAACTTTAAATTCAACAGACACCACAGAAACATGCACCCATGGGTACCTCTGGCTCTAGTCCGGGCCTACTGGCTGAAATTCCAATCAAAGAAAAACAACTAGGCCCCTGCCGAAACTACAGGCCACAACAATACATTTTAAAAACTATGGAAATACCACAAAAAAATGTAGGTACAAACAAGCCCCAATCAAACAAACAAGTACACCAATTCTCCAACTTACTTGTAAAATCTCAAATCCAAGAGTCCTCAAATCCAATCCAATGATATGATGCAGCAGACAGACACAAAAAGTGATCCTTCCAGCTCCAAATCCAAATGAAAGTGAACAGCACATGGACAAAGCACTGGGAGGAGCCTGCTGGACAGGAACAGGAAGTTTGAGAATCAGGGGCACTTCCTTCCTCTTGGAAAAAAAGAAAAAGGACTCCTTGCTCACCAAACTACATCTCTAAATGACAACCTGAGGAGTTTTTTGTGCAAAATGAACTAATTCATCATTTTCGAGAAGGTTTTATGATGCTCGAGATATATTCTTCGCCAGATTGTAGTTTCTTCGTGTTCGGGATCGCGATCTTACCAACACTGCCGCCGGAAGTCAGATCGCGCGTCCGAATGACGTGTTCGCGTTCGCACACTCTCGCGGGATCGTGCGGCCGGATTCCAAATCTCGTGGCGCCCGCGAACGGATAGGAAGTCGCGTCGGCGAACGCAGAATCACGGTAGGTCGTTACCGCGCTCGCGAGAACGTATATTGAGCGCGCGAAGAAGAAAAACAGCTACGCTACGCCGCAAATTGCGTAGTGCACGGTAACTTCGCGTTCTACGCGAATCGCGAAGTTACCGCAACTTCGCAAGCTCCGCGAGCGTAGCGTAGTTCATTGCCCAGGCTTAATAGGAAGTCGCGTCTGCGAACGCAGAATCACGGTAGGTCGTTACCGCGCGCGCAAGAACGTATATTGAGCGCGCGAAGAAGAAAAACAGCTACGCTACGCCGCAAATTGCGTAGTGCACGGTAACTTCGCGTTCTACGCGAATCGCGAAGTTACCGAAACTTCGCAAGCTCCGCGAGCGTAGCGTAGTTCACCGCCCAGGCTTAGTTGAAAGTAGATTTTAAAGAGCAGGCAGGAAAACATGGAACCCTGGGGAACTCTAGCGTTCACTGTATGTGGAGCTGAGGTACTTTTCTGCAATCTCTCCTTAAGAAAAGATCTAAACCATTCTGGAATAACCTCATCAATACCACATTCAGATAATTGCTGACCTATTTAGGGCAGTCTTTGTATTGCATATTTTAAATACCTGTGTCCAAAGTGTGAAGAAAACCAGCTTGAGCAGGGAGAAGAAGTAATAGACCCCTCACGCATGGGAAAAGACTCCCTGCACTTTAGGGCCATTGCTTTTTTTTATTTTTGACAAACTGCTACTTTAGCTATTTTTGGGGGAAATCAGCAAAGGAGAAACACATGTTACCTGCTAGACATTCCACTGTGCTGAAAGAGATGGGCCTCATTGATGGATTCCCTTTGGGTTTTGAGATCCCTGACAGCAAGTTGGTCCCCTGCCATGAAGACAGAAGCTAGATAGTTTGCCAACCTGCTTGGCCAGAGGGCCACCCAGGGGGTCTAATTGGCCTATTAGCATAACAATGGCAAATCCTCCAGTGCAAATTCCTCAGGTGGAATTTATACCTGTGGAAGAAATTACATTATCACTGCATTTCTAAGGATTATATGTTAAAACTCCTCTCTTAATCAGTTCCAGAGATGCCGTGTAGCACAACTTGGTGGCACATTACAGGTTAACAATATGTCTCTGTCAACAAATATGCAATATAATTTCATGAACAAATCAGGTGTTATTTTCAGGATTTTACAAACATTCTGCAGAATGCTCTTGATTACCTGAGGAATAAGAGCATAAACTATGTCCATGTTCTATAGAGATGGTTCAGCGCACAGGTTGCCCACCCTTTATACGTCACAAACACTTAAGAAACTCATGGTGTGAAAGTGCACTTAGCACATGATTCATGTATGGTTTAACAAACTAATGTAAGTGTTGCACTTGACATTATTAAAGAGTGCCTTCACTGTAGGATTAGTGAACTTACTCACATAAATGTTTTACCATAATTAAGTGTGATTAATAAAGAATCATCCTTGTTTAGTAGATAATGTACTCACCGTAGAGATGAAATGTGACTTTTCTAATGTTTATGCTACTTCATGTGAATAACATGTTTAGAATTGAAACTTTGATTGAAACCAACTTCATATATGTAGAATGTATTTCTACTAGAAGCTATAAAAGATGTATGTAATGTGTGCATTAATATTGCATATATTTGATTTAAATGTAGTTCTCAGCCATACTTACAGCTGTCTATTTTAATGATTTATTGAATATTACATGTAATATGAAACTTAAAGCATTAGAATGTATACTGACAGTGTTTATACATGCGCACGCATATTAAATGTGCACCATTGAATTTAGCGTTTAAATAGCCATGAGTAGGCATGTATTTCACCATGCTGCATAAAGCTGATTTACTTTTTCTTCCAACTCAGCATTTCATGCGGGTATTTACATGTATTTTTAGTTGTAGTTAAGATGCATTACTGTACTAGAGATAGGAAGAAAGAGCCGGAGAAAATAACTCTGATGAAGGTACATGGAGAAACATAGCACTAACTGAATAAATTGCCTTACAATTGTTACCATCTATGTGTGTCTGAGGGAGAGATGTCGTTCCCATGTCCCGTGTGGGACAAACCAGAAATGTTAAATTCTGCAGCTTGAGGATTTGATGAATACATTGGACCCCTGATGGTGTGATCAAGGGGGTGTTGCTGAATGGACTTTGCATGTTATAATATACCATTCCTCCTGGACTTTCGTACAGATGCTCTGCGGATCCCTTCCTACCTTTTGCCCCAGCAGATCCTTCACAGATACCGTCCTTGAGTCTCTACTATATTCTGAATGGACCTTGAGAGGTTGTATACCTCTATGCTTCCCTGATTCTTTCTTAAGTGTGGCTTAGGCTAACACTTATGCCTGACCCATAGAAGATTCTTGACCATGCTTCTGAGATGCTAATGCTTATCTACTTGATTTCCTTTTGTCTTGACCTGATTTTCTTTATGGAACTTCTCTGATTTGCTGGAGTTCATTTGCCAAAAGCCATCCTCTGAACTTCTAGATTACTAATATATGAGAGAGAGAGCCTTAGATTATTCTCTGACCACCAGATTTTGTTGCTGTTGTTCTGCATTGCCATTACCGAATTACTTGTTTGTTTAATACTAATTTGCTGTAATTTCCTCAGGCATCTGGGAATCCCAGTTGTTATTCTGTACCTCTATAGCATGGTTCTGAGTGGTGTATTTGAACTTGATTATTAATTTGTAATAAATCTTCTTAACCCAAGCTACCGATTCCTGGTCCTCATTGTGTAGCCAAATGGGTTACACTGTTAATTGAATTTTATTGATGTTAATGCTAATTCCCAACACCTCTCAGTCTGAGAAAAAGGTCTATTGGAGGCCCAATGAGAAGCAAGTGGGCCCAAAAAACCCTGGATCTAATCTGGTAGCACAGTGGATGGTTTTCCACTGATGTGATGGAGTTAGTGTGTCCTTTCTAGAAATTGCCCAAGCCCAGTCAAAACCCCAAAAGCCCATTGTTCGGTCAAAGGATTGATGGAGTTGTACCGGTTCGGTTAGGACTTGTAGCAGCAGAGTGTGAGTATTAATGGGGTTTCACATTGCTATTTCTTATGCTTAGATTGTGGTATTTTGAAATGACTGTGTGGTGTTATGCGGAGCTGATTCAAGTTGATGTGTGAATGTGGCGCTTAATGCAGAGAAGTTGAAGTGGTAATCAGGTTTGTCGTGGCCTAAGATCCTGGAATAGATAAGAGCCATAAAGTCAAGTTGCAGTGTGGATGACACTGGGTGTAGTTGTCTGCTGTATTTTGGTGCTTGTCATGAGATGTCGTAGACAGCAGTGTTGATAGGGATTTATCTTTCTGTAATCGTGACATGTGGTTGGTATAGCTGATCTCAGTGAACAGGGAGTAACTGTATCAATACAAGTGAGATCCCGCTGCTGAAGTTTCACTTGAAGTGAATGTTAGGATAGGTTGGAAAGCATTGTTCCGAACTGCCTCTTGTGTGTATGAATAATCTGTCATTTCTATAGTGAAGCAAACAAAGTTAGTTGTTGATATTACTTGCATTGTTTTGCGCAAATTGCTTAGGGAACGCTCTGGAGAGAAATTGTAATGGAGCTGCTGCAAGGAGTGTGATTGACATCTCAGTGTGCCGTGCTGGTATTTGATGAATACGTTATAGAGAGCCACGTTGGGATTGTTTGTGATCGCGGAACTGAGATTTGTGGGTAAAAAATCATTTTCTGATTTCAACAGAAAGTAATTTGTGAATATTGCATATTATTGATTGAAAAATGAAATACTGTAAAGCATTACAAAGCATATTGAGGAGAGATATGACTGTGCCTTTTAGAACAGGATAATAGGCGCCACCTGAAGGTACGCCAGATAATACTATTGCGGTAGATGTAGGTCTTCACACGTGTTTGGATCGCACAATGGCATAGGGTCACTGAGATGGTGCACTGAAATTTCCTCGTTATGGGACATTTAATTTGAGAATTATTGAGAATTTGAGGAAGACGCTGTATGAAAGGAAGCCTCCTCCTAGACCTACAAAGTTGGAAGAACTTAATGCCTGGGAACATGTGGCCCATCTTAGACAGAGAGACAGATTTCAAGGAAGTTTCAAGAAAGTCATATGCACTTGTGCGGATGCTAGATGGGATGCAGAACAGAAAGCCTGGAGAACTGACATGATTGAGGGAGCTAGAGTATATCCTGCACTAACAACAGAAGAGTGGAAAGGTAAATGAAAGGAGAAGAAAAATTATGAAGAGACAGATGATATAGAGAAGGCAGCTGAGGACAGTGATAGCGAAATAAATGATGATTTTATAACTTAGTTACTGTTAAATCGTCCACCTCCATACAATGACACCTCAGACTGGTGCAGCGAGTAATGTACTCATGACTGAAACCTTTGATGTGCCTATGGCACCACTGAACATGTATCCTGATCCAATGGGGGAATTGTCAGGAATGACAGTCCCTTTGACTCCAAAAGCTCTAAATGCCCCAGACGCATAGATTTTTCTGTCACAATTGGTCCTATAGTTCCTTTGTATAAACCTGGAGTAGCCGGAAATAATGCCCATACTTTGGCTGTTCCTACTGGAATGAGTGACATGACTAACAATTCAGTGGAATCGATAATAAGGCCCATTCCTCAGACTCCTAGAATTCTGACACATGGACCCCATGTGCTGTGAGTGCAGACCCTACATGAAATCAGTCAGGGTTTGACCTGACAAGGAGATTTCCTCAGAGATCGTCATCATTTTTCTTGCCCAAGACAAATGCCCCACCGATGATGAATTACAGTATCTCTAGGACAGAAATGCTGATGGGAATGCCAACTTCTGACATGTCCCTTTTGAACTCACCACCTGGTCCAAATAGTGGTACCTATAGCAGAGAAATAATTCTCCATACCCCAGCAGAACAACCAGGCCTTACTCCCCAAGAACTTGATGACTGGTTCAAAGGTATATATACCCTGAAAAGTAGTGGGAATCCTGGACCGAGTGGAACAAATGTTTAGGTCCCTGAGAGAGAGAAAGGACAATGGATGTGGCTAGATCAAAAGTAGAATTAGAAGAAATGATAAATGGGACTTTTGACTTGTCATGACTGAATGCATATCAAGATGATGAACTACTGTTCCTGGTTAAAGACATTACTAGACATTCAGGACAGGCTCCTGAGAAATTATCAGAAGTAGCCCAGGCATATGGAATTGATGTACAGAGATCCAAAATCTTGCCGAGAAGTTACAGGTTATGCTTTAGAGATAAAGATCTTGCAAACATGCATCCACCAGGAATGAGATTGCAGATTAAGGAATTAATTGCATACATTCAAAATGGAGTGAATTAGATAAATGGGTAGATAGATGATCAAAGAAGAAGGAACCAAACAAAGTCAGGGTGCAAATGCCTTCATCTGTAACAGAGAAGGAAGATGAGGATATGCACATGCTTCCCATGAGAGAAGTACCTGGTGGAGGGTATGTTCATATACCATGGAGTAGGACTGATCTTGTGTCAATTACAAATTATTTCCCGAGATTAAGAGAGAACCCAGTCGAATGGTACAAACAGGTTGATCGATTTGTGAAAATATCTAAAAATTTGTAGAAAGATTTGGATACTTTGTTTGAAATGGTGGTCCCAAGTGACCCGTGGGCTGAATGCAGAGTCTATGTGGATTGGCTCAAGGTGGAGTTGATAAGACATCCTTAATCACATGCGAGGTCACCATTTGTAATGAAAAAGTATAACCAGGTAATTACACTTCTGAAATTGAAAATCTCTCCTAAAGAGATTGATTTGGTCAAGATAGACAGAACGACCCAAGAGTCCAAAGAGTCAATACATACTTTCTATGAGAGATTGTTGCTGGCATTTAAACAGTTTAGTGGGACAAAGACTGTTGAGACAAAGGATATGAGACATTTTGTTTACCAGTTCGTGTATGGACTGAAGCCCGAGGTTAGTTCCATGACTCAGCAGCATTTGATTTATTGGCAGAGTAAGCTTATTGATGAAATTTTACGATACGCAAAGTATTGAAGCAAAGAATTAGAGAGAAAACATAAGAATTTGCAGAAGAAATTATTGCTAGCCCAGATGAAAGCTGCACAAAGAGGTCAGAATCCACAGCTTGTTGGGAATACTGGTCCCATGCAGGCAGTGTATCGGCAGGGAGCTCAGTTGATGCACAGTTGTAATGGCTTTCAACAGCAAGGATTTCAGCTACAAGGGTTTCAACCGCAAGGTAGAGGTCATGGTGTCCCAGTTGATACAAGTACTGGTGTTGATGTGCCAACTTTGAAGTAAACTAATCCCTGCCATGCTGCAGGAGGTTAAGCATTGGAAGCGCGACTGTCGGTTCAATACTGGTAACATGGCTAATGGGAATCAGGTTCAGAATGGTGGACTTGTGCCATCACAAGGAAATAATATGGTTCAGACACAGCAGGTGCAGAGACAGAGAATTCAAAATTCTAATGTACCGCAAGCTCAGGTAATGCAGGTTCCAGAAGCCCCGATGCCACAGCAAAATGTAAAAGTCCAGAGATACAACGTAAATTTGAATTCCCAATGGAAATACTAATCCCTTTGTGGATCACGGTATGTCTCAATAGTATTCCCTGAATCAGACAGATGATGAACTTAGCTCAGACCTGTTGCAATGACGGGGTCTGAGAGGGGAGGAGAATTGTGTACTTGGTGCAACCTTAGAGGTAGACTAAAGTGGTCCATATATGGATTATGAGGTAAATGGAAATCCTGTTTCATTCCTTGTCGACACTGGTGCTACATGCTCTACTGTAAGAAAACAGCAGAGGTTCCCAACCTACCCCTCTTAAGACAAAGAATCCAAGTTGTAGGAGTTACAAATAAACAAATAACTAGCCACGTTTCAGAAGCAATATCTGTCAAGATAGGGTCCTTTGAGGACAATCACCGATTTGTGGTATGTGATTCAAGCCCTGTAAATCTGCTTGGACGAGATCTTTTGTGCAAGCTGAATTGTTCCATCTATTGTACCCCAAATCATATTGAAATTCAGACTCATGATGAGGACGTTGCCTTTATACTTGTTAGACAGAGATCAGAAATTAGATTGTTCCCTATGCTGACAAAAGAAGATTTGCCCCCAGAGTTGAGAGACACAGTGCCTCCTGGAGTCTGGGATTTCTAGGCTAAAGACATTGGACTTATAAAAGGTGTTGAACAAGTCCTCATTACAGTAAAGCCAAATGCTGACACCCTGAAACTGTTGCTGGAATTATTCCTGCAATTGACTCAATGATTGAGCAAGGCATTCTGAAAGAGATTATGGGGAGTCCATGTAACTCACCCATAATGGGTTTGCAGAAACCCCACAGCAAGTACTGCATTGTCCAGGTTTTGTGAAAGGTGAACTCCAGAGTTGTCCCTCATTGTCCTGTAGTACCAAATCCAACTGTCATTTTAATTCAGATTCCATGTAAGACCGAGTGGTTCTCTGTCATTGATTTATGTCAAGCCTTCTTTTCTATAACATTGCATAAGGATAGTCAGTTCCTCTTCGCTTTCCATTTTGGAAGCCATGTTTTGACATGGTGCCAAGTCCCACAAGGGTATATGGAGAGTCCATCCATCTTCAGCCAGATACTTTAAAGGAATCTAGAGCCTTTAGTGATGTCCTATCACTCAGTTCTAGTGCAATACATTGACAACCTATTGGTGGCATCAAATTCGCAGGAGGCTTGCAAGAGAGACACAAATGTGCTCTTGAACCACTTACCTGAGAATGGACATAAAGTGTCCTCGACCAAAATGTAGTTCTGTAAGAAAGAAGTTCTGTATCTAGGACATCACATTGAGAAAGGAGCAACGAAGGTGTCACAAGAGAAAATCTCGGCGATTCAGAAAAGGAATCTGCCAACAACACAGAGAGAAATCAGAAAGTTCTTGGGAATGGTGGGCTACAGTCGACAGTGGATTCCCAACTTCTTCCTGATGGCCAAGCCTTTACCGAGGCCTACACACAAAGACGTGTCGGATCCAGTACCATGATATGACAGCTGTATGCGTGCCTTCTCAGAGCTGAGAGAATGTCTCTGCTAAGCCCTGACACTGGGAATGCATGATTCTAATAAATGTTTTGCTTTGTGTTGCAGTGAGAGAGAGGGCTGCACTCTTTCAGTGCTAACTTAGATGCACGGGAATGCTCGCACACCTGTTGCATATTTTTCTGTCACACTTGACCCCGTAGCTACTGCTTTGCCTGGCTGTCTTCAAGCTGTTGCCTCTGCAATTGTTAGCATCGAGCAGTGTGAGAGCATTGTTACGGGTCAACTCTTGACTGTTTTTGTCCCCCACTCAGTTGAAGTGCTGTTAATTCGTACTCAAACACAGCACCTTACCAATAGTCGGTTTATCAAGTATGAGCAAGTCATTCTTGGAGCCAAAAATCTGACCCTGCGAAGGTGTACTATATTGAACCACGCTACTTTGCTGCCCCTTCCTGGAAATTAGGTTGTTGAGGGTGAAGTGAAGCATGGCAGCCTTGATGTTACTGAACTATGCACCAAACCGAGTCCTGACATACAAGATATGCCACTTCCTGAATCAGGTTGTGTGCTGTTAGTTGATGGCTCTTGCCTATGAGACTATGAAGGAAACCTGAGAGCTGCCTATGCAGTTTGTACTGTCCCGTGTGTGGCCAAAGACTCCTGGTTTCAAGGAGTGTTTTCAGCACTAGTGGCAGAATTGATTGCTCTTACTAGGGCATGCAGTGTTTCAGACTAGCTGAGAGTGACAATCTTTACTAATAGTCAGTATGGATTTGGTGTAGTCCATGACTTTGGGCAGTTATGGTTCCAACGCGGATTTGTGACCTCTTCGGTGTCATCAATCCGGAATAGTGAAAGCATGAAAAACTTGCAACAGGCTTTGCAACTGCCTGCCCAAATTGCTGTAGTGAAATGTGCCGCACACAGACAAGGCACTGACTATGTGACAGTAGGCAATAGATACGCTGATGAGTCAGTGCAGTATTACGCACTGAATTCATATACCTTTATTGGAGAATGTAGCAATGAAACAGAGGGAGCATGTTAGTCAAGCTGTTGGGGATCAGCAAGAAGCTGGGACAGCACTCATTTGGCCTGAGGGGGGGTCTGAGAGAGTCAACAGTTGAAGTCGGTACAGAAGAGTGTCATCCAGTAGTGTTGATTGCGCAAGATTCGACCCTGGTGAGGACCTAGTGCAGTTGTAACATGAGTTGTGTCTGGAGACTGGTGGCCAAAGAGACAAGAGAGAGGGAGATACTGTCTGTCTGAAGTGCACGTACCACACACTATCCCTGAAGATACTGAGGGAGTTAGCCAAAGTGAAAGTGATGAGCAAGGTGCATTCAGGTGATGAGCACCTGTCAAAGGTGCTCATCACCTGAATGGACTTACCTAGCTATCAGTGATTGGGAGAGAGCATTTTACACCTTTTGCTATAACAATTCACATCCAATTGAGACTCCTTGAACTGAAGTTTGTGGCTGAACTGAGTTTTGAAACTACATTGCTACTAAACAGACAGAGTCAATTTATTCTAGAAGTGATCATTAGTGAGTTTGAACTGCGCATTTATTAGAGGCAAAACTTAATAGATTGAAGAGACATTTGAACTTTGCTTTGCTCTTTGTGTCAGTGGAAACTAACTGAAAGAACTGTGCTGCATCTTCTAGCTAACGGTCTGTCATTAGAGAACTCATGGAGCCTGTAGAAAAGTAGGATCTGCTTCTTATGGTTACCCCCATTTTTTGCTTGATGTGATGCTGTTTTTGACTAGTCTGACTGGGATCCTGCTAATCAGGACCCCAGTCTATCTGCTTTCTCCCTAAACTGTTGTGTTCAGTACCTAGGTACATACCAGATTGGATACTGGGGTACCCTTGTTAGTCCCTAGTATATGGTACCCATGTACCCAGGGCATAGGTACCCCAGAGGTCTCCTGTGGGCTGAAGCATGCATTATGCCACCCATGAGAGACCATTCTAATGGAACTACAGGCCTGCCATTGCAGCCTGTGTAAGTTGGTGCATGCACCACTTACTAAAGATATAGGTTTACCATATCTAAGGGTCAATATAGCAGGCCTTTACAATCCTGAGGGCAGGGTGCTTGGTTCTAAGTGAGAGGGTGCCCCTGCATGAGCAGGACACCCCTGCAGCCTATGGAGTCCATTCTCCCGGGTTGTCATTGAAGCAGCCATATACTATATAGAGGGGCATTGCGTAATCGCGCGATGACCATCTCGAAAACGGCTGCAACTAATCCTATCATGTTTGGTATCAAACATGTTGGAATCATACCCCCAAACTGTAAACGGTGTGGGTGGTATGATTCCAAGCACCAGGAGAGCCCTCCGTTAGGCTCTCAGTGTTCCCGATACCAGCCTTCTAGCCCCAGACAGCACAAAATGGTTGCTGCCGACCAGAGACACATTTCTGCCCTCCTGCTGCTGAGCCAAGCTCGAGCAGGAGAAGGCAGAACAATAGGCATCCTGTCACAGGGAGGTGTGACCACTTCCCAGACAGGATTTAGTGTATTGGGGCTGGGTGGGTGCGCTTGCCAGCGCCTGAAAGTCTGCATGAGGGGCACATTTGGTGTCTCTGTGCATAGTCCAGTTCAAACCAGTCCTGGGAGCCATTGGCTCCTGCTCTGGCACAAAACTGGACAAAGGACATGGGAGTAACCTCCCCCCTGTCCAGACCCTCCCCAGGGAGGGTCCCCTGAATCTTCCCAACCCTTTCCTTAGGGTACTTAAGGGCTTACTTGGGTGTAGGCCCCTAGATTCATCGTGGGATAAGATTCAGAACTGAAACCACTGCACCTCTACCGTCTGGGCACTCTGGACTTTGATGGACTTTGTTTGGTCCTGACTTCGTCTCCCTTCCAGTGTGCTGCATCATCTGTGCATCATATAGGAACCTATCAAAGCCTGTGAAGCATCAAGGACAACCAAAGTAATCTCCTTTGCAGTGAAGGAGTCACTCCCCCGCATTCGCAGGCACCGCAACAAAGATGACCGGTCTGCAGATCCCGAGCTCCTCCAGACTCCGTGGGCTCTGCAACACAGGTGGTAGTTTTCCTCAGCTCCCGAGGCCTGCTCTACCCTCTCACCAAGATTGAGGCCGGTAGTCCTTGTGGAGGTTGCAACAACAGTACCCCTGGGTACTGCGTCCCTTTGCAGTTGCAAAGGCTTGTTGACATCTTTGCAAGAAGATCTTTGGGATCCAAGTAGCCCCAACCTCGAGCATCTCCAGTGACCAGAATCTTCAGCCACACCGCATCGTGTGCATTGTGGCCTGCATCTTTTGGTGAGCTGCTTGAGGTCCTCTCGTAACTCCAGTGCCTCCGGCCTGTGGGTCCACTTGAGGGTTACACTTGTTTCTTTTGCACTCCCCTGATTGCTCGGGCCTGCCCTGACTCCCCTGCTTGTGGTGCATCTCCTGGAACTTGCTTGTCCCAACCGTTCACTTTCTTGACTTCCTGCATGGGTTGCATTTGCCAAGGCTTGTTGGTGTTCCCGCCGAACACGACCCCTCAGCACTCAACATACTTCATGGGACTGCTCATATCCGGGTCCTGGTTGTTCTCAGCATCGACCGGTCCTCGCAGCTGCAGAGTCAAGGTCACCGTCATCTTTCCTGAAGCACCTGACATCGGAGGGCATCCATCTTCCAGGGCTCCTGGTCACTCCGGAGTGACATAGACTTTGTCCCCTCTGCTTTCAGGTACTCCTCTTCAAGAATTCATCCACGTTTGGATTCCTCCGGACACTATCTCCTCTTCCAGCAGCGGCACTTTCCTGAAGTCCTCCATTGGGTTCGACGGTGGTTTCCGACACCACTTCACACCTATGCATCCGACTTCCCTGGGATAGGTAACTTGGGTACTTGGGTACAATGGTATCCACGGGTGGGGTGGCTCTCCAACCCACGCGGTCGTGTTCACGCACTGCACACGCTCTCCGTGGTGTCCCTAGCTAATTACCATGGGTGGTTCTGTGGGTCCCCAGCAATTCTACATCCTCTCGACATTGTCTTGACTCGAGTCGGGGTTCTAATACCACTTTCTTAGTATATGGTTTGGTCCCCCCCTGGGGCCAACTGTGTATTAGTGCTATATACTGTGATTTCTTTGCTAAGGTATTGTGTGCTTTGTGTCTATCTCCGTGTGGGAGATACTGTAATGTACTAGATAGTGTTATATAATTAATATATATTTTTATAAATACTTTGTGTGGTTCTTTTTCATTTAATCTATACTATAAGATTGCATTCTGGTAAGACAAACTGCTACTGCTTTACACTCCTTCAAGCCTAAGCCTGAAGGCTGCTCTCCACAGCTACCACTTGGATAGATTGATTAGGTTGTCCGAGACCTCCTAAATCACCATAAGGGTTGTCTAGACTGGTGCAAGGTGCCCACTTACATTAGTGGACAATATATACTAGGCCAGCTTCTCACAGAGCCTAACGCAAACTCTATTAGAACCAAATGCCTATGTGCAGGAGTATTTGCATATGCAGCAATAGTATTAGTTATTTTGCTTAACATTTGGAATTTGCCTGATCATTTACAGATAGAAGAGCCTAAGCCTGCACGTGCCCTGCAAATGCCATTTCATACTGACAATAGCTGACCTGCAATAGATGAGAGAGAGTTACATGTAGATACTTCTAGAGGGGATTACTCACTGAATGCTTATTCAAAACTGCTTTATGATTATGGATGATAGGGATTGCTACCTTTGTATGCAATTACCTGCATCACTTGCTGAGGGGATAATGTACCACCACCTCACCTTGACTTATGAAGTTACCTGTAGTTTATTGATGAGTTTATTCTATGGGAAAGGTCATTTTTAATACTATCACTCAAATCTTGACTTGGCTCTTTCAGACATTCCTGTGCTGAAGAACTTGAATAGATATCCTGATGCTAAAAATGCAGAGATAACAGGACATTTCTTTAGATTCACCGTGACACTGGACACAGTATATGCACATAGACACAACTTAACCTGTTTGCTAGCAGATGTAGAAAAGAAATTCATAGATTCAGTAGAGGACAGAAGAAGAGACATATTGGCTAAAGCGAATCATTCAAAGGTGCAATCATGGGCTGAAGAAGAAAGTGAACAGATATTAGTGAGAAATATGGCAGAATTAGCTTTAGATTCGCAACATAGAGGGATATTATGCATTTTCATTAGAAAATCTTCAACTGACACAAATCTCATAGGGACTAGTGAATGCAATCAAACATTTGAAGGTAGAGGAAATTTTACGGTGTTATACTTAGATGGAGCAGATCCTGTTTTTCCTGGTGTTTGTTACATTTGTGGGAATCACACATTTTAAAGGTTACCCAAGAGATGATATGGAACATGCTACATGGTAGTAGATTTTCTAAAGATTTAGCATGTGGGACAAATTGATGATTCAACAAGGGAGCAACATGTGAGGGCAAAAAGAGGTCCTAGTGCTAGTGAAATCGTAGGAGACATATATGGTGCTTTGATACTATCTGTAGGAGTGATACTCAACTCACACAAGATTAGAAAGCTTTCTACTGTAGTTGACAAGTTGTCTACTTGTACTGCTGGAGGATTTTTAGTTATAGATACAGAAATGGTTGCCATCAGATCAATGGTTTTGCAGAATCGACTTGCTTTAGACGTCCTTCTCGCATAAGAGGGCGGAGTCTGCTGGATGTTAAAAGTTCAACAATGTTGTATTTACATTCCAGATGAGAGGAAAGACCTGAAGAAATACATTAGCATCATTACTGACCTGAATAAAGATTTGAAAGGGTTGACAGCAACAGGTGCTTGGGAAGCAATGGGAAATTGATTTGCTGCTATAAGCAGATGTTTTGGAAACCTAGGTAGTAAAATTGATGGAAGCATTGCATCAATTGCTCTTGTGGATTTTTCCTGATTGTGATCTATATGGTATACAAACATGCAAAACTGAAGAAGGGTGTGAAGAGAAAGAGAGCAGATATGGAACTAGATGATAGACAGAACAGATACTATGACGACATTACATTTTTGGAGGATTCCAGAAGAAAGATGATGAAAACAACCAGATTCTGATTTGTCCATCTGATAAGAAATTGAAATGCTGGCTTGATTCGCCATCAGAGGGGGATTGGTGCAGCACAAAGGTTTTCCACCCTTTATACATCACAGACACTTAAGAAACACATGGTGTGAAAGTGCACTTAGCACATGATTCATGTATGGTTTAATGAACTAATGTAATTGTTGCACTTGACATTATTAAAGAGTGCATTCACTGTAGGATTAGAAAACTTACTCACATAACTGTTTTACCATAATTAAGTATAATTAATAAAGAACCATCATTGTTTAATAGATAATGCACTAACCCTAGAGATGAAATGTCATTTTTCTAATGTGTGTGCTACTTCACGTGAATAACATATACAGAATTGAAACTGTGATTAAAACCATCATCGGGGCGTGGCCTAGCGGTCCAACATGGTGGACACACTTTAGACGAGCTCCTGCAGCCCCGCACTAATCCGTCGAATATCCTGCCGCTCTTCGGCTTTCAAGCGACCGCACACTTAGGGTGAATGCTCCTGAAGCCTGGCGGCACCCGGTGTTTTGTGTCCGACCTGCCTGCCCTGCCCGGTGACATCCTGGCGCCGGGGAGAGACTGTGGCCTTCGGATCCTCGCCCTTGCGTGAGGGGCATTGTCGCGGAGGACATCGACGTGCCACGGTGAGCGCCACATTGCCTGGCTGCCCCTCGGCAGCGGTGCGTCAGAGGTGGGGGAGCGGCATCTTGTTGAGCGCCTGACAAGACCCGGCGGCTTTGTCGAGCCGCGGTGTGCTACATTTCCCCCCCTGGGGTTGTGGGCGCCAGATGAGACCTGGCGGTCATGTTGAACTGCGATGTGCTCCCTCCCACCCTGTGAGGCTGTGCCATCTGCTGGGCTTGGTGGGACTCGGCAGCCACATCGGACCACGGTGTATCGTCACCTCACCCCGGTGCGCCTGATATCCTGCTGAGGTGGGTGACTTTGCCACTGGCGGCACACTCAGCATTGGGGTGCGGATGGCCGAGTGTGTGTGGGTGCTGCCTAGTGGGTACGGACGACCGAGGCCTGGTGATCCTTGTAAACAAGCCTGAGTGGTGGCAGTGTGTCCCTGGAGGGCCACGTGTGTCGCGGTGCTGTACCGTTGCCGCTTGAGGAGTGAGGTGGGCAGGTGCGAGAGACCTGGTTTAACTCGGCAGCCAATTCGGGCCGCGGCATGCCTGTACCCGCTCCGAGCGGCCTTGAGTGGCGGCGTGGCTGACGGCATTGTTGCCCGGGGTGGCGCTTAATATTATTGGCATGTGATCGCCTGAGGGGTGCATACGGGATGGTTGCGGGTGACGCTGTGCCCCCACACAGAGTTCACTGATGGTTTTCATCTTTGGGGGCCGGTCCTGAGGTGAGCAGGGGACACTGCTGCCTACCGCTGCACCCACACTACTGGGCCTGGGTCCCTGGGGTGATCTAGGACTCTTAAGATCCCACATCTCAGCAGGGCCCTGCCACGTGGGTCTGCACAACATTGACTGACTCATCCGAGCGACCAGGGCCACAATGGCATTTTGGCCCCTCTGGGGAGCAGCAGATTGTGCGTGGGCGCCATACTTGTGCTGGGGCCCCTACCTCTGTGTCCCCCCTGCTCTGTGGGGGATCGGTGTGCTGTGGCTCGGCGAGCCCCAACCCACCCAATTTCTTTCTATTGCTCCCAGCGGATATATATCCATCCATAGTCTACCTAGTTGGGGGCACCTGCCACGTAAATCCCTCTCCTGCACCATGTCTAAGGATAAGAACTCCGGCTTGACGGCCCGGCAGAGTACCTTGGATAAATATACGGGCACAGCTGCACAGGCCCCTACTACAGGTGCCCACAGTCGGCTATGCCAGACAACGCCGCCATATTGGCCGCCATCACACAATCAAGGGACATGCTAGAGGCCAAGATTGGGGCCGTTGGGTCCGACGTAATGCTCCTCAGGCAGGATTTGCGCAACGCAGTGCAGCGCATCACTGAGGCTGAGTCCTGGATCTCGATGGTGGAGGACATGGTCACAACACTTCAGAAGAAGGTCTCTGCCCTGGAATCCGTCGCCAAAGGTTTGCAAACGCGAGCGGAGGACGCAGAGGGGCGCACCAGCTGCAATAACCTCCACTTTGTGGGGTTCCCTGAGGGGTGCGAGGGCGGTGACACAGCGGACTTCTTGGCTAAATGGCTGGTGGACTGGCTTCCCCAGGTCTCATGTCCCCCTGCTTTGTCATTGAACATGCTCAACGAGCCCAACTGCAGGAACCGCCGCCAGGTGCAAGACCGAGACCCCTGATTGCAAGATTCCTAAATTTAGACTGGTCCAGCAGCGCCGGCAGTCCTTCACTGAGGCAAAAGCCAAATTGCGCCATCTTAAGATTCAATATTCCCTGCTGTTCCCGGCCAGGCTCCGAGTCTCCTATGAAGAGCGGACACACTTATTTGATTCCCCTGAGGAGGTCTTTGCATGGACAGATGAAAATATCAAACTCAGGCCGCATACTCTGTGCTGACTGGACTCGGATTCTTCATCTGGGGGGCCCCTGGTGATCAATGCCGGCGGTCCCTATCCAAGAAACGCTCCAAATCTCGTACCAAATCACACGTTTGACCCACAGAGTCTAACACATGAAAGCTACTTTATTCTGTCGCTCATCATAATGAGTGACCTAGACTTTATTGCTGACGGCATACTAATATGGGCTGCACCTCTTAATGCTCTCTCTGGATCTTGAGGCATCGCTGTGTCTAGGGGTAGCTACATAGGGATCCATTGGCTGGGAGCTGCTCCGGACCCCCGTTGGGGCCCGGGGACCTCTCATGCCACAACAGATGCTTCTACATTTTTGAGGTATTGGGGTGGGGGAGGGGGGATGTTGGGGAATGTTACTGTTTTTTGTTTCTCAGTGTCATATATACGTCCATCCTGCAGCTGTAGTTAAGCCTATGATCACCATATGTGGTCCCCCGCATACATACATTGATGTCCGCCCCGACCTCCAGCATGTCTATGTTGGTGGAGAGACGTCTTCGGGTGGTAAGTTGGAATGTCTGAGGGTTATTAGATAAGGTTAAGAGAGGGGCTATTATGCACCAAGCTAAACGCTATGACACGGATATTCTACTTTTGTAAGAGACGCACCTGCTTGGGAATAGACTTCCATGCTTAACACAATTTGGTTTTGTACAGGTCTTTCACTCCAGATTCACAAGGGGCTCATGGGGGGGTAGCAATACTGATCCACCGCAGAGTTCCCTTTGTACACGAGAAAACATGGACAGACCCCCAGGGTCGATATGTGGTAGTTACAGGCTTGATGTATGGCAGGTCGCTCGTCCTGGGATGTGTATACACCCCTCCGCCCCTCACATGGAACCTGACGGAATGTTTGATGAGGTTGTGGGTAGATATTCCCTCGGGGCTGACTCTGGTGGGGGGTGACTGGAACGACACAATATGCCCTTCCATAGACAGGTGGCGTAGTGCGGGGAATTCAGCCGAGCCTCACGAGTCAGAACTGGGGTCCTTGGTGCAGGGACTGGACTGGGTACACACTTGGAGACGACTTCACCCCACTGAACAGGGCTACACCTATTTCTCCAGTGTTCACAGGTCCTTCTCCCGCATTGATCACATCTTCCTATCAGCAGCGCACCTACATAGACTAGTGACGGCCGAAATACTGCCCCATGGTCTTTCAGATCACTCTCCAATACAGCTAGATCTGCGACTGGATACTGAACGCCCCCCTTCCGCTGGCGCCTCTCACCTTGGCTCCTGCTAGATGATAAATATAGGTCACATATGCACAAGACCCTTATAGAATATTTCTCGCTAAATACAGGGTCGGTTGAGTCGCCTGCGGTTGTGTGGGAGGCACTGACGCCTACACTGCGAGGGATAGATATTGACTACTGCACGGCGCAGCGCAAATTGCGTCAGGAAAAACTGATGCTACTGGAGGCCCAGATACTGGCCGCAGAGCGTGCGTGTCGAGAACCGAACGGGCACGATTCGCGTAGACAACTACTCCATACTCAACAGGTATATGCCAGGGAACTGCTAGATGAGGCTCGGGTGGCCTGGTTGGCTACCCGTAGTGGAATATACCAGTGGGGCAACAAATCGAGCGCCTTACTACACCACCTGTGTCAAAGAGCACTCTGCCCCATTTCCAATCTGTGCCTGCGCGATCCTGATGGGAGGGTTCTTACGGATCCCCTTCAGATAGCCACAAGCTTTGCGGATTATTATGCGGAGCAGTATGCCCCTCGGGAGACTATCTCATCACGGTTAGTCCAGAAATTCATTGGTGACTTGCCCCCGCGCGCGCTCACGGATCCTATATGGGATGCTCTGGATGCCCTGATAACAACTGAAGAGGTACAGGAAGCACTGTCTGGGGTGCACTCTAGCAAGGCTCCTGGCCCAAATGGTTTTCCATGTGAATTCCATAAGAAGTATCAATCCCTACTCACTGCTCCCTATCTTGCCACACTCCATGCTGCTCTAGATGACCGGTCTCTTTCAGCGGATTGGCGGCATGCTGAGATAGTGATAAAAGCCGGGTCGACCCCCTGAACTTCACTCTTCATATCGCCTGATATCCCTCCTCAATGTCGAGGCAAAACTCCTTGCCAAGATTATAGCTAATCGCATAATTCCGCACATCTCCGATCTGGTCCACTCGGACCAGGCAGGCTTCATGCCGCGCCAGTTGACATAATATCCGACGTGCCCACAATGCCATTGCCTCAGTGGATCGTCTGGGCGAACCCGCTGCTCTACTGCTGGCAGATATAGATAGGGCCTTTGATTCCCTGAGCTGGACATACCTCTTCGCGCTTCTTAGTCGTCTTAATTATCGAACTTCTCTATACAGATATCACTGCCTCCGTCCGTGTGGCGGACACCGTTTCACGAACCTTTCCGATTGGGCGTGACACTCGCCAGGGCTGCCCCCTCTCCCCATATCTCTTTGCGCTCGCAATGGAGCCCCTTGCGGCGTGGGTGCAGACAGATGCTCAGTACCGGGGTTTGAGTGGCCAGGGGCAACGTCAGATCACATAGCTTTATATGCAGATGACGTATTATTTTTCATCACGCGACCGGACCTATCGGGACCCAGACTCCTCAGGATCATGCACATTTTTGGCAATACATCTGGGCTATATATGAACCCCCGTAAATCCTACTTATGGCCTATGCGTAATATAGGCCCTATGGGCCCATGGTCCGAAGAGGTTACGGTGGTACAAGATGGTTTTAAGTATCTCTGGGTCTTTTTGGCTGCTTCGCAGCCCCTGTCACAGGAAAGAAACCTAGCCCCACTGTGGGTGCAAATCAAGGAGCAAACTCGCACCTGGTCGCATCTACAGCTCTCTCTATTCGGTAGGTCTGCCATCTACAATAGGGTGTCCCTACCCCGTTTCCTATATCAACTCCAAAATCACCCATATTTGATACCACCTAGTTGGTGCACGCAACTAAACTCTACTCTCCGGCATTTTCTTTGGGGGGGAGGCTCAGTTTGAGTGGCATTGAAGACATGTTTTCAATCAACCTATTGTCGCAGGTTGGCAACACCGGATGTTCAGGCATACTATGCGGCATTGCATCTTCTCACCTTAAATGATTGGTGGTACGGTGATAGGTCGGACCCCGCATATGTTGTCGAGCGGAGGCTGATGGGTACCACACCCCTACATACAGTCCTCTATGCTTGCCCGACCCTGAGGGTGTTGCCTCCGGCGACTGCCATGGTCTTTCAATGCAGAATAACAAAAGAGGCCCCTCTTTGGCACAATAGCCTGATGCCGCAGCTTGCTGGCCTTCCTGGCTTCTCGGGATGGGAGGCTATAGGAATCTCCACCGTGGGGGATGTCCTACATGGTCAGACCCTGAAGTCCTTTCAGGAATTACAGCAAGAGTATTTGATGCCTCGATCGCAATTCTACAAATATCTTCAATTCTGCCATGCCTTCTCCCCATATCTTGCACTCCAGGATACCATACCTGACTTTAGTCCTCTTGAGGGTAAAGTATTCATGGGAGAACTAGGGGAACACAAGATCACCAAAATCTACCGCACACTTGTCACGAATAGCCACATGACGCTGTCTAAAACACGGGAAGCATGGCAGACAGATCTGGGCCCTTTGGACGATGAGGACAAGACTGAGGCGCTGGCATCCCCACGAGGCGCCGCCATAGCGACTCGGTTACGATACATTCAGTTCAACTACCTGCACCAAGTGTACTACACGAGATATCGGCTCTGGCGGGCGGGGCTCATTGCTTCTCCGCTCTGCTTGCGATGCCGAGCTGCCGAGGGCACCCTCATTTATACCGTATGGTTATGCACATCACATTCGGGATTCTGGCATGGGGTTATCGCATGCATGTTGTGGGTTTTGGGCTGGGACATTCCCCATTCACCCAGATTAACCCTTCTGCATATAACTGATGACATTGGAGGAAATATTTATAAACGCCACTTACTGGGCCTCACACTTGCGAAGCGAGACATTGCGAGGGCCTGGAAAGATACCTCTCCGCCCTCACTTGGGGCTTGGAAGAAGGGTCTAGACTTTTTTATGGGGTTGGAGATATCTATATTTGCCATGCGGGGCTGTCCTCGGAAACATCCCAAGATATGGAAGAGATGGGCAGACTTCAGGGGGATCTACTTGGAACCTATTCCAGACCATACGATGGAATGACATTAATTACAGCTACCAAAAGGTGGGGTGTACATGGTATCAGCGTTTTAACTCTGCATTCTTGGGTTGACTTGACATGCATTATATTACACAATGGACGTATGACACTTCAGTTGATTGTTACTGCAATATGTTGTTATGCATATTATTCTTTTTTGCACATTTGCTTACAAAATGTTGACATCAACAATTGTACTATGTATATTCTGCTGCTATGGTAAATGGCCTTTACAGGCGTATTTTGGCTGTTGACAATAAAATTTGTTGTGAAAAAAAAACCATCATATATGTAGAATGTAATTCTACATATATGTCTGTACCGCTGTCCCCTGAAGGCGACTACATCTGTTTCCTTGTAGAGCCTTAGCGGCCATTTCTGGGAGGTGCTTGGCTCCCGAAATTTGAAATTTTGCTGCATTGAAAGGCTTGATGCCGATTTGAATAATTTTATGTTTAGACTCTTTATGCACTTTTACTTTAGTTGGACCTTTGTTACCAGTACTCGTGCATCACAGGGGAACCTGTGCTTCACAAAGGGGGTTGCTGGACCCCAGTTTGTTTACTTGTTATTTTGCCCATCGCTATCCTTTTAAATCAAGGTCACTTTAGCACGCTTTTCTTGCTTGGTTCTGCCTCCTGCCATGGCCTCTCACCATAGCCTTCTTAAGGGACCGTGAAGCGCGTCTGCGCAGTGTCTGTACTGCTATCCCCTGAAGGTGACTTTAGTCATTTCCTTGTAGGCCCTTGCAGCCATTTCTGGGAGGTGCCTGGCTCCAGAACTTTGAAATTTCACCGCATTGAAAGACTTGATGCCGATTTTAATAATTTTATGTTTTGACTGTCTATGCACTTCTACTTTAGTTTGATCTTTGTTACCAGTACTTGTAAAGTGCAGGGGAACCTGTGCTGCATAACGAGGGTTGCTGGACCTCAGTTTGTTTTCTTGTTATGCAAGCCCTTCTGCGCCCGTCTGTGACCAGACTGCTCCGTGCGCCAGGACCCCTGGTTCCCGCACCCACCATACTTATTCCAGATCAGAAATACTGTCTCTTGGGAACAAAGGTAAGCCTTCTCCCTGTGCTGTGGTCAATCTTCAGCTGCTGGATGGCAGGTCTGCATGCTGCAACTGTTTTGCTTTCAAACTTAGCCCACAGCTTCATCACGAGAATTATACTACTTTACACCCAGTACGTCTAAGCCCGCTTTCGGTGCATTTGGCCCACTCTAACAATTCGCTCTCGTGCTTACTACTAAATACAAAGGGGCATATTCACAAGGACTTATCGCCGAGTTATCGCCACCTCAACGCATCAAAAGTGGAGATAGATTTAACGCAGCATTCACAAGCGGGTGCAAACTGCGTACATCGCCAGTATTCCCGCGATAACTGCCGCAAATTTCATCCCCACGGGTGACACCACCAACTAACCCTAATGAGATGCAGAGTAGGCGTTCCCGTGCAAAAACACACGAAAACACCACTACACCACTTTCACAACGAACTGCCAGATCTGCGATGCGAACAAAAACCACACGATAAGCCGCGGTAGCAGCAGCTATTTAACACCTGCCTCTTGCTGGTGTTAAGCAGGACGACTACCTGCAGTAGGCAACGGAGCCCCGCACACAGCCACAGCCGAGGAACAACCGACGCCATGGAGCTACTCATCATGCAGCTTGGGGCCCCAACAGGGCCACAACTCCCACCGCCCCCAGGACTGCCACCACCCCCAGGACCGGGACCGGCACCCCCCACCCTTACCACCACAGAGGCAGCGCAGAGTAAGACAGTGGACCTACCGAAAACGCACCAGTCTCACAGACCTAACGCCCGAGGAAGTCATTGCCCACTACAGGCTCAAAAGGACAACCATCCTCCGCATCATGACCCACATCAGCCCCAGGCTGACGGTCCCAACACAGCGGACAACCAACATCCCTCCACAGACAAAGCTGCTGGCTGTGCTGCACCCGTTGGCCTCTGGTACCTTCCAACCAACAACGGCCAGAGTCGGAGGAGTCTCACAGCCAGCCCTATCAAAGTTCCTCACACCTGTCCTGGATGCCATCATCAGCTTCATACCCCAGAACCTTCACTTCCCCACACTGCACAGGAACAGCTGGAGACCAAGCAAGGCTTCTACGCCATTGCTAGCTTCCCACACGTGTTGGGGGCCATTGACTGCACACATGTCCCACTTGTGCCCCCTGCAGACACTGCACACATCTACCGCAACAGAAAGCACATGCATTCCATCAATGTGCAGGCAATAGTGGACCACCGGGGAATGTTCACCAATGTCGTCGCGAACTACCCAGGCAGTGTGCACGATTCCTACATCTTCTGACAGTCCATCATCAACCAGCGCTTCCAGGATGGCATCTATGGAACTGGACTGCTCGTTGGTAAGTACCAAATCAACACACCACACACCTCAAAGCCACCATCACACAACGCACAACTGTGGGAATGCACACGTGACCAAACCACATACAACATGTCAATCAACATGCCCACCTACCAGACCTGACAACCCAACTCCATTGGGATACTGGGCTTCCCATCTACACAAGCCAGCTATATCATGGCACCACAGCCACACAACAGCTGAACGTGCGGAGAGGCGGAAAGCAGTCATGTGCGAAGGACACAATTGACCCATGAATGGGAATGTACACAATGACAAGTGTGGCGTGAATGTGCTGGACAGACCTGGGTATGCAAACCACAGATATGTCCATGCAGACATTAACTGCTGGTGTCTGGGGAGTAGTGAACAGTGGACGCAACCATGTCACCCCAGGCTGTGGGTTAGATCGCGGTAATGTCGCTCGCTGTGTCCCCCCTGTGTGCGTGAGCGTAGTGGGTTGGCCCGGGTTACGCCAGGCCTGCGCAGGGGTGTGGATGAAAACACCGTTGCGCTGAGCGTGGTGCACTCCCGGAATGGCCAACGTCACTGCCAGGGCGGCGCCTCTCAGCCCGCCACGAGGCCGACGCCGTGAGCAGCGGGGCCTGCGAGCCTGTGCTCTTGCTGCACCCCAGGCCGCTGATACCCAGACCCGGCTTGCCTGCCCCAGCGCTCCATGGCCACACTGCTCACCTGCCGACTCCCTCGTGTGTCAAAGAGGGCCCACCACGTGCCAGTGCTAGCTCCAAGACCCATGCCTGCGAGCTTGGCAGCCTCCTCAGACCATCGCTGTCCTCCATGACACAGGCCCCCAGGAGTCCACATTCGTTGACATACCCCACCGCTGAAGCCGGCCTACACTGGAGTCCAGTATGTCCCACATCTAGAACTGAGTCTTCATTAATCAATGGCAGAGTTCATGCCTGTGAACGCAGGTAGTGGAGTGAGAGACAGAGGCGTTTCAGTCCGGTGGAAACACGGATCACTGTTACGGAGGAGGTCAACCACTCACAAGGACTGACCGGGTGCCACTAACCCTGTGCGGCATGAGTCACCGTCAGCCTCCGGCAGAACATTGTTGGTGTCTGAGCCTGTGGCCTGGGGGTTGTCATCAGCAACTGGCAGGTACAGACTTGGTGTTTGGCATGAGTCTGTGGCATTCATATCCGCCATGTTGCCGGACACAGCTGGTATGTGCCCTCTGCACCATGCCCTGGGGGTACACCTCCCACTCTCCCCCGAGACACTCCGCGAAAACCACCTTTGATACATACGAGACCCTGCTCTGCCCTCATGACCCTACCCCAGTCTCCCGCAAGTCAGCGTCCCATGGCGGTAGGCCCGTGTCGGCCGCTGTGCATCCGGGGCCACTAACTCTGTGCAACTCAAGTCATACTCCCTTGCTGTTCGTACATTGCATTCCTGAGTGCCTGATGACTGTTGAAGTTGTTGCCAGCACCAACTACTCCCTGAGGGCTGGCTTACACACACCCCACACACAGCCAGCACAGGTGTCACTGGACTAGTGGGCCTGCCAACACATCATGCCGAACCAAGTATTGACTCTTATCTCTCTGCACTGTCACAGGTGATCAAAGATATGCACTCTGCCCTTGGATGATGACACCCCTCCAAGACCCGAACACACCCACCCAGAGGCAGTACAATGCGACCCACATACGCACCAGGGGCATCGTGGAACGCACATTTGGCATCTTGAAGTCACGTTTCAGGTGCCTGGACGTCACAGGTGGAAGGCTCCTGTACATCCCAGACATCGTGTGCAAGATGATCGTTGCATGTTGTGTGTTGCACAACATCTGTGTACGCACCAATGCCCCATGGATCCCAGTTCCAGAGGTACCGGACGATGATGAGGACGATGGGGCAGGTGGCCCACATGCCACTGCAGCTGCGGCAGGAATAGCCCGTAGGTACACCCTCATTGCCAATTTCTTCTCATGAGCACGTCACATTGTGGCCGTCCTTGGCAATCATGGGACAGTACTAAATGTCCAAAAGCTCGGCATGTGTGAATAATAAATATTTGCAGGTTACAGGTTGTACTTGTACATTGTCATGTCACAGTTTCCTGCTGTGCCAGATGTGATTGGCCATGTTGTGCACATATGCAGCACCAGTTGTGTCCTGTGTTCTGTTGTGGAGGTGCTGCTGTTTGTACCAGGATGTTGTGCAATTATTCTTATGTGCGTATGCTGCACGGTGGTTGAGGCGCTCCTGCGGCTCTGATTTGGCTGCCACTTATCCCTTTCATCCGGTGTGCCTTTCAGTTCTGTGCTTCCACAGTGCTGAGATGTTGCAGACTTGGGTAACTTGTGCTCTTTGTCGAGACAATGGAAGAGCACAAGAGGCGCTGGACTGATGTGAATGGCAAAACCAAGCAGAAACTCACTGCCAACATGAAAGCAGCAACGCACCCCGGAGGAGGGGGGCCAGCAGAACCCCAGGAGCTGAATGACATGGAGAAGATGGTGGCCACAGTCACCAGTCGGGAGACGGTGACATGAGTTGGTGATCTGGACACTGCCCAACATGACCCAACATTGCATCAACATGGTGTGTAGCGACCTGGGAGTGGGGGGACGGGGGAGATGGGCACAATGGCACACATGCACAATCAAGCAGGGCACACTGCACACCCACAATGACTCTGGATCATGTCCCTGATCCCACGGGAACAATTCAGCACACACGCAAACACCAAGTAGTCCCACGAACACCATGTGCCCAAAGGGGCACCCACCCAACACATCACCAATCACACAACCAACACATGCCCACGTGCGAAACACAGCAAACATGCACATACGTCAGCCACACTGACAATGCAAGAGACACCACATGACGAGTAGCTTGGCTGCAGTCCTATCATCATGGCAATGTACACGGCACGACACTGAGGTGGCTGAGTGCGGACAACATCCGTAAAGGAGCAGGTCACACTCGGACACAACTACCTGCACAAACAACCCCTGATGTCAACGACACATCTGCGGACAAACCATGCCCAAGAGTCACAACTCGACAAAGAGCACAAGTTACCCAAGTCTGCAACATCTCAGCACCGTGGAAGCACAGAACTGACAGGCAAACCGCATGAAAGGGATCAGTGGCAGACAAATCAGAGTCGCAGGAGAGAATCACCCACCATGCAGCATACGCACATAAGCATAAGTGCACCTCGACATTGACAACATCCAGGTGCAAACAGCAACACCTCCACAACAGAACACAGGACACAACTGGTGCCGCAAATGTGCACAGCATGGCAAATCACATCTGGCACAGCAGGAAACTGTGACATGACAATGTACAAGTACAACCTGTTGCCTGCAAATATGTTTTATTCACACATGCTGTGCTTTTGGACATTTTGTACTGTCCCATGATTGCCAGGGACGGCCACAATGTGACGTTCTCATGAGAAGAAATTGTTAATGATGGTGTTCCTACGGGCCATTCCTGCCGCAGCTGCAGTGGGATGTGGGCCACCTGCCCCATCTTCCCCATCATCGTCCGGTACTTCTGGAGCTGGGATCCATGGGGAATTGGTGCGTACACAGATGTTGTGCAACACACAACATGCAACGATCATCTTGCACACGATGTCTGGGCTGTACAGGAGCCTTCCACCTGTGACGTCCAGGCACCTGAAACTTGACTTCAACATGCCAAATGTGCGTTCAACGATGCCCCTGGTGCGTATGTGGGCTGTATTGTACTGCCTCTGGGCGGGTGTGTTCGGGTCTCGGAGGGGGGTCATCATCCAAGGGCAGAGTGCATATCCTTGATCACCTGGGACAGTGCAGAGAGAAAAGTGTCAATACTTGGTTCGGCATGATGTGATGGCAGGCCCACTAATCCAGTGACGCCTGTGCTGGCTGTGTGTGGGGTGAGTGTAAGCCAGCCCTCAGGGAGTAGCTGGTGCTGGCAACAACTCCAACAATCATCAGGCACTCAGAAATGCAATGTCAGAACAACAAGGAAGCATGACTTGAGTCGCACAGGGTTAGTGGCCCCGGATGCACAGCGGCCGACACGGGCCTACCGCCACGGGACGCTGACCTGCGGGAGACTGGGGTAGGGTCATGAGGGCAGAGCAGGGTCTTGTATGTATCATATGTGCCTTCCGCGGAGTGTCTCGGGGGACAATGGGAGGTGTACCCCCAGGGCATGATGCAGAGGGCACATGCCAGCTGTGTCCGGCAACATGGCGGATATGAATGCCACAGACTCATGCCAAACACCAAGTCCGTACCTGCCCATTGCTGATGACAACCCCCAGGCCACAGGCTCAGACACCAACAATGTTCCGCCGGAGGCTGACGGTTACTCACGGCGCACAGGGTTAGTGGCACCAGGTCAGTCCTTGCTACTGGTTGACCTCCTCCGTAACGGTGATCCGTGTTTCCACCGGACTGTGACGCATCTCCCTCTCAATCCTCCCCCTGTGTACACTGACATGGACCCTGCCATTGATTAATGATGACTCAGTTCAAGATGTGGGACATGCTGGACTGCAGTGTAGCCCGGCTGCAGCGGTGGAGTATGTCAACGAATGGGGGCCTGTGTCACGGAGGACAGCGATGGCCTGAGGAGGCCACCAAGCTCACGGGCATGGGTCTTGGAGCTAGCACTGGCACGTGGTGGGCCCTCTTTGACACACGACGGTGTCGGCAGGTGAGCAGTGCGGCCTTGGAGCGCTGGGGCGGGCAGGTCTGGTCTGGGTATCAGCTTCCTGGGGTGCAGCAGTCGCACAGGGTCGCAGGCCCCGCTGCTCACGGCATCGGCCTCGTGGCGGACTGTGAGGCGCCGCCCTGGCAGTGACGTTGGCCTTTCCGGGAGAGAACCACGCTCTGCGCCACAGGGTTTTTGTCCACACCCCTGCGCAGGCCTGGCGTACTCTGGGCCAACCCACTACGCTCACGCACACAGGGGGGGACACAGCGAGCGACATTTCCGCAATCTGACCCACAGCCTGGGGTGACATGGTTGCGTCCACTGTTCACTACTCTCCGGACACCAGCAGTTAATATCTGCATGGACATATCTGTGGTTTGCATACCCATGTCTGTCCAGCACATCCACGCCTCACTTGTCGTTGTGTACATTCCCATTCATGGGTCACTTGCATCCTTCGCACATGGCTGCATTCCGCATCTCCACACGTTCAGCTGTTATGTGGCTGTGGTGCCATAATATAGCTGCATTGTGTGCAGGGGAAGCCCAGGATCACCATGGAGTTGTGTTGTTGTGTCTGGTAGGCGGGCATGTTGATTGACATGTTGTATGTGGTTTGGTCATGTGTGCATTCCCACAATTGTGCGGAGTTTGATGGTGGCTTTGAGGTGTGTGGTGTGTAGATTTGGCACTTTCCAACGAGCAGTCCAGTTCCATAGATGCCATCCTGGAAGCGCTGGTTGATGATGGACTGTCAGAAGATGTAGGAATCGTGCACACTGCCTGGGTAGTTTGCGACGATATTGGTGAACATTCCCCGGTGGTCCACTATTGCCTGCACATTGATGGAATGCGTGTGCTTTCTGTTGCGGTAGTGGTGTGCAGTATCCGCAGGGGGCACAAGTGGGACATGTGTGGAGTCAATGGCCCCCAACACGTGTGGGAAGCTAGCAAAGGCGTAGAAGCCTTGCTTTGTCTCCAGCTGTTCTCTGCGCAGTGTGGGGGAAGTGAAGGTACTGGGGTATGAAGCTGATGATGGCATCCAGGACAGATGTGATGAACTTTGATAGGGCTGGCTGTGAGACTCCTCCGACTCTGGCAGTTGTTGGTTGGGAAGGTACCAGAGGCCAACGTGTGCAGCACAGCCAGCAGCTTTGTCTGCGAGGGATGTTGGCTCTCCGCTGTGTTGGGAACGTCAACCTGTGGGCGATGTGGGTCATGATGCGGATGATGGTTGTTCTTTTGAGCCTGTAGTGGGCAATGACTTCCTCGGGCATTAGGTCTGTGAGACTGGTGCGTTTTCGGTAAGTCCGCTGTCTTACTCTGCGCTGCCTCTGTGGTGGTCCGGGAGGGTGTGGTTGTCCTGGGGATGGTGGCGGGGGGTGTTGTGGCACTGTTAGGGCTCCGAGCTGCATGATGAGTAGCTCCATGGCGTCATTTGTTCTTCGGGTGTGGCTGTGTGCGGGGCTCCGTTGCCTACTGCAGGTAGTCGTCTGGCTTTACACCAGCAGGAGGCAGGTGTTAAATACCTGCTGCTACCGCGGCTTATCGCGTGGTTTTGACTCGCATCGCAGATCTGGCAGTTCGTTGTGAAAGTGGTGTTGTGGTGTTTTCGTGTGTTTTTGCACGGGAACGCCTACTCTGCATCTCATTAGGGTTAGTTGGTGGTGTCCTCCCTGGGGTAAGTTTTGGGGCAGTTATCGCGGGAATACTGGCGATGTCTGCAGTTTGCACCCGCTTGTGAAAGGGGTGTTAAATCTGTCTCCACTTTTGATACGTTAAGGTGGAGATAAATCGGCGGTAGGTCCTTGTGAATATGCCCCTAAGACTAATCACAGATCCTTGCCATCTGTGCCATGGTACTCTCAAGAACTTAGATTGAATAGGCAGAAATGCAGACTTCAGGATCAGCTGTGGAGAGCTAATTATAGTTCTGATGAGAAAACTAAATACAAAACCATGATTAAAGATGATAAAATTAAAATAAATGCAGCTAAGGCTAAATTTTTAACAGATAAAATCATTTCAGCAAAAGAGCTTTTTAACACAGTTATAAATCTGTCTAAGATCAGTAGTAAACATTCTATGACCCCAGACAGTCACTTTATGACAAAATAGAGGATATCTTCCTTTCTAAGGTGAACAATATTTTCAGGGAGTTTACTGATCTAGCTGGAAATATCGAGACCTCAGTGAGTAAGGAGATACCAGAGGATATAATTTCCTCTGATAAAGAGCAAAGGCCAGCATTGGCCCCATCAGATCTTTGCCCTCTGCAGGTTCTTCATTCAATAGCTAACACCATATCAGTCCACCTTTCAACACTCTTAAATAAAATACTGTCTTCAGGATGCTTTCCGCTAGCTTGGAAGAAAGCATCTATATCACCACTGCAAAAAAAACAAATGTCACTAATTCTCTTGGAAGTCAAAAATTATAGGCCTATTTCCCAGCTCCCACTTTCAGCAAAGATTCTACAAAAAAGCCTGAGCATGGATATTATGGCCTTTCTGGAATCCCTGAGCATTCTTGATCCAGTTTAACATGGGTTTCGACCCAACCATTTCACAGAATCTGATGTTAGAGATGTAACTGAGGAAATCAGGGCCATTGTTGATAATGGGGGAAAAGCGGCCTTGATCTTGCTTGATCTCTCGGCCGAGCGCAACACGGTTGACCATTCACTTTTAGTCAGCAGCCTTGAACAGATAGGCATCAGGGATCGAGCACTAAATTTACTCTGCTCATTTCTATCCAATTTAGAGCAAGTAGTGACTCTGGGAAATTTGACCTCTGTTCCTTTTACACTTCCCTGTGGGGTCCCTCAAAGGTCCTCGCTGAGTTCAACCCTTTTTAATGTACATCACCCCCTCATTGAGCTCATTAGATCATTTGGCTTCTCAGTTCTCTCATACGCAGATGACACTCAGATAGTGGTGTCAATCTCCTCAAACCCAGATATAGTTGCCAGGAGGTTTAAAATCTGCATGAGAAACATTGTGGAATGGATGCAGATAAATTGCCTGAAAATAAAATTGGGGCAAAAAGAGGTAATGCTATTTGGAAATGACTCCTTTTTTTGGAGTACAGTATGGTGGCCTTCCAACTTAGGTTCTCTTCCAATGCCAGCCCAAAAAGTATGGAGTTTAGGTGTCATTTTCAAAACCAAACATGTAAATCAGGTAACCTCTGCCTGCTTTTTTATCGTAAAGGTTTTAAAGAAAATCCTTCCCTTTCTTCCCCTTGAGCTAAAATAAAATGTAGTCTCGGCTCTGGTAATTTCGAGGCTTGATTATTGCAACGCCTTGTACGTGGGCGCTCAGCAGCACATACTCAGTAAGTTGTAAATGCTCCAAAACGCTGCAGCCCGAGCACTACTGAATCTCCCCAAATTCAGTTCTATCTCTCAGAGCATCCACAATTTGCACTGACAGCCTATTAGGAAGTGGATTACATTGAAGGTCCTGTACTGGGCCCATAAGGCCCTTCACAAGGTTGGCCCTCTCACCCTCCCAAAGACTTTTAAGTGGTATATACCCATGTAGGAAAGTAGGGTCTGCTTTCATGGTTACCACCACTTTTTGCTGGTGTCATACTGTTTTCAGACTAGTCTGACTGGGACCCTGCTAATCAGGACCCCAGTCATAGTGCTTCCTCTCTAAATTGTCTATGGTGAGTACCTTGGTACATTCCTAATTGGCTGCAGGTACTTAGGGCTTAGGGACACCAGGGGTCCCCCTTGGGCTGAAGCATATATTATGCCACCCATAAAGGACCCTCCAAACTGCCATTGCAGCCTGTGTGAGTTGGTGCTTGCACCTCTCATGAAAGATATAAGTTTCCTTATATCTAACATCACTGCACTTAAAACCTTTAAGTCACCCCTCTAGTAGGCCTTTCAGTCCTAAAGGCAGGTAGCTCGGTTCTAAGTGTGAGGGTGCACCTACATGAGCAGGACACCCCTGCAACCTTCGGGGTCCATTCTCCTAGGTCGCCAGTGAAACAGCCATTACGATATATAGAGTGGCCATGCGTCATTATGCGATGACCATCTCTAAACTGGCTGTAACGAACCCTGTTAAACATGTTGGAATCATACCCCCACACCGTAAACAGTGTGGGAGGTATGATTCCATGCACTGTATATCTCCTTCGGGAGGCCCTCAGTGATCCCGGTATCAGTCTTCCAGAACTGAACAGAAAGCTAGGGCTGCTGCCGACCTGACACATGATTCTGCCCTTCTGCTGCTGAGCCAAGCTTGAGCAGGGGAAGGCAGAACAATAGGTATCCTGTCACAGGGAGGTGTGACCAACTCCCAGACAGGTATTGGTGTATTGAGACAGGGTGCGGGCACTTGCCTGCGCCACTCAAACTGCTTGAGGGGCACATTTGGTGCCCTCCTTGCATACTCCAGCTTAAACCAATTCAGGGAGCCATTGGCTCCCCATTCTGGCGTGAAACTGGACAAAGGAAATGGGAGTATCCTCCCCACTGTCCAGCCCCTCCTCTGGGAGGGACCCCATAATCATCCCAACCCTTTCCTTAGGGTACTTAAGGGCTTACCTGAGTGTGGGTCCCTAGATTCGTCGTGGGATTCGAGTCAGATTAACTATGGGTCCTCTTCAACTATCTGGACATCCTGACTGAGTTATGCAGACCGCGTCCGACTGGTCACATCAGACCTCGCCTTGGAACAGAGACTGCCACCGGGAAGATTCCATCTACTCCTGATCTCTTCGTTCTGCAAGCCTACTGCACCGTCAGTGTCCGTGCTCCATACAGGTCCCTTCCGGGTCCTGTGGACATCCAAAGACACCCGAAGGAATCTCCCTAGGAGTCACTCCCCTGCATCTGCAGGCACCGCAACACAAGCTGACCGATTGCTGATCCTGGTCTCCAAGCAGGTCGGTAACACAGGTGACCGAGTCTGAGGCCAGGATCCCTCGTCGATACTGCAGGAACCGAGTCCTGTACACCGAGTCCGCTGGCCGTTGCTAAGGCTGGGCGACTCTTGTCTCCAGAGATCTTCGGGCCCTGTCCAGGGTCTTCTACAACTCCAGTGGGCTCCCCTGCTTGCTTGGGGCCCACTCTGATTCACTTGCACGTAGTGAGTCTCTTGGACCTTGCTGGCCCCGACACCCCACCTTTTTGCCCTCTTCCACGTATTGCCGTTGCCAAAGCCTGTTGGTGCTCCAGCCGGACACCGACCCCCTGAACATCGACATCCACCGTGGGACAGCTTGTCCACCATTCCTGGTCGTCCTCAGAGTCACATGGTCCACGTAGCTGCAAAGACAAGGGCACCGTCAACTCTCCTGCAACAACAGACATTGGTGGGCACTCGACTCCCGTGCCTCCTGGTCACTCTTGAGTGACCTAGACTCTGTCCCCCCTGCTTGCAGGTGCCTCTCTTCTTGAATCCACCTTTGGGTTCCATCGGACTCTTCCAGCTTCCTCGCCAGCAGCATCTTGTTTGAAGGCCTCCATTGGGGTCTACGGCAAATCCCAATATCACTTCGTACCTATGCACCCAGCTTACCTAGGGCAGGTAACCTGGTCTCCTGGGTATCCACGGGTGAGGTGACTCTCAAACCGTCCATCTTCCATGGGGTGCCTTCCAAGTCCTCTGGGAAGGGTCCTTTTTCCTAAGAATTGCAACCGTGACTCCCCCATTGACTTACCTTGAGCATGCAGTCATGTATGCACTTAACACAAGGCCTCCGTGGGGTTCCTGGGTCCTTACCTCGGGTGGTTCCTTGGTCCCCCAGCATTTCTAAGTCTTCTGAGTCCACTCTCGACTTCGGTCGTTAGTCGCATTCCACTATTTCTATATATGGTTTGGTCTCCCCCTGGAGCCCACTCTATTTTCGTGCTATTTACTTGTGGTATTATCAAAGTATTGTGTGTATTGTAATTATATCTCCGGCTAGGAGATATTGCATTGGGTTAGTGAGTGTCTGTAATAAATAACTATTTTTATAACTACACTGTGTGGTTCTTTTTCACTTAATCTGCACTATCAGATTAGATACTGATGGAGCAAGGACTCACAATGAGACTTGCTCGGAAGCAATCCTCTCACAGTATTTAATTAATTGTATTAAAACCTGTGTAAACGTCTTATTAATAATACGCATACACCATATTCAGTATTAGAGTGAAGCTTGCCTATGTGTTTTCGTTAACAAATAACCCTTGTCTAATCCAAAATGGCTGCTAAAACGCGGGAATTCTACTGCGCACGTGTCAACCATATCACGTGGTATGACGTCTTACTTTGCTTGGAGGGAATTCTTTGCTTCTGCGCAGTGCATGCAAAATGGCCGCTTAATGTTCTCACATGCTAAGCTTACGCATTGTCGCAATTAATAATGTGGTATTTTAATGCTACTAATGCGGGATAGAGATTGATAATTAAATGGGATTAGAGTAGAATTAGGAGGTATACAGTGAAATCATTTATTTGTGATTTTAATGTTTTCTTCTTTGACTTTTCTGTTAGTTCGTAAACGGGCCTGGGTTGGTTGAACTGCAACTCGAGAGACATTGATACTGCGCATGCGTCCTGAAAAGGCTAACCAGAGGAAGCGATGAAGTCAACTTGGACGCTGTCCAAGGCCGCAGTCTGGTTCACAAGTTCATCTGAAATGTCCCCAAAGTTGCAACAATTTATATATACTTTGTATTAAAGAATCAATGGGAAACGGGTGGGAAATAAAGCAAATGTATTAATTGAGAGGGGCGGTATTTTAAAGACAATGGGCTTAAGAAAATGAACTAAATTGATATGGTGTGAGGATCAACCCCTGTCCCTGTCCAATCAGAACTAGTGGTCCCATAATTTTGAAACATTAATGGGAGGTACATGGGCGTAGAAGGGTATAATAGATATAGAATTAGCTAATTAGAGGGGAGAAGACAGCATTAGCTCGCATTAGCATTCGGCGTTGCAGAGAGCACAGAACGAGCTGATCGATTGCAGACTGAACCGCTGTCCAAGAGGTCCTGAGGTGGGGGCGGCGGATTCCATTAGAAGAGACGGAGGAATCGAGGAGGATCGAAGTATCACAGAGGGGAACGGCGCAGGCGTCGTTGGTAGAGAGGTCACCTATCCTGTCCTGAACCTGGTCCGGAGGTCTATGGTCTTCATCTTTCCGGGAACCCATTTCCAAATCCTTGTCCAAGGGGTTTGATGCTCACGCTTCTAGGTAACTATAAATGCAAACTTTAGAAAATACTGCTGTCTCTATCCTCTCCTTTCTGAGGGACCATCAAATTGTGATTAATTAAGGTGATCTATAATCAAAGTGCTTCCTCCTTGATATGCGATTAAGTGCCATGTGGCTTGTATTTTACTCTGCTAAACTTTATATAAACATTTTTAAAACTTTCGGAGTCAGTGATTATTTCAACTTTATGAATTGTATTGTATGTTTTCTCATTTTAAACTTCCCAATTTAACAAAGGGTCCAATGGTAAGTCATTACTCTTCAATCAGGAAAAGTAATTGGTAGCAGGGATTTTTGATAAAGAGTACAACTGACCCCACCAGCGGAGTTTGCTAGTGTAGTATGAATGAATGGGCCCGGGTGAGTATTCAGTGTATGAATGCTTGTTGCTAGTAACCCGCTGGATCAGTTTTCTGGTTATCAGAGGATGGTTTTTACTTTGTTAATTGGGTAATGAGAATCTTATATTTTATGAACTAACATCCGTTGCTGTTTAAAAGTTTTGTTTTATGTTGTCTAGAAAATGCCCAGGGAAGAATAGCGGATGGTAAGTGGAAGCCATACTGCAGTGTGGTTATCTGTGAGGCAGAATTAGTACTGAAAAGTTAAGCAGGGCTATCAGTACTTGTTAGGGACTCTGTGTGATAGTGAGTGACAGCAAAGGAATACGCTGGTGAAAATCTGATGTTATATCACCTAGAAAGGGTAACATTGAAGGAGTAGCAGGTATTCTGGAGTTTAAGTGAAGAGTAAGCGGAAGAGTTTTACTCGTAGTGTATGAAGAGTAAGCGGAAGAGTTTTACTCGTAGTGTATGACTAGTAAACGGAAGGTTTTACTAAGTATGCAAAAGTTCTATCCTTAATTTAGAGAAACTGGCACGATAGGGAATGTTTTATGTTGTTATTAAAATTTTAATTGAAAAGTATTGAAGAATTACAGTTAGCGTACGATTTTTGTGAAGGGAGGGTCAGCAGCAGGAGTAGAAGCTGACGTCACAAGTGCCGCGCTGGGATTGGTTGAGACAGCGGGCGTGGAACGACTCTTGTAAAGGAGGGGTCAGTAGTCAGGAGTAATACTGACGTCACAGGTGTCGACAGACAGACGTCACTGAAAAGCTGCGCTAGGATTGGTTCAGAGACAAATGTTAGCTGGAATTTAATTGGTTGTCAGCATAGAAGTCAAAGTCTTAGTGGATGGTGGAGATTGTATGTGGAAACGTGATCCGACTTTGACAGAAACCCGTCCAGACAGAAGATATTTAGGTTTTGCAGAATATAATTCATACATAGATATTTCCCCAAAATGTACGGAGAAAAGAGAAAGATGTCATTTTTACAAAAGATCAAGAATTATTTTAAGAAAGATAAAACAATCAAAACTAGAGAAGGAATTCTCATTCCACCAGCAAAAACGCCCGCCTCTTTCATGATGATGGAGAGGGGTTATCATACTTGTATATGGTTAGAAAATTGGATAGAATACACAAAAGATGATGGAATATTAGCTTTTCCAGAGAATGGTACTTTCAATGGGAGAGTTCTTAAAAATTTAAGAATAAGAATGAATGAACTAGAACCCAGACCAAGATTAACGCAATACGAAGCGCTAGAGGAATGGGAAACAGAAGCATTTGAACGCGATAGACCAAGAAGCAATAGGGGTTATAGGGGATTTTTCCCTAGACCCCAGAATGAGTCAAGAGAAAGTCAGATGAAGCAGTGGAGCCGAGCGATGCTTACTGAAGGTTTGTATCCAGTATTCATGACAAAAGAGCCGTTAGGGAGCAAGTGCAAAGAAAAGACTAAACATTTGACAGGGTTTGGAGAATCCGAAGATGAATTTATGGAAGAAATATTAAAGAACCCTCCACCATATCAGGAAGGGTCAAGTGGATGTTCTCCAAGTGCACCAGTTATGAGGACACCATTGGTACCTCAAGTACTGCATAATCCACCAGAAACCAGAGTATTGCAGGATAAGGAAAAAGAGGCTCTAGACAGAAACAGAGCAGAGTTAATACAGAAAATAACGCAGTTAAATGTACATCCTGATTCTTTGACTATACCTGTAACCATTGGTCCAGTCGTTCCTTTATATGGCGACAAAGTAAATTATCCCAAACCTCTAGTTATGCCTACACCTGTGAATATTTCTAAACCTGAAGCGGTAGTAATGGTTGATGACCACTTCAGTGATTGTGAATCTGTGATTTCATTAATGGACTTGCCTATTCGAGAATCTGTAAATAGTACTCCTAGGAGAACCACACCTGGTTGCTCCAAAGATGTAAATATAACAACATCTTCAGGAACTAAAAGTGCCACAGTAGTAACACCAGAAGATTTGGAAAGGTGGGCACAGGGAACAGAAAAACAGAGTACACCCCCAAAGATCATGGACATCTACAAATTAAAAGTCGAGTTAGAAGAAATGATAGCAGGAAATGTAGGAGTAGATCGTCTAAATACCTACAATGAAGAAGAACTATTGTTCGTATGCAGGAGCATAACTAGAAATGTAAAGATATTTCATGAGAAATTATCTGATTTGGCCTTACAAATGGGAATTGAAATAGGGAAGTCAAGAGTATTGCACAGACCATATAGAGCCGAATTCAGTGATAAAGACTTAGAAAATATGAATGTTTCTGGTAGAAAACTACAAATTAAAGAATTAATGTCAGTATTACAGAAATGGGGAGAATTGGATAGATGGAAAACAAGATGGACAAAGAAAAAGGAAGAGGCACGGTTCAGCAGAACGACCTCTGAGTATTTATTGAAAGAAACAGGGAGAGTAGAACAGATGTACCCGATGCGGGAGGTTCCAGGAGGAGGTTACGTCCGTGTCCCCTGGAGTAGGCAAGACATTTTGTCATTTACAAATGAATTCCCAAAATTGAGAGAAAAACCAGTTGAATGGTACAAGCAGGTTGAAAGGTTTGTGAAGGTTTTGAAGGTTTTATTGAAAGATTTGGATGGATTGTTTGACATAGTGGTACCTGCGGATTTATGGACAGATTGTAAGATTACTATTGATTGGCCTAGTGAGGAATATCCTAGGGATCCAAAAACAGGTGCCCCATCAAATGATGTAATGAAGAAGTATCACCAGGTGATAACATATTTGAAAGGGAAGATTCCACCAAAAGAAACAGATTGGGTGAAAATAGATAGAACAACCCAAGAAGCAAATGAATCTGTACACTCCTATTATGAGCGCCTATTACAGGTGTTCAAGCAGTATAGTGGGTTTGAAGACATTGGAGACAAAAATATGAGTCAGTTTGTTTATCGATTTGTTTATGGTCTAAAACCAGAGATTTGTCAGATGATTAAGCAGCACATGTGCTGGCAAGGGAAATCTATTGATGAGATTTTGAAATATGCCAAATATTGTGGAGACGATATTGAAGATAGGCATAAGAAATTACAAGAAAAGGTGATGTGGGGCTCAAGTGAAAATGGCTGAACGGCAGGGAATCAATTTAGACAATCCAACAGAAACTCAGGAGAAAGAGTCTGGATCGAATGTTGACACAGGAAATAATGGGAAAATGAGAGGACGAATGAGTAGAGAAGAGGCTAAAAAGAAATTCCCTTGTCATGGATGTGGAAAGTTGGGGCATTGGAAGAACGAATGTAAAAAGATTCAAAGTAATAATGACCCAAATCATAATTTAAATTCACAGACGTAGAAAGACTCACAACAGGGTGTAAATCTCCAAAGTCAGTTGCCACCTGCACCTATACAGGGTAATGTGAGCAGAGCAAGGCACGGTACAGACATCGGATATCAAGGAGGAAGTGGTAAGAATGATTATGTAACCTCACAGTTTCTTTTACAGGAACCTTTCAGTTCATATAATGAGCAATGACGGTGCCTAAGAGAGGGGAAGAAGGAGTGCGTACTTGGCGCATCCTTAGCGGTAGATCAGTCAGGTCCATATGCTGAAGGGAAAATAGAAGGTAATGATATCACCTTTTTGTTGGACACTGGTGCTACCAGGTCTACTGTAAGAACAGCAGACATCCCAGACCTTCCTCTCTCTGGAGAAGCTATCCAAGTAGTGGGTGTAGCAAATCAGAAGATTAGAACACCTCTGACAGAACCTATGGAAGTAAGAATAGGGAACTTCCGAGAAATGCACCAATTTGTAGTGTGCGATTCCAGTCCAGTACATTTATTGGGCAGAGACTTACTGTGCAAAATGAATTGCACTATTTTCTGCACACCGGATGGTGTAGCAGTACAGACCCCGGATGAAGATCATGTTTACAAATTCATGATAGCCAAACAAGGTACAGAGGTAGATGAAATGTTCTCTTTGATAACAAAAGATGAATTACCAGAAGAATTAAAGACTACAGTGAACTCAAAAGTATGGGATTTTACTGGAAAAGAAGTAGGTCTAATGGCAAATATAGACCCAGTCAAAATAATCGTAAAGGAAGGTGCAATTTTTCCAAATACTAGACAGTATAAAATGAGTGCTGAAGTAAAAGCAGGAGTCATTGAAGAAATTGGCAGGATGGTAAAACAAGGCATATTAAAAGAAGTATTGAGTAGTCCTTGTAATTCACCAATCATGGGTTGAAAAAGCCAAGTGGAAAGTACAGGATTAAAATTAATAAAATAGTGGTACCATGTTGTCCCATAGTACCAAATCCTGCAGTAATCCTATACCAAATATCTTGGAATGCAGAATGGTTCACAGTCATTGATTTGTGTCAAGCATTCTTTTCGATTCCATTGCACCCAGATAGTCAGTATTTATTTTCCTTTAAATTTGAAAACAAGGTTTATGTGTGGAATCGTGTTCCTCAAGGGTACACTGAAAGTCCTTCCATTTTTAATCAGATACTGAAAAAGTGTTTAGAAAAGGTAGTAATGCCTGGGAAATCAGTTTTGGTTCAGTATATAGACGATTTATTGATCGCATCTAGAACCTATGATGATTGTGTCACAGACTCAATTGTACTTCTCAACCATTTAGCTGAGGAGGGTCATAAAGTGTCACCTGAAAAATTACAGTTTTGTTCCAACACAGTTAAATATTTGGGACATCAAATTGAGAAAGGCAAGAGAAGAATAACACCTGAGAGAATAAAAATAATCAAGCAAATGAAAATGCCAGAGACCAAAAGAGAAGTGAGAATGTTTCTTGGAATAGTGGGTTACTGTCGACAATGGATTGTAGGATTTTCACTGCTAGCAAAGCCTTTAATTCAGTTAACCAAAAAGAAAGCAAAGGACCCAGTTGAATGTAATGATGAAAGTGCCAATGCATTTGTAACTTTAAGAAATGCTTTGTGTGAGGCACCTGCTCTGGGTATGCCTGACTATACAAGAGAATTTGCACTATTCTGCTATGAAAGAGAAAGTTGTGCACTTTCAGTCTTAACGCAAAGACATGGGATGGACAGGCGTCCCATAGCATATTTTTCTGCTACTTTAGACCCAGTAGCCGCAGCATTACCAGGTTGTATGAAAGCAGTAGCTGCTACATGTATGAGCATTGAACAAAGTGAATCAATAGTCATGGGATATCCTGTTACAGTGTTCGTCCCACATGCAGTTGTAATACTGTTGACAAGGATTTGGTGATTAACCCGTTGAAATTACCAAAACTAGCAAAACAAGGGCAACTCAAGGGGAGCTACTGTCTAAGAAGCAAGATTTTACCATTACAAGAGGGGGCAGGGTATTCCGCTGATACAGCAAACATCTACGCAAAAATTAAAACCTCCTCACCTACTTCTGACATATCTCCTCCCGTGGCTCCTAGAAGCACAAAGAAAAAGAAAAACAAACTGCAGCAGGAAAATCACAACCTCCTTTGTCCAGAGCAAGTCAGGCTAAATTAAAAGCACTAGGTTCCGCAAAACAAAAGATAACACCTTCCTTAAAGTCTTTCTTTAAAGTACAAGAAGCACAGAAAGTGGAAAGAAGCAATAACAAAATACAAGTCAAAGCAACAGGGGAGACCTCCAAAGAAAGCTTAGAAATCGCAATGTCTACAACAGGAAGCAATGGTAGTAGGTTCAGTGCTTTAACATTGTTAGATCAACAAGAGCAAGTGGTAAGCGCTGCAGAGCCAGATGTGGTTAGTGCTCAGATGTCTGATGATGGCCCGCCCTTACAAGAAAATAAAGAAGGCATGGAAAAAATGATGTGCACAATGATGCAGGAAATTAGATCTAATTTTGCGATATCAGAGAGAAACCAGACTAAAATTCAGGAAGCATGTGAGGTAATGGACCAAAAAATTAATACGCTCTTGGAGAGAGTTACCTCTGTGGAGTCGGAAATAGGGTCGCTCAAGAAAAAAGTCGGAGAAAACAAAAAAGAAATAGACTTACTTAAAATAGCAGATAGACAGAAAAGTGATAGAATGGAAGCAATGGAAAACCAGGCAAGGAGGAACAACCTTAGAATTACTAATGTCCCAGAAGATTTGGAAGGGGAAGACATCAAAAACTTCACGATAAAGTTACTAGAAGAGTTAATCCCTTGGACTGAAGGATGCTAATCTTGCAGAGGACATTCAAAGAATCCATCGCGACCCCTTTGGGAGGAACAAAACCAGGAAAAATCCGAGGAAAATCCTCATAAATTTTAAAACATATACACTTAAAGAGAGGATTTTAAGTGAAGGCCTCAAGGTAGGTTCATACTCCCAAAGTAATTGGTCATGTAAAATCAGATCAGACATTTCCAAGACAACACAGGATAGACAGTGGCAGCTAGGTCAATTCATGCAAGAACTAAAATCTTTAGGAGCAACAGTTCAAATGCGGTTTCCAGCATCATTAAGAATAATGTGGCAAAACAAGATGCATAATATCAGAGATCCAAAAGAGGTGGAGTGCCTCATAGAACAAATTAAGGCGCAAACAAAGGATCAAGTTTGACGAATACAACCAAAGAAAAGTATGGAAAGAGTGAGGAGCTCAAATAGGGCTAAGGAACAGCCCAATGGAAGAAAGGGAGGCTTCTCCTGGGAGGGAGAAGAAAGTTGGGATAGCACAAGCAAAAATTTATATACAAAATAAAAAAAATCACAAGGTGGGGAGCAAAATAGGGGAAAAAATATAAAAAAGTCCTAGTTTTACAAAGAAAGGGAGGAAGGGCCCGTGCAATTGCAAGAAAAAATAAGAAGCTAGTACCAAAATGGGTAAGCCCAAATGGAGCAAGGCTAAATGGCGGTTAACATAATGACATGGAATGTGAATGGCCTAAGAATAAGGAAAAGAAGAGCAAAAATTCTGGAATATTTAAGAATAGTGAACTCCGAAATATTGATATTACAAGAAACTCACTTATTAAAACAAGAATGGGAGGAAATCCTGAAAACGCAAAAATGGGTAGAAACCTGTGTATGTACAGACCAGGTATGCAGTGTTAAGGGGTGGCGATACTCTTTAAGAAATCCTTGAGGGCAAGTATTGAAGAAACAGTAGTAGATAAGAAAGGAAGATGGGTGGTGGCGAAAGTAAAAATACACAACAGTTTGTTTACAGTGGTCGGTTATTATGGACCCAACCTGGACGACCCAGAACCACTTCAAAAATTGTACTCACAATTATTGTCCGCACATGCACCTATAATAATGGGGGAGACTTCAACATTATACTCGATCTAAAGAAAGACAGATCTCCGATCAGGAATGGTCCAAACTTACCAAAAATGAGGCAGTGGGTAAACCTGTGTATAAATGACCTAGGGATCATGGATATATGGAGGAAAAAAGGAACCAAGACTAATCAGTTTACTTTTCAGAATAAGAGACTGGGTCATGCCTCCAGAATAGATTACTTCCTTATAGACAGGGGTCTACTAAATTCGACACAAGGGGTAGAGCATCTACCCGCACACTTGTCGGATCACTCTGCAGTGATCTTACACTTAAGTTTATGTGACCGTACGCTCCCCCCTAGATGGACGGCAGACAGAGTCATCTTTTTAGATGACAACTGTATTAAATCTTTAACAAAAGACACAGAGGAGTTCTTCCAAATTAATAAAGTTGGCACTACGAAACAGATTGCTTGGGAAGCCTATAAAGCCTTTATCAGGGGTAGAATAACTTGTCTCGCATCCCACAAAAATAAATCTAAAAGAAACACGATCAGGGAACTTGAAAAAGAGATAACGACCTTGGACGAAGAACTAAATAAAAGGACCAATACCACGCAAGAAATCACTAGTATTGAAGAGGATAGAAAGCAAAAAAAAATGACCTGGGAGACATTTTGGAAAAAATAGTGAAAGACAAATGGGAAGCAAGCAAATTATCACACTATGAATATGGAGAAGGTTGTGGAAAATTACTGGCATGGAAACTAAAAATAGAGGCAACACGAAATAAGATAACAAAATTACAAAAAGAAGACCAACAGTATACTACAGAAGAGGGTGGAATCAGAAAAGAATTCGTGAAATTTTTCAAGAAACTATACTCAGAGGAGAAGGTGGCTACGGAAGAGCAGATTCTAGCAGTTTTGGGAAAAGTAACACTACCAAAAGTCTCACAGGAGCAAAATATAGAGCTTAATCAAGGTATTACTGTGGAAGAGGTTCTGGAATCTCTGAAGAGATTAAAAAAAAGCAAGGCGGCAGGTCCAGATGCCCTCCCAAACGAGTTATATATGCATCTGAGAGAAGTGATAGCTATCCCATTGACAGAACTTCTAAATGAAATATATATAGGAAAAGGATCTCTTCCAGTATCCTGGAACGAAGCAACAATCACTGTCATACTTAAACCAGGGAAAGATCCAACCCTGAGTGAATCCTACAGACCAATTTCACTTTTAAATACAGATTACAAGATCTATACACAAATTTTAGCAAAAAGATTGGGGAAGATTGCGGGTTCAGTAATAAACATAAATCAGAAAGGCTTCATCGGAGGGAGGCATATTCAAGAATTAATACATGAGCTCATTACAGCAATCGACATAGCAATACATAATACAATCCCTCTATCAATTATAACCCTGGATGCTGCCAAAGCATTTGATAGGGTGAGCTGGGACTTCTTAAACGCAACCTTGGTGAAATTTAACCTAGGTGACACTTTTTTGAATGCAATCAAACAAATTTACAAAAGCCCCTCAGCAAAAGTTTTAGTAAACGGTGTGTTAACCGAAGAAATTATGATAAAAAGGGGCACTAGGCAGGGGTGCCCGCTATCCCCCTTATTGTTTGATTTTTACATTGAGCCACTAGCGGAACTGATAAGAGAAGAAAAGGAGATAATATCGTTTAGCCACCAGGGATGGGAAAAGAAGGTTGCTCTCTTCGCGGATGATATGATGGTCTTTACAAGCAACATAACTGCGTCCCTCCCTAGACTTGAAGAAATTCTGGAAAAGTACGGAGCAGTATCAGGGTACCTTGCAAATCACGCAAAAACAGAATTTCTAGAATAGAACAGTAATTCTCAAGACCCAAGGGTAAAAGACAAAATAAAATATCTAGGTATTGACCTCACAGTGGATATAAATAAGATCCCAAATATAAACTTCGAGAGAATTCACAAACAAGTGAGAAAATTGCTAAAAGTATGGGGGTTTACCGTTGTCTTTTATGGGAAGATCAAATATAATAAAAATGGCCATACTTCCAAAATTTACCTATCTGTTTGGTAATATTCCATTAGAATTTAATACTGACAAAATAAAAAAATTACAAGGGGAATTGAGCAGCTTCATCTGGGCCGCAAAAGGTACAAGAATAGCTTGGAAGAAGCTGAGAAGAAATAAAACGCAAGGAGGAATCGCTAGTCCTGATATACTACAATATTGCAGAGCATTTCAATTTAAAAATGTAAGGAAACTATTGGAAAGTTTCGATCAATACCCGGATCATTTGAAGGCGGCAGTTAATGAGAAAGAAAGCTACTATCTTTATAAATTTGGCCATCCCAAGTTCTTCAAGAAAATAAAGCTAAAAAACCTGAAGGCGGCAGCTTCACTCTGGTTCCAGATGAGGAAGACACTCAAAATTCCATATTATAGCAAATATGCGCCGATCTGAAATTCCCCGGGAACTCCAGATTACCTAAAAGATAGACTAGCAAATCCCCTCAGAGAAAATAACATTACAAAATGGGGTGAGTTATTGATACAGAACTCTCTCATAGAATGGGAGGCCCTGAGAGAACAAACTAGAGGTACAATTTCGAGATTTAAGTATTACCAGTTAACCAGTTGGGCCAAAAATCTAAAGGACATTGAAAATGGCAATGGGGCAGCAGAGGAAATGATACAAAGCAATAAAATAAAAAAAGAGAAGTCGCATACTGGTACTGGGCATTGATACAAGAAGCTGAAGACGATTACAAAATTCCTGATGAGATCTGGGGAAGCGCACTGCCGGATTTAGATATTCAGCACATATGGCAAGTATCTACAGCTATGTGTTGGAAAATTGTGAAATCTGCTCCATTAAGAAGGAACCATCTATTCACTATCCATAGAGCATATTGGACTCCAAAGAGGCTGTTGAAAATCAAAGGCCAAAGAAAGAGAAGCTGTCCCAAGTGTGGAGAGGTGGATGCAGACGATCTTCATATGTTCCGGCAGTGCCCAAGCCTGGAGGAATTTTGGATGGACACGGGTAAGACATTGTCGAAAATACTGGGACGGCAGATTGTGGTGAGTATAGACTTGGTTATCTTTGGGATAAGCCAGTTAGATGGGGGAGCAAGAAAGTTGAGTAAAGACCAGGAGAAAATACTCTTCATATTAATACTTCTAGCAAGAAGAGAAATATGTATTAATTGGATAAAAAGTTCACCCCCACTATATAGAGATTGGCTAGCCTCTGTTCACAGAACACACTCACTAGACACGAGCCGCCATAAGGGAAAGAGAAATAAATTTTGAAATATTTGGGAAAACCAAAATTCATAAACTAAGCCACGAATAAATGAATTGTCTGGTCCTATGATTAGGCAATGCAATACTTGCTTTCAAGTGGAACTTGAAGGAGTAGTCAAAGTGACTAGCTCAGCCCAGATCGAATTTGCACGAGGAATGGACAAAAAGGGGCCCAAGCATAGAGGGCAAGTAGACAAGCTCCACACACAAGATTTGACTACCCAGGAGATGCCCTAAAGAGTCGGTTCCAAAAAGGGAAATGGGCCCCTGACACCTCCAATCCTTAGAATATTGCTATATGAGGACTAAAAAATAAAATTAAAATAAAAAAATACTGTTGACAAGGACTAGAACTCAACATCTCACACCTAGTCGGATGACTAAGTATGAGCGAATAATCCTTGGAGCTGAAATTGTGACTATAGAAAGGTGCACAGTTGTTAATCCAGCCACACTGTTACCAGATCCCAATTGTGAAGAAGTTAAAGATGAAACAGAACATGACTGTTTGCAGGTCACAGAATTGTGTACCAAACCACGCCCTGATAGACAGGAAGTGCCTCTTAAAAACCCAGACATGGAGCTGTTTGTGGACGGCTCATGCCTATGGCATGAGGATGGCAAATTAAGTGCAGCTTATGCTGTATGTGAACTTTCTGGAATAGTCGAAGCATCCTATTTACCAGGAGTCAAATCTGCACAAGTAGCTGAATTAATTGCTTTAATTAAAGCCTCCAAAATTGGGAAGAATCTAAAAATAACCATATTTACGGACAGTCAATATGGGTACGGGGTTGTGCATGATTTTGGCCAACTGTTGATGCAGAGGGATTTCATGACTTCTTCAGGATCCCCAATCAAAAATGGGCAGTTTGTAAAAGAATTGTTGGAGGCAATACAATCACCAAAAGAATTGGCAGTGGTGAAATGTGCCACGCACCAGTCAGGAAATGACTGGGTGGTAGCCGGTAACAGATATGCAGACCTAATTGCTCAACATTGTGCCAGAAACAGACTGGCTGTTAACCGAAAGGTTGAAAAGATGGGAATCAGCTGCCAACTTATGATGTGTTCGCCACCTGAGACATGGAATGATGTGAGACGATTGCAAGATGATGCTGAGGAAAGCGAAAGGGGGGTGTGGATTAAGATAGGATGTGCTCGAAGAACAGATGATGACGTATGGGTTTACTCAGACGGCAGACCAGTTATGCCTGATTGTTTAATTTTACAAATGGCCAGAATGTACCATGGAGACTCACATGTAGGGAGAGATGCTATGATTAGACTTTTCAGACAAAATTGGTACAATCCAAAATTTAGAGCTGCAGCAGAGAGTCTTTGCCAGAGGTGCTTAACTTGTCAAATGTACAATCCAGGAAGAAAAACAGTAATTGGGTTGGGAAAAATAGGAAAGGCAGAAGGTCTATTTGTGAGATTACAGCTAGATTTCATTCAATTACCACCATGCAAAGGATTGAAATACATACTTGTCATAGTATGTCTGTTTTCAAAGTGGGTGGAGGCTTACACTACCAGAAGGGATGATAGTATAACCGTCGCTAAGCTACTGTTGCGAGAACTCATTCCACGGTTCGGTTTCCCAGTAACTTTGGAATCAGATAGGAGAAGTCATTTCAATAATAATGTAATTCGAGTCATCTGTGCTGCATTTAACATCGAACAAAAATTCCACTGTGAATATTGCCCAGAGGCTTCTGGAGTGGTTGAACAAATTAATGGCATCAAGATTGTCAAAGATGTGTGCATCTACATCGTTAAACTGGCCAGATGCATTGCCACTTGTCCTAATGGGACTCAGAAGCATCCCTGACAGAAATACAGGATTGAGTCCACATGAAGTTATCATGGGACGAGCAATGAGACAAACTCTTGTACCTGGAAATAAACTGCTGAACATAACTGATGATATGGTTCTAGATTATTGCAAAGGATTGGCTGATCTGGTGCGTTCTGTCTCTCACCAGGTTGGAGAAGACGCAGTTTCAAGGCAGCCTGAACAAGAGCATGATCTGAACTCCGGAGACTGGGTGGTAGTGAAGCATCACACCAGAGAAACGTGTCTATCACCCAGGTGGGGGGAACCTCGTCAAGTGATACTGGTGACCAACACAGCAGTGAAATGTGCAGGCCTACCTAATTGGATTCACGTAAGCCATACCAAGAGGGTGCCAGATCCTGGAGAACGAAATCCTCAGTCAGCATCAATAGCTGAGGAAGCTGAAGGTTGGACAGCTGAAGAATCTCAAGTGATAGATTCTGGAATAGCTGACACAGAACAACCGAGCACAAGTCAGGACTGGATACCAGTGGTTGATGTACCTGAGGTCTTCATCAAAACAAGGAGCAGAACTCAACTTGAAGAAATTAGTGAGAATCAGATAGGTGTAGAAGAACGAGCTCAGGATAGGGAGGTCAAAGTTATAAAAGAACCTGAGCAGGACCAGATAGGGAGAGGAAGCTGTGCTCAAATTGACAACGGAGCAACAAAATTTGAGCAGGGACAGACAGGTTTAGAAGAATATGGTCAGGCTGCAGAAGTACAAAGTGCAATAAGCCCTGATCAGGACCAGTTAGAACAAGAAAATAACGTTCAGGAAGAAGAAAATCAAGAAAATATTGAAATCGAAAATTTCAAGCAAGAAGACGACAAACCTGAACAGGGTCAGTTAGCAGAATCTCACATTCAGGCAACTGAAGAAACAACAATAAGACCTGAACAAGAACAGACCGAATGGGAAATTGAAATTGAGGAAAACAAAATGGTGCCACATCTTGATAATAAAGAAATTGTTGGAAAAGACTTGAAAGGCGAAAATACAGTGCAACCCAAGAAAGCTAGAAAAGGTGATCATTGGCCTAGTGTCATCAAGAGAGTGAAGTATCATATTGCAACGTGAAGTGAAGATCCAGAACAAGTAAATGAAATAACGAGTTTGTCTGGACAACCAAGTGGGACTGAAAACCGAAAAAGCAAAAGACTAAAAGTCGTGAACAATAAGTTCAAAGGTCCCGATTGGACTTATATAATCCTTGAAGACTGTGAAAGTTCTGAAACAAGTGAAAGTGATGACGAAGGAACAAGTGCAGAACTGACGTATGAAAAAGAAGTGAGACCACCCTGATAACTCTAAAATTCTGAAGGAGGAGAAGAAAGAAGAGAAATCTTCTTAGTAAAAATGGCTGAGGATGGAGTTTCTGGGAAACCGAAACGAAAATGTTGCAAAAGATGCTGTGCTATAATCATATGTAGTCTGGTAGTGGTACTTATAGTATGGTTAGTCCTGATTGTAGCAATTCCTTACCTTATGCTAATGGATAAAGAGAATAGCAATGATACTAAAGGAAGGATAGATAACGTGAAAACTGACAGAGTAGAACTAGAAACAGAGGATGAACCAGATTTGCATCACATGGTAACAGATAACGATACTAGCTTAAATGTCTTTACTAAATTGTTATTTCAGTACGTAGATACAATGGAGGTTAATGATTGTTATGTTTGTATGAAATTACCTGAATCAGTAGCAGAAGGTTTAACATATCATCATTTGCCTTTAACCTATGGTATTTCATGTAGTGTATTAACTAGTTTATTTTATAGAACAGGGAAACTTCAGTATTATTATTCAAATATAGATGTGATATTTTCAGAGGTTCCTATTCGCAAGAAAATGAACCCAGTGCTTAGTAGTCAAGGCTCGCAGTTTATGGGAGAATTTTTCTTAACAATGAAGTCAATAGATATAACACATGCACATAGAAGCAATTTAACATGTTCATTACGTGAAGAAGAGAAAGTGTTTTTAAACTTAGTTGAAGATAGACGACAAAGTTTCCAACAGAAGGCATCTGAGCATAAGGCTCATCTTCCACCTTTGGCTGAGAAAGAGGGTATTTATACACCTGGCAAGGCTCAAGCTGCTATGGCTCTAGATTTTGAGAAGACAGGGAAATTATGTCTTCATAGATTAAAGACTGATTATAACAATGTTTTTATTGGTACCAGTGTATGTGAACACAATTTTCTGATTCTTGGAGGTTGGGGACTAAAAGGAGGAACAGATACAGTTTTTCCTGGAATTTATTATGTGTGTGGGAATAAGGCTTATTTTAGGCTTCCTGCACGGTGGTACGGAAGTTGTTATTTTGGAATAGTATTTCCAAAGGTATATCATGTAAAAAGAAACACTGGGAGCAATGAAAATAATAGTGAATTAACACGTAGTAAAAGAGCTAGTTTTTCAGAAATTGTAGGTGATATATTTGGTGCATTGATACCTTCAGTGGGAGTAATTCTGAACTCAAGGAGAATATGCAAATTATCTACAGTGGTTGATCGTTTATCAACGGATACTGCTGGAGGATTTCTAATGATTAATGCGGAAATGGTTGCGATTAGATCTATGGTTATGCAAAATCGGCTTGCTCTTGATATTGTATTAGCAAAAGAGGGCGGAGTCTGTAAAATGTTGAGAACAAAGCATTGCTGCACTTATATTCCTGATAAAAGTGCAGAAATTGGAACATATATAAAGAATATTACTAAACTTGAGACGGAACTGAAAGCACTGGAAGTTGATAGTGTATGGGAAAGATTGACAAATAGTATTGCGTCAATTGGAACCTGGTTTGCTAATGTAGGGAAAGGATTCATAGGTAAAATATTAGTACCATTAGTAGGAGTAGCAATAACAATATTGTCAATAAAATTATGATGTAAATGTTGCAGAAAGAAAGGAACATATAGAGTGACTGGAAGAGGGAAGAAACGTAAAATTGATGAAGTTGAATTAGAAGATCTAAAAAGTGAATTATATAAGAAATTGAAAGGAAACGACAAAAATAGAAAGTGTAAAAATGAAAGGGTGAATGAAATATGCTAAGTTGGCATCTGGTTGTGGGTAGTTTGATGGCTCAGAAACGCCATCAGAGAGGGGATTGATGGAGCAAGGACTCACAATGAGACTTGCTCGGAAGCAATCCTCTCACAGTATTTAATTAATTGTATTAAAACCTGTGTAAACGTCTTATTAATAATACACATACACCATATTCAGTATTAGAGTGAAGCTTGGCTATGTGTTTTCGTTAACAAATAACCCTTGTCTAATCCAAAATGGCTGCTAAAACGCGGGAATTCTACTGTGCATGTGTCAACCATATCACGTGGTATGACGTCTTACTTTGCTTGGATGGAATTCTTTGCTTCTGCACATTGCATGCAAAATGGCCGCTTAATGTTCTCACATGCTAAGCTTACTCATTGTCGCAATTAATAATGTGGTATTTTAACGCTACTAATGCGGGATAGAGATTGATAATTAAATGGGATTAGAGTAGAATTAGGAGGTATACAGTGAAATCATTTATTTGTGATTTTAATGTTTTCTTCTTTGACTTTTCTGTTAGTTCGTAAATGGGCCTGGGTTGGTTGAACTGCAACTCGAGAGAATTTGATTCTGCTCATGCGTCCTGAAAAGGCTAACCAGAGGAAGCGATGAAGTCAACTTGGACGCTGTCCAAGGCCGCAGTCTGGTTCACAAGTTCATCTGAAATGTCCCCAAAGTTGCAACAATTTATATATACTTTGTATTAAAGAAACAATGAGAAACGGGTGGGAAATAAAGCAAATGTACTAATTGAGAGGGGCGGTATTTTAAAGAAAATGGGCTTAAGAAAATGAACTAAATTGATATGGTGTGAGGATCAACTCCCTGTCCCTGTCCAATCAGAACTAGTGGTCCCATAATTTTGAAACATTAATGGGAGGTACATGGGCGTAGAAGGGTATAATAGATATAGAATTAGCTAATTAGAGGGAAGTAGACGGCATTAGCTCGCATTAGCATTCGGCGTTGCAGAGAGCACAGAACAAGCTGATTGATTGCAGACTGAACCACTGTCCAAGAGGTCCTGAGGTGGGGGCGGCGGATTCCATTAGAAGAGACGGAGGAATCGAGGAGGATCGAAGTATCAGAGAGGGGAACGGCGCAGGCGTCGTTGGTAGAGAGGTCACCTATCCTGTCCTGAACCTGGTCCGGAGGTCTTTATTTATTTTTATTTTTTTTATTTTGAGAGTTTTATATAGCGCTGGCTAGACCCGGAGGTATCAGAGCGCTTTACTTTGGGTTACACAATGTTACAGGAGACGATAAACAAATTACACTTTACATCATATTGAAAGAGGAAGGAAAGGTGAGACAGATAGAGCGGAGGGGGGGAGGGGGGAAATGTGAAGGGGGAGGATGGGTGAAAAGATGGCAGGAGAGACAAGAGGAAGTCTGCCCAAAGACCGACTGGGTAGGTGACGACCGAGGAGGGAATCCACAGCCCGTCTCCCCTATAGCTAAACAAGGTAGCTCCATCGGGCATCAGTCAAAATAGCTAGGTCTCAGCTGACGAGGGAAGGTTCACAAAAGAAAGTCAAGTGGATAAGGCAGGGTGGGGTCTATGAGCAAGGACGGGTGAGGGCAAGGGTCAGTAGCTAGAAAGAGGAGAAAGAGTAGAGCGGAGAGGGGTAGGGGGTAGGGTGAAGGGGGAGGAGGGAAATAAAGGTCCAGAGAGACGCAGGAAAGTTTGCCCAAGGACCGGCTGGGTAGGTCTTTGGGGGAAGTGTGAAGGGAGAGGATGAGGGAAAAGACGGCAGGAGAGACGAAAGGAAGTTTGCCCAAAGACCGGCTGGGTAGGTGATGGTCAAGGAGGAAATCCATAACCCATCTCCCCTTTAGCTCGCGAGGTAGCTCCACCGGGCATCAGTCAAAATGGCTAGGTCTCCGCTGTTGAGGGAAAGTTCTCAGAGTAAAAGTCCTGGTGGGTGAGCAGGAACAGGGTCGGGTGGGGGCTGAACAAGATCAGGTTGATGACAAAAGATTTTAGACCAGGAGAGATAGAGCATCGAGGAGGGTCCCACTGAGGCGGTCATCTTGAGGTCAGGCAAGGGGGATGAGTCCTTGAAGTTCGGATTCAGTCGGTCCCCATTATTCTCTATAACCCAGGAGGAAGGTGGGTGAAAGGTAAGCAGTGGATCGGCAAGGGGACAGAGCCAGGGTCCGCATGTCTTCAGAGGGGGCGCGTGATGTCTCAGGTCAGGCGGGGTCCCCGAGTATCCCGCCGATGTCCCAGTCCCTCGGGCAGCCTGGTGTGGTGGCCATGTTGAGGTCAGGCACCCAAATGCACAGATATCCCTCCTACGATGCCCCCAGATGTCTCCATCAACCAGGGTGAGCTATTCAGTAAGCTGCTATTTGCCCATGCAGACTCCACTAGCCCCGCTGGTACCTGCTTTGAAGGAGCTCGTTCGTGGCACGGATGGCCGCCATGTTGGAGTCAGGCGTCGGTCTCCGCGAGTGTCCCCGTAGAATCTCACTGTACCGGAGGGTAACCTCCACTCCACCTGCAGGGCTTCAGCTGCTCGTTTGGTAGTCTGGAAACTGAAACCGGGCCCGGTTTCAGTTTCGGGTCAGCCGGAACCGCGATGCACGGAGCCTCGCAGTTCAGCACTCTCCCCCCCTACGGAGGCAGCGCTCTCGTCGTTACTCCTGAGGGGGGAGGGGGGCCGGGAAGCTCGATCGTTGTCCGAGGTTAGAATCTCGGTGTCCGTCGGCTCCGGTGTCGTCGGTGTCTCGTCTGTAGTTAATCTCTCTCTATCGGTGCGGTTCGATTTCTTAAGAGAAATATTTAAACGTGCTAAAGCGCTGCTCAAAAATGGCCCCCATTGCCGTGCACTGTACCTGAGGTCAAGGGATTGATTGTACCACAGAAGACGTGCACCTTCGAGGCTGGGAGTGCTTGTCTTTGGTCTTCATCTTTCCAGGAACCCATTTCCAAATCCTTGTCCAAGGGGTTTGATTCTCACGCTTCTAGGTAACTATAAATGCAAACTTTAGAAAATACTGCTGTCTCTATCCTCTCCTTTCTGAGGGACCGTCAAATTGTGATTAATTAAGGTGCTCTATAATCAAAGTGCTTCCTCCTTGATATGCGATTAAGTGCCAGGTGGCTTGTATTTTACTCTGCTAAACTTTAGATAAACATTTTTAAAACTTTCGGAGTCAGTGATTATTTCAATTTATGAATTGTATTGTATGTTTCTCATTTTAAACTTCCCAATTTAACAAAGGGTCCATTGGTAAGTCATTACTCTTCAATCAGGAAAAGTAATTGGTAGCAGGGATTTTTGATAAAGAGTACAACTGACCCCACCAGCGGAGTTTGCCAGTGTAGTATGAATGAATGGGCCCAGGTGAGTATTCAGTGTATGAATGCTTGTTGCTAGTAACCCCCTAGACTAAGCCTGAAGGCTGCTTTCCACAGCCACCACTTAGAGAGCTTTCCAAGGTTGTCTAAACCTCTAAAAATACCATAAGGGTTGTCTGGATTGGTGCAGGGTGCTACACTTGAATAAGTGAGCACCATATACCAAGTCAGCCTCCTACAACCCACTACTAATCTTCAGTATTCTACTGCCAACAAGGTAGTGGTTCCTAGGATCAAGAAGGCCCATTGGGGAGGAAGAAGTCTCTCACACATCAGCTGCAAGTGGTGGAATGCATTGCCTCACCATCTTAGAGCACAGACCAATCTGCTTAGTTTTAGAAAGCAATTAAAGACCTGACTGTTCTCCTTGAACAATGACTAGGGTCTTTCTCTCCTTATCTTTTTTTCTCTTTCTGATACTGTTCCAGACATAGCACCAAAATGCCTTTTTTGGTATATGTGCACTCTAAAAATTTATTAACATAACATACTAGAAACGATAAAAGATTTATGTTATGTGGGCATTTATATTCCACATATTTGATTTAAATGTAGTTCTCGGTCATACTTACAGCTGTCTATTTTAATGATTTATTGAATATTACATGCAATATGAAACCTAAAGTATTAGAATGTATACTCACTGTGTTTATATGTGCACATGCATATTAAATGTGCCCCATTGAAATTAGTATTTAACTTGCCATGAGTAGGCCTGTATTTCACCATGCTGCATAAAGTTGATTTCATTTTTCTGCTAACTCGACATTTCTTGCAGGTATTCGCATGTATTGTTAATTGTAGAAAAGATACATTACTGTATTAGAGCTAGGGGGAAAGAGCCCTGAAAAAGCACCTTCATGAAGGTACACAGAGAAATAGAGTATTAACTGAATAAACTGTCTTACAGTTGTTACCATCTACGTATGCATGAGGGAGAGATGTCATTCCCATGTCCAGTGTGGGACAATTCAGCAGTATTGCAATCTTCAGCGTGAGGATTTGATGAAAACAATGGAACCCTCATGGTGTGATCAAGAGGGTGTTGCCTAATGGACTTTGCACGCTATAATATACCGTCCCCCCTGGACTTTCGCAAAGATGCTTTGGGGATCCCTTCCTACCTTTTGCCCGGCAGATTCTTTGCAGATACCTTTCTTGAGTCTCTACAATATTCTGAATGGACCTTGAGAGGTTTTATACCTCTATGCTTCCCTGATTTTTGCTTAAGTGTGGATTAGGCTAACACTTATTCTTGACCCATAGAAGACCCTTGACCGAGCTTCTGAGATGCTAACGCTTGTCTACTTGATTTCCTTATGTCTTGACCTGATTTCCTTTATTGAACTTCCCTGATTTGCTAGGGCTGATTTCTCAAAAACCATCCTCTGAAATTTGAAATTCTAGATTACTAATGTATAGGAGAGAGAGCCTTAGATATTCTCTGAGCACCAGATTTTGATGCTGTTGTTCTGCATTGCCATTACAGAATTGCTTGTTTGTTTAATACTAATTTGCCTTAATTTCTCGAGGCATCTGGGAATCTCAGTTGTTATTTTGTAACTCTATAGCATGGTGCTGTGAGTGGTGTATTTGAACTTCGTTTTTAATTTGTAATAAATCTTCTTAACCCAAGCTAGTGATTCCTGGTCCTCATTGTGTAGCCAAATGGGTTACACTGTTAATTGAATTTGATTGATGTTAACGCTACCTCCCATCACCTCTCAGTCGGAGAAAAAGGTCTATCGGAGGACCAATGGTAAAAAAAGTGGGCCCAGAAAACGCTGGATCAGAGGCTTCAGGCAGGCAAAAGCAGGCGTTCTACACACTGGATATGCAACACAAATATAGCTATTATTTTTTCTTAGTCACTAAGTTAAAAACAATATAAAATGTCATCCTCATCAAAAAAATGCATATTGTATGAGTTCAGTAAAGGCCTATATACGCCCACACATTGAATATTGCCTTCTGAAGTAATGACGAAGAAACCAAATGAAAGGTCTTTGCATTTAAACTTTTCTTTCTTTTTGCTTCATCTGAAGTTGGATGAGTTATGATTACTGATACAGAATATCAGAAGTTTGCAAGACTAATAAATCTAAATATTTTCTTAGTACATTGTCAAATTGTGTTCAAAGGCAAGCAATCCTTTGAACAACCTAATATTTCTTGTCCTTTTATTTTAGCTCCAAACCTCTAACAACAAAATCTAAAATGATTCTAAATATTTTTCCTTCAAGCATATACATAATCTTGTTTTGCACAATATGAACTTCCAACACACTTTAAAATATTATTTTTGTCTCAGTGACTAAATGCTGAAAGAATACATTTGCATCCTTCTCTGAAGTATGCATAATGTATGATTTCATAAGGATTGTTGTTAGCCCACACAGTAATATTCGCCCACTTCAGTACAGACTTAAACTCAACCCAAGGGAAACTTCTATGAAATGAATCCATTTAAATTTTTATAGGGGTAGATTAGTCAAGACCTTGCACCGGTACCAAGCCACATAAATTGATGCAAACAAAGCAAAGTCTTCATAAAGTATTTACTAGAGGTGTGTGAAATATATGTAATTTCCTTTCCCATAAATTCACAAAATTACCGTAAAATTACGTGAAAGTATGCATAATTGTGTGAATTGCTCATTCAGTGCCTCGTGTCAAAAGAATGCTGCTGAAGACCCAATTTTCATCCCATAAAATAGCTTGAACAGCAGTCCGTGTTGCACAGGCGTAAGGCCATTTTGTTTTACTCCAGTCTGCTACTTCCTAGCCATCTTTCGTGTTCCCAGATTCTAAGGCTCCATTCATCTCCATCCAGCCCCTTCCAGTCCATCTCTTTACTTTTTTTAACTTCATTTTACCTTTCTGTTAGTTTGTCAATGCCCCTGTGTCTTTATTTTCATTTTTGTTCCCTTTTTTTTTATAGATATCCCCATTACACTATTTCCAGCAATGGTAAAGGCAGGCAGCGCTGCCATCTTTGAGTCCCGTCATTATGGGAGCTCACTGTTTCTCCTGGTGTCTTCATGAGATTAATCAATTGTTCAATGAAGGAACTCTCAACAATTGAAAATAAGGCTGTGTTGGTGAAAAGATCCTGTGGATGGAGGATACTAAATGTCCATAAAATACTCAAACAACAGTATCATCTGAAGGCAGGATAGGCACTGCATTTACAGAGAAAATTCATGAGGCTCTGCTCTGGCCACCTCCCACTCGTTCGCATACTTTGCCTTGACTATGGACAAAATTCTCAAAATCTCATCGCCTATGTAGTGTGGGTGTGGAAGACATGGTTCACTTATTGTGTATTTGCCCCAAACTCCAAATTGAAAGGAGATCCCGCTTAAGAGTGACCTTTAATCAAAGGGGCTTCGATCTTGTAGGCAGGCTGCCATCACCTGTTTTAACTCCTAAGACACGCCCTGAAACTGCTGATTTACAACATTTTTAATAGGAGCAGACCAAATACTTAAGGAGTCTGATGTGCCTTCGGTTACTTGATCGATTTTCAGCCCCTTTTTGGAACTATATTTTAACTTTTGTATGATGCTTTTTAACTCTAACATCCCTGTCTGGGGTCTTCATGTAGATTGTAATGTTTTATAGTCTTAGCACTTTTTCATAAAAAACTGTGTTTTTGTGTGCAATGACGTTAATTAATTATGCATAATAAACTACATTGAGGAGTCCTGCACCACCTGTGCGTACCACCCATCCACATTTTCAGGGAGCAGAAGGTGGCAGTGCTAATTATTTCCACATAATGCCAGCTCAGTCTCATGCTGGCAGCAGGCTGCAGCCTGGGAGACCTACATCCAGGCAGGGCACAAGCTGTGGTGGGGGAGAGTGCAGCGCAGCAGGCGCTGTTACACAGGGGTCTCCTGCATCCAGCAGCAGGTGACGCACCGCTTTGATGATGTCATTGAACAGGAGTGGGAGGGCTATGTATATGATGTTGCTTAAAACTATTTTTAATGTTATCATTATTATTTTTCAGAAGGGATTACATCACTGGTAAGTTTACGTGAAAAACATACCTATATACATATATATAAATTAATTGTGCATAAATAATTAACTGTGTATACTTATATTTATATTTAAATATGTTTAATTCTAATGTATTTATTTATTTGTTTATTTAGTTATTAATTTACCCGCTCCTTTGCAACAAAGATTGTGAACACACATGGGCCCCCGGTGCCAAAAAGTTAATTTTTTATGCGAGTGGCACGATGTTTGCAGTGAACATGGCTCATTTCAGAGCTGTAATTCATTGGTGCTACTCACATGAATGATTGCATTATGTGCACCAGAGTGCCAGCGCCCACCGTATTTGTTTTGAAGGAGTGGCTCCAATACGTAGGGTTTCAGTATACACTTTGGCGAGTGCATGTGGTCCATAGAGTATTGGGGCATGTTGTCAGCCTGACAGGGAGGGCGTAGGAATGGCAGATTGGGAGGGGAGTGGAGTGGACTTTAGGTGAATCATGCTTCCCGGATTGTGTTTTGCGGGGAGACAAGTATTCTTAAGCTGATATAAGGGACGTCAGAAGAATATTCTGATATAAAGGATGTTGGTGTTTCTTCATTACTTCAGTGACCTTGTTGTTAGTGCGCTCTCAATCTCTGTGAGGCGTAGAAAACGAAGACAGACTGACTTTGCAATATCTTTTAGAGTGATAAAATTGCAAAATGAGAGAAGGAGAAATTATTTTTAGAGTGGAGGTGAGGAAAAAGGTTAGTTAGTCAGGCAGCTGATTTGTTTGCCTGTAAAAGACCCTTTTGTAGAGACTACTACGAAGCACTAAACAGTGTCCTTTTTTCGATCCTCCTTTCAGAACAACTGAGATGAACCAAAAAGGGGAGGAATACTTACATGGCCCCGGGCAACAGTGATGCCACAGCCTCCACAACAGCTTTTACCACTAGTGGTGGTAAGGCCTGTTTATTATTTCTTACTTTTAACGACTAATATGTAATTTGGCATTCTGTATTTTGCAGGTACCCCTTATCGACTTTAGAGCTCATGTTAAACCTGCATTCCTCTTTGTGTTTCCTTTTATTAGGTCTCGCAAGGCGTAGCAGCGCAACGCGCTGTTCGCTGTGCGAGGCATGCAGTATACACTATAGCTGGGGGAAGCTCCGCCCACTTTCCGTCCATAATTTTCATTGGCTTCAATCATAAATTCAGCATTGTGATTGGTTTTTGGATTCTTAGTCCCGCCTCCTGACGGCCATGTCGTCATTTTTGTTCTTCCGAGGCTATGAGCCCCTTTACTTTAAAAACCGTTTTGTTCCCCTGCCTCTCCCCGTTCCCTCCCGCAGTCTGTAATTTTTTTAACCACAACCACCGCCCCACCCCCTCCCATTCGTGCCTTCTTTAATGCCCGCACTTACGTTTAAAATGCAATAGGGCTCGCGTAAATACGAGTCCTATTGCATTTTCAATCTTTCCATCTTTTACCAGAGCTTTTTGCCTTCCATCTGACTCCTATTTTTAATCAAATTTTCTCCTCCGGTATTTTCCCTGATAGCTGGAAGCTGGCGTCTGTGCTCCCTCTTCTGAAGAAGCCTAATTTGGATGGGGCGGACCCTAACAACTACCGCCCGATTTCCAGACTTCCGCTGCCGACAAAGATGGTGGAGAAGGCCATGAATGGCATTCTATCAGAATATATCGAGAGGCATGGTTTTCTGGATGATACCCAGTTCGGATTTCAAAAACATCATAGTACCGAACTAGCCCTGATTACATCATCGGAACTGATTAGGCAGACAGTTGACGCGGGTGGCAATGCAGCACTTGTGCTGCTTGACCTTTCCGCCGCATTTGATACGGTGAACCACCAGAAACTGTTGGAAGTTCTGAGGGGGATCGGTATCAAAGGGAAAGCATTTACTCTACTAGAATCATTCCTGTCCGGCAGGGAGCAATTTGTGGCCCTAGATGAGTTTAAGTCACCCAACTTTACTCTACCATGCGGGGTGCCACAGGGGTCGTCTTTGAGCCCGACCCTTTTTAATATCTATGTTGCACCGCTGGCTAGGATGATCAGGTCCCTGGGTTTCTCGGCTATTTCCTATGCCGATGATACACAGATCATTGTCTCAGTGACAGGCTCACCCATTGACACCATGGCACAGTTTCATACCTGCCTTCGTCAAGTTGGTGACTGGATGGCCGCCAACTGTTTAAAACTTAATACGAGTAAAACGGAGGTCTTACTCTTCGGTGCCCACACCAATTTCTGGTCCCCCGATCTTTGGCCTTTGGAGTTGAGTCCGTTACCAACGCCAGTAATCAAGGTGAAGAATTTGGGAGTCATATTTGACTCTAAACTCTCGTTTGAAAGTCATGTTAATCAGGTTACTTCCCTTTCCTTTTACACGTTAAAGCTTCTGAGAAAGATTCTCCCATTCATTCCAGCTGAGCTACGTAAACTAGTGGTCTCAGCACTTGTTCTATCTAGAGCAGACTATTGTAATGGGCTTTTTATCAATCTTCGAAAAAAGTGCCTGTCTAAATTACAGGTGGTGCAGAATGCTGCGGCACGGCTCTTGCTTAACATCCCAAGACATAAATCTGTTTCTAGGGCACTCAAAGATCTACATTGGCTTCCAGTTAAGAAACAAATTGAGTTTAAGGCTCTGTGTATTGCTTTTAAGGCCACGCATGACATAGGGCCTGGTTTCTTAAAACGGAATCTACAACCTTACATCCCAGTCCGTCATCTTCGTTCATCCCTTGCCCATGATCTGATTGTTCCCAGGGTAAAAATTGGTCCTGGGGTGGAAGAAGTTTTCTGGTAGGTACGACCAAATTATGGAACTCTCTCCCAATGAGGTTGAAACAAGAAACCCATCTGTTGGCCTTCAGGAAGGCTTTGAAGACATGATTGTTCAGTCTCTAAGGTGCTTTCGAACCGCATAGTTTAATCCTGTCTGATGAGCAAGCACCTTGACACCCTTGGGTTAATGTTTCGCGCTTTATAAATTTCCTTTTCATTTCATTTCTTGTTTGTTTTATGATTGGTGGCTGAATTTGCACTCTTTGTCTCGCATGCGCGCGATGCCTTACATCGTACGCATGCGTGACAAAACGGTGGCGTTTTTCCAAATCACTGTGGGAGGCAGAGACAGCACAAGCAGCGAAGCGGCGGCCGGCCTGGCCAGTCACCGGTCGGCGCTCCTTGTTTTTCTGCTTCTGATCTGCTGCTACTGGAGACCCGGCGAGTGCAGGGCCTCTGAAGACAAAGCGGCCTGCTCTCCCAGCTCTGGGCTTAGGTGTCCGGCGTAGACGAGCTATTGAAGGAGTTCCGACAACAGCTGCAGCAGCACCAGCAGGGAGAACCTCTAAGCATGGGAGAGGCACAGAGCCTACGCGCCCCCGGGGGTGTGCCCACCTGGCATCAGTGCATAGGGGCCTGCTGTGAAGAGCCACACTGCTCTGTGGCTGTGGTGGAGCTGACCACCTCTTCAAGCTACCAGCATGCACCCGCCCTGAGCTGCTACCTCTTCGATTGCGTGTACCGGGGACACAGCATCTGCACCTTCTCATTACACCGTGGCTACAACAGCTTTACCAGCTCCCGGGTAAATGAGAGTGCCACCCGCCAGAGAGAGCCCTCCAGCAGCGCCCTGCAAAGGCTAGCACTGACCGCAGAGCAGGAAGGTAAGAGCAACCAGCTGCTTAAAGTGCAACTTGGCACATGTAGCACAGCACACGCGCAGTGTTTGAGGTTAGATGTTGAGAAAATGGACTAAATGTCTCCATATGTTAACAAGCAATTTCCATTGGTGGTGGGGGGCGTATTAAAATCTTGTTATCTATGATTGGTTTGGGGAATACACTGGCTCGCCACGTCCTATTTGAAGCAGCTCTGACTCTCGCATTTTGCCCGTAAATCGGAGGTGACATCAGGTTGTTACAGAGCCCTTGTTAAAATGGTGAATAGTCACTGCTGATGCTTCCAGCCAGTCACCAGCTCGTACCCGGTACTATTGTTCAGTGAGTGGTCTCTGGTGCCGTCTGCAGCATGTTAAGCCATACCTCTGTAGGGGCATGCAGTGTCTGGCTTTCCACTGAAGCTGAAGAGTGTATGTAGATAGATGTAGTTCACAGCGCCTGCATGCCTCCGTGCACAAGAGAAAACACAGGCTGAAAAACTGGCGCCTACATCAATGACTGTTTGTATCTCCTGTGAATATCTCAACCCATCCCTTCCCGCCCCTCATCCTGCTTGCTGCTGTTTAGCAGGGCGGTGCTGTGTGATCTATAAATCACACACGGACCACATTCTTTTTGGGATAATGTACACATGCAGCATTGATATTTAATTAGACTGAATTTTGCTTTGCTTTAAAGTGAGTTTTACAGCAACCTATTTATATATATTGTTTGTGTGGAAAGTTTTCTCACGCCCTAGCACTTCCATTCATACCTTCATCCAAATCACCCTACAGTTCTGCTTTTTAATTGAGTCTATGCGTCGTTTTAATCAGCAATAGAGCCTAAATGCACCATGACGCGCTCTTCTGACTCTACGGCATGTTGTATTGTGTTAACTTTTGATCAGAGCCTAGCTCTTAGTGCAACATAAAAGACTCTTATACTTCGCCAACTGTAATAAAATGTTTTTTCAGTTTGCGATACATCTCTGTGTGTAATTGAAATATGACATGCTCTGTCGTTTCCCTGTCCATATTGTTTATTTATTTATAGGTAAGTTTGACAGCAACCTAGTTGCCCAAACATAATACATTAATTTTGTTTATGCGTGTGTGGGGGAAAAAGTATCGCCTGTCCTGGGATGTTAGTGAACCATTACACACTACAGCTAACATATTTGCAGTTAAAAAAACTATTTTGGTAATACAGGTAAAATACCTTTGCACTATTGATGTGCTCCATTAACATTTATTTCTGGACGTGCAGCCAACGCAGCAACACACTTCCGCAAACCATATCTAAGTGCACCAAAACACGAAGAAGCCATTTGTTATTCGGAATAGATAAGTCCACTAACATATAAGGTCCCAAATGCGAGACCGATGCATTGCAAATGCTTGTATTCCCTGTGTTTCCGCAGCTAACTTGCTCTTGTCCTTGACTTTCTTTGCCTGTTTTTTGGTTACTGCGGTGGTAACCTTTCCCTCACCTCTCTTTTACATTGCAAGTGGTAAATGGATTGCCTACCAAGACATAGGTTGACAGGAGACTTTATTGAGGACGTAAATAGCAGAGAAACATAGATTTTGGTGCACCCCGACATGAAGCTGTACGCAGCTCAACCCTGGTCTAACTCTCATAATGCTGACTTTGTGGAACCCCCCATCATCCAAGGCTCTACGATGTCATGAAAGAGTAGCATGAAGGATACCATTACCATTTGTCTTTTCCATTCCCATCTCCTCCTTTCATCATTGTTTTTCTGATCTCTTTTAGCCGTTTAACTTCATTATTAAAAGATTTAGAACATTGATTTGCTGACTACTTCATTTTTAAAATGTCAAGTAAACCTTTTAAAGTGACACCTTAGTTATCTATAACTTCATATTAGTTTAGTTAGGAAAGGTTTATTAACTTGTGCATAAGGCTGTGGTTTCTATTGATATTTTAAATATGTGTGTTATGTTTTTGCCTAGGTCCTCAAGTTCTCCAGGCTGATACTGTTGCTGCTGAGAAGGGTGTAGATCATCCTGTTGAGAGAGGGACAGAAGCGGCTGCTGGGACAGGTGATAAGTCACTTTCCTTTTCAGTGATATCTGCTGCATATGTTAAGGTATTCCTTTCATGCTTCCAAGTACAGATACCAATCCTTTTATAAATTATCCAGCCTTCTATGTTTCTGTGCCAGCCTCTCTAACATTGAAATAAAGCATTAGAAGAAAAGGTGTGTTGCCCAGTGCCCACTCCTGCCTAATACACTCTACATTCTGTTCCAGCTAGCCCACAAATCACAATCCCATCTCAGCACGTGCCACATTTCTCCCACAGTTTTTGCCTAAGGGCCTAATTACAATGGCAGTTGGATGAGCGTCCGACCACCATCGCCGCAGGAATGGAACCGCCCGACATGTAGTCGGCAGTTCTACCCGCCAAATTACGATGCGACCGCCGTGTAGGCGGTCAGAAAAATGCTTTTTTCCATTGTAGCTTGTGCTGCAGCCCGTTAAAGGACCACAGCACAAGCCGCAATGGAAAAAGGCATTTTGCAAACTATTTGGTGTCTGGCAAAACATGCATGGATGTTTGGGGGGCACCACATCAATCAATTAATCAATCAAGTGGCTTGTAAAGCACAACTACTCACCCATAAGGGTCTTAAGGCGCTAGGGGGGGACTGCAGATCTGTCGCAAAGCACTGTGGTTCAGTCCAAGAGACAGGTCTTGAGGTCCTTCCTGAATTGGGGCAGTGATGAAAGAGGCACGGTGTTCCAGGTCTTTGGTGCGAGGTAGGAGAAGGATCTTACCCCGGCCATGGTGTTGCGGATACGTGGGATGGTGGCCAGGGCCAGTTGGGTGGAGCGGAGGTCTCTGGTGGGTGCGTGGAACAAAAGGAAGTGGTTGAGGTATGCAGGTCTCATGTCGTGTAGGGCTTTGTAGGCGTGTGTGAGGAGCTTGAAGGTGATTCTTTTGTTGACTGGGAGGTCTCTCAGGTGCCTGGTAATGTGGCTGCAGTGGGGGATGTTGAGGATGAGTCTGGCGGAGGCATTCTGGATGCTTTGCAGTTTCTTGAGGAGTCTTTGGGTGATGTCGGTGTAGAGTGCATTGCCATAGTCAAATCTGCTGCTGATGAGCGTCTTTCTGGACTCGGTGGGGATCCACTTGAAGAACCTTTGGAGCAGGCATAGCGTGTGGAAGCAGGATGATGAGACGGCGTTGATCTGGTGGTTCATGGTGAGCGAGGAGTCCAACATGTTGCTGATATTTTGTGCGTGATGTGTGGGGGGAGGTCCAAGATCTGCGGACCACCAGGAGTCATCCCAAGCGGAGGGGCTGGTGCCCAGGATGAGGACTTCGGTCTCCTCTGAGTTTAGCTTGAGGCAGCTGTCATTCATCCAGGTGGTGATAGCCTTCATCCCATCATGGAAGTTGCTCTTGGCGACTGTGGGTTCGTTGGTGAGGGAGAGGATCAGCTGGATGTCGTCGGCATAGGAGACAATGCTGAGTCCGTGCTTCCTGATGATGGCTGCAAGCAGGGCCATGTAGATGTTGAAGAGAGTGGGGCTCAGGGAGGTGCCCTGAGGCATTCCGCAGCTGATTTCTGTGGGTTCCAAGTGGAACAGTGGTAGCCTGACTCTCTGTGTTCGGCCGGTGAGGAAGGATCGGATCCATTCCAGGGCATTTTTGTGGATGCCGGCATCGTGGAGTCTTGTGCATAGGGTGCGGTGGGGGACGGTGTGGAAGGCGGCCGAGAGGTCCAGGATGATGAGGGCTGCAGTTTTGCATCAGTCGGGGAGGGTGCGGACATCATCTGTGGTGGCAAGGAGGGCGGTCTCCGTACTGTGATTGCTTCGGAAGCCGGATTGAGAGAGGCCTAGGATGTGGTTTGCCTCAATGAACTCGGAAAGTTGGGCGTTGACTGCATACTCGATGGCCTTGGCTGGAAAGGGGAGCAGGGAGATGGGTCTGAAGTTCTTGAGGTCCTTTGGGTCGGCAGAGGGTTTCTTCACCAAGGGGTTGATATCTGTGTGCTTCCAGTCTTTCTGGAATGTGGCCATAGAGCAGTTGATGGTGCAGCAGAGTTCCTGGGCGATGGAGATGCTGGCTCAGTCGAAGATGTGGTGCGGGCAGGAGTCCGAGTGTGATCTTGAATGGATGCTCTTCATGATCTTGAGGGTGTCATCAGTGGTGAGGGGAGTCCAATTGATCAGGGTCTGCTGGGGTCTGGTGTCATTGGGTGCAGTGGTTGCAAGTGGGGTGAGAGGGTCTTGGTTATCGAGGTCGTTGAAGCTGTCATAGATCTCCTTAATCTTCCGGTGGAAGAAGGTGCTGAGGTTGTTGGAGAGATCTTAGGAGGGTGGAATGTCTGCTGTCCCTGTGCTGGGTTTGGCAAAAAGTTCCTTGCTATTGTGCGCATTGGCATTGATCCTTTCTTGTAGGGCCTCTTTCTTTGTTGTTCTGATGAGGTGGTCATGTGCGGTGACAGCGGTTTTGAAGGCTGAGTGGTCTTCCACAGTCTTGCTGCTCCTCCATCTCTTTTCGAGCCGACTACATGAGCGTCTGGACTCATGCAGGGCAGGGAGAACCAGCTGGCTTTTTTGGAGTGTGGTTTGCCTGACGCTTTCATGATAGGAGCCAGTACGTCGGCGCAGTTGGAGATCCATTGGTGGAGGTTGCGAGCTGAGGTATTAGATTCTGCAGAAGTCAGAGGTGGGGTGTTGCTGAGGGAGTTGCTGAGCTCTTCTTCGGTGACCTTGTTCCAGCTTCTGTGAGGGTAGCGGTAGCCGTGGTGGTGTATGGTGGGTATGGTGAAGGAGAAGGACATGTGCCCCCTGGCCCCATAGCTGAGGCCTATGGAGGATGGGGCCCTGCCAGGGCCCTCCAAAGTCCCTTCACACCTCCCTTTACATGGCGGTCAGATTGCCAAGTAAAGGCAGAGGGAAAAGGACATCGCAATCCCTACGGTGGTACCTCTGCAGGCACCGCCCCCATTGTAGGGATGACGGTCTGACCGGCGCCCCGACAAGCTCCATGAGCCTGTCGGAGGCGTCAGCCGGTCCCTCCAACCACTGCGCTTTGACCGACCGACCGCATCATAGAGCGGCGGTTGGACCGCTATCCTGGCTGTCGGGTGGACCGTCACTGATGGCCTGTCGGTGGCTGTCCGCCTGACATCCTAATCGGGCCCTAAGTGTCTACTATTCATGGCTTCCATTACTGTGCCATCTTCTACCTTCCAATAACCACAAGAATGAACCTACTACATGATTGATCAACCAACTTGACCGTAGATAAATCTAAACCTAGCCCAAGCCCAAGCCCTGATATTTTAATAAAACTTAACTTACCCAGCACTTGCTCCATAGTCCAGGAATAAAATATATGTTACACATTTAATGACTTTCAGGTGGAGGGTGAAGTGTGGGACTCAGTCTAGACTCAAGGCGGGACTCAGGGCGGAGCAGAATAAGAGAACAAGCATTGGAATTTATGGCACGACATGCTGCCCCATTAGCTTGGCTTCATTGTTATTGCACAATATATAAATATTTATATAGCCAAATAAATTGTGCAGCATACATTTAAATGTGACAAATTTGACAGTGCTAAAATATGTTTATATTTTGGAGCTCAGCCATTTTGTAAAAGCACATTAAGTATGTGGTGAAATTGACTGCCATCCCATGAATTCACTTTAACTTTTCGTCCAATTTAGAAAAAAAAAATATCTTTGATAGTTGGTGGTCCTGGATTAATTATACCAGGTAATGCATTTTGTGAATTATGTATGGCAAAAAGGCCTTGAGTTAAAGAATCACATTTAAAAAAATCCAGTGGCACTAGAGGACTTGAAATCTTATTGTTTGACTGCATTAACAAGTGTTTGCGTTGAATACTATAATTTACGTTCTTTTCTTATTTTCTTGCATCATTAATCTGCTCCTCTTGGAGGCCATGCCATGGGGTCCCAGTGGGAGCCACTCAGTTGCACCTCCAGAAGATGAAAGCCACTGTGGTGGAGTACCACCAGCTGGTCGCCCTAGAAGAAGAAGAGTAGGAGGCCACAGCCGCTGCCTAGAGTCGCCAGCTGGAGTGAACCCAGTCACACCATTGCTGCTACTGCAGGCATCTGCGGTCCCAAGCCAGCCCCCCCAACCACAGATGACCTATTCCAGTAACTGATCATAGGCCTGGAGGAAGTCAAAGTGGGTCAGCGCAGACCGGAAGAAAACCAGTAGGACATTTTAAGGAGACTGGAAGCCATGGATTGATTTTTTTAGGGTAGGTTAGGTTTGCAGAGGAAATAAAGAGTGGGAAGGACAGTTGGGGAGGGTGTTCTCTAGGGTTTAGGGAGGGGGTGGGCCAGTTGCTGGAGGAGAGGGTGGTAAGAACAGTTGGTGATGGTTTTTTAGGGTTTAGAAAGAGGGCCAGTTGCGAGTGGTGAGGGTGGAAAGGACAGTTAAGGAAGGGTTTTTTTAGTGTTTAGAGGAGGCCGGGCTGCTAGAGAGCACATTATGTACAATATTGGAGTAAGTTGGTGTTGTCTGTCCCCGCTGGCTCCACCCTGTACATGCTGGGGGTGTTACCATTGTTCCACCGCACCGTGCACTAAATTGCCTAACTCACCTTTGGTTACACTTTCGGCTTTGTTTTTATATTTGAAAAATCGATAGGCATCCATGTTTTTTGCTTATTATGCATTGTTGGACTGAGTGCTGCACTTTATCCCTATAGTTTTAATTGTGTAATCCCTTGTTTTTTTAAATTCAAGAGGGCAAGGGTTCGTTGTTCAGGTTGGAGACTTGTTAGCGCTTTGCACTTATTGCAGAGATCAATATTGACTTACTGCATAGTGCACTTTACTCTTAAATCCCATGTTAGTGTTGCGGTACAATGTTTGAAAGCTGCTGTATTATTTGGGGTAAGGTACCAGCCCTATACATTAGGTCTCCCCCGTACAATATAAGTTTTAAGTGGATTCCCTATTATGTGTCACTTTGGCTTATTAGACCTTTTATATTTGTATCTTATTGTACTGATAAATTACTGTGTATGTTTCTATGTTTATGATTTTTTTTTAACTAATACACTCACTGTCTCTCTCTAGTGTTTAGGGAAGTGCAGTGGATTCTGTTGCTACATTAGAATCTTTTGTTAACATAGCGGTGAGTCTTTTCTCTCAAATATGTTTCTCTTTATTTTTTTAATTACCACTAGACACTACTGATTAGAGTAGCATCACCAATAACGAAACAGGAAACACTACCAACTTAGGGGCCTATTATGATGGCGGGCGGAACACCTCCATAACTCCCCGCCCGACGGCCATTTACCCCCCACCATATTAGCATGGCGGGGGTACCGCGGCGGACGGAAAAGACCGTCCGCCGCTTTTCCGCTGGCAGGCAATTGTCACGATTGCCTGCAGGGTGGAAAAGGCCCACAATATGGTGGCGGTGCCTTGCAGGCACCGCCATCCATATTATGATGGGTGCATGGGGCATTCCTTTCCATGACGGACACTCCGCCATGGAATGGCATGCAGAGAATTACTTTGGGGGCCCGTTGTGGGCCCCCGGAGGGGTGGGGGGCTGGATGGCTGCACTTGGGAGGTACCCATGGTACCCCCCTTCATTGGAATGCACAAGGTGGCAGGCACCGCGCGGTGCCTGTCATGTTGTGAATGCCAATGCACAACATGCATATTTTACATTGCGGCGGGTACTGCTTACAGCACCGCCCGCCGCAATGTAAAAGGTGCGGGATGCGACTGCTAGGGTGGCGGTCGCATCCTAATTGGCATAGCGGGACCGCCGCACCTCTGGCAGTCGGTCCCGTTTACCGTTACGGTGGCGGGCGGACAAAGTCCGCCCGCCATCGTAATGGGGCCCTAGTGAGGACAAAGGCTGAACCCCTTACCTTGACTTTTGAAAAGTATTTTTTGTAAAAGATGTTTGCAAAATGATGTTATCACGATAATAGAGCCGTTATCCATTAACTTTATGGACAGCTCCAATTCTTTGTGTGGGCTTTATTACACACACCTGACTTTGACCTTTGCTCTTTCTTTCACAGGCAACCAATGAAGCTGTTAAACACACAAAAAGATAAGAAGGGGTAGGAGGAATATAAGTCCCACTTCAACCTCCTATAATGCCATAAACACACAACAAGGAAGTAAGACTATTGATGCTAGATCGCTGAAAATTAATAAGGTCCCAGGGAGAATACCCAGGTGTATAAAACTGCCCTCACACACAGCAAGCTGTGTCATGCTTCATCATAGGGCTGCTAACACACCTCCTCGTTAGCCAACGCTGGAGGTGGAGCAATAGGGAGAGGGAAGACAATACAACACATAAAGTAAATACAAAACATGGGATCAAAATATGTGAATAAAGGTGCAGAAATAGTGAGTAAAACTGGATCAAGGGATATCCTCATTCCAAATTTAATTATGGACTCCCTAGCCCAGAGTTAAAAGAAAGGGGCCACAAATATGACCAGTGGATGAAGGTAAGGTGAATTATAATGAATCACCTACCCCTCCACTCTGCAAACAAATGTCGACATGTTTCAGCCGAATCAAAGGATTCAATGAATCATTACCCCGGCTTTCTTCAGGACTTCACATGAAAGAAAAGATCCCAAAAGAACTAACCCTAGCTCCTCAGTCCAGGAGTAGGGAATAGACACCCCTTATTGAGGAATACTACCTACTCATGTGTAGGGATGATTTCCATGGGGAACCTGCAATAAAACCCATAAAAACAAGTATCAAGTGACATAGTGTTGACTTTCGTGTAAAAGGTGACAACAAATAACCAGGGTAGTGCACCCGGACCCATTAAAAACAAACAGCGATCAAGCGGTGGGCGTTATCACAACGCTTTCGGACATAACCTGTCAAGTTACCCTCATAGCGCAAGTGGAAGTACCACACACATCCCACTAGGTGCCATTACACCCTATAACATAATATTAGGTCATTGTACCCTTTGGCAAGTTTAAGAGATCCAACCATCACTGCTTGGGAGAAAAGGTAGACACACAACCAAGTACTTGCTCTCACCGAGTATATTGAAATTCAACACTCGAACTGACGGGGGAGTGAGAACAACTCCCTGTAGTCAAACTCTGTAAGACACAATAAATTGGATTTAGAATATACACACCATACAACCATCGGTATCAGGGATGGTCCTGTGGCCATACTCCATATCAGCATCGTGATCTGACATCGTAATAATAGTTATGCAAATAAAACGAGCACCGCCGGTTAGCCCATTACGAGCGGTATGGAAACGCCCATAGAAAACCCCGGGGCAATCTCGTCACTATCTGCCCCCTCAAGTCTATACTTACTACATGAAGACGAGTATTTGCCCATCAGGACCGTGACAGCCTCGTCACTGACTGCCCCCTCGGATCTGCACTTACTGCATCAAGGTGAGTTGTTTGCCCCCAAACGGTCCCTCCCGTCGCCGCGTAGGTCACTGGCAACGCTGATCTGCAAATGTTTTAAAGTTGTGTCTCCCTGGGCTACGCAAGGCTACGCACGTACGTTAGACGCCTCCATTGGCTAGTGTTACGTGGCCGGGGAGGACAACTAGACCGCTGCTCGTCAAACCCCATGATGGTAGAGGGAAAATGTAACGCTCTATCTGCGCGTATGCATGGGAGGAAAATATCCCTGGATCGGCTATGATTGTACAAATACCCGCAATCCCTAATCGTGTTAGGTGCCATATATATAATATTTAAGGATTAAAGGATTAAATGGAGGGGCCCCTTCTCAACCACTCTTGACCCGTGCAACACCTCCTCTTTTCTACTAGTGTTTTTAGAAATGTATAGGCGGATGAAATAGGTAAAAAAAAAAAAAAGAATTTAATTAAAATCTTTACCATAACATTCATCAGGAAGCCCTTCACGAAGTGAAGTCATCACAAAGTGAAATACAACCATCGATCTTAATGTCAGGGTACATAATCCTGATTACTAACCGCAATCAGAGTGATGGATACCTCAATAAGCGGGCTACCCTACAATAAAGGAAGATAAGGGCACTTGTAAGGGCCCAAGATAGGAAGGCATCCGTCTGCACAGTGTGGGAACCCAATCTAAACCGCTAAAGCAAACGGGAGGCCAATATCCAGGGAGGCAAGGTGTAATATGACCACCCACTCGTATACACCACTTCGGGGTCCCTCCATGGTCTTAAAAACTCCAGAATGGTCACTCATAAATTATTTAGAGTTGACCAAGGGATCTCATCGTTGAGCCCCTCAACATGGCTCCGGACTCTAAAAATCCACTTTTGTTCTCTTAGGAAGAGGGCATGATCCGGATTACGTGTGGTATTGATATTTGGCTTATCCAGAATCGTCCACTGGAAATCTTCGGCCATGTGCCCTCTCTCCTTAAAGTGGCTGGTCAGTCGGCTCACTGTTCTCTGGCACCTAAATGTTGACCGATGTTCCATGATTCTTATCTTCACCTTTCTTGTCGTCATGCCGATGTAAACAAGATTGCATGAACATTTCAGCATATATACGACATTGGAGCTATTACAATTAGTATGCTGTCGTTGCTCCCACGGATACTTCAATCCTACATCCACAAATTTGGTGTTAGTAGTGAGATGACACACGTCACAACCACCACATTTAAAATGTCCTAAGATAGGGGGGAGAGGTGTCCGTGTGTTCTCCATCGTGGAGGGATGGCAGTGTCTGGTGGGGAACACTCTCGGTCTAGTATGTACCAGCTGGTCCCTGATGTTTTGACTCCGTTTAAATGAAAAGAGTGGTTTTTCCAAAGCCAGGCCATTCGAGTTAAGAATTTTCCAATTCTTAAGGATAATCCTTTTGATGTTATTGGACGCTGTATTAAACGTCGTAACACAAATGGTTTTTTCAGTAGTGGTGGTTTCCCTGGTCTCCAGGAGTGCTTCTCTGTTGCAATTGCTAGCCCTCTTGTAGGCCCTCTTCACCGTCCGGTGTGGATATTTCCTCTCTGTCAGTTTTCTCGATAGAGTGATCGCTTCTGATTTAAACTCTTTTATGTCAGAACAATTCCTGCGGATACGCAGGAACTGGCCCACCGGTAAATTCTCCCTTAAGGACTTCGGGTGGAAGCTCCCGAACAAGAGTAATCCATTTCTGTCCGTCGGTTTGTGAAACATCTTGGTGTGTAGGCCTCCGCCATGTGGATAAATGACCAGATCCAGGAAAGGTAATTCCTCCTTCGTAATGGTTGAGGTGAAATGGAGGAAAGGATTCCGAGTATTCAACCATTGCAGGAAAGCCTGAATGGAATTGGCATCTCCCTCCCAGATAAGAGGATGTCATCTATGTAGCGCCTCCATAGCTTAATGTTGGTGTGCCACGGACCTCTTGGTTCATAAATGTGTTGGTCCTCGAATGCTGCTACATAGAGCCCTGCCAAGCTGGGGGAAAAAACACTCCCCATTGATGTCCCATGTGTTTGCAGATAGAACGTCCCCTGGTATTCAAAGAAATTCCTAGTTAGAGCTATCTCAGCCAAATGAAGGATAAAAGGTCTCGGCGTCTGGTACTCCCAGTCCAATGAGAACAAGATTTCCTCCACTACCCGTAGAGTCTCCATTTGAGGGATATTTGTATAGAGAGACTCTACGTCCAGACTGACTAGGAAATTTCTCTCTGGGTCAAATTGCTGTTCCTGGAGTAGATTCAACACATCCGTTGTATCTTTTAGGTAAGCCATTCGGCTTTGTACCAAAGGCTTTAAGAAGTAATCACAAAACTGTGACAAAGGTTCTAGTAAAGACCCTATCCCTGAAACTATGGGTCTTCCTGGGGGAGGGCGTGTTGGCTTGTGCACCTTGGGGAGTGTGTAAAAATACGGTGTAACCGGCTCTCCTTGACACAAGAAACTACCTTCTCTTGTGGTTATCCATTCATTATTTACTGCCTCCTCCACCACCGAAGTTATGTCCCTCCTGATTTCCTCAGTGGGATCCGTGCGGAGTATGGAATAATTCCTCCGATCCGAAAGTAATCGCAGGCATTCCGTGTCATATGATGACTTCTTCTGTATGACAATCGCCCCCCCCCTTATCCGCAGGTTTGATCACGATCCCGGGGTTGTTTTCAGTTCTTCCAGGGCTTGTTTCTCTCTTCTGGTTAAGTTCTTATAGTTTGTGTTATCATGTGTATCCAAAGCCTCCACGCCGTGAATCACCGCTTGTTCAAAAGCTGCAATTTCAATGGGAAGGCTGCCAATTGGTGGTTCAAATTTAGATTGGGGGCGAAAGTTGGTATCCCCTCTGTTCTCAGTACCATCTTCCTTGTCTTGAAAGAAAACTTTCAACCTAATGTTCCTAAAAAATCCAGCCAATTCCTGGCGGATTTTGAAGACATCAAGGGTGTTAGTTGGTACGAAGCCCAAGCCCTTGTTGAGGAGCTCTTCCTGTGGGGCAGTCAGAGGTGTGTCTGTCAGGTTTATGACGAGAGAGTTCATTCCCTGCTCATCCCTGGTGATGGATCCCTCGCCATGCTCCTGGTGACCCTCTGTTCTAAGTCCTCCCACTGCACTCCCGCGGAGCCTTTCTGTTTGCCCCTGCCTCTCCCTAAAAAAGGAGGATTAGGCATTTGTGGATACTGAGTCATATGATTCCCCTGCATACCAGGGAATTGTTGTTGGTACATATTAGGCCACCCAAAGTTTTGATTTGGAAAATTGGAGTACATTTGGTTAAAGGGGGGTCGGAGGCCCCCGAAAAAGCCCCTTCCTCTATCCCTCCTCCGAGGTCTCCTTACGTAATCACTGTCATCACTACTCGAACTCGTTCTATCGGAGTTCCTATTTTCCCTGAAGTTACCCTTCTTCATGTCCTCCATCTTTTTTTGAATATACTCGTCCGTAATATAGGGGTACACCTTTTTGCGGGAGAATTTTTTCAGATCTTTCTGAAGCTTGTCCACTTTGGAACGTAAAAGGTAGTCTTTATACTCCCCTATTTCATTATTGGCCTCCTCAAGTTTTTTCTTGTAGGTTGCCAGAAGGATACTGGCCTTGATCCCCTGTTCACTAGCCTGGATCTTAATGTAGAGGGTATCGGCTGTCCTCTTAGCTGTATTAATAATGAGGATCGGCCAATCCCTCATACATTTCCAGGCTATTAGGGACCAGTCTTTACGGAAGATGGGATCTTCCAGAAAAATCAAAGGCTCGTTGGACACTAGCAAGCCTTTCGGGGCAGCATTGCCCCTTAGATATTCTGTAAGGATTGCCCCATGTAGAATTGCTCTTACGTGTGCTCTTTTTAATTCAATCAAGGTGTCCCATCCTTCACCCTGGGTGAGGACCTGAGTAATGGTTACGTCTCCTAGCAGTGATGGTCCTGCCAGGATCTCTGCAACTATGTCGTCTCCAAAAGCTAGACCCTGCTCTGCTGCCATTGCCCCACCGCGTATTAGCGTGTAAGGTGCTCCAAAGTTAGTCTGGCAGTCCTGCAGTGCTCAAGATAAAAACCCCTACGGCTCGGTGGCCGTGCAAAAGTTAAACACACAAAAAGATAAGAAGGGGTAGGAGGAATATAAGTCCCACTTCAACCTCCTATAATGCCATAAACACTCAACAAGGAAGTAAGACTATTGATGCTAGATCGCTGAAAATTAATAAGGTCCCAGGGAGAATACCCAGGTGTATAAAACTGCCCTCACACACAGCAAGCTGTGTCATGCTTCATCATAGGGCTGCTAACACACCTCCTCGTTAGCCAACGCTGGAGGTGGAGCAATAGGGAGAGGGAAGACAATACAACACATAAAGTAAATACAAAACATGGGATCAAAATATGTGAATAAAGGTGCAGAAATAGTGAGTAAAACTGGATCAAGGGATATCCTCATTCCAAATTTAATTATGGACTCCCTAGCCCAGAGTTAAAAGAAAGGGGCCACAAATATGACCAGTGGATGAAGGTAAGGTGAATTATAATGAATCACCTACCCCTCCACTCTGCAAACAAATGTCGACATGTTTCAGCCGAATCAAAGGATTCAATGAATCATTACCCCGGCTTTCTTCAGGACTTCAC